>CM071835.1:90555352-91213469 GCA_036507285.1 Trichosanthes cucumerina | reverse complement strand
CATACAACATCTTCCATTTTATCTCATAACAAAAAAATTATATTAGAAGCCAAAAGAGAAATCCGTACAAGTAAAGAGGTAGGTAACCATCGGCTTAGACCAGTTCAATCTACAAAGAACGTAAGAACCACCCACCTAGCCAAAATAGAAAATAGAGGAGCCCCTTGTTGTTCTATCAGAATTAAAAGCTCACATAAATATTACCTCACTCCCAAACCTCCTCCATACCATCCCTCTTATCTCCAAAACACAGACTCCTCAAGCCTCAAATTTACATTTCCTAATGAATGAGAACTGATAGGATGACAGCACAAGGCCAACCAATAAGGTTCACGTTCATCTACGACAGAAGCATGCAGCCTAAGAAACGGGGATAGAAGAGTTGTACAGGCAGAATGCATGGTTGAACTTAAAGAATATGACAGTCAGCAGTTGGCTAGGATTAGTAGTTAAATGGAGTATGAATAAGGAAGGCAGGGAATTGTACAGGAGAGTCTTAGAGCTTGAATCCATTTTGCATTCTCTTTCTAAAATTCCTAACAAAGCAGACACCCCAGATTGTTTTAACCTTCGCCTGGATCATGAAAGCTAACTATCAGCTAGGAGAAAATTCTTTGATGCATAGACAGAGAAAACTGAGCAGAAAAAGACTTTTTACGGTTGTTAGGAAGAGGTTTTCTAGAGTCAGGGTTTAGCATTGGAAAAATATGTTCTCTCTCGTAGTTTCATTTACCCAAATTCCAAAGTAAAAACTAAACCAGCTACCAAAGCATAGATTTTCACTTCTTAAAAATCAGGGAAGTGGGTGCTTATTTTCAATTTTTATTTTGACAATTTAACCCATAAGCACAATTTCTTCCATTCGATCAATTTGTTATTTTCAAAAATCAAAAATTGAAAACACTCGCACACAATAAAAAAGCTTGAAGTTTAGATCCTTCCGATCATTCTCCATAACATTCCGCCATTTCGTAGAAAATAATAGATAATTAAACTAATAGCATTGTAGAAACTAGAAAGTATAGTTCTCAATTTCGTAAAGTATCAATTAAGGGATGAGGTAAAATATAATTAAAAGTGTCTCTCAAACATTCTCCCCTTTAATACAGCAGTATAGAAGTATAAATATAAATATAGATATTCAATTTCTCAACATATTCTCATTTATTTAAAAATGATAATAACACAATTTTATACATACAAGTTCGATCAAAGAAATGGTATCCATACATACAAGTTAACTAACAAGATAGTTCTATAGGATGGGTTCCTCACCAGAAAAAGAAACTAGTGAATCGTGGGTCCCTCGCAAGAAAGTTCTAGATTTATTTGAAAATTGTAATTTCCATCAACAGTAACATTTTTTAAATTGTCATGCATTAAGACAGATTGAAAAATGTATGATTGTACTCTACATCAATGAAATTGTTTCTTCTAAAATAAATGTATAATTGTTTGAAAGATATCTACAATTCTTATATCACACAAATGAAAAGGGATTAAAAAAAGTCGATCAACAAATATAACGAAATAGAGGTCATGTATCAGAGATGAATGCAAACATAAGGATGCTGCAAAGTTAGATTCTTTTCCTCCTCTAAAACCATTCATTATCTTTTTGTTGTTTTGTATCACGTGACATATATTTGAGAGGCAACTGATCTGGATACATGCATCTACTGAAACAAAAGATAAGAAATTAAGCTAATATTTCAGATTTTAGAGGTGAAATAACATCTGGAACACTGTAGCGAACAGGATAGGTGAAGAAGAAATATAAATACCTTGGCAATGCCTTCAATTACATCGACCCCCAACACAATTGGATCCTTCTTGTTGAAAATGCAATTTGGCAAAATCTTGAGAACACAAGGAAAGACTGCTTCCTCAGCGGCTTCTTTCTTCTTTTCCTCTTTAAGATTATCAATATAGGCCTTGAATTGGTCGAACAAGTGATAAATGATATCAGCAATAAAAATCTTCACACCAAGCTCATCAGCAAGTTCTCGAGCTTCTGGAGTCACTTTAACATCAAAAGCCAAAATAGTGGCATATTCTTTTTTCTTTTCAAGCATTACACTAGCTTTCATGACATCTTTTTTATGAACGGGTCCTATACTTATTCCACTAACAGGAATGCTCACTGCCGGGGACTTCAAAAACTCCAACAACGCTTCCAAGGAACCAAGTGTAGATGCTTGAACACAAACTCCCTCACCAGTCTTGTCTATCCTGCTCAAGACTGACTTCATATCTTCCATAGCTGAATCCTTAATGTCTTCCAAGTCATCCTCAGGACCTACCACATGAAGACTGGTTCCAGCAATGGCATGCTCAAGACCCTACACAAATATTCAACAGATAGATACCATTGAGATTTTATTTAGAACATTCAATAGAAACAATACGCAATCTCATTCAACTATGATGAGACCCATGAAACATAAAAAACACTACAATTTTGGGTGATATTTCTATCTCCAATACATTAGACAATCCAATATTTACCAGGCTCTTTAAAAAAAATGAGAAAAGAAAAGTTGGGCATGTTATTTCCCTAGAAAACAATTATTTTTTCATAAGTGAATGGGCTGGGGTAAGGTCTCAGGCTCTAGATCAAATTGGAATGCACACGGTCCAATGTCAGACTGGAAGACAGTGGAAAAACACTGCAATATCAAATTCAACAACAGGTCTTTGAGCGCTGAAAAATGAATGTGAATAATGAAAACGTCCTCAATTTGAGGTGAGGGAGGGTGATTACGTACTTTTTATGAAGTTGGTCAGTTGGGATGAAAGAGACTTAGGCGAGAGAAGAAAGGTTAATAAAATGTTTCCCAAGGGAGCTGAAACCTGACTTTATTTTGTTCCAAGTTGCAACAGTCTGAAGTCAAAAACATCGGAGAGATTTCTATAATACTGCGTACTTGAAGATCAAAACGCAAGTTTTTGGAATCACTAAGAGCATGAAGAGGAATTAATAAGCTTTGGAATGAAAATGTAGTATCTACTTGTTGCGAGGTCTTGAATGATGCAAATGGTTCAGAATTTGGGTTTCAATGCAATCAGATGGCTCCGGAAATTTTGAGGACAAATAGGTGCCTTACTAGGTCAAACGTTAGGAGGTCGATCCTCCGATCCATTCATTGTTGGATAGCTTTCTTTTCTTAATACAACAAATGTGGGGTGGAGATTTGAACCTCCAACCTCATGGAAGAGGTAGGATATTTTAACCGCTGAGCTAAGTCCATGTTGATGAATAGATTCCTTATTGCATAATATTGGTTGGCCAAAAGAGTGTCAAAGAAAGAAAGGGTAACACTTCAAACCAGGGTAAATTACTCCGGGACCACCTCCATTCAGACTTGTGAATGCATGGTTGAATCCAAGTTTCTCTTGGGGCCCTAGAAAATTAGTGGAATAAACCTTCTGAAGGGAGATGGAATGGTTTTAACATGATCCAAAAAAAAGAAAAAAAAAAGAAAGGAAAACGAATTTCATTCATAAATGAAATACAAGGAGCTTAGTGGGCTCCTGACACCAAAAGGTGAATTACAAAAGAGCTTTCCAATTAGAGATTAATGAAGAAAAACTATAATCTCTAAAAGGATGTTTGGTCCTACACCAATACATAGCATGAAACAAAATTAAATCCAAAAAACAATCAAAACTGGGGAAGACATCCCTAAAAATCTACGTATTCCTCTCACACCAAAGATACCCAAAGAAAACCTTGTTGATAGTGAACCATAGAATAGAACCTTTTTCACCCCATGGAAAGGATGACCCCACAAATACTAAAGCGAGAAAATCAATAATGTTATTCAGCACAACCATAAACCAATTAATGAAATTGTGTAAGAAAGAAAAAAAAAACCCATAAACCAACCAAAAGCCTCAACCACGGTTGTCCAATACAGAAAAGCAAGGATGCAATGGCCGAAAAGTTGACAAGGATTCTCTTAGTGAGAATGGCACATCAAACACCAAGATGGAGAGATAGAATGATATAAGGCATTCTCCTTTGTAATCAATCAGTCGTATTTTTTCATTTAACCAGAAACGAAATTTTTCATTGAGAAAATGAAAAAAAAAAGTTGTATTGATTCCACCGTGACTAAGTTCTGCTAAGAAAATTATTTTCTTAGGGTAAGTATCCTTCCAAATCAATGAATAGATATTAGTCGAACTAGGACCAAAAGCATGAACTATCATCCATGAGGAATTTAACTATAAAAACTTTAGAGGGATCAAGAGGCCATATCCAAGAGTCGTTTGTTGACCCTATAATAACTAGCAAGAGAAATTGAGATAAACTTGACCACGCCATCACCTCCAAATAATTCAGATTATGACACAAACACGTCCCAAGCAGCATGAGAACTATTCCAAGCTTGTACAACCGTACTATTCGAGCTAGTAGTCAAATGAAAAAGCCTTGGATGGCAATAGCAAAAGCCCCACAATTCAACCAAGCATCATTCCAAAGAGATGTATTCATTCCATTGCCAAGACATCTTTGGACACGAGTAGAAATAAGGTCAATGATAGAACAAATAAAATGACGAGGAGCCTTTAAAGAATTCCTCAATATCTTTTTTTTATGAGAAACAAGATATCATTTCATTGATGGTATGAAATGTACAATAAAGGGTGTGTGTAACCCCGTTACAAAAGGGTGTCCCAACCCAACTAGTAATAAGTGAGGTGAGACTGTAATCACAAAAGAAATGAGATAATTTACACCAAGAGAGAGCTAAGAATACAATGTGCTCGAAGACTTGTTGGACCTCCCTTTCCTTGTCTTGAAAGATACGGCCATTTCGCTCAAGCCAAATAGTCCATAGAAACAATTTGACTAGATTGGTCCAAATGCAAGCCTTTTTGTTGGTGAAAGGGTGCCCCAATAAGAGGTTTTCAAGGATCAGATTGATATGGTTTGGATGAGCCCATTGCAAGTTGAACGTCGGAAGGATCTTGCTCCAAATGAGAGTAGTGAATGAACAAGAAGAGAAGAGATGGTTCATTGTCTTGCAATCAGTTCTGCATAGAACACACCAGTTTGGAAAAGAGACAATCCATGGTGCCTTTCTCTGAAGTGTATCCTCCGTACTAATCCCTTCATGATTGAGCTCCCATAAGAAAAAACAGACCTTCTTTGGGATGGTTCTCTTCCATAAGCTCACATATAGCTTCTTCTGAGTTGGGTTGCTAAGTGATGTCAACCTAATGGAAAGAGATTTTGCTGCGAAGCTTCCTGTTTTGTCTAAAGTCCATTTCCATGAGTCTTTATGGAGACTAGCCAGAGGAGGAGGGAGCAAAGAAGCCTAGCCCATTCATCAATCTTACTGTCCTTGAGGTTTCGTCGAAAGCCTAGGTCCCAAGAGACCCATCTTCACTTTTCATTTCTGCAATGGATCCAAGTTGCTTTCGAGAGATTGCATAAAGCAGGGGAAAAGCACGATGGAGCCCGTTGTCACCAATCCAAATGTCGTTCCATAAAGATGTGTGCTCCCCATTTCCAACTATAGATATTGTATTATTGTAGATGATCTCTCTATGATCCATGATGGATTTCCAGAGGCCCCTATGATATTTAGGGGTCGTTTGGCCCCTGTTTTGGATTTGGATGGTTCTGGATTGGTTTTGAAACACAACCTCATGGGTTACAACAATGCAACCACATGGGTTTGTTCCATGTTTTCTTATTTTATTTGTCATCTTCCATTTTCGGTGATTACTTCAACAACAATTTCGGTGACAACTCCAACTACACTGGTGACCCGATTACAACTAATAACTACATCCAACAACAACTCCAGCAACCCGACCACTGCTGACAATTACCTCCGGTGACAACTCTGACGACCACACCAGTGACCCCCTACCGCTGACGACTATACCGGCGACCCCCCACCGATGACGACTACTTTCGATGGCAACTCCAACGACCACACCGGCGACCCCTGCCACCGCTGACAACTACCTACGGCGCCAACTCTGACAACCATACCGATGACCCCGACCACCGCTGACGACTACCTCCGACGAAAATTCCAACGACCACACCGTTGACGACTACCTCCGACAACAACTCCGACAACCACACTGGCGACCCCAACCACTGTTGACGACTACCTCCGATGGCAACTCCGATGTGACCACCGCCGACCCACCGCCATCGGCGACTACCTCCGACGACCATACCGATGACCCCGACCACCGCTGACGACTACCTCCGACGACCCCAACCACCACTGACGACTACCTCCGATGGCAACTCCGACGACCATACCGATGACCCCGACCACTACTGACGACTACCTCCAACGACAACTCTGACGACCACAACGTCGACTCCAACCACCGCTGACGACTACCTTCGACGACAACTCTAATGACTACATCGACGACCTAACCACTACTAACGACTACTTTCGACAACCACTCAAGAGACTTGTATACGCCTACCCCAACAACCCGATCACTCGAGCAATCAACTACCCTAACGACCTAACTTGCGTGCAACCACCCCTTTTCTTATTAGAGTTCCAAAAATAGGTTTTTGGATACTTTGTGAAATAAAATTTTAAATTAGACTTCCAATTTTTTAATTTCTAAAATAGAATTCCAAAAATAAGTTTTTGAATACTTTATAAAATATAGTTTCAAATTACCTACTTTATTAAATAGACTTCCATTTTTTTTAATTAATTCCAAAAAATAGTTTTCAGAATACTATGTGACGTGAAATAGAGTTTTTAATTCCCTAATTTCTTAAATAAACTTCTATTTTTTTAATTTCTAAAATAGAGTTCCAAAAATACTTTTCTAAATATTTTTTGAAATAGAGCTTTAAATCCCTAATTTCTTAACTGGACTTTAAATTTTTTTAGTTTCTAAAATAAAGTTCTAAAAATACTTTTCTAAATACTTTATGAAATAGAATTTTAAATTCTCTTATTTCTTACCTAGACTTCCAATTTCTTAATTTCTAAAATAGAGTTTCAATTTTGTAACTCATTTATGTTATACAATGGTTTCTACAATTGACAAAACATCCACTAAAAAATAAGAAAACAAAACAAGTAAAGAAAAAAGAAAAAAGAAAAAAAAACAGCATAAACTCGTGGATTCGAAACTGCACTTTCGCACAAACATTGTTTTCTTATTCCCTGTGCTTCGTAACACTGCACTTCAAACACATGACTTTTCGATTCTCAGGCTTCAAAACCCCCCAGAACAAACCCCCAAGATTTTCATTCCAAGACAGGGGGCCAAACATCCCCTTAATTTTTTTGTTGTCAGGGTGAAGATCGAAGTGTATAGTGCCATACTTAGTTGCAATCAATCTTCGCCAAAGAGATGCTTGTTCCGTTTTGAATCTCCATATACATTTGGCAAGGAGGCTCCTATTTTTAGCTCATAAATCAATTGAGGCCAAGGCCTCCTTCTTCCAGAGGGCTACAAACGATTCTCCAATTGATCGAATGCCTCAATATCTGTGTAGGTCATATACAATGAGTTTCTGAATTGTAGTATTTACCCACAATAATATTGCACCAAAGGGCATCTTGTTCATGCAAAAATCGCCAAGTCCATTTAGCAAAAAGAGCCAAATTTCGAAGCTGAAAATTGCCAATACCTAAACCGCCCCCAAGAATTGAGGAAGTTGTGCTTTCTCCAAATTACATGCTGCCAAAAAAAGAGAAGATCTTGTATTTCCACCCAAAGGAACACCTAGATAAGTAGTTGACCAAGTACCTTGCTTGCATCTGAAGTCTGTTGTACCATTCCATTTCCAAAACAATGATATGAACCCCATAATCTCGCTCTCGCAAAAATTTACATTCAATCCTAAGGCTTGTGAATATCTATGGAAGCTCAATGGGATTCCTCAGATAAATTAAAAATTTGAAAATAATAATGTATCATTGCAAGTGATTCAAACAAAAAGATGTTCCAACTGGATGGATCACAATTTTAACCAAATTCTCACCACGTGACAACAAACGACTAAAGCAGTCTAAAACCAAAATAAAAGAAAAAGGAAAAAGTGGAAACCCTTGTCGAATGCCCAAGAGTTGGAATGATTTTTTACCTCAAGGTCTCCCATTTATAATGATTGAATAGTAGACACTAGAGATACAACTACGAATCCAGGTCCTGGATCTAGTACCAAAACCTTTTACGTGCAAAATCGCATCCAAATAATCTCAATCAGCTTTGTTAAAAGCCTTTTCCAGATTTAATTTAATCACAACTCCTTTCTTGTGAGATACTTTCCAATCCTCAATCACTTCAATAGCAACTAAAGAGGCACCCAAAATTTTCCTATTACCCACGAAAACCATTTGATTTTCCGCCATAGTAGAAGATGGAACATGCTTCAATCTATTAGACAAAACTCTAATCGTGTAGACACGCAGGGGCTAATGGGGTGAAAATCTGTAACATATTTGGAGTCCATTTTTATTGGGATAAGATAAATATAAGTTTCATTTAACGCTACATTAATAACACCCGAGGTAAAGAAATCACTAACCATGGTCATAATGTCATTTTTTATAGTGTTCCAAGAATGTTTAAAAAATTCAGCAATAAACACATCAGAACCCAAAGACTTAGCTATGCCCAAAGACTTAACAGAAAGGAAGACTTCCTCCTTAGAAAATTCCTTTTCTAAATCAGCTGCTTGGGTCACACTAATATGGCACCGATCAAGGTTGGTGGGGAGGAAACGTGGATTATTGTCGTTAGTGTATAAAGTCAAATAAAAATCAATGAACTCCTCTTCAATATCCCTTGATGTGAGCAAACAAATCCCTTCATGAGATAGTATTTCAGCAATGGAATTCTCTTTCTTGCGAGATGCTAAAATTATGTGAAAAAACTTTGTATTTGCATCACCCTCTTGGAGCCAACGCAGCTCACATCTTTGACGCCAATATATATTATCTTTGTCGTCAACTCCTCAATTTGTTCAAGTAGACGGCACCTAGAGTCCCTATGAGCCAAAGATAAAGGTCCAATATCCTCCAAAGTGTCCAAGTGTTTCAAATCTGAGATAAGAGAGGGGAGTTGAGAAGCTCAACCCCTTAAGTTTATCATAAAACCATGCCCTAGCCACCCATGAAGAGGATTTTGAGCCATTAAATTGTCAACCACATCACAAAAGGAGTTGTCTTTTACTCACGAAAATCGAAAAGGACAAGGTCTCCAAGAAACATTCCCAAAATTTAAAACCAATGGATAATGATCCGATGTTATTATATCAAGTTGATTGATATGCGTTGAACCAAATTTCAGCAAACAGACATTAGTGATCAAGAAACAACCCAACAAGGAAAGTTAATGTGTTTCACCAAAACTAGACCACGTGAAACACCCATTTTGCAAGGGTATATCGTGATGCTTATAAGTTACAATCCAATCATTGAAAGTGTGCATACACCTAGTAATAGATTGATCCTGTGACTTCTCCTAAGACCAGCGTGTGACATTAAAATACCCTCCTATTAAGGACAACAAAACCTTCCACCAATCTCCACAATGGTATGATATTGTTCACTCTGACATAACCCTCATGACTTTGCTTTTGATTCCATTCAAAATGTCTCATACCAATGACCTCACTTATATACCATGGATCCATTCTTTCCCTAGCCAATGTAGGACTTTACTTGCACCTTAACAATCCGTCTAGTCCAACGAATCACTCACATTGTAGGATATTCCTTGATGGCGTTGATCACCTATTGCACCATCCACTTCCTCCCCTCGAACAAGGACATGCTCTCCTCCTATCAAGGAAGGCTCAACTGGGAACGACCCAACTTGATAAGGCAACTCCATCTTTCCATCAATCTAGTCGAGTTGATAGAGTTATTACTTGCTTGTTGCTCCCAGCACTGTTTGTTTGATCTATGGGATTTATCAACAATGTAGACATGAGGCTTCGTTGATTCTCTTTGTTCGAAATCTGAGGAATTCTCCAACACAAAGCTAGGTTTAGACCATGGTTCTAATACCAATTGTTAAGGACAACGAAACCCTCCACCTATCTCCACAATAGTATGCTATTGTCCACTTTGGGCATAAACCGTCATAATTTTGCTTTTGGCTCCATCCAAAAGCATCATAAGTCATACTGAAGGAGATAATTGTCCTCACTTATACACCATGGATATGTCCCTTCCCTAACCAATGTGGGACTTTGTTTGCAACTCAACACCTCCAATGATCCAACGATCTCCCCCTAACCTAGCCAAATCATGACACTTTTGCCAAAATCAACATGTAGTTCATATCTTCAAGGGCAAAGATAGTTGGAAAAAAAAAAAAAGAAACATCCGCCATAAACATGTGAACGGGAACAGAAAAAAGACCTTGTATTGTTTCCTTGACCATGAAATCCAATTCATTCCACAAGATAAGAATACCACCTGAAGCCCCAACTGAATCCAAAGAAGCCCAACCAAATGGATTTAATAAGTTGGCTATTGACTAATGATTGTGTTGTTTCCGATAAAAGCTTGACATTTGGATTAGGTTGTTGTATAGTCTTTTTATCAAGGCTTGTTTTTTCCATGTCAAAATTTTCATTGGTCAACCGAAGATCCCTCCATTACATCCAAAGAAGTCTTTTTATCATAATGAATCGTGGTTGTTAGGTTTAGAACCTCTCTCTTGTGTTTGGACCTTTTCCCTGTTGTTTAAATGGTTTTCTTTTTGGTTGGTTAAGGTAAGGGCAGAATAGCCATAATACAAAGACTATATTCATTGAGGATAGGAGCTAAAAGTTGAAGGTAATAAGAGAGAGAAAAAGGTTGGAGTCCTTTGGTCAGTGGGCTATGTGATGAAGAAGGTAAAGTTTCAGTAATAGTGAGGTTATTCAAAGCAAGATTGGTTAAGGGTGATTTGATTCAGGTGGGTGGCCGATGAAGATGGGTTTGGTTCAGTGTTTGGTGTGGACAAATCACTAAAAATGGTAAGTTGAAGGGCTGATGGGGATGCATGATTAGGGGCGTGGGCGTGGGTTGGTGAATTGGCGGGGGTGGGAGATTGGCTAGAAATGGTAAGTTGAAGGGTTGATGGGGATGCATGATTAGGGGTGTGGGCATGGTTGGTGAATTAGGGGTGGGAGATTGGCTAGAAAAGATCAACATGGTTGAAAGGCGTGGGGGAAGTGGATCCCTTAAGCTCAAGTCAGAGATTCGTAGGCCCAGGTGGAAGGGAGAGATTTGTGGTGTAAGAGAGGATGACCAATACATGTTCGGGTTGGTTTCCTTTTGAAAGGAAGGTAGGCACAAATCAAGATGGATTATGGGGAAAGCAGGGATCCGAGAGTAGCATTTGAGGTTGAGATTTCGTTGAAATAGGTAGATCTTCTAACGGCGAAAAATCAAGCAAATCCCCTTCATTACGAAGAAAGAGAGAGTGATTGTTGACCTTTACTATTGTCAAATCTAGAAATTCCAAAATGGGAGGCTAATAAGAGAAATGGTGACCATCGAGACTCTTTCCCGCCATCTGCAGCGGCACTGACACTGAATTTGCACCCAAATTACTTCTCTTGTGATGGTCATCGAAATCAAATAGCAAATGGGATAAAGCCATGTGGCGATAGCTTGATTTTTATTCGAGCAGCAAATAAGTTGATCCTATGAGAGGTAAGATCCGCTGTAGATTTGTAGCCTCCACACGGATCCCCAGTAACGAAAAATGTCAATTTTACAAAGATGTGGAGAATTTTGGATTCCAACCCATCCTCCATGGAAGCTTTTCAAATTCTCTCCCAAGATGTTTTGTGTATGTACTCAATGGATAAAATTTCAGCTTGTATTCTCCTAGCCAAGTCCAATCATAAAAGTGGCAAAGCATAACAGTGAATCAAACCTTTGTTATCTTGGAAGGGGTTTATAGAGCAACGGTTTAAGAGCTTATCAAGAATAGCTAATTAGATGCATCGGTGTTGGGGATTGGGGCTATCTTTTGGGGGAGGGAGTGGTTGGGAGGGAGGTTGCAAGATAATAGGTTGAAGCCCCTGTTGGAGTTTCTTTTTAAATGTTTGGCATATGAGATTCTGCCTTCTTCATATGTACTTCCACTGGGAAATCAAGATGAGAGAGAAGAAAGAGAACCAGCCTTGAAGACAGTCGGTTGTCCTCTGAGGGAATTAGGAGGCAATGTCAACCTCCATTGTTGTCAAGCTGGTTGATTTCAACAAAAGCTATTCTTATTCTTTAATTTTACTATCCAGACTCCAGAGGACATAATCATCACTCCTTTGGATCATTTGGAGTAGTTCCATGTAGGGCATGGGGTCCTGGGCAGTTCATGGTGGCAGTTCATGGTGGCCAGGGAAGAGGGACTAAATTGGTTGGGGGAAGAGGGGAGAGAGAGCCATTCTTAATGATCCGTCCAGAACAAGTATAAAAATGCCTAATTGGAATAAGAAGCAACTGATACTAGCTCTTAGCAAGGAAAATATGAGGCAGCCCTCCACAACTCCATGATGCAAAAATTGAGAAAGAAAATGGAAGATATGTAGAATACGGTGTACAAAAGAGGAATTGGTTGGTATCTTAAAAGGAAATTAATAACAGAGAAGAAAATGGGCAATTGACACCTGGAGACAAACAGAAAAATTGAAGGCAAACTGAATTGGAAGAGATGATTTTTAAAGACAACAAAATAACGTTCTAGACATGTGAAGTCAAATGGTTGAGAAAAGGGGACGAGAACCGAAGCTTCTTTCACAAATTAATGGCTACAAGGAGAAGATCCATTGTTATCTGAACTGGTGGTCGTGGATGGGAGAAACTTGGTAAAGAATATGGGGGAAATGGAAGGAAAAATTGTTAGATTAAGCCAAATTTGTACTCAGAATCTGGTGATTTTTTTGGCACGATGCAACCATCAATAATTCAAAATGCAAATTTTTTAGTACAGAGATCGTCCAAATGTGTAGATATAAATGTGGGGAAAAAAACAAATTTTAATGAACCTCTGTCACGTCAGTTTGAGTTGTGCCCTAGTTTCTTTCGAAATTACTAATCATTGTGTCCATGCCAAAATCCATACTTCTTGATGGTAAAAAAATTATATTTCTTAATTGATTAGTTATGATGAATCACCTGTCCAGTTATTTTTATTCCCTGAGCAGCCTTGATTTCCTTATGATGCAGATATGTTCCCTGAAAATTATACAACCAACATCATCAGCTGTTCATTGCAACACTTGCACATAAATGTAAAGTGTTTCGTCAAGGATTGCATATTCATACAGGCCACATAAAATCTCAGCCATTCTAGTGACAGTGCACGGAAATATTCAGGCAGATAAAAGACTAAGATACTGTCATAAGCTGTTCATTGCAACACTTGCATATAAATATAATAGTGTTTCATCAAGAATTACATATTCATACAGGCCACACAAAATCTCAGCCATTCTAGGGACAGTGCACGGAAATATCCAGGCAGATAAAATTCAAGATACTGTCAAATACTAAGAAATACCAATGACTACATTCCCTCTCAAAACCTTCCCCCTCCAGCTAGAATTGTCCACAAACTGGTACTAGATATTACATACTTTTGTCAATAAGGAACGGAACCTAAAGCCAGACTCTGAAATGTTCCTTTTGCCAGGTTTTACAGTAGTGAACATATTGATCTGAGAAGGGCCATTTATCAATATCTCATTTATCAACTCATTTTCCTCTTTGAATTACATTGTTTTCCTACCATAGTATCTCATTTATCAACTCATTTTCCTCTTTGAATTACATTGTTTTCCTACCATAGTGCAATAATTCTGCAAATGCCTCAACCAGTTTAGTAGTAATCTCTCATTACAATAAGATGTATGACTAAGAGTTTCAGGAAGGACGCTAGGACTCTGCTATTCTGGTAAGAAACAAGTGTTGTGGCAAACAAAAAGATATTTCTCTACCTTTTCAACCAAGATGATACTTGATTCTAATTTTTTTTTATACTAAAATTAATTAACCAATCAAAGTGAATTTTCCTCCCAGGAAAATCCAAATTACCGTTGAAGTGGGTCACTTGGACACTCAAAATTATTAAATTTAACCCTACCAATCTAAAATGAAGAATTAACCTTGAAATTTCACCTATTTCTTTTGTAGCCGAATCCAAAAATGTATATGGACTACATTCAGTTACTTTTGAAAAGAAAATTATAATGTTTCACTGAGCATTCAAGAGAACAATTCTCTCCCACAGTTAGTCCTAAGATTCTATGTGACGCCCGAGGAAGAGGGGTACATGAATGAACCGAGTCCACATCTGAATGAGAGGGATCCTGAGGATATGAAAGTATGGTACCCGAGGAAGAGGGGTACATGCGAGTGGCCATGAGGATATGAAAGTATAGTTGAGAAAAAGGTTTAAAAGAATTGATAGCTACTACTTATACCAACAAGGTGCACCTTCCTTTTCGGTGGCTCAATCATAGGAACTCCACAGTTAAGCGTGCTTGGCTGGGAACAATCCTATGTTGGGTAACCTCTTGGGAATTTTCCTAGGGAGCATGTGAGTGAGGACAAAGCATGCTGAAAGGACCCCGTGTTGGTTTGTGGGGATAGTGTCTTCAATCTTACAAGCAGTCTTGGATGATATAGTGACGCAACCAGGTCGCAGAGGATCTTGGGCCTGGGGCGTTACAAATGGTATCAGAGCGGAAACTCTCCCAGTAAGATGTGGTTCGGGGACAACCAAGGCAGAAGCTGGTGGGCATGTGACGCCCGAGGAAGAGGGGTACATGAATGAATCGAGTCCACATCTGAATGAGAGGGATCCTGAGGATATGAAAGTATGGTACCCGAGGAAGAGGGGTACATGCGAGTGGTCATGAGGATATGAAAGTATAGTTGAGAAAAAAGCTTAAAAGAATTGATATCTACTACCTATACCAACAAGGTGCACCTTCCTTTTCGGTGGCTCAATCCTAGGAACTCCACAATTAAGCGTGTTTGGCTGAGAGCAATCCTATGTTGGGTGACCCCTTGGGAATTTTCCTAGGGAGTATGTGAGTGAGGATAAAGCATGCTGAAAGGACCCCGTGTTGGTTTGTGGGGATAGTGTCTTCAATCTTACAAACAGTCATGGATGATATAGTGACGCAACCAGGTCGCAGAGGATCTTGGGCCTGGGGCGTTACATTCTACATCCCCTCTCATTGTCGTATCTCCCATATTTGCACTAGTTATCCCCCTAAATGACTCATAAACCAACCAACCAACCAAACCACGTATACAAAAAGAACCAAAGGATTACATATTACCATTAATGTTTCTTATCTTTTATAAGCAAGATCAATCATCTAAAGCTATATAAGCAAAAGAATCTAAAAGTTGTCATACCTTCACTCGGAGTTCCTTCATTGGGTGGGGTGTCAATAGGGCTCGAATAGTAGTAACAATTGGGCCCTATAACAAGATAATTCCATAAGTTTATTTTGAGCCCTCGAAACAAAAAGATAATTCCATAATTTCATAGATCAGTGCTTGCCTGCATGCCACAAACAACTATTTGATCTCCTTCATGCAGCACACCATTAACCAATATGACATCAATAGTTGTTCCATGGCCTTCAACAACCTTGACCTCCAAGACCGTACACTGTTGATGGACAATCAGAATATGATCAGCTTTGAACTTCTCAAATCATCATATTATCATAGAACAAATAATAATAAGCCACAGCGGAAGAACACCTGCACTTCATCACTATATGTAAGTTTCTTCGTCATGGTTTTCTGGGCCCACTGCACCAATAATAATAACAAGTCTGGAATACCTTCACCACTAACATATTCAAAACAAGCTATTAGAAAACTTGGAAAAAAAAGGGTCGACTGCTTAGAGAAGTCAAAATAATAATATCAACAAGTCGGTGAAACTTACGTAACAGCACTTGTAGGTACTATACTGAAAGTCTCCCCCATTTCTTTATTTTTATAATACAGTTCCGTATTCAATCCCTGCTCTTTAAATTGAGTGATAATCTGTTGACCAAAAAAATACATTCAATCGAAGTTCATACTAAGCAGTGATACAAGAAAATAAAAACCGATAGATGGATAATGTATATAACCTGAATAAGCCTCATATTGAACTCATTCTGCACATCCTTGGATTGCTGCTTCATTGTCTTAAGTATTGGTGCATTGCGGATTGTTTTCCACCCATAAAGTCTGTCGACCTGGAAAGTTGCATAATTTTTTTTTGGTCAGAAACAGTATTTCATTTATTGAATGAAATATACAACCGGGGGGAAAGTACTACAAGATTAAACATTATGAAGAAAATGTCAAGTGCAAATGCAAATAAATACTAGTTACCTTATTCAGAGCAATAATAAATTCTGTGTTTCTCATCCTCAAAAGATTAAGAGATTCGATTGTTTGTGGCTCTAAGCCATGCATGATGTCAACAACCAAAATTGCAAGATCACATAAACCCGAACCACGAGAACGTAAGTTTGTAAATGATTCGTGCCCAGGGGTATCAATAACAAGCAGGCCAGGAACCTTCAGCTTTGCATCAGCTTTCAATTCCCTAGTTCTTTCACGAATGTTCTCAGCAGGAAAATATGTTGCCCCAATCTGCTGAGTAATTCCTCCCGCCTCTCCCTCTTGAACATTTGTACCACGAATACAGTCCAGTAGCTTGGTTTTACCAGTATCAACATGGCCCATAATACAACAGATGGGTGAGCGAAGATTTTCTTCCTGTTGTTTAGGAGTAGCATCTGAAGTTGATGTTTTTTTCTTAACAGCATCATCTTTTCTTTTGCCCTTGTCAACAATCTCAACCTCAGGCTGAGAAAGAGCAGGAACAGTTGGCTTAGCACCTATAAATGCAAGTGTTAGAAAACAGAAGAATCAAATTTCTCCCTTCAAAATTGAAATTAGAAAGAAAATGCTAAGACAAAGATTAAGATCAGTGAGATAACAATTAAATATACCCAAAAAATGAAGGAAAAAAAAACAGAGAAATAAAATATTCCTTGTAAAAAGACACTATAACATATAGGAGGCTGACAAATAATCCTTCTTTTATAAGTGTATGCTTTAGCTTCGGACTCCCCCTCAAAACCTTGGATAGAATTGGAGAAAAAAGAGAAAGAGACAAAAAGAACACGTGTCTCTTTCCTTGTTGGGTATATTCTTTGTAGTGAGCCATATAATTAGTAATCATTTAAGCTATAATTCTTGAAGGGGGAGAAAAAGCGTTTACCCAGGATAAAGCAAGAATAAAAACTGACTAAAAGAATCTATCAAAAAAGGAAAATTGTCTCTGAATGCATAGTTGTTACTTCCTATCCAAAGGGGCCCTAAGAGAGCCCTAACTAAGTTTAACCAAAGAATTTCCTGATCTTTTTTGAAGGGGTGGCTGCAACAGGAAGATAGAAATGCATTCATATCTAAGAAGCACGAACACGGACACGACATGACGATACGTCAATTTCTAAAAAGCTAGGACACAGACACGTGGGATACGTTCTTTTTTTATTATTATTAATTTAACATATATGAAAATTTAACATAAAATACTAATTAGACCCCATTAAAACGCAAAAAAAATGTCAAGTTAAGTTTAACTTAGTCTAATTTAATTTAACTTGTAGAAAGTTAAGAAAAAAGCATACTTCTAATGGTGAACAACAAGTGGCGAATAGGACTGATGATAGCGAAGATAACTAACAGCTAGCGACGAGTGGTTAGCAGTGTTACTTGTTAGGGGTTTAAGTTTCATGATTTTCTGTCCTTTTTGTTTTTTTTTTAAATTTAAATGATTTTGAGCATTTTTTTCAAAAATTAAAAAATAAAAATAAAAAAGGACATGTAAAATAGCGTGTCGGACACGTGTCTGGACATATCCGTGTCCGAAACGGACACTTGACCTAAAATGAAATGTTTGTGTTTCCTAGTCTCATATTGATCCAAAATCTGCTCGCAAAGTCACATTATATAAATAAATGCCTTTGAGATTCTGAGTTCTTTATACACACAAGACATAACACACCACACAACCTTTTGGCAACCATGTAATGGAAGAAATTGATGCACGTTTCTTGTGACTCGGTGATGGTGGAGTGGGGGGATATGATTTCATTAAGAGAGAAACAAAAAAAAGGAGAACGAGGCAGTAGCTCAAAAGACAAGGAAGTACAAGGACTTCTAATTGGGTATAATAAAAAAGAAGAATAACCTCCTTTTATCTCTTTTTTGCTATAAGCCTTTTTTTGTAATTGTTTGGGGTCGTGCATAACGCTTATCCTTCCCTTTGGTTTTCTTGCATTCATTTTGTTTCTCATTTTATGAAAAAACATGTTTTCATTGAAAAAAAATGAGACATAACAAAGGGGCATACAAAAAGAAACCACAAGGAGAAAATCTAAAACAAAAAGGAACTCCAATATAACAAAATGAGATCTAAAAGGTAATTAAAAAACCTATGGACAAGTGGACACCAATAGAAAGGTTGAACAAAAAAATTACTGACAAGACAAGTGTAATTATTCAACCGGTTGAAAAATCAATATAGATTCAACAATAAATGTCTAAAGTGCTACATGCATAAGGTAAACTACAGAACTTCCAAAAATAAACAGTTGGTCGTATCAAAATGGGAGTGCATCTCCAGCCCCCATGAAACTAGTCCTAATCAATTGATATCTTTTATTTTGATTAATGCTAAATTAATCTGCATAACCTGCAAGTAAAATGCATCCAGAATGTACAAATGTCGATTTCATATTATTGACCTTACCTGCATCACGTGGCATTGGCACACCATTCTTTCTATCCTTTTTCATGTCATTCTCAGGTTCTGATTCAAGCTCCTCATCTGCAAAGGAACTTTTTGAGAAAAGATCAACAGCAGCATCATCCCAACTCTTTGCATCCCATTCATCCTCATCTTCTTGAATTTCATTATCTTCAGTAGCCTCAATAACATCTGATTTTTCCTCCACGTGCATTGACTCAAAAGGTTCAATCTTCTCAGACTCAAATATTTCAGTCTCTGCCACATCTTTTTCTTGTATTTTTTCTTCTATATGTTCCACTACCTTAGCTTGCACACTACCATTTGTTTGATGATGGGCTGGTTTTGACTTCTTTGTCTGGTATTTTGGTCGTTTGGCAGGTGCACTGGGGTCAGATGTAGACAAAGGTAAGCCCCCCGCACTTGCTAATATCTGGTTCCTCATTGCCTCCAACCTCCGTTGTTCTTCCTTTTGTTTCCCTGTTAACAGCTTGCCTTCCTGTTTCTTCTTTAGGAGCTTCTCTTTTTCTCTTTCCTTCTTCCTACGCTTAGCCTCCTCGGCTTGCCTTTCAAGTTCTTCTTGCCTACGTCTCTCTTCTTCTTCCTTTCTCAATCTCTCTTCTTCTTCCCTTTTCCTTCTCTCTTCTTCTTCTTTTCTCCTAGCCATTGCCTCTTGCATCTCCCTAACATGCTTTGGCACTTTCTTCTCTGGCACTTTACTCTTTGCAGTACCTTTTTTGGGTTCTATAACTTCAGTCTTTACCTCCTCAATTTTCTCATCATTCCCTTCAGCAGCAGCAGCTGCTGCTGCAGCCTTTTTCTCCTTCTCCTTCTCCTTCTTCTTTTTTTTCTTCCTTGCTGCAGCCGATTCTGTGTTCTCATCTTCAGCTTCCTTTTCAGCTGATGCCTCAGGAGGAGCTACAAGCTCAGGTGGATTTTCAACTTTGGCCTCTTGAGAAGAAAGAGGAGGGTCTGCTGGTTTTGGTATAGTAGACCCCTCTCCTAGCTCAGCAAGAATCTTATCCAAATCATCTTCTTCTTGAGCAGTCCTTCCGCTCTTCTTCTTTTTCTTTTTATTTTTTGAAGTTTCTGCCACCCCCTCCGTCTTGTTAGCTTTAGATAAATCAGAATCAAAATTGCTACTTGTTGTATTAAGTATTTCAGGTATGACTACATCTCTAATTTCATTGCCCAGCGCATTTTCATCACCTAATGCAGTAAAAGTACTGCTGCTTTTCTTCTTAGAGGACTTTTTCTTGCCAGAAAATGCAATAACATTGGCATCGTCTTCATCAACACCATCATTGTCTAACTTATTTGGTTCTGGAATAGAAACATCATCATCATTCTCCCCATCAGCAAATGTTGCACTAAACGAATTGCCACTTTTCTTTGAACCCTTAGCTGACTTCTTTTTCTTACCAGAGAAGCTAATCGTTGTAGCATCTTCATCCTCATCCTTATCATCATTTCTGTCCTCATCCTCATAATCAAGACCACTAAAACCTGAAAAGGCATTCCCACCCTTCTTACTACCTTTTGATGGCTTCTTCTTACCTGTAAATGCAATGGCAGGCTCATCGTCAATCTCTTCAACAACTTCGATCTCATTATCAATTACATCTTCATCTTTCTCGTCATCAAGGGAACTGAATGCTGACACTGCAGAAAAACCACTCTTGGAAGACTTCGACGACTTCTTCTTCCCTGAAAACTTGATTGCAGAATCATCATTCCCTACATCATCATCCTTTTCTGCAGTTAACACAGATTCATCATCAGCACCATCCTCTCCCTCCTCCTCAAGCAAACCAAAACTGGAAGCAGTAAAAGCACTGTTATTTCCACCCTTCTTCGACTTACCCTTCTTCTTCCCGGTGATAACAATCTCTGAAACACCATCGCCATCATCATCATCCTCCTCCTCTTTAACTTGTGAAGCTTTTGAATTGCCCTTCTTACCCTTCTTTTTCCCAGTTACCACGACCTTCTCCTCCTGAACTGGGGCTTCTTCAGACAACTCGGTTCCAATGGAGTACTCATCGTCATCTACTGCAAATGCCTTTTTCTTCGACTTCCCACCACCCTGAGCTGCCGCAGGGGCGCTGTCATCATCCCGTGCAGTAGGCTTCTTTCGACCCATAGAAATATCGGCAAATTGAAACCTTAAACCACCAACGCTAGCTCCCCAAAAATTCTATCTGTCATAAATTAGACCCATCAACACCAATCAGATCTCTCTTCAACAGAATAAAACCCATCAAAACAACAGAATATAGAACATATATAAAAATCAATAACATCATTACCGGGAAAAAGAAAAAACGACAATGAACCTTAGCAGAGATGAGGCGTGAAAAAACGAAAGAAAAGGTAGAGAGATATTTAGGAAGTTGGCGATTGGGATTGGGAATCTGGGAGAGGTTGTCACATAAACAAAGCTGGCGATTGAAATTCAGTTTGATTGGATATCCTGTTTTTGATCCCAAAAGAAAAAATCCGTCTAAAGTAGCCGGTTTGGGCAGGATTTCAGATTAAAATTTGACCTAATTCCAAATTAAACAAAGAAAATAAAGAAGATTTGATCACGGAGGCGTCAAGTTGCAGCAGAGAGGTAGAGAAGAAAGAAAATGGCTATAGTGGGCGTGCCGGCGAGCAGGTGCGGCCAATATGGGAGAGTGAGAAACAGAGGAGAGAGAAATTTGCTGGAAAAAGAAGGAAGAAGGCTAGGGTTTAGATTTCCTTTTTCTTTTCACAATTATATTATATTATATAATGAAAATGGGAAAATAAAGAGTGAGAATACGATTTAAATATATAATAAAATTTTGATAATAAATCATTTTGGTATCTCAAGTTTTGGGGTTTTTTTTATTAATATTGTATTTTTTAAAATTTATTATAAAAATATTGTAGTTTTAAAACTATTTATATTAATATTGTTTTTTTTTTTACAGGTGGCAGATGGTCAAAAAAATGGAGAATGGTCGTCTCCATGTCCGAATGTGCACAATGTGGCAGATGATCGTCTCTTCAAAAGACAACAATCAACTTTAAAGAAAATTCACTTATGGCATAGTGGTTGGTTGGCTTTTGAGAACATACCCATTTTGTTGGGTTCAGATTTGAAAATGTTATTCTTTCAAAGTATCATGAGAATAATAAGATAAATTATCAATTTACTTTTAAAAAATAAATTGTAATATAATATTAATTTTACTTAAAATATTAACAAAATTTAAGATATCTTATTTGATTTAAATAAAATAAATAGAAGAAATAAAAAAAATAAAAAAATTATCATTTAAATCAAATAAGATAGCAATAAGACATATTTTTTTTTTTCTTTTTTCAAATAAAATAGCAAAAAATTATCATTTAAATCAAATAAGATAGTAAATTGATGATCTGTTTTATTGCTCGGATAATACTTTGGAATAAGAACATTTTCATTTACGTCATTTTGGGTTGATTTTAATTTTTGTTAATATCTTAAATAAATTGTAATTTATTGTTTTTTTACTATATTTTAACATTTTAAGTAAATTAGGGTCTGTTTGGTATGCAATCCAGATTTTGTTTTATATTTTCGGATTCACTGAATTCAGTGGATACATGTTTGGCAGACGTGTTTTCGAAAACTGTTTTCAGATTATGTGATCGAAATAGTAAAAATTATGAAAACAACATTTTTATGTTTTCATTGTATCTAGATTCTGAATTTGAAAATTTAAAATGCATAATTGTATTAAACAAAGATAAAATCTTAATAAATATAGAATTTCATGTTTATAAACTTAATTTACTTTTGTTAAATTAAAATATGTATAATATAAAATAATATAAAATATAAAATATTATATTATAAAATAATAATTATATAAAATTTATATTAAAAAAATATGTTCATAAATTAATTAATAATGTCTTATATTCAACTTAATATTTAATTTTGCAACTATAACTAATTTTATGATCTATAAATATATTATAGAACACGCTTTAAACTACTATTTAAAATGGAATTGAATTTCTAAATCTGCTACCAAACACATATCTGAAAACATGAAATACAACTTTGTTTTCATTAAATCCCTTGTTTTCAAGTTTTTGTTTTCGGATTGCCTACCAAACAGACCCTTAAATATTATATTGTCATCTTTTCCTTTAAAAAAAATAAATAGATAAAAAATTTTATTGCTTCAATAAGGCTTTGAGAAACGGACATTTTCATTTACGTCATTCTTAGTTGATTTTAAATAGAATTATCACGTTATTTTAATTACAATATATATAATATTTCGTAATGGTTATGATCAAGAGCCAACCAACCACTATGAAAGTGAATTTTCTTTAAAGTTTTGAGATGAGAGACGACCATCCTCCGTTTTTTTTACCATTTGCCATAAAAAAAACAACAATATTAATATAAATAATTTTAAACTACCATATTTTTATAATAAGTTTTAAAAAGTACAATATTAATAAAAAAAACCCAGGTTCTCAACTCTCAGATTAACAATTTATTTAGAACTTTAAAATCTAATCATTTGCGTGTGATAATTATTTGATTTTTCCTTAGACTATTTTGTAATAACTACTTGATTTTTGTTGCTAAAAAAAATAATAATAATAATAATAACTACTTGATTTTTCTTTCCTTCGTTATTTCTTTGTAATGATTTTAATTTATTTATCAAAAACTATTTAGATATAGGAAAATAAGGATAGAAATGGAGAAGATTTTTATATCTTCTTATTTGGTACAAGGTTTGTAAGTATGACATAGATATCACTTTTTCTCATGATCGATAAATTTTCTATACTCTTCAAGAATGATGGGTTTTGTTTATACTCATTTATCTCTTATTTCTCTCTCTTCCTCTCTCTTCTTTATCTATCTATCTATCTATCTATCTATCTATCTATCTATCTATCTATCTATCTATATATATATAATAATTATAATTACTTATTTAATTAGAAAAAATTTATAAATTTATTTTATTTTTATTGATTGACATTAATTTTGATTAGTTAATAAAACAATGTATCAAAATAATGCTTTTAGGATTAATTTCATAAAACAACCATAAACATTCATTATAAAATTAATTATGAAAATATTAAATCGCTAATTAATATTATAGTTAATCAATTAATTACAAACATCATTAATTTATGGTAAGAATAATCATTATAATTAATTATTCATGAGTTATTCGTAATCTGCTCAGGATTCAGGTCGAGTCACTAATGGTCATTTATGAATTATTAGTCATAATCTGTTAACGGTGTTACATCAGTAGTCTAATAATTTGCAGTCTGATTTTGTGCAATCTCATCGCACATGATGCCCCCACTCGCATGTCAACTACATGAACGAGTTGAATCGCCTCGTTTGTATCAAATACAATGTGAGTCACATTCATAGTATTAACAAGATGAGATTCTCAACCTTATCCACGTACTATATACCATTTAGATTATTTACTTGAACATATCCTACATATGTGTCCACTACACACTGTTCAAGATCTCTTGTTAATACTATCGAGTCACTAATGGTCATTTATAAATTATTAGTCATAATCTGCTAACGGTGTTACATCAGTAGTCTAATAATTTGCAGTCCGAATTTGTGCAATATCATCGCACATGATGCTCCCACTCGCATGTCAACTACATGAACGAGTTGGATCGTCTCGTTTGTATCAAATACAAAATGAGTCACATCCATAGTATTAACAAGATAAGGTTCTCAACCTTAACCATGTACTATATACCATTTAGATTATTTACTTGAACATATCCTACATATGTGTCCACTACACATTGTTCAAGATCTCATAAACATAATCATGGAGCTTAGTTTATTAGATTTAAATTCTAAATGCAAGATTACAAGAATTGATGAAAAATAACTCTTTATTCATTTCACCAAATAATTACAAACTACACAAGTTTATGACACAAAACCCCAACAAAATGAGTCCGAAACTAAGTTTTTTTAACTTGAAAAATTACATGAATTTACTGGGTGTCACTAAAACTCCACTAGTTGTTACATCTATCATACCACTATCTATTGGTAGTAACCTCTCATAGAAATATTGGATAGGAGTTGATTAGGAATTTGACAGTGAGATAAACTTAAACATAGTCTCATAAATCTTTCCAATTACTCGTATAATGTCTCCCCTGTAGTTTATGTGATTCCATAAATCTCGTTCCTAATATTTGCAACCCATGATGTAGGAAATAACTTTTTCAAGAAAAGTTTCGTCATCTCGTTTCACATTGTTATTGAACAAAATGGTAGAAAGTAGATTCAATCTTTTGCTTGATCATTTAAAGAGAAGGGAAAACCTCTAAGATTGATTTGCTCTTCAGTCGCCCCTTGTGGTTTCATTCATGAGCAAACAATGTGAAACTCCTACATATGCTTATGTGGATCTTCATTTGCACATCTACAAAAAAATGGAGTAAGTGAATTAACTTATATCTCAACTCAAAATCACCTTCAATATTAGGAAAAGTAATGCATGATGGTTGTTGATTTAAACCCGGTGTCGCCATCTGTTGCGTAAATTGATATTGCAATACTGCAAGTGTACGAGTCAAGTTTTAATATAGTGATTTGAGTTCCAAGTGTCGCCCTCAGGAATGGTTTTCTAGATTGATTAACTACCAAGATACTAATTCTTAATTTTAGCTAAAACAACAAAACTTTGATAAAGGTGGAAACAAAGATAAAGAAAAGTAAATATACAAGTGGGGACACAAATATGATAGATTTGTTGGGAAACTGATTTCACAAGTTAATTCCTTATTTAACACATGCAATGAACTATGGTTGCGAATTTATAAACAAGAAATAAAAATACTCAAAAGAATCTCTGACCCACGGTGAGCCTTGTGCACAACGATAAATCCTAAAGTTTCCTTATGAATTTTAAAAGCATGCACGACATTAAACAACTTCTTAAATGTTTCCCAGAGAATTCTAAGTTACTATCATACCAGATTTCTAAGAGTTTTGACAACTTTGCTCTAATCTAAGCATCTTTCTCTCGAGTCCACTTAAACCAACAAGATCAATGAATTTAAGAACGAATTGCCAAAAATAAATAGTGCAACAAAGTTCAATACATAATTAAATAAATTCAAAACATGTTATTCAATTCATAACTAAGACAATTAGCTACTAAAAAACAGCACAAAAATAAGCTAAAGTAATATGATAGTTTTTAAACTAAGTTACAAACTAAAAGAAAGAGAAATAAAAGTCTATGTGTCGACGTCGGTCCCTTGTTCCCAAGCTACCTTCACGATCTCGAGCCTCCACAAACGCTTTGGCTCCCAAGGAATACTCTTCTTTCTCCCTTTAAAGTGTGTATTTCGAAATTAGTGCTAAAAACTATCAAATTCGACTCCCCTTGAAAAGTGTATAAAGTGCTTTATTTATACACAAAATCGGCACGGCGTTGCAACGCTAGGGTCAGTGTTGCAACGTTGTGCCCTAAGCACCAAATAAATAAGGAAAAAATCTGCGGCGTTGCAATGTCGCTACCCTAACATGCGCGTCTGCTATCGATCTGGCGTTGCGACGCTGCAAAGCAGCGTTGCAACGACGTCTTCACGGCTTTACCATGCAATTTATTCGCAAGGTGTCGCAACGCCATCACCTCGGGTCCAAGTGCTATAATTAATCTTTCTTTTCCCACTTGATGTTATTTTTAGCTCCAAAAAACCTCGATTTGAACTCGAGTAATCCACAATATCTCCAAATGGTTTGTTTAAGCTCTTAACCTGAAATTGAATGATTTAAACATGTAAATGCTCTGGAATTATCATAAAAACTAGCAATGTATAAGGATAACACATTTTGTGTGTTATCAAAACCCCCAAACTTAATCTTTTGCTAGTCCCGAGCAAAAAACGGAATTAAAAAGAAGATTTTTCTTATACATACATCAGACTCAAGCCTCAGAGATTTAAAAGGAAATTTCAGCAATTACAAGAAACACTCAAACACAATACTTCAACAAGCAATTTAAAACTTTTCCTAAGTATTCCTACGTGTGTGTGTGATTAGCCTACGTTCCTTTCATCTTTAATAAGCTCAGAACAACTTTATTAGGTTCTCCATTCAACTTCCTCTTACACTGGTCATAATTACTAATCCTTGAACCTCCCAACATTCGAGAAGTAAACAACTCTACTCAACACTTAACCATTTTTTTAGCATTTTTTCTATTTTTTTTTTATACAAAGACACTAGCTTTCACACATCCACTGCAAGGACCCTTACCCATAGCACTCGCTCAATGAGTCGCCTAACTGATCACAGTGAAAGTAGCTCTTTTTGTCCTGATGATTTTTTTTCCACAAACTAAACAACAACAACAAAATAGACAAATTTTTTTTCACAAAATACACATATTTTACATATCATGCACTTCATATTGACATTCACACTATCCTGCAGCTTAACTCTCAAATCAGTTCTCAGACCTATCGAGGTGACATCAAACTTCTGAACCTAATAACTTTGTTCTAAGCATTTCAAAACTATATGAACACAAACTATGTGCATAATAGTGCAGGAAAAACTCAAGAAATTTTTTTAAATTAACTCAAATTCATATTATGCTCTATAGTTTCAGCAAAATCACAAAAATTTTCAATTAAATCTCATCCTAGGTCATCCTAATCATACTTATGCATAAGATCAATCAATAATTCAGTACATACTCAGGACAATCACAACAGATACACAACTCATTCCACCCCCAAACTTAAATTAAACATTGTCCCCAATGTTTGCAAAATAAGCTCAAAGCAAGTAAGAAGGGTAAGAGTGAATAATATTGTCCTGAGTAATGGAGATCTTCATTTTTCTTTTTGTGAATTCCTTAGATGACCAAATCACATGAGATGAAATACTACAGAACGGGAGCATAGGTTTCACGAGGGAAGACATCAACAACAACCTAACAATACAAAACAAAGTAAACTAATAACTAACAAGCAACAAAACTACTAAAGAAAACAAAACATAAAAAAAATAAAACTAAAAGTTTGGGTTGCCTCCCAACAAGCGCTTTCTTTAACGTCTTTAGCGAGACTGGAATTCCCTATGTCTACTCAAGGGCATATCTTCCTTTCTTGTAACTCCTCTTCCTTTAATTTCTTCATTGTTCCTTCTGCTTCCCTGTCTAAAGAATCACTCAACAGAATACCATTCCCTAAATCAAAAGGCAAAGCATTAGTCAATTCAATTTTTAGACAAGAGTTTGTTCCAGATTCATCATTTTGAGGGTTGAAGATTTGAAATGTGACCTCCTTCTGCCCTACATGCAGCTTGAGGGTGCCCTCATGTTGGGGTTTATGCCCTAAACAAGTGTAGTTTTGTAATAATCATATTTTAAATAAATAAAGATGTTATTTATTATATTCTCGCACATAAACTTAAATCCAATAAACTAGGTTTCAAGGTTATAATGATTGATCTTGAACAATTGTGTAATGGGCACAAGTTGGATTATGTTGTTCGAGTATAACCTAAAAGGTCTATGGTATATCCATAAGGTTGGGAACCTTATACTGGTAACACCATGGATGCGACCCGCTTTGTATTTAGTACAAACGAGGTAATCAACTCGTTCATGTGGTAGACATGCAAGTGGAGGCATCCTGTATAATGAGATTATACAAGACCGAACCGTGAATTATTAACCTACTAGTGTAACACCGTTAACAAGATAGGTCTAATAATTTATAGATGATCATTAGTGACTTGACCTGAATCCTGAGCTAGTTATGGACTCCTGCTTATGGGGTTTGTCCTTAGACTAGTATGGGTGAGAGTGGCTTGTAGCCGACTCAATAAGCCTACCTTCTCAGGGACATAACCTTGTAGGTAGCTGGGAACTTAACTCTGCAAGATGGAATTCACTTATTCCAAAATTAGGGAATCAGATAGGTTTTTCTTTTAAGAACTGAATCCAGATCTTGAACAACGGGGCCCCGCCTTCTTACTGACCTAAGAAGGATTAAGTTTATGGTAGGACCATAGACTGGTTGTTCATTAGAGGATCAGTGGAGCTTAAGGAGCAAGATGTAATCATAGGGGTAAAACGATAATTTGACCCAGATGTGATTACGAACAACCTGTAAATGGTCAACTCATGGGTATTGATTATATCAGTGGATACAACATAGTCTACAGTGAGGAGAGTGCAACTACGAGTTTATAGTGGAGTGATCGTAGTTAATGAATGTTGGTTAATTAGTTCAAAGAGTTTGATCGATTAATCTTGTATCATTGGAGCTCATGATCTGTAGATCCATTAGGTCCATTTGTTGGCTCAACATGGAAATATTGAGGGTTTATAGTTTGGAGTGAAATTGAAGTGTTCAATTTCATGTTTAAGGAGATATATCAATTATATGTGATATAATTGATATAATATACGATTTAATCCATATATTGAATGAGAAATATATCATAAGAGCACTATAGGGGTAGGATGGACATTTCCATCCTATTTCTCTATAAATATGTGCATGAGATGCACATTTTTTATGCATTCCAAAGCAACTTTGTGTGAAACCCTAGAGTGCTCTCTCTTGTGTGTGTTATTGGAAAATTTCCTAAAAACACCCATTCTCTCTCAAAATCCCTCCCAACTCCAAAAGAGGTTTCACCACCTTCCCTCTCCTAAAGATACAATGGAGAAGATCTAGCGGGCATGTCTAAACTAGTTCGTAGTTTGTGGAGAACGCGAGATCGTTGCGATCGTGAGAACGAGAGGAACAAAGGAGCACGCGCGGTTTTAAGTCTACAAAGGTAATATACTTGTTGTCCATAATCTTATATGCATGTTTAATCGCTTTTGTGTATGTTTCTTATTAGATTTATGTAACACACTACAAGAACACGCGATTCAAATCGCTTCCGCTACGGGATTCTATCCTATCAATTGGTATCAGAGCCAATTGTATTCTTATTTTTGTTCTAGATCTGTCAAAAACATAGGTGGGATTACATTTTGTTTATAATATGAATGAAGGTTTAGAAAATTAGATGTTTTCATTTTTGGCACTTAGATTTTCAATTTTTCATTGAATAGTTCAATGTTAGGGCCCGGTGTTTTGGGCATTTTAGATTGTAAATCGAGTCTGTAAGTCCGTGTCGATCGAGACAAAGTGGTTGCTGAGAAAAACTGAGCAAAAACGAGCAAAATCACAAAATTGACAGTGTTGTTCTGTGAATGGCGTTGCAACGTTGTTCATTAGCGTTGCAACGCCACTGCAGTAGGCGGATGGCTGAGAAGAGGACAACGTTGCAACGCCACCCTCGGCATTGCAACGCTAAAAACGTTTCGCGAGGCGCTCCAACGGTCAGAAACGGACGAAACTCAGCGTTGCAATGTCGTAGGCGTTTCACAGAGGGTTGAGCAACATGCAGAAAATCGATTTTTTATTATATTTAATTTTGTAAACATTTTCTTTATTAATTTTTATTAATTTTTATTAATATAATTAGATTATATTAATTAAAATTAATTTTAGGGTGTTAAAAGGGGTCTAATTTTGCTATTTATTTTATGCAATTGTTGTATGATTATGTCCATGCATAATGTATGCTATTTAGAAAATCTCACCTTAGGTTAAGCATGATCATGCATCATATTATAATATAAGATGTTATATTATATAGTTTGCATGATAAATTAATATAAATTGTTATATTAATTTTTGGATAGCATCATGAGATGAATGCATTATGTATGTTTTATTATTCATGTGATGGATGATCAAGCAATTATAACGTAGTATGCATGTCACCTAAGGTTAAATTAATTAGTTTTAAAATGTTTAGAACTTTATATTAATGGACCTTAGGTTATCTAGTTCTAATTAGATTAGAATTAGGGACCGAATGATTTATAGACTATGATTAAGAGGAACTCTGTCTGAGGAAGGTTCTGTCTAGGCTAGGGTATTTAAGCTGACGGAAACAGAACACCCCTACTTGGGAATTGACCTGGGAGTGAATTAATTAAAGAGTCTATAAATTATTAAAAACGTCAGCACAGTTTATTAAGGAGTTAATAAACTAGAAACCCTAAGTTTACATACATAAGTAAAATTCAATATAAAGGGTTGTATTGATAGACTTAGGTAAAAACATTAGTCGGATTTAACATAGGTAAAAAAATTCCTAAAATACTTATAATACTTAGTGGGAGGAAAAATGTGTAAATGATACATCAATTTTCCACCTACATATCTCTGAGAAATTCACACCGTGAGATCCATACTCGGCCTCGTGGCACAAACGGGAGCGTCACCCTCGGATGGTGTTTGTATGGATCAATATCAAGGTGAATGGAGAGGGTACTTATAGTGAGTGGGAGCGGGAACTGTGAAAACAAAACTCACAGTCTCTTCTATCGGTTCACACCGTGAGATCACTATGATCATCCTCCTAGTTTGGCCTGGACCAGACAATCCCTTCGGGGGGCTTTGATCATAAGAATCGGAACATAGTGAACAATTGAAAAAAGGATAAAGATTACCTTAGTTTATTTTCTAACCTAGTCCTTCATTCGAAAGATTTTGTTGGATTGGGACTTTGGAATCCAAAGATGGAGCGTTACACTCACAGGATACATTAGTTGTAATTATATCAAGACCGGAAAATGGTAACTAAAGCCTATAGGAATAAAAGTTATTCTGGCACTAGGTTTTGGTCAAGAATGTCTTGATCTAGAGGATGAGTGTTTATGTTACCCTTCGGTGTCATACATTCTAAACCTTTGGGGTATCATTGCGAATTATTAATAACTTAAGAATCATTAGATAATTAGCTAAAATTGATTGGATTAGTTAAAGGTATAGCGAGACACTAATACACGCATTTTGTATTTCAACAATATGAATAACTCAATAATTTCCTTGTTGGCTACTGAGAAATTAACTGGGGAAAACATGATGACTTGGAAAAACAATCTTAACATCATTTTGGTTGCGAATGATCTTAAGTTTGTGCTTACTGTGAGGAGTGTCCTCAGGTGCCGGTTGGGATTTATGTCCCAAACTTGTGTAATTTTGATCATTTAAATAAAGGGTTATTTGTTTTGATAGAATTACAGTCTTGCTTTATAAATCTAATAAACTAAGCTCCAAGGTTATAACATATATCTTGAACATCAGTGTAGTGGACACTATTTGGGTTGAGTTCAAGAATATAACCTAAATGGTCTATGGTATAAGAATAAGGTAGGAAACCTCATTCTGGTAACACCATGGATGTGACCCACTTTGTAATTAGTACAAATGAGATAATCCAACTCATTCATGTAGTTGACATGCGAGTGGGGGCATTACGTATGAAGAGTTCATACAAGACTGCATCAAGAAATTATTAGTCTAACAAAGTGTAACACCGTTAATGAGGATAAGACTAGTAATTTATAGATGATCATTAGTGACTCGACTGAATCCTCGAGCAAGTTAAGAACTCCCGCTTATAGGGGTTTGTCCTTAGACTAGTATGGGTGAGAGTGGCTGTAAATGACTCAATAAGCCTACCTTCGAGTGACGAGTAACCTCGTAGGTAGCCGGGAACTTAACTGTGTAAGATGGAATTCACTCATTACTACACTAAGGAATTAGATAGGTTGTTCCCTTAAGAACTGACTCCAGGTCTTGAATAACGGGGCCCCGCCCTCCATGAGGGTATGAGTGTATGGTAGGACCGTAGACTTGTTGTTCATTAGAGGATCGGTGGTGCTTAAGGAATAAAGAGGTAATCATGAGGGGTAAAGCGGTAATTTGAACCGGTGTGTAATTACGAACAACTGTGAAGGGTCGACTCATGGGTAATGATTATATCAGTGGGCACAAAATAATCTACAGTGAGGAGAGTGCAGCTACAAGTCTATAGTGGAGTGACTTGTAGTTAATGAATATTGATTAACTGGATCAAAGAGTTTGATCAGTCAATCTCATATCATTGGAGCTCATGAACTGTAGGTCCATTAGGTCCCTCCATTGGCTCAACATGGTTATATTGAGGGTATAAAGTTAGGAATGAAATTGAAGTGTTCAAATTTCATACGTGAGGTGTTATATCAATTGTATATGATATAATTGATATAATATATATTTTAATGTGAATTAGGTTCACATATAAACCATATACTAATGAGAGAATAAAGGAAGGGTAGGATGGTCATTTCCATCCTATTTCCTTATATATATGGTTGCATGAGATGTAACTAGGTTAAGAAAAAGATAGTTTGCCATTTGATTGTGTTGTTAGAAAGGTTCCAAAAACCACAATCTCTCTCTCACACAACATCTCATATTACCTAAGGGGAACCCACATTCCTCCCTCACCTAGAGAACAACGGAGAAGATCCAGTGGTTGTGTCTTAGTCCGTTCGTGGTTCGTGTTTGCTGAGATATTGATCGTGAGAAAGGAGGAGCACTTGAAGAAAGGTTATTCAAAGGTAATATTTCTTGTTGTCCACATTCTATTTTATGCTTAATCTAATTGTATACGTTCTCGAATGAAATCGTTGTAACTAAATCGAGAGCGCGCGATTCACAATCGCTTCTGCTGCGGGATTCGATTCCCTTTAGTGCCAAGCTCGAATGCATCACGAAATGTTCGTGATGCATACGATAGATGGATCAAGGCTAATGACAAGGCCAAGGTCTACATCTTGGCAAGTATGTCAGACATACTAGCCAAGAAGCACGAGGGCATGATGACCGCCAAGGAAATCATGGATTCGTTGCAAGACATGTTCGGACAACAGTTTGTTCAAGTAAGGCACAATGCCCTAAAGTACATCTTCAACGATAGAATGATGGATGGATCATCTGTTCAGGATCATGCTCTCGATATGATGGTTCACTTTAACACGGCAGAGTCGAATGGTGCTTCTATCGACGAATCGAGCCAGGTTAGCTTTATATTAGAAACTCTTCCAGAGAGTTTTCTACAGTTTCGAAATAATGTTATTGTGAACAAGCTTACTTTCAATCTTACCTCTCTTCTGAATGAACTCCAAACTTTCCAATCTCTGATGAAAATTAAGGGATCGAAAGGTGAGACAAATGTTGCCAGCAGGAGTAATCACAGAGGTTCGACCTCTTGAACAAAATCAGTGGCTTCATCTTCCTCAAGCCTGAAAGGCAAGAAGAAGAACATGAAGAAGGCTGGTAAGGGGAAACGGGTTGACAAAGTTGCCACCCAGAAGGGCAAGAAAGTCAAAGAAGTTACAGACAAAGGAAAATATTTCCACTGCAATGAAGACGGGCACTGGAAACGGAACTGTCTGAAGTACCTAGCCGAAAAAAAAAAGGTAAATATGATTTACTTTGCTTAGAATCTTGTTTAGTATATGGTGATAACACTGCCTGGATATTGGATTCGGGCGCCACTAATCATGTATGTTCTTCTTTTTCAGGGAATTAGTTCCTGACAGCAACTACAAGAAGGGGAGATAACACTCTGTGTTGGAAATGAGGAAGTTGTCTCAGTTGTAGCAGTGGGCACCATGAAGCAGTTGTTTGGCAAGAAACATATGTTGTTAAACAATGTATTAGTGATACCAGGGTTTACTAGAAACTTAATTTCAATTTCTTGCCTAGTAGAACAATGTATTTCAATATCCTTTTCTTCTAATAAAGTGTTTGTTTTTTAAGAATGGTGTAGAAATATGTGCAACTTCATTCAGTCAAAATGGTTTTGAACACTGAATTATTTAAAACTGCAAACACACAAACTAAGAAACGTAAATTTTCTCCTAAAGAAAATGCTCAACTTTGGCACCTTTGGTTAGGTCACATTAAGCTCAATAGGATTGAGAGATTGGTAAGAACTAGACTTCTGAATGAGTTAGAAGAAAATACTTTACTAGTATGTGAGTCCTGCCTAGAGGGTAAAATGACTAAAAGACCTTTTAGTGGAAAAGGTTATAGAGCCAAAGAACCCTTAGAGCTTATACATTCAGACCTTTGTGGTCCGATGAATGTTAAAGCTAGAGGAGGGTATGAATATTTCATCTCTTTTATAGATGATTATTCAAGATACGGGCACATTTACCTAATGCATCACAAGTCTGAAGCACTTGTAAAGTTCAAGGAATTCAAAGCTGAGGTTGAAAATCAATTAGGTAAAGCTATTAAAACACTTCGATCTGATTGAGGTGGAGAGTATATGGATTTGGAATTCCAGGGCTATATGATAGAACATGAAATTACATCCCAACTCTCAACCCCTGGCACGCCTCAACAAAATGGTGTATCAAAAAGGAGAAATAAAACCCTATTGGACATGGTTCGATCAATGATGAGCTACGTTCATCTCCCTAACTCGCTCTGGGGATATGCAGTAGAGACTGCAGTTTATATTTTGAACAATGTTCCATCAAAGAGTGTTTCAGAAATACCATTTGAACTTTGGAAAGGACGTAAAGGTAGTTTACATCATTTTAGAATTTTGGGATGTCCAACACATGTGCTTGTGACAAATCCAAAGAAAATGGAATCACGTTCAAAATTATGCCTATTTGTAGGCTACCCGAAAGAAACGAGAGGTGGATTATTCTATGATCCTAAGGAAGATAAGGTACTTGTATCGACAAATGCCACTTTCTTAGAGGAGGACCACATGAGGGATCACCAACCAAGAAGTAAAGTTGTGTTAAGTGAACTTAGACGGATCAACAACAAAAGTTATTGATAGTACATCAACAAGAGTTGTTGATATTAGTTTGTCAAGTCCACCTCAAGAGTTGAGGGTGCCTAGACGTTGTGGGAGGATTATAACACAACCTGACCGTTACATGGGTTTAGCTGAAACCCAAGTTGTCATATCAGATGATGATTGTGAGGATCCATTGACTTATAACCAAGCAATGGTTGACAAAGACAAAGATAAATGGGTCATAGCCATGGACCAAAAAATGGAGTCTATGCACTTCAATTCTATTTGGGATCTTGTAGATAAACTTGATGGGGTAAAACCTATAGGTTGTAAGTAGATCTACAAGAGAAAACGTGGTGTAGATGGAAAGGTGCAAAACTTCAAGGCTAGACTAGTAGCAAATGGTCATACCCAGGTAGAAGAATTATGAGAAAACTTTTTCATTTGTTGTTATGGTAAAGTCTATTTGTATCCTACTTTCCATTGTCGCATATTATGACTATGAGGTATGACAGATAGATGTCAAGACAACATTCTTGAATGATAATCTTGACGAAAACATCTACATGGATAAACCCAAAGGGTTCATACAACCAGGACTAAAGCAAAAAGTTTGCAAGCTTAAAAGGTCTATCTATGGACTGAAACGAACTTCTAGGTCCTGGAACATAAGATTTTATGAGGCAGTTAAATCTTATGGCTTTGATCAAAATGATGATGAATCATCAATAGTTTTGTCACTTTCCTAGTCTTATATGTGGATGATATCCTACTCATTGGGAATGATGTAGGTCATCTAACTGACATTAAGAAATGGCTAGCTACGCAATTCCAAATGAAAGATTTGGGAGATGCGCAATTTGTTCTTGGAATCCAGATTGTCCGGAATCGCAAGAACAAAACTCTAGCATTGTCTCAAACATCTTACATCGATAAAGTGTTGTCAAGATTTAAGATGCAAGACACCAAGAAAGACCTATTACCTTTCAGGTATGAAGTTCATTTGTCTAAGGAACAGTGTCCTAAGACACCTCAAGAAGTTGAGGACATGAGACAAATTCCTTATGCATCAGCTGTGGGAAGCCTGATGTAGGTTATGTTGCGTACTAGACCAGGCATATGCTTTGCAGTAGGAATAGTCAGTAGATATCAATCCAACCCAGGAGTAGAACACTGGACAACGGTTAAGACAATCCTCAAGTATTTTCGGAGAACGAGTGACTATATGCTTGTGTTTGGAACTAAGGATTTGATCCTTACAGGATACACAGATTCTGACTTCCAAACTGACAATGATTCTAGGAAATCTACGTCAGGGTCAGTTTTCACTCTTAACCAAGGGGTTGTAGTTTGGTGAAGCATTAAACAAGGATGCATCACATATTCAACTATGGAAACTGAATATGTAGCAGCTTGTGAAGCAGCTAAATAAGTCGTATAGCTAAGGAAATTCATGATGGATTTGGAAGTTGTTCCAAACATGAGTTTGTCAATCACACTTTATTGTGATAACAGTGGTATTGTGGCAAATTCAAGAGAACCCCGAAGTCACAAGAGGGGAAAATACATTGAGCGGAAGTATCACCTAATCAGGGAGATAGTGCATCGAGGAGACGTAATTGTCACGAAAATAGCTTCGGAGCACAATACTGCTGACTCATTTATAAAGGTTCTCTCAACTAAAGTGTTTAAGAGTCACCTAGATGGTCTAGGACTACGTATCTTACCCTAACTAGGGCAAGTGGGAGTATGTTGTACAAAAAGTATTTAGTGCCATAGTTTATTGTATTTACATTACTATAATGTTCATTATGTACTCCACTAACTTTGGGTCAAGTGGGAGATTGTTGGGGTTTATGCCCTAAACAAGTGTAGTTTTGTAATAATCATATTTCAAATAAATAAAGATGTTATTTATTATATTCTCGCACATAAACCTAAGTCCAATAAACTAAGTTCCAAGGTTATAATGATTGGTCTTGAACAATTGTGTAGTGGACACAAGTTGGATTAAGTTATTCAAGTATAACCTAAAAGGTCTATGGTATATGCATAAGGTTGGGAACCTTATACTGGTAACACCATGGATGCGACCCGTTTTGTATTCAGTACAAACAAGGTAATCCACTCGTAAATGTGGTAGACATGTGAGTGAGGGCATCCTGTATAATGAGATTATACAAGACTGAACCGCGAATTATTAACCTACTAGTGTAACACCGTTAACAAGATAGGTTTAATAATTTATAGATGATCATTAGTGACTTGACCTGAATCCTGAGCTAGTTACGGACTCCTGCTTATGGGGTTTGTCCTTAGACTAGTATGGGTGAGAGTGGCATGTAGCCGACTCAATAAACCTACCTTCTCAGGGACATAACCTTGTAGGTAGCTGAGAACTTAACTCTACAAGATGAAATTCACTTATTCCTAAATTAGGGAATCATATAGGTTGTTCTCTTCAGTACTGAATCCAGGTCTTGAACAACGAGACCCCGCCTTCTTACTGACCTAAAAAGGATTAAGTTTATGGTAGAACCATAGACTAGTTGTTCATTAGGGGATCAGTGGAGCTTAAGGAGCAAGATGTAATCACAGGGGTAAAACGGTAATTTGACCCAGCTGTGATTACGAACAACCTGTGAAGGGTCAACTCACGGGTATTGATTATATCAGTGGATACAACATAGTCTACAGTGAGGAGAGTGCAACTACGAGTCTATAGTAGAGTGACTCTAGTTAATGAATGTTGGTTAATTAGATCAAAGAGTTTGATCGATTAATCTTGTATCATTGGAGCTCATGATCTGTAGATCCATTAGATCCCTTCGTTGGCTCAACATGGAAATATTGAGGGTTTATAGTTTGGAGTCAAATTAAGTGTTTAATTTCATGTTTTAGGAGATATATCAATTATATGTGATATAATTGATATAATATATGGTTTAATCCATATATTGAATGAGAAATATATCATAAGAGCACTATAGGGGTAGGATGGACATTTCCATCCTATTTCCCTATAAATATGTGCATGAGATGCACATTTGTTATGCATTCCAAGGCAACTTTGACAGAAACCCTAGAGTGCTCTCTCTTGTGTGTGTTATTGGAAAAATTCCTAAAAACACCCATTCTCTCTCAAAATCCCTCCCAACTCCAAAAGAGGTTCCACCACCTTCCCTCTTCTAGATATACAACGGAGAAGATCTAACGGGTGTGTCTAAACTAGTTCGTAGTTTGTGGAGAACGCGAGATTGTTGAGATCGCGAGAACGAGAGGAACAAAGGAGCACGTGCGGTTTTAAGTCTACAAAGGTAATATACTTGTTGTCCATAATCTTATATGCATGCTTAATCGCTTTTGTGTATGTTTCTGATTAGATCTATGTAACACACTATAAGAACACGCGATTCAAATCGCTTCTGCTACGAGATTCTTTCATATCACCTCATGCATGCTTATATATGCCTTACTGGTAGCCAGGAATGGTCTTTCCAAGATGATGAGAATCGTTGCATCCTCTTCTATGTCTCCTGCTTGGTGTCACTGGTAGGCTGAGACTTCCGAGTTGTCACCTCAGGAGCTTCTTCCTTTCCAACTTCTTCCCTTATAAGCTCATTTCCACTTCTCAGTGTAACTGCATTACAAGTTTCTCTTGAATTTATATCTGAGTCCATGGGAGACTTACCTTTCTGCAATGTACGAATTGTTGTATTCATCTAGCTGATCTGAGTATCAATGTTCTTTATGACAGCTCTCTGACTACTCACCACACCAGTCAAACTGATGACTGCATTTTCCAGCTGATTTGACCTGTTTCTGGATTCAGCGATAAAGAAGTGCACTATGTCTTCAAGAGATGGTTTCCTCTCAGATGCAGAAGCATGAGACCTGTAGAAGGATTCAACACATTTTTATTGTTAGCATAAGAAAAATTTTCATGATACCTCAAACCTGGATTGTAATGTGTTGGAGTGGTATTCCGATTCTGATTTCCTCCATAGGGGGTTGCTTCTATTATACAGGTAGTGTGTCTGCTCCATTTTAGATTCTCCATTAAGCTGAGAGCATTGAGAGGTAGCCATAGATTGGGGTGTTCTTGCAAGTTTATTCAGGGCGTGAGTGAGAGATGTCATATGTGACTTAAGAGCAGTTACCTCATCCAGTTGATAAAGTCCAACTACTAGTTTAGATCTTTCGTTGTCTGTGGGCCACTTGTAGCTGGCAGTTGACACTTCTTCAAGGAGGGCCCACACTTTTGGCACAGTCTTTGCCATGAAAGCCCCTCCAGCAGTGGCATCCATAATGGTCATAGTTTGACCTGCAAGTCCATTATAGAATAATTGAACCTGGAGCCAATCTGGGTAACCATGTTGTGGACACCTCCTCAACATGTCCATTTAACGCTCCCAAGCTTCGAACAACTGCTCTCCTTCTTGTTGCCTTAATGTTTCAATCTCAGTCCTTAGTTTTGCAGCTTTCACGGGTGGGAAGAATTTAGTCATGAAGGCTTGGGCCAACTCTTCCCAAAAAGTAATATTTCCTGGTGGGAGGGACCCTAGCCATTCCTTGGTCCTACCCTACAAAGAAAAATGAAAGAAACGTAAGCGAATACTATCAGTAGAAATACCATTTAACTTAACTATATCACAGATTTCCAAAAAATTTTGCAAGTGAGAGTTAGGGTCTTCTGTGGCTTGCCCTCTGAAGGCATTTTGCCCGAACCATCTGAATTAACCCTGTTTTTAGTTCAAAGTTGTTGGCTAATAGGGACATGGACTATTCCAACCTACTCAGAATTAAATACATGTTGAAAATACTCCCTGATGAGTTTAGGATTGTTTATAATTTCTTGATCCGCCATTTGATGAATTTCAACTCTATTTTCCCTCAGAAGTCTTCTGCAAGTCCTTTGAATTTCAGGATCAAAATGTTGAAAGTCTACAACTCTATCCTTGGGCATACACCTTGAGACACAAAAGGCAAATAGAAAAATACAAATTAGATAAAAGAACTAAACAAAAGGAGAATAAGAAAAAACACAAAAAGCTACAAATAAGGAAAAAACAAAAAAAGAAAAAAAAACTTTAGCCTAAAATCTCGAATTTTCTCCTAATATTAATCAATCTAAATAATCGTCATTCCCCGACAACGACGTCAAAAATTTGTTGCATAAATTGATATTGTAATACCGCAAGTGTATGGGTTAAGTTTTAATATAGTGATTTGAGTTCCAAGTATCGCCATCAGGAATGGTTTTCTAGATTGATTAACTACCAAGATACTAATTCTTAATTTTAGCTAAAGCAACAAAACTTTGATAAAGGTGGAAACAAAGATAAAGAAAAGTAAATATACAAGTGGAGACACGAATATGATAATTTTGTAGGAAAACTGATTTCACAAGTTAATTCCTTATTTAACATATGCAATGAACTATGGTTGAGAATTTATAAACAAGAAGTAAAAATACTCAAAAGAATCTCTCGACCCATGGTGAGCCCTCGTGCACAACGATAAATCCTAAAGTTTTTTTATGAATTTTAAAAGTATGCACGACTTTAAGCAACTTCTTAAATGTTTTCAAGAGAATTCTAAGTTACTCTCGTACCAGATTTCTAAGAGTGTTGGCAACGTTGCTATAATCTAAGCTTCTTTCTCTCGAGTCCACTTAAACCAACAAGATCAATGAACTTAAGAATGAATTGCAAAAAATAAATAACACAACAAAGTTCAATACATAATTAAATAAATTCAAAACATGTTATTCAATTCCTAACTACGACAATTAGCTACCCAAAATCACCATAAAAACAAGCTAAAGTCATAGAATAGTCTTTAAACTAAGTTACAAACTAAAAGAAAGAGAAATAAAACTTTATGTGTCGATGTTGGTCCCTCGTTCCCGAGCTCCCGTCACGATCTCGAGCCTCCACAAATGCTTTGGCTCCCAAGGAATGCTCTTCTTTCTCCCCTTAGAGTGTTTTATTTCGAAATTATGGTTAAAAACTATCAAATTCGGCTACCCTTGAAAATGGTACAAAGTGCTCTATTTATACACAAAATCGACACGGTGTTGCAAAGCTAGGGTCAATGTTGCAACGTTGTGCCCTAGGCGCCAAATAAATAAGGAAAAAATTTGTGGTGTTACAACGTTGAGCACAGCGTTGCAACACGCACGTCTGCTATCGATCTGGCGTTGCAACGCCATCTTCACGACTTTACTATGCATTTTATCCGCAACATCGACGTTGTGATGCCCTGCAGGGCGTTGCAACGCCATCACCTTGGGTACAAGTGCTATAATTGATCTTTCTTCTTCCACTTGACATTATTTTTAGCTCCAAAAAGCCTCGATTTGAACCCGAGTAATCCATGATATCTCCAAATGGTATGTTTAAGCTCTTAACCTTAAATTAGATGATTTAAACACGTAAATGCTCTGAAATTATCATAAAAACTAGCAACGTATCAGCCAACACATTTTGTGTGCTATCACAAGTTGCCTGAGATTTTAGATTATTTAAATATAAAATAATCGTAAATGTGGCCCATTAACACTTACTTACAGTTTATGTCTTAGGCTCACTAATAAAATGAGTCAATTAAGTAAAAGATAATTTTCCTATTAAACACCATGATGAAAATGTGTATATATAAATATAAAATCCTAGGATTGGTCATCTCTCTGCTTAATGAAGTAAAAGTTTCTCTCCGTCAATAAACCTAATCAAGTTCTAAAGGAAGGCCAAGGAAGAGAAACAAAATTCCTATTTACAAGATCCAATATCATGGATCAAGATATATTATCTAATTCATGTTATTGTGAAAATTATTTAGTTCAAAAATCTTAATCTTTATTAAACTATACGATGTTAGAATTTTATTGTATAATCATGTACTATAAAATTTACATGGTGATCTCGGACTAAAACATGGGAGCTTTTAAGAAACATTTTCAATTCAATACAAAGCTCTAGTCTTGTACAACACATCGTTGATTGCAAGTAATGAAATTGGGGTATTATAGAGTATTGTATCCAAAAAAAATAAATTTTAACAAAAACTATTAAGAAGACACAAATTTGTTTACAAAATGCAATTGTGGTAACTAAGAATGTAAAAATGTTGAGGGGGTGTTTTTGCTTGATAAATGTAATTCATGATTTATGCAAAGGGTTATTTTGCTACACTTTTATAGACATTATTGAATATTTTCATGTATTTCAATATTTAATTTGCAGGAATCGAGCATTTGATTGACTTTACACGCAAGTGCACATGATCGAAGTAATAAAACTGGAGTACTCCAGAGTATGGAACTCACAGGGAACAGATTTTCACAATGTTAATTGGAAGACAAAAGTTGCTGACACTAGTGCAAGTGCGGTAACCAAACTTTATGAAAGTGTTGTGAGGAGCATCTAATGCTGCTAATACTAAAAAGAAATTCAATGAAGTAAAGGAAGAGAATTCAAGTTGCTTTTGCCTATTTGGAGAAAATGTTGCAAAAAATGTCGTTGCAATTGTGCCAGCAATAGTAATCCCAAGTCAACCGAGTTCAACTCCTATTCGGTTTTGCTCTCAAAACCTTTAGGAGACTAAGCAATTAAACCTATATGTATATGGTTAATTGAGCTTAGATAATGTTAGCACACAACCCTAGTGATTTCGGAGTCTCGCCCTATGTCTAGGGTCAAAGTTTTGAAGCTTATTTCTAAATCATTCCCTCCGTAGCTTTTACAACATCCAATATTCATTAGCCCTTTCAGGATTAAAATATAACTTTGATGAGCAAACACTAATCGATCGGCTAGGTTTACCCATGTTACGTTCAATAAAAGCAAACTTAGTTTTACGTTTTGTTTCAATTGCTTTTGCTACTTTAAGCTCGACATCTCTCTTCTAGAGAATTCACAACTTGAAAACCTAAAAAGGATTCAACTCATGATTGAAATAAAGGAAAACAATAATTCATTTATTGAAAATTAAAAGGAATTCACAAAACATAAAGCACAAGTTAAAAAGAAGTAGCAACAAAAAAGTTCTTCGAAAACTAAAGCTTGTAAACAATGATGGAAACTCTCGACTTTTTATTCAATGGATAGAAAAACAACAGTGCATAAGTTTTATCTAGAAAACACAAGTAATGACATAGACTGAACGAAATAATCAAAATACAGTGACATTTGAATATTCAAAATACAACAACTAAAAGAGAAAGAAAACCTTAGAGCTCCCTTGTTGGTCGATTTAAAAAATGCACACGAGAGTTATGAATCTTCATCTCCAATATTTTCATAAAGGAGGGACCAACCAAAGAGTTTTACAAGCTAAATGAATAAGAAAAACTTGCTGAAAATAAAAGAAAGGAAAATCCTAGAAACTTTGAAGAAAAGAAATCGAAAAGAAGAAGAAAACAGTAGCCTTCTATCGTATGTTTTTTCGTCATACTTTGATTCTCAGCTTGTCCTTGCATTTATAGGCGGCTTCCCTTAGGGTTTTCTTGCATGGAATTTCTTGATTGGTGGTAAATCAATTAGGCATGAATGTGGGCTGTCAATGCTCCAAAAATGGTCAGGATATCCCTTAAATCACGTAAAATCAATGGTCCTTCCATTTTCAAAGATTCCTCAAAATGCAGTTGTATTTTGTCTGGTTCCTTTGGTCCTTTTGCGAGTACAAATACTCTTGTAATTTTTCTAGCATTTTGTCTTTCTCTTCTTCATTCACAAAAACCAACCAAATTATAAGATTTTTTCACCATTTTTTTTAATTATTTTTCAATATTTTTAGCAAGCTTGAACAATGTCGATCATGAATGATATTTTTAGCTTGCTACGAAATAAATAAGTACATCAAAGAAACAAAAATAACTAAAGTTAGACTTAAATAATCATCATAAATGAAAAATTATAAGTATTCAAGGATAAACGAGTCAAAGGAGAAGAATTGAAGGCAAAAGAGTCAATTTGGAGAGACTAATTGATATTTGGGCGTGAACAAAATGAAGATAAAGCAAAGTGATCCATGAGTGTGGCATTGTAACGCTACCTCGATACTTTGTATATAAGGCAATCGGGAAAACGTTGCAACGTTGTCCTTGTAGCATTGCAGGGATACTTCATGTGTATATAAAGGAACTTTTGCCTATGTAAAAAGGGAGTCGTTTTGTGATGCCACAAACCCTAATTTTGATTGATATACTGTCCATTAGGGGTGTACACGGGTTGGGTTGGGTTGAAGGGTTTTTTGGAACCAAACCGAAAATTCGGGTTGGTCAGGTTGGCAACCTGAATTACCCGATTAAGAATTGCAACCCAACCCAACCCAACCCTATATTTTCGAGTTGTGTGTGAATTCTGAATTGCTTGAGTTAATTTTTTTAAAATAATTTTCTTAATTATTTAAAATAACCTTTTTCTTGAATTTATAACTAAAATCACATAAAATTCAATTATCAAACTTGAAAGTTCATAACATTTTAATATTTGTTAGAATCTTATAAGAAAAACATTAAAATTGACAAATAATTCATTTATAAGTATATATATAATTTTAAAAAAAAAAACATAAATTTTGGGTTCGACTCAGTTCGGTTGGGTCAGGTCAACCTGAGCGTAAGAGGGTCAACCCGAGAACGGACTCGAAAATTCGGCTCTCATAAATTCTAATCCAACCCAAACTGGAAAAAAAAAAATCTAACCCAACCCAACCCTTACGGTTTAGGTTGGGTAGTCCGGGTTACTCGGGTTATTTGTACATCCCTACTGTCCAATGAACTTGATAATTCTCATTTATGAGGATTATTTATCCCTAAACTAGGTTATTTTTGTCATTTTTACATTACCGAGCAAGCCAAAAATAAAATTAATGAGTAAAATTCTTGAAAGTTTGTTAAGAATGGTGGGAAGTGAAGAATAATTGAGAAAATAATGAATTTGAACTAATTTCATTGTTTTTGTGTAGATTTAGAGCAAACATGAAAAATATAATGTAAGAGAAAATGCATTTGCATTCTTACTTGAAGAGCAGAAGAATAACAAGCCAAAATGCAAGTAGGGATGTTCATTTTCCTCGCCAACGGGGAGGGAGTGGGGACTATTTTTTCTTTGTCCCTGTCTCAACCCTGATTTATTTATTTTTTTAAAATTATATATTTATATATATATAATAAACCATAATTCTAAATTTTTATTAATATCATTTTATTTTTCTAAGAAAATTGAAAAAATGCCCCTTAAATAGAAATTTCTAATTAAGAATTAACTATTTAAACAAAATTTTCCAAAAAAATAAATTATTTAATAAAATTTAGAAAAATAAAAATGATAAATGAGGAATTATTCCCCGCGGGGAATACCTGTCTCGTTCCCGACGAAATTATAATTCCGCCGGGATGGAGAATGAAATGGGGGGCGAAAATGGGGACAAAGAAACCATTCTCCGGCTCCACCACGCCCTGTTAGAGATGTCTATTTTCCCCATGGGGGCGGGGAATCCTTGTTTAGCCGGGGAACGGGGGAGGAAGCGTGGATAAAATTTTTTCCGTTGGCTAAACGGGGACGGGGAATACATTCCCTGTCCCCATCCCCATCCCTGACCCCGATCCCGTCCCTGCCCCGATTAATTAATTTAATTTTAAATATATATATATATATATATATATATATATATATATATTTGTATACATCTAATAAATCATAAGTCTAAAATTTTATTAAATATCATTTTATTTTCTAAGAAAATTGAAAAAATGTCTCTTTAACTAGAAATCTCTAAAGAATAATTAACCATTTAAATACAAATTTTCAAAAAAAATAAATAAATTAGTAAATAAAATTTTAAAAAATAAAATTCTAAACGGGGAATTATTCCCCACGGGGAACCTGATCCCCACGAATTCCCCGCGGGGAATCCCCGCCCCATTCCACGCAAAATTAAATGGATAATTTCGCAGGGACGAGGAATGAAATGGGGGGCGGAGACGGGGACGAGGAGTCATTCCTCGACCCCGCCCCACCCCGTGGACATCTCTAAATGTAAGATAAAATGCACATTTCGGGATTTTCAGAAAAATGGCACAAACTTCGAGAATCACTAGATTTAACCAAATTTTGCTCATTTTTTTTAATGTTTAAAGCCTAAAATCATGCCCAAATGATTTCCCATGGATTGATGATGGATTTGGAATGAAACTCTAGCTTGTACCACCTATAAAAAAATGACGTTTTCATGGGTTTTCTTCCCAGAAGTTTTCGACAACATCAATTTCCTTTATTTTTTCAACACTTCTTCTTCATCTTTTAGTCATGTAATCTCCACGGTTCGGTCCCTCCTTTATGAAAGTATAGGAGGTGAAGATCCATGGCTCCTAAAACGGGTTCTTGGAATTGACCAACAAATGAGTTTTAGGGTTTTATCTTATTAGTTGTTGTTTTACATTTAAGTTCGAGCGCAATACTGTATATTTACTAAAAGTTTCACATTTATTTTCCTTTTTGTCATGTTTTCTTGTTAGTTTATCAAGTGAAATTTATGTATTTTCATCTCTTTTCCCATTACGAGTATAAGGCAGAGAGCCTAAAACTTTTTTCTTCAAGTGTTGCACTCATCCTTTGTTTACTGCTCTCTCTTTTTTTTTTTTATCAACTTGAGTGAGAGTCAACTTTAAAAGGTAGGGTTTATAGAGTAAAAATAAAAAATAAATAAAGTAGTTGTTAGTCTTTTGGATTTTTTTTTTTTTTTTTGTAGTTTTTGAATGCCATGCATTTTTCATTAATAAAGTTTCTATTTTTCTTCTTTTCCATCACGAGCTAAATCCTCTCTAGGGATTCAAGTTGTGAATGCCCTAGAAGATAGATGATAAGCTTAAAGTACCAAAATCTATCGGGTCGACACGTAACGTGGGTAATCTAGTTGACCAACTAATGCTTTCTCATCAAAGCTAGAACTTAATAACGAAAAAGGTTAAGGAATAGTGAATGTCGTAAAAGCAATGGAGGAAATAACTTAGAAATAAGATTCAAAATTTCGACCCTAGACATTGGGCGAGACTCCCAAACCACTATGATTGTGTGCTGAAATTATCTAAGCTCAATTAGCCATAGACATATGAGTTTAATTGCTTAGTCTCCTAAATGTTTTGGGAGCAAAACTGAATAGGAGTTGAACTCAGGTTACTTAGGATTACAATTGTCAACATGATTGCAACTGCATTTTTAGCAACATTTTCTCCGAAGGGGCAAAACAACTTGAATTCTCTTTTTTTAATCATTGGTTTTCCCTTAATTTCCTGTAGCATAGATACCTTCAAATCACTTTTACAAAATCGGTTACCACACTTCCATTTTCGTCAACATATTTTGTTTTCCAAATAAGATTTGCTAAAATTCGTTCCTTGTGGGTTCGATACTTTGGAATACTTATAATTTCTATTACTTCGATCACGTGCACTTACATGTAGCGTAGCGATCAAAGTTAGAGAATTATTTTGGAAAGCCAATAAAGGGACTTAACGCTCGAGATCATGAATTACGTGTTGGGGATGAACGTTGGCAAACAACCATCATAATTCTTTTCGTTGCCATCAACTCAAGTAATTTTTAGACTCTATTTCCTTTATGGAAGTAATTTTTTTAGCATATTAAAGTCTAAATCCATTCTCATTTTATCTTCTTCAACAAGAAACCCATGCATCACTTTTGGTCTGCTAGGCTGTTAAAAATGGAAATAGGCAAGGGTTATGGATATCATTATTTGGAAAAATGTTTGCAAGGTTGAGTATGAGTATAACTTATGCTCATGCATCACTTTTTTTCCATGATAGAGGATTTATGATACCCTTCAAAAGTGTTAGTTTTCTTTATGTCCACTTATATTCTCTCTTCCTCTGTTTCTTCATTAATATTTAGTATATATATTCATTTTCAATAATTATAATTAATTATCTATAATCAAATTAATTTCTTTTATTGAAATTAATTTTGATTAATTCATTAAATAATGCACCAAAATAATATTTTTAGGATTAATTTCATAAAATAAGCATAAAAATCCATTATAAAATTAATGATGAAAATATAATTCATTAATTAATAATGTAATTAATAAATTAATTACAAATATTATTAATCTATAGTAAAGATAATCACTATAATTAATTATCCGTAAATTATTTGTGATCAAGCATATATATTGATATGTTTATTGTCTACGTCATCTATTACGTATCATATTTATTTGAAACTAACATGATATTATATTTATTTGAAACTAACATGATATTTCTTGAAAATGAAATTGAGAAGACTAAAACGGAAAAGAAACAGAGAAAAAAGGCAGAGGAATTGAAAGGAAATGGGAGAAACATAACAAAAGAGTAAATTGAATAGTTGATTTAGAAGACATAGAAAACTTCTACTTGGAAAAATTTTAGCCAATCTCATAAAATTACTCTAATATTCCAAGCTTCCCAAAATTACTACCGTCTTTCCCCTCCACAATCTCCCTCCTATTCTTCTCCTTCACCGAAGCCCTACTGCAAGATTGTGTGCGGCAGTGGCAACCATGGAAGTTTTCGGTTGAGAACGAACGATGACAAATGGAATTGGGGATGTTATGAGGATAAGAGATTTGGAAGAAGATAAAAGAGACATTCGAATGAAGGGTTTTTAAAAGTTGCCGATTGCGTGAAGCTACAGTCGTTGGAGAAGAAGTTGTGCCATCAACCACCACCGTTGTTTGTCGTTGCGTAGGTTGCTATGTAGTCGTTGAAGACGGTGACTGGAGAAGAAGAAGAAAAACCAAGAAGGATTGCAACCATGGGAGCACGAGAGAGGGGGAGTGTCAAGGAAAATATAAATAAAAAAAGAATTAGGGGGTGTTTGACCCATGGTTTTGGGTTAGGGTGGTTTTGGATTCCAAACCCAAAACCATGTTTGGTACAAGAGTTTTCAAAATCAAAGGGTTTTGAAACACAACCCCATGAGTTTTAAAACACAACCATCTGGGTTACTATAGTGCAACCTTATGGTTTTGTACCATGTTTTCTACTTCCATTTGTCGTTTCCCATTTTCGACGATCACTTCGACAACAACTCCGATGACAACTTCGACAACAATTATGACGACTACTCCGGTGACCCGACCAACCCCGATGACAACTTCGACAACAACTCCGACGACTACTCCGGTGACATGACCAACTCCGATGACAACTCCGACGACCACCAACAATGACAACTCCAACGATTACACTGGCGACTCGACCAACTTCGACGACCACCAACAACGACAACTCCGGCGACTACACTGGTGACCCGACCAACTCTGATGACGACTTCGATAATCACCCCAGCGACCCAACCAACTCCGATGAAAATTCTGATGACCACACCGGCGACCGACTAACTCTAATGACAACTCCGATGACCGCCTGATCACTACCAATAACGAAAATTTCGACGACCATACCAACGACCCGACCACCGTGACGATTACCTCCATCGATAACTACGATGAAAACTCTATAGATTAATTTAAAGACCACCGCTACGACTCGACCACCCCCAACAACTTGATACTTTGATGCTCCAACCACCGCAACCCTGACTGATCCGAACCACCGACAACGACCATCTGCCAATCACTTCGACTACTAAACAACCCATAACCATAGTTGAAGACCACTATGATGACCTGACAACCATAGTTGACAACCACCCAACAAATTTGACCACTTAACAACCACTGTCGATGACCACCTAGTGACCACTTCAATGACCCGACCACTCTAGCAACCCGATCACCTCGATGACTACTTCGATGATCATCCAAACCTGACAACTCAACCACCCAAAACCATTATTGACAACCACTTGGTGACCACCCAACAACCCAACCATCATATTTACCACTCTAGCAACGACTCTGACGACTCAACCACTCGACAACTATTGTCATAACCATCAACCGACCACTTTGACGACATGACAACCCTGATGACCACTCCAACAACCCATGACGACCTAACCATTGTGCAATTACCATTGGTGACCACCTACGACCAACCACCCAACCACCTAGTCAATTTTTTAAAAGGTTAAAAATTAAACAAAAATGATTACTAACAAATTTTTTTAATCCATTATACATTTGAAATAGGTTTCAAAATATTATACAAAATATAGTTTCTAATATTTTAATTTCTAAAAGTTACATCCTATTAGATTATACTTAGTCCAATTCATGTTGGAAATGTGAAATCAAATTTTATAACTCATTTATCCTTGAAATATGTTTTAAATACAATGAACAATTTTAAATTCCATAATTTATTAAATAAACCTCAAATATTTTAATTTGTAAAATAGAGTTCCAAAAATATGTCTACTTATAATTTGTGAAATAGAGTTTTCTCTAATATCTTATGCTACTAATTTTTTTAATCTCTAAAATATAGTTTAAAAAATAGGTGTTTAAATACTTTATAAAATAAAGTTTTAGACTATCTAATTTATTAAATAGACTTCAACTTTTTTAATTTATAAAATAGTTTTCTGAATATTTTGTGAAATATAGTATTAATTGTACAAACTACACATTCATATTTAACTATTATTGAAACAATTAATCCACATAATTGGTTAAAATATTGATATTCACTTCAACAAACTATTATCAAGTAAAAAAATTGGATCTATAAAGAATATCCTAAAAAAACTGTTATAAAAATACAACTTAAACAAACACAGTCCAGTCCAACCCTACCTCCCAAACACAGGTTTCAACAAACCAGCCCAATACAACCCAACACCCCAAACACTGAAATCAGAAACCCTGAGGAGCCAAGAAGCTCCAGGATTTCTGATTCCAAAACAAAGTGCCAAACAACCCCTTAGGGTGTGTTTGGCCCATGGGTTTGGATTTGGATGGGTTTGGCATCCAAATCCAAACCCATGTTTGGAGCAAGGTGTTCCAAATCCTTGGTTTTGAAACTCATTCTCATGGGTTACAACAATACAACCCCATGGGTTACAATGTGTAATCTCATGGAATTTGTTCCATGTTTTTCTCATCCATTTGTCGACTTCGACAACTCCGATAAAAACTCCGGCGACCACCGACGACCATCGATAACGACAACTCCGGTAAAAACTCCGGCGACCACCGACAACGACAACTCCGATAAAAACTCCGACGACCGCACAGGCGACCACTTTGACAACAACTCCGGTGATAACTCCGACGACCACTCAACAACCACCGACAACGACAACTCCGACGACCATACCGACGACCAATTTGGCAACAACTCCGGCGACAACTCTGGCGACCACCCGACACCATCGACAACGACAACTCCGACGACCACACCACGACTAGTGCTGATCATGACTGCCTCCGAAAAACACTTGATTTTCCATTTCCTCTTCAACAACTCCGGCGACTAGCCACCACTGATGGTTGCCTCAACGACCTTTTCAACAACAACTCTGACGACCCGATGACCACCAACAACCAAAAATCCAACGACCACCTCGATAATCCCACCACCTACATCAACTTGACCACTCCAACAATCCGACAATCTAGTCAATTTTTTAAAAGGTTAAAATAAAACTAAAAAATGGCTAATAAACATTTTTTTATGCTATTCTCAACACGTTTGAATTTTGTAAAATTTTTATTTAAAAAAAATAAAAACAACTTAGTATTTTTTTTAATGTACACTCAAATGGCTCAATTTTGTAATTTCTTTTTTAAAAGTTAGAAAAAATGAAATATTTTTTTTTCTTTCGCACAAGGGCGCTTTATGTTCTTTTGTTTCGTGTTAGTTGCAACACTTTTGGACGATGTATTTGTATGTGTAAACTCGTGGTAGGGGTGTTCAAAAAATTACCTAAATTGAAAGCTTCATGAAAAAGTTACTTAAAAAATTGATCCATGTTAGACATTAATTTCTACAATTCACATAAGATCAATTACAAAAATTTGAAAAGAATAAAATAGCTAAAAGAAAAAAGGTGAAACAAAACTGTACCAACCCTAGAGTTCAGAAAACTGCACCCAAGACACAGCTCTCTGATTCCCAGGCTTTAGAACACTGCACCCCAAACACAGGTTTCTGATTCCCAGGCTTCGGAACACTGCACCCCAAACACGGTTTACGATTCCGTGCTTGAGTAACCCTCAGACAAAACCTCCAAAGCTCTCGATTCCAAGGATTACGATTCGAACTGCGCCCCAAACAACCCCTTAGGGATTTTGTTTTTGTTTAGCTTATTACTTAAATAAAAATAAATTATTTTTAATTAATGACCATTAATGAAACTCATAATTTTTTGACATAGAAAAATGTCATAAATTTTCGAAAATACGAAAAATTTCCATTTTTTCTAGAATAAATAGGCCCCAACTATTTATGATAGTCTTTGTTTCTATCCATTCCCTCTATTTATTTATTTTTTTGCGCCATAAAAACTCAAATTTGTAGTAGTGAATAAAAATAGGGATGAAAATTTAAACCTTCGATCTCATAGGAAATAATACACGCCAATCAAACAATATTATTTGTACATTAATTGAATTGTATTTATTTATAAATATCATTTGTTTATGCAAAAATCTTATAACATTCCAATGTATAATTAAATTCAATAATTTTATTCTCAGACATCTATTATCTCTATGCTATAGGTATTAAATAAAATTAGTAGAGAATTACAAAGAAAGAAAAAACACTCTTGATTTAAAAAGATTAAGGCTTGCCGAAGTTGTGAAAATCCATAGTGGTGTATTACTCGAATTTAATGTGTGTTTGTTGTCCCAAACCGACTGACTTTTTTTTAATAAAAAATATAATAATAATAATAATAATTAAAAAACAAAAAGCATAATGTTGTAAAAATAGGATGAAAACCGGGTATAATTTTACCAATATTAAATACTAATATAATAATATATTTATAATAATAATATAATAATAATAATAATATTAAAATAAGTGTTTGGAAAGTGGAGGCAATATATATAATATAAATAAAGAGATAGTGGAAATTTATGGAAAATTAAATAAAGACTAAAAAGAGAAAGTGGGAGATAATGAAGAGAATTGGAGAGAATTTCACCAATGGATGCATTTTATTTTTTCACCAAAAGCCACTATTTATAGGCAATTTGGCAAGGGATGAGTTGGTACATTTGGACACCAAGCATTGGTAAAAATTTGACACTTGGAGGACACTATGACTATGGAAATTTTGCCACTTGGCATAGGTAATATATGACATGTGGATGGGCATTTATACTACATATTTTACAATACTCCCCCTTAAATGCCCATTTATATAATATATGCCTCATTAAAATCTTACTAGGGAAAAACCCAATGGGATAAAAACCCTAGTGAAGGAAAAAGAGTACATATTTTATATAATACATTTACTCCCTCTCATGACGACATCACTTGAGATCTCTGAGTCTTCGCATCCCAATACTGTGAACCAATTTCTCAAATGTTGTAGTTGGTAATGCTTTTGTAAATATGTCCGCCAAGTTATCTTTCGAACAAATTTGTTGTACTGAGATGTCACCATTTTCTTCAAGGTCATGAGTGTAGAAAAGCTTCGGAGAGATATGCTTCGTTCTATCTCCTTTGATATATCCTCCTTTGATTTGAGCTATACATGCCGTGGTTGTCTTTCGTATAATATTGTTGGAGGATGTTTACTTGAAGACCATCCACATGTCTTACGAATGTGTTGTGTCATCGATCTTAGCCATACACATTCTCGACTTGCCTCGTGAATTGTGAGAATTTCAGCATGATTCGAAGAAGTGGCCGTGATGGTCTGTTTCACTGATCGCCATGATATAGCGGTTCCTCCATATGTAAATAGATAACTCAGCTCGAGATCTAGCTTTGTGTGGATCAGATAGATAACCAGAATCTACATAACCAACTAGATCAAAGCTAGATTTGTTAGAATAAAATAAACCCATATCAATCGTCCCTCGAAGATATCGGAGTGCATGTTTAACTCCGTTCCAATGTCTTTTTGTAGGACATGAACTATATCTAGCTAATAAATTTAATGAAAATGCAATATCCGGTCTTGTGTTATTAGCTAGATACATAAGTGCACCAATTGCACTAAGATATGGTACTTCAGACCAAGAAGTTCTTCATTATCATCTCGAGGTCGAAATATATCTTTCTTTACATCCAAGGAACGAACTTCCATTGGAATGTTCAATGGATGTGCTTTATCCATATAAAATCTTTTTAAGATTTTCTCTGTATAAGTTGATTGATGAACAAATATCTCATCCGCTAAATGTTCAATTTGCAAACCAAGGCAAAATTTTGTTTTTCCAAGATCTTTCATCTCGAATTCTTTCTTAAGATATTCTATTGCCTTGATAACTCTTCTTCAGAGTTCCAATTATATTTAAGTCATCAACATATCTGATTATAATAGCAAATCTCGATCGAGATTTCTTTATAAAAACACACGGACATATTGGATTATTTTGATATCCTTCTTTCAATGTGAGATATTCACTCAAAGCGATTATACCACATTCGTCATGATTGTTTTAATCCATATAATGATCTCTCAGTAACTTTATCGAATACAATTCCCAAGAATTTGATTCATATGTTTTCGTATTTTAAATCCTTCCGGATTTTCATATAAATGTCATTATCCGAGATCCATATAAATATGCCGTGACTACATCCATTAGATGCATATCAAGTTTTTCATATACAAATGCATCAATCAAATATCTTAATGTTATTGCATCCACCACGGGAGAATATGTCTCCTCATAATCTATACCAGACCTTTGCGAGAATCCTTGTGCAACAAGTCTCGCTTTATATCTTGTGACTTCATTATTTTCATTTCTTTTCCTTACAAATACCCATTTGTATCTCACAGGTTTAACACCTTCCGGTGTTAGGACTATGGTCCAAAACCTCACGTTTTGAAAGTGAGTTCAACTCGCTTGGATTGCTTCTTTCCACTTCAACCAATCCTTTCTACGTTTACATTCATCGATAGATTTTGGATCAAAATCGTCACTTTCATGAATAATATCATGGGCAACATTATAAGCAAAAATGTTGTCAACAATAATATCATTTCGATTCCATCTCTTTCCTGTTGTAACATAGTTTATAGAAATTTCATTATTATCCTCAAGCGTTTGATTTTCATCAATACTCTTTTGAGTAGTTGTATTCGGATTTCTTCCGAACATCCATACCTTTTATCGAATCATTTTGATTCTCAACTACTTTTTTTTTCGAGGATTTTTATCTTTGGAACCCATTGGTCTACCACGCTTTTGGCGTGCTCCGCACTCATTATTGACAACTTGTTCCTGTGGAATATCAATTTTTGATGGAGCATTTCTCACGTATATATGATTTAGTCACCCTTTTAGCATCCGTGAATGCATCCGTAATTGATTTGCTATATTTTACAAATGAATTATCTTTTGAACTTCAAGTTCACATCGATCTCTTCGAGGATCTAAATGAGATAATAATGATGCATTCCACGTAATTTCTTTTTCCAACTTTTTAATTCCTCCCCCTAATGTTGGAAAATTTGTTTCATTAAAATGACAATCAACAAATCGTGGCAAGAAATACATCACCCGCCGTGGGTTCAAGATATTTAATAATTGATGGAGAATCATATCCAACATATATTCCTAACCTCCTTTGAGGACCCATCTTAGTACGTTGTGGTGGAGCAATTGGAACATATATCGCACATCCAAAAATTCTCGATGGGATACATTTGGTCGCCGCCATAAGCTAATTGCATGGGGAATATTTATTATAGCTACCGCCTAATACGTAATAATGACGTGAGCGTGTAAAACGACATGACCCCAAACCGATGTAGGAGTTTAGCTCTCATAAGTAATGGTCTTGCAATTAATTGCAGACGTTTTATAAATGATTTCGCTAGACCATTTTGTGTATGAACATGAGCTACAGGATGTTCAACATTTATCCCAATTGACATACAATAATTATTAAAAGTTTGGGATGTAAATTCACCAAAGATTATCAAGTCAAATTGTCTTAATTGTATAATCAGAAATTGTACTCTTAACTTAATTATTTGAGCAAGTAATCTTGCAAATGCAAGATTTCGACTTGATAATAAGCATACATGTGACCATCTCTTTGGATGCGCCAATTAATACCATAAAATATCTAAATGGACCACTCGGTGGGTTAATGGGTCCACAAATATCACCTTGAATTCGCTCTCTAAAAATGTAGGTGATTCAATGCCCACTTTTTAGTGGTGATGGTCTAATAATTAATTTCTCGAGAGCAAGCATCACATGACAACTTATTGGATTGAAGAATCTTCGGTTCTTTAAAGGATGTCCATGTGAATTCTCAATAATTTTTCTCATCATTATCGATCCCGATGACCCAATGATCATGCCAAACACCGAATATTTCTAGATTGATGAACTTACGGTTCATTGTTGCATAACTTTTCGATTACTCGTATATGAGTATAATATAATCCGTAAGAAAAGGTGGCGAGTGTTTCCAATATGCGTTTTTCATGTGAAACAATAGATGTGATATAGAGATACTCTATATTATTTTTACGATCGATTTCAACATGATAACCATTATTACGTATATCTTTGAAACTCAATAGATTTCTTTTTGATTTGCTAGAGAACAAAGCATTATTAATTGAAAATTTTGTTCCTTTAGGCAAGATAAAACTTGCTTTTCCAAAACCTTTAATCAGTCCAGAACTCCGATATAGTATTGATTTTTGCTTCCAAAGATTGTCAATTTAGAAAATATTTTCTCATTTATGAGTATCGTGTGCGTAGTTGCGTGCAAATCGCTGTAGACATAAATCCTCATTGCTCATTTTCTAAGTTACTCAACATATTGAAATTGTCCATATTTCTTCATTGATAAGAAAAAGGAAAACGATTACAAAAAGTTCTAAATATATATACAAAAACAAGAAACATATTATAAATAAAGATTTAATTATATATCTTCATACAAAACATCATCTACTTGTTTGATTGCATCAATTTTCTCTCCGTGAGATTCAAAATAATCACCACATCAAGATGCACCATATTGGAGGGATCGAATACATCATCTTCTTGAATGACAAGATTCACCTCCACATTCTTCCCTTTTCCTTCGTGGAAGCTTGAGAGATCAACAAGTGTGTTTTGACGCATTTATGTGCACGTGACCAAAGGCCAGTCATTCCAAGACCAAAACATTTATGTTCATCACCTTTTGAACTCCTATCTTGTGGAGATTTTCCTTTATGATCATCGGTTCATGTGGGTTTCTTAAAGTTATAATGCCCACCACGAAAATAAGTATTTCTTCCTCTACCGCGGTCCCGACCGACGATTACACGACCACGACACCACGACCTCGACCACGATTATTAAAATTCACAAAGCATTCACTTCGTGGAATGGTGTTGCTCAGATTGGTCGAGATTCGTGATTTTTCATTAATAGCTCGTTATTTTGTTCAAACCACGAGAAGACATGAAATTAGTTCTAATATTTTTTAAAGCCTTTCTCTCGATATTGTCTTTGCATGAGAGCATATTCGAGACATGAAAAAAGTGGAGAATGTATTCTCTAACATATCAACATCGTAATTTTTTCTCCGCATAATTTTAATTTTGAACTAATTTCGAATAGTGCGGAATTATATTCACTTATCGATTTGAAATCTTGCAACCTCAGTGCATCCAATCATAACGAGCTTTTGGAAGAATAATCGCTTTTTGATGATCATACCTTTCTTTCAAGGCTTGCCATAGAATGAGGATCTTTTATTGTAAGGTACTCCATTTTCAATCCTCGTGAAGACGATGGCTAAGGAAGATCATAGCTTTGACTTTTTCTTGATTTGATGCATCATTTCCTTCTTTAATTGTTTCTCCAAAATTCATGGAGTCTAAATAGATCTCAGCATCAAAGACCCATGACAAGTAGTTATTTCCATTAATATCCAGGGCCGCAAATTCTAGTTTTGCAAGATTTGCCATAAGTAATACTATATACAAAGAAATTGCATTTACATTAGGAAATTAATTAAACATGCAAAATAACATTTAATTATTAAAAATGGCTTACTCTGAGGACCTACCTTCAAGTGGAAAAATCTACAGAGCTTCGTGGCCGATAACGTGTTGTAAAAATAGGATGAAAACGGGTATAATTTTACCAATATTAAATACTAATATAATAATATATTTATAATAATAATATAATAAGAATAATATAATAATAATAATAATATTAAATAAGTGTTTGGAAAGTGGAGGCAATATATATAATATAAATAAAGAGATAGTGGAAATTTATGGAAAATTAAATAAAGACTAAAAAGAGAAAGTGGGAGAGAATGAAGAGAATTGGAGAGAATTTCACCAATGGATGATTTTATATTTCCACCAAAAGCCACTATTTATAAGCAATTTGACAAGGATGAGTTGAGATATTTGGACACCAAGATTGGTAAAAATTTGACACTTGGAGGACACTATGACTATGGAAATTTTGCCACTTGGCATAGGTAATATATGACATGTGGATGAGTATTTATACTACATATTTTACAATACATAAAGATTTTTTTTTTATATTTATATTATATCTTATAAATATATTAAGTCATAATTAAATAAATAATTAAAAAATATATATATAAATCGACCAAATCAACCACCAATCGATTTGAAAAAAAAAGAGCCGGTCGAATTGACCGACTTTAATCCGTTCAGGGTCGATTGGGTCAAAAACCAACCCCAACCGAATATGATCCCCGTTGAAATTACCTTACCTAAAAATAAACCGTACAAAGAAAATGAGAAAAAAGGGAAAGTAACAATAGCGATTAGAAAATCTGTCTGCAAAACTCAAAAGCCATGCTAAACGACACCGTTTCCCCACACCAAACTGGCACTCGACCGCAATTGCATACAAATTATAAATCCCAAATTGGAAGTAAAAGGAAAAGAAAAAAAAAAAGAAAAAGAATTTCAATCATCATTCCAATTTTTCCAATCCAAATTTCTCCTGTCACCTGCTTCTTCTAGGAATTAGGATCGAATTCTTTGGAAGTCTCATCGAATTCGTCCTGTTTTCGCTTGATTTCAATTTTCAAAATACAGATATATGATATTGATTTAAGCTGTTGGAATTGTTGCCTTAATTGGCTAGGCTAGGGCTTGTTGCTCCCGGATCTGCGGGAATTCAATGGCGGATCAGGAGGAGGAGGACCTCCGGACGGCTCTACGGATGAGCATGCAGCAACACTCGCCGCCGGAACCCAAACGGAGCAAGCCCAGGGATTCCCCAGTCGGAGCTCCGACTTGCTCATCGGAGGAGTCTCCGGAAGTGAAGAGCCGGAGGTTGCAGCGGGAGCTTATGGCTGCTGCTGCTGAGAAACGAATGTTGGCCTCTAAAAGCTATTCCGAAGCAGTTGGTTCTGCATCGAAGTCGGTGAAGAAAGACAAGGAGTTAAGTGTGAAGGACGTGAAATTGGGGAAGGAAATGTTGGAGAGTGAAGCGAACCAGTTGTTTTCAATGGTGTTCGGGGACGGGGTTTCCAAAGAAATTCTTGCGCAATGGAGCAATCAGGGCATAAGGTGTGCTAATTCTCTGTTCTGGCATCGCCTTCTGAGGAAAGTCTAGGTCTTCAGATGGATATTAGTCTAATATATGTTCTGGTTCTGCTGTCATTCTTTATGTTGCAACTTGATTTCTGTATGATAGAGGAACGATGTTGTGGAATAAGAGGGCTGCAAGTGGAATAGATGGCTCATAGTTAGAATAGGACGCCACATTTTATTTTATTTTAGAAATTTAAAAGGTGCCATTTTTTTGCTCGATATGTATCTGAAATTGATTCTGATATATTACAGCATTTCTTTTTGATTCTCGAGTTCATCAATTGTGGTCTACTTCCACTTGTTTAAACTATAATTGACAAATTTTGAATTGCGTTCTGGCTGAAATGTGCCATTTCTTTCCTTGGAATAGCTAGTTCAAGCAGTTTTACTTTTGAGTTATAAAAGAATCAAAATATATATGGCATGCCCATTTCAATACCCTTACTAGCTAATACGGTAAGAACTTTCTATAGGTTTAGCCCCGATCCAGAAACGTCAATGGGCTTAGTGCAGCATGAAGGTGGGCCTTGTGGCGTCTTAGCGACTATTCAAGTAATCCCTGATTTCTCAGAATGTAGTCTTTAGTATCTCATAGCATCTAATTTGACATTTTAGTTGAAAATTGTAATGCTTCAAAATATCTGCTTTTTTCTTACTTTGCACATGCATTTATGGATATCCGTAAAAAATATCTGAAGTCCTCCCCCATTTATCATTTTCCTGTTAGTTCAAAAAAATGAGAATTTGAGGCTAGCAGTAGCATTGCATATGAACATTTAACTTAACTTACTGATGCAACGTGCTAGGCTTTGTTGAGTTGGAGATTTTTTTTTTGTTTGCCATTCTATTTGAAGATAATTTGATATCAAGCCCTTGCTTTGTGATAACTATGAGTTTCAAAATGTGAACTTTCTATTCAAATATGTCGCTGTTGGATAACAATTGATTGTTTAATCGTGACAGTTACAATATTCTTCTTATTTTTCTTTAGAGTTGGCCTAAAACTAAGTACAATGGTTGACTGTAAATTTGTAGATCCCTTATCACATTTGTATAGGCAAATTCAACTGGATTTTTTATGGACATCAATCATTAGCTAGATATGGAAAATATTTGAAACCAGATCCCTGTCCTTGTGTGAATGTAGAATTATGGTGGCAAATACCTCCCTAAGGAAGGGATGAAAAATAGTTTTCCCCCTCAAGAAATTGAGTTTTCATTACGAAAAATGATAGAATACAGGAGTGCCAACAAACACGGGCCAACACCAAAAAAGATTGGCTTACAACAAAATGAGAGCCCCAAAAAAGGAGTTACATTGAACCCTAACCTAACAAAACAAGGAAGGTCTCAATAAAGCCTAGAGAGTAATTACAAAAATATTTAAATACAAACGCCCCAAGAGAGGTATTAAACCTGACCAAAACTCCTCCCACTCCCCCAAATATTATATTGTTTCTCTCAAGCCAGATTCACCTTAACAGCAAAAAATAACTTGGAGTGCTGCCCTTATCCCCGAGAGAAGAATGCAATAGAACCTCCTTCTTGAAATAAGGATGCAATAGAACCTCCTTCTTGAAAGAAGAATGCAATAGAACCTCCTCGGTCATAATAAGAGGGAAGGTGACACTCCCATGTAAGACTTTCCATTCAAAGACTTTGACCTTCTTGTAAAGATTTTTTTAACAAGATATGAAACTTTTCATTGAAATAATAATGAAAAGAGACTAATAGTCAAAGATACAAACTCAAAAGAAAAGACAGAACATAAGCAAACCAAGCATAAAACCGAACTACAAATTAAAACAAAACGGAAAGCCTAAATACAATTCAAAGACCAAAATAAGAAATTATGAAGGATATAAAACAACACTCCAGGTGAGATAGATATCTTGAGTAGAAAATCCAGCCAGAGGCTTTGAGAGAGAACTCCAAGAAGAGGCCTTAAGACGAGCTGCTTCAAATCTTTCAGACCAAGTAATTGCTTGTTGTGAAAAACTCTTTGATTTCTTTCCCTCCATAACTAAAAAATAATAACCTTCACCGCATTTATCCTAATAAAATGAGCTTTGGAATTCAACAAGAGACCAGAAAGAAGATGCAGAACATTGCTCCTAAGAGTAAAATTGAAGACCCACTCAACTTTGAACAGAGAAAGCAACATGAATCAACAGCTTCTTGCATATAAGCAGCAGGCAAAAAACACATGATCGAGAGATTCAGAAACCGAGAGAGACACAGAACAAATTGAAGGCAGACTACACTTGAAAGGCATTTTTCTTTGCAACACCTCTGAAGTATTGAGGCTACAATTAAGTGTAATCCATAAAAGAATGTTGATTCTTTTGGGACATTTGGACTTCCATAAGGCCTTATAAAGCTCATTCTCCAACGGACTTGCAGATATCAAATGATGAGACAAAGATTTAACCGAGAATGAGCCTAAAGGATCAAGAGACCACGTTCTAGAGTCTTCAATCGAACCAATATTAACAGTAGAAATACTTCTCAACAAAGTCTGTAAATCACCAAATTCCTCATCCTTCAAAGCTCTTTGAAAAGTCAAAAGTGATATGCCATGAATTAATTTGGACTTCCCAATGTAGTGCCACTAACCATTTGGAGTAGATTTGAAATAGCGAATAATCGAGGAAAGCAAGACTCTAAAGAGGAGTTAAATAACTAGTGATCCTTCCAAAAAAGAATCCTTCTCCCATTTCCCAATTTAAAAAGAGCAAAGTCTTCAAATCGAGACTAGGTTTTAGAAATACTTAGCCAAGTCTTCAATCGAACCAATATTAACAGTAGAAAGACTTCTCAACAAAGTCTGTAAATCACCAAATTCCTCATCCTTCAAAGCTCTTTGAAAAGTGTTATGCCATGAATTAATTTGGACTTCCCAATGTAGTGCGACTAACCATTTGGAGTAGATTTGAAATAGTGAATAATCGAGGAAAGCAAGACTCTAAAGAGGAGTTAAATAACTAGTGATCCTTCCAAAAAAGAATCCTTCTCCCATTTCCCAATTTAAAAAGAGCAAAGTCTTCAAATCGAGGCTAGGTTTTAGAAATACTTAGCCAAGGTCTGCTTCCATAACGAGGAAAATAAAGGAGAACTAGAAGGACCATCCAGAAGGGAAAAAAGAACCACAAGAAAAATCCTTCAAATGATTAGGCAATCAAAAGCAAACATCACTGCTACTTGCTCCAAATGGATGTCAACCAACAAAGAGGAGAATGAAGCATAAAACATATAAGACCCCCTATTAGATAAAGGTGATGAAAGCCAAAGTCGAGAAAAGACATTGATGGATTGGAAACACAAAGAGGAATATCCCATGATAATTTTTTTTTGGGGTAAGAAATCAAGCTTTTATTGAGAAAAATGAAAAAAATATACAAGGACATACAAAAAACAAGCCCAACAAAAAGGGAGTCCAAGAACTAACTATAGATAGAAAAAGACTCCAATCCATCAAAATCGAACCAAGATCATGATTACAGAAAAAACCTAGTAGCCAATGCCCACAAGGAGACATTATAGTTTGGATTGAGAGAAACAATTGTTTCTTCGACGACGCAAGGAGACATTAAACCTAGCTACCTCCAAACCTCCTCACATAACCTTTCTACCTCTTTAAAAATCCTATTATATTATTTCTCTCTAGCCAAATGCCTCACAGAACAACAAAAAAACTAGTGTGGCACAAGACTTTGCCCTTCTCTCGAAAAGGTGAACTCAAAAGCAACTCTTTATTATGTCTTTCCTCGCCTTTATCATTTATCTTTGATGAAGAATTGTGTTGTGGATGATATCATGTCTCATTCTGGCCCTCATGTGTCGCCTTCCTTGGGTTTCCAGCGTCCCTTGTCTGATAAGAAAACGCTTGATGTTGTTGCTCTCCTCTCTTTATTGGGCGAGTTTCGTTGTACTCCAGAAAGGAGGGATGTTCAAAGTTGGAGTCTTAGTTCGACGTTAGGATTGTGGTGTAGGTCCTTTTTTCTTTCCTTGGTTAATCCTTCTCCCTCCTCTACGTGGGGAGGGTGTGTCTTTGCCTTGTTGTGGAAGGTGAAATTTCCAAAGAAAGTTAAGTTTTTTGCCTGGCAGGTTCTTCATGGAAGAGTTAATACCTTGGACAGGGTTTTGAGGAGGATGCCAACCTTGGTTGGGCCTTGGTGTTGCATTGTTTGTAGGAGGGTTGCAGAGGACCTCGATCATATTCTCTGGAGTTATGACATGACTTTTGATGTTTGGAGCTACTTTTTTGCAGAGTTGGGCCTCCCTATTTCTAGGCGGAGGGTTTGTAGAGAGACGCTTCGAGGAGTTCATTCTGCACCCTCCTTTTTGCGAGAAAGGAAAGTTTCTGTGGTTTTGGGGTGTGCGCTATTTTGTGGGGGCTTTGGGGGGAGAGAAATAATAGAATCTTTTAAGGGTTGGAGTGCTCGCCGTTTGATGTTTGGTCCCTTATTAGATTTTATGGTTCTCTTTGGGCCTCGGTGGAAAAGCATTTTTGTAATTAACCTTTAGATCTTATTTTGCTTGGTTGGAGACCCTTTTTGTAAGTCTCCCCCTTTTTTGTGGGCTCTTTCTTTTGTATTCCCTTGTATTCTTTCATCCTTTCTTGATGAAAGCTCGATGTTTAAAAAAAAAAGCAACTCCTTAACCATAGAGTAATAGTCTCTACTCCAAGCCAAGCATAAACCAAACGAACTCATTCACCAACTTCAAAGAGAATGAGCAAAATGGCAACCTGGTGAAGCTCCTCCTCTTATTGACTATAGAGAATGCACCATTGCAGGTTCAATACAAAGGAAGGGTGTCTTTGAACACGATATATAATGTTCTCTCTCCCATGTAAAACCTACCACCCAAAAAATTTAACCTTCTTTGGGATTTTAAGCTTCTAGAGAGAGGAGAAAGTGGAGGCAGCTTGGGGTGAGGAGAATGCTGGTCATAGAGACTTGCTACGCCTGTCGCCTCTATCAGAAAAGGGCAGCATAAACCTAAGCAAAATCAAAGCCTCTGAATGCAACCTCTTATTAAAAAGATGATATAAATGCATATACAACTCACAAAGGGGCTTATCATCTGCCCAACAATCTTTCCAAAAATAAACTTTTGAGCCTTTCTCGATGGAGCACCTAATAAACTAAGAAAAGAAAAGGAATCTAGAGGAAATAGCTTTCCAGAAGTTTTTATTGGGGCTCTTAAAACCACCCCTTGCAACTCACTCGGAAGAGTGCATGCCATTCCTACTCACAATAACTTTGTACCACAAAACATCTGACTCCATGTAGAACCACCACAACCTCTTAGCCAAAAGAGCCTCGTTACATAATCTCAAGCTCCCAATCCTAATCCTCCTAGCTCCACTAGCTTCACCACCACACATCACTTAACCAAATGGGACCCTCCCCCCTCATGTTCCTTTCCACAAGAAATTCCTCATCACTCTCAATAATCTTACTCACTGAAATCAGAATTCTAAAGAGAGACAAAAATAACTGGCAATCTCACCCAACACTAATTGGATGGGAGTGAGTCTTTTTCCTTTAGAGAAGAATGCTTTTTTCCAAGTAGATAACCGTTTCTGAATCTATCCAAGACAAGATTCCAAAATTCCTCATATTACTGCCCAACAGAGGCCCAAGATAAGAGGAAGGGAACCGACTCACCTCACACCTAATCAAGGATGCCTAGGAGCTTAACTTAGAAGGACAACAATTTAGGTCTATGGTGAAATTTTTGCCCCTTAATATTAAGGCCAGAAATAAGTTCAAAAAAGGACAAAAAAACCATTAAGGATCACAAAGGAACTTTCTTGCCCCGAACAGAAAAAGAAAGTTTCATTAGCAAATTGAAGACATGGAGTTAATTCATCCAAGGAGAAAATTTAGCAGACACTGGGTGCAACCTCAAAAGGGGGGGGGGATTGAAGGATCTATCACCCGATCGACAATCCTTTAAGAAATAAGTGTTTGAACCATTCCCAACTAGACATTTAATGAGTTTAGAAAAAGTAGAAGAGATTACTTTCCTAGGGTTTCTGATGGAATGTCTCTTTAGACTCACAACCTAAGACCGATTCTAATGGATGCCAAAATGATTCTACGCCACAGAGAGATCAACTCTAAAGGCAACCGCTAGTAGCATTTAGCTAACGAGACATCATTATGTGCTCTCAAGTTATTTGTGCCCAACCCTCCCTGATCAATTGAGCTTGACATCATCTTCCACCTAATCAAATGAGCACCCTTTCCCACAAAAAAATCCCTCATTATCTTTTCCAAACTCTTACTCACACTCACACAGAAAGGAATCCTAAACAATTGAATATATAATCTACCATTCAAAAAAAGTTACTATATGATAATTGACAGCATACATTTTTTAAGTGTAGGATGCTACCGATTTGATTGAATTGGTTGAAGGAAACCTTGGGATTGTTTTAAGTCAATTACTTTTAAGCATTACAATTCTAACTTCTTATGGGGTATATCATTTGGGAAGGAGCTTAGATTTTAGTATTTTACGGTGGTTAATTTCATTTTCACTTGGTTATTGTACCACTTAAACTTTTTTCTCATCCACCTTTTTCTTTATAAGGAATAATAGGAAACTTTAAGTTACCAATTTAGCAGTCAACCTCCCATATGGCTTTTTAATGACCACTAATAATTTATATGAAATTTCTGATTGGTTGGATTGCAGTTGCTTTGGCTTTCTGTACGAACTGATTTTAAAGTAAATATTTTTACTCCCTTAAATTATTGCTGATTCTACATGTTATATCATAAACATTCAGTTTCAAACATTAGTAAGACCGTACCACCCGTTTGCCATTTAAACCTTTTTCCAATTTCTATATCTTTTCTATTTTTGTGGGTTGGTGTCGCTCACGAAGATATGCGTCACACAGCTTTATACTCCCCCCTCAGTATTGGCTTGTCACAAACTCTGTATATTTTTATATGAAGTGGATATACATTTTTAAAGCCGACTCGTGAACTTGTCAAGGGCCTAATTGTGCAAACTGAAAAACAACATTGCAATCATGATTAGAATGAAAAATAATAGTTAACGCCATTGCAAGAGAAAACTCAGAATCGAGAGGAAGAAACACCAAAACTTCCCTTCATGTTTTTATAATTTTTCTGAAATTATTTCTCCTATTGATTCTAATCTCTTTTTTAAAAAATCTACTTTCCACTTCTATTCTTATTTCAAAATTTTCATTATTTTTTCTCTTTCTATTTGAGTATAATGTATGATTCAAACTTCTATTCAATGTATTGTTCAGTTAGAAAAAAAGAATTAGAGAGATTTGGTGCCTAATGTAAGGATTTGAAGCTAGTAATTCGAAGAGAATTCTTTAAAAGCCTCTTTAAGATTTTCTGGAACTGGGAAGTGTTCAGCAACATTGATACTTATACATGCTATTATTGATAATCTTAAACATTTGGACTATCTCTAGGACAGTATCATGCTTGATGATCAGAGGAGAAATTAGAGAACTCTTAAATGTGACCTTAAATATTTGCTTTGTAAAGAGGAAAATTTGGAGACAAAAATGCAAGCTGAATTAGCTTTACGAAGGTGATGAGAACACTAATTTTTATAATCTTTACTACTCTAATGCTCTGGGTGTTGGTTCATCTCTACGAATATTGATTGGAGTCCTTTCAGACTCCCAAAAGCCTCTATGGAATCTAAGTTCACTAAATTTGGGTTCATCCAATCGGTAAAGGGGGTCTTGGATTACAATCCTTGAGGGACAAAAACAAAAAGCATTATTGGAAAAATGGGTTTGGCGTTACAATCACGAAAAGAAGGCTCTATGTAGGAAACTAATCGAGGAAAAATATGGGTTGACTACTTAGGAGCTTCTCTAGCCACGTCTAAAGGTCCTTGGAAAAACATTGTTAAATAGCAAAAACTCATCACCAGCTGCACTTGCCATCAAGTGGGTAACGGTGAAACAACTTTTCGGAGGGATCCTTGGCTATCATACCCATCTTTAGCATCACATTACACCCTTCTTTACATGCTGTCTTCTTGCAAAGAGGCTACTGTCAGTGAGGTTTGGAACACCACTAATAACTTTTGGGACCTTAATTTGGGTCGAAATTTGAAGGATGAAGAAGCATTAGAATGGGCGGACCTTAGTCTTGATCTTGCTCCAATTGTTCGTCTCGGGCAGAAGATTCATGGAAGTGGATTCCCAACTCAAATGGGCTATTCTCTACTAAATCTCTTTTATATGACATGGGAAAATCTACTTGTCTTCTAGAGACATCTTTGACCTGAATATGCACTTCCTTCGGCTGGTTCCTCACTTTCCCTTGTGACATCGTAACCTTCTTATTATGGTTGATATTCCTTTCAAAGATGAAAAGGCATTGCTATGGCAGCACATCACTAGTGCCTTCTTTCGGATTCTTTGGGAGGAAAGGAACCAAAGAGTCTTCATGAAACATGAACAAACCTTCGATGAGATTTTTGAGTTGATCATATATTATGCTATTTCTTGGTATAAATGGTATAATATTTCAGTTTCCTACTCTTACGCTTCCCTTTTAACCAATTGGAAAAGCTTCATGTAATCTCTAGGACTTCTTGTCCCTTTTGTAAATTTCATATATCAATGAGATTGTTTCTTATAAAAAAAGAAATTTGGGTTCTTCCTAGCTGTTTAAAGCCTTGGCTTAAATAAGGGTCATGGTGCTGTTTGTTGGCTACGTTATTGGATTTTTAAAAAAGTCATGGAACATCTTCAAGTAGACTTGCAAGAGTTGTTTGATTTTTTCTATTATTGTATTATGATCGCTGTATAAATGAAACTTACCTATACCTTATCTTTTAAAAAAACAGATGCTAAGAGAGTGGACCAATTAGTCTCACCACTCACCTTTATTAAATTATTTCTAAGGTTCTGGTAGAAAGAATAAAAATGGTCCTCTCAAGCACCTACCCTAGTATTTCAATGATTTCCAATCTTCATTTATTGAAGGAAAGCAAATTGTTGATTCTTGTTTCAGTGAAAAAGAACTCATTGATGATTGGAAGACAGATAAAAAGGAGTTGTCGAACAGGATCTTGAGATTTGAGAAGGTGTTTAATAAGGTAGATTAGAATTGGAATTGCCTTTTAGAAGTTAAAGACTTTAGCTCTTAGAACATGGTTCACAGTGTGTCTTTCTAGTGCAAAATTTTTCAATGGAGAGGCAGACTTCTAGAATCAAAGAAAATTAGACACATTCTCACCTTCTCTTTTTCATCGCGTCGTTGATTTTTTTGTTAGAGGCCTTCATATGGACCATTTGGAGTGCTTCAGTGTAGGGAAAAGCTTTCATTTCATTAACCTTAAAGTTTAATGATGACACCATTCTCTTCTCCTTCATCAACATGGAGAAGTTTAATTTCTTTAACATTATTAAAGTTTCTGAGGCATCTTCTGTCCTTAACATTAACCTCACAAGTCTAAAATCAAAGGTTTCAACTACTGATATTAAAGGTTTGGTAGATTGATTTGGTTGTAGTGTTGAATATTGGCCTATGGTTTAAGTAGGCCTTCCTTTTGATGTATCCAAAGTACCAAGTTCTAGAGGGTTAATATTGTGAAGATTCTTAATAAGCCTCAAACTAGAAATGGAATTTACTCTCCTAAGGTAGAATGCTCACACTTTTCCAGACATCTCTCTCGAACCTACCCATGCATTACATGTGCACTTCTTGGTTCCCTGAGAAGGTGTTCCGTCTATTACCAGACTGTGGGAGTACTAGTATGGTATTTTATGGAGTATATGTGGGAGATTATTAGTATATTAGTAAGGGATATATGAGTAATTAGTTAAAGGTGTCTTGGTTATAAATAAGAGTGTAGGGTCCTTCATTTGGTGTGGATCATTTTAGTAGAGTGTCCATTGTGGGACTTACGGGGAGAGATATCCCTCTCGAAAGGCTATTGGATATTGTAATTTCTTCATTGTTATTGCAATATATTAGTTTTTGTGTGTTCTTAATATTTTTCTGTGTTTGGATACCTAACAAATTGGTATCAGAGCAGGTTCATCCTCGAACATCAAGACTACAAATGGATTGGGATCATGTGTTAGAGTTCTTGTTGAAGGTCCAAACATCTTTAGACAAGTAGCTGCAAATTTTGGAAGGAATGCAAATGCAAGGAGAACAAATATGTATGGCAGAAATTGAGACTATGAAAGAAAAACACAAGCAAAAAGAGATGAAGAACGAGAGTCTGTCCAGAGTGAGAACAGAGCCATCACAAGGAGACATTCACCCAAAAAAGGAAGACAAAAACAAAGAGAGGAAGAAGCAGAAGAAAAATAAAAAGAATAGAAAGAAAGTGGGCAGAGAAATGGAGAAGGAACCGATAAACACAAGTTGATCACGCCTAAGAAACGTAAAGTTCAACATCTGTGGAGAAGGATAGTCACGAATCACCGAGGAAGGAAGGTGAAACAAGTACGACAATGGAGAAAGAATAAGGTTAGAGAAAAGCGATTAAGCGAAGACCGACATGTATTTTGTGGAGTTCGAAGAATATGCACAAATGGGTGGGAATGACATTCGATGCGATTGAGTTAGAATTTGAAGGGAAAAAATGCCAACTAATCCGACTAATGTTGACAGAAGGAAAAAAGAAGAAGAATGGGTAAAAAACACGAACCCTAATGGGAAATTAGATGGTTCTAGAAGATGGGATTGTGGACAGGGGCAGGGGCTTATGGGAACTTATGGGACAGGGGCTTGATAAGCTATCTTTTAATGGGCTGGTTTTAAAAAGCTTGGATGAGGCCCATTGTGTTTTAAGGAGGCAAAGTAAGCAGAGGGGAATTAGGTTGGGTTGTCTTTAGTTGTGAATCCAAAACCTGACCCAACATGGCAATACTTTACCCACGTGAAGAAATTAACCCTAGCCTCCCTCGTACTATGCTCTACGTTCACACCGTCGATCATCTCCACTAGACAAACTCACGGCGTCAACCATCACCACCATCGGTCGCCGCCCACTGTTGTGATCCACAAATACCGCTGCTACCATTCATCGATGTCTACCGAATCAAATACTGCAGTCACAAGATTTTTTGTCTGGTTGTCCTTTTTGTCTCACCCCTTCATTCTCGGATTGGTTCAACCTTGTCCACTGTCGCCAATCAATCCATTGCTATTGTTGCTGCTGACCATCAATTCCAACCACCGTCTGCTGAACATGATCGGTGAAGCGCAAACCAGTTTCCTTTTAAAGAAAGTATTATTTCTTTTAATAGGGTTCTCGGATTTTGATTAACAAAAAAAAAGTGTTGTTTGTGTTTTGGTTTTGTTAAGCACACCTCGAGGACAAGGTGTCTTTGAAGGACTAGTAGTGTGAGAGTATTAGTATGGTATTCTATGAAGTATACGTGGGAGATTATTAATATATCAGTAAGGGGTATACGGGTAATTAGTTAAACGTGTCTTGGTTATAAATAGGAGTGTTAAGGTCCTTAATTTGATGTGGATTATTTTAGCAGAGTGTCCATTGTGAGACTTAGGGTGAGAGAGAATCCCTTCGTAAGGCTATTGGATATTGTAATTTCTTCATTGTTGTTGCAATATATTAGTTTCTGCGTGTTCTTAATATTTTTCTGTGTTTGGATACCTAACATAGACATCTCTCTCGAACCTACCCATGCATTACATGTGCACTTCTTGGTTCCCTGAGAAGGTGTTTTGTCTATTACTGAAAAATATATGACGGTCTTGGACTTTTCCTAGGATAATAAAAAATCCATAGGTGGATCCCATTTGGTAGCTTGGAACAAGGTGAAACCTCCTATCCCTTTTAGAGGATTGGGTTTTAGTAATCTTGATAGTAAGAACCTTGACCTTTTGAAGATTCACTCTTGAAAAAGACCTATGTATAAGAGTTGTGGCTAATGATTTCGGTTCTAAATGGAGGTGGTTTTAGGGCTGTATTTTTTTTGGCTAATTACTCCATTATCATCAATGGCAAGTCTATGGGTAAGATCATTGCATCAGAGGGGTTTTCTCCCAGGGGAACCCCTATCCCCTTTTCTCTTTATCCTTGTGGTTGATTGCTTAAGCCGAATGCTCTCTCAAGAGGCTCAAAATGGAAACATCAAAGTAATGTAGGTGATGGATGTCTCTATAAATCATCTTCAATTTGCAGATGACACCGTTCTCTTCTCCTCACCATACAAGGATAGGCTTATAACATTCTTCTTTATCATACATGACTTTGAAGAAGCATCGAGTCTTCGCATTATTAACCATCAAAAGTCGGAATTCTTAGGCATTCACTTAGGTGCCGGATACAGTAGCTTCCCTTGCCCAGGACTTTGATTGTAGAGTTTCATTTTGGCCATCGGTCTAGTCTTCCTTTTCATGGTAAACCACACACTTTTGCTTTGTGGGAACCTATTATTGAAAAAAGTGGGGAGGCGATTGAAGGGTTGGAATGACTCACATATATCCAAAGGAGGCTGATTAACTCTTATATGGGCTACCTTATCCAATTTACCCACATATTACCTCTCCTTATTCAACCTCTCTTCTATAGCTGCCTTCACCTTGGAAAGATTATTCAGAACCTCAAAAGGGGTTCCACCCTATTAATTGGCAAACAGTGAAGCACCCATTGATCTTATGGGGTTTAGGTTTGGTTGACTTGAAGACCAAGAATCGTAGCCTCCTAGCCAAGTGGATTTGGAGATTCTACTTTGAAAAAACAACCCTTTGGAGGAGATGCATACTAACTAAATATGGTTCTACCCATTTTGATTGGCACCCTGATCATAAGAAGCTCAAATATCACGAGGCCCTTGGAGCTAAATTATGGAACATAGGGATTTGATCTTTGACCATATTGACTATCACTGCCAATGGGAAGTCCACCTCTGGATTGGATCAACCACTTTAAGTTATGCTTTCCCAAGGCTTTACGCTCTATCCGTCTGGAAGTACGACTTGCTGACATATGGAATTTGGAAGGCTCCTCGTGGGATTTTGGCTTTCTATGTAACCTCACTGATGAAGGGATTGTAGAGCGACTTATTTGAAATGAAATTTGGATGATAAGGGATCATTCTCAACCAAATCCTTCACTCTTAAGCTTGCGTCCAATGGCCGTATGGAAGGGTCCCATCCCCAAGAAGATTAGATTTTTCCTTTGGGAATTAAGCAACAAATGCATTATTACCGTCAATACTTTGCTAAAAAAGGCACCTTGGATTGTCTCTCCCCCAAATTGGTGCATCCTTTGTCACAACAACGACGAATCTATGACGCATTTGTTCGCTACTTGCCATTATGCTCAGCTTTTTCGGAAGAAAATCCTCTCGACATTCCAGCTTGACATTGTCCTCCCCAGCATCATGAGTACCTTGCTTGAAACTGTATTCGTGGGTCATCCTTTCTCTAAAGGAAAGGCTTCCTTGTGGGTCTACATCGATAAAGCTTTCCTTTGGTCTATGTGGCTCGAGCGAAATCATCACATCCTCGAAGATAAGTGTAAGGTATCTTCCTTACTATTGATATTATATTCTAACAAGATAGTTTGCCCAAGGGCGTTACAAGCATTCAAACAAAACCAGAGAGTTGAGAGCTCTCTTCCCTCTCTATTCGCTCTAGCAAATAGGCACCAAAATTCCCAATGCCCCCCAACCGAAACAAAAGATTACCTAAATAACAAAATATTGTGGTCCCTACCCCTATCGGCTGGCGCCACACCCACGTGCACTGACACCCACAGTAACCGTTAGCCGGGATTCTTTCCTTTCTACCCTTCCTCTCATAAACTACCGTGATGGGTGGCCTAACAATACCCGCCACAGATGACAACGTTGTCCTCAAGGTTGAACTGAGGGAACTGCTGCTTGAAGTCTCGAACTAACTCCCATGTTGCTTCATGTTCGGGCAGCCTTGCCCACTTCATCAATACTTCTTCTTCCCCGCAAGTCATTGGACCAGGAAAGCCATGGCCTCTTCTCGGAATCGCTATCCACTCATACTCCTCTCTGTGAGAGTAGTCCCCGCCTTTGGATTTCGTGAAATTTTCCAACCGCTTTCTTAAGTTGTGAAATGTGGAAGACGGGGTGAATAGTCGCCTCCAGGGCGCAGTTGTAGTTTGTAGGCTACCGATCCGATTTTTTCCATAATTCGATAAGGCCCAAGTATTGGGGGAGAGTTTCTCATTCCTTTTTTAGCAAGTGAAGCTTGCCTGTGTATGGTCTCACCTTGAGAAAACCCAGCCTCTCCTTCTTTGAACGCTAGCTCTGTTCGTTTAGGCCAACAAATTTCTTCATCCGTTCTCGCGCGGACATAGGTGATTCTTTAGAACGACTAGAGTCAGATCTCTATCAATTAATTGTTGTTCCACCGTGGCATTGCTTGCCTGAGTGTTACCATATGAGAAAATAGGCGGGGAGGACGACCAGATACCGCTCAAACGGAGTAATGCCGAGAGATATGTGATAAGTTGTATTATACTGCAGTCGCCTAACCGAGCCATGAACTCCATCGTGGGGTTTTTCGTTGCAAAACATCTCGTAGGTTTCGGACACTTGTTCATCGCCTCATCCGCCCATCCGATCGTGGATGATAGGCAGAGTCGTGATACAATTTCGTCCCTCGCAATCAAATAAACTCTTCCGAATTGACTTAGGAATATCTTGTCACGGTCAGAGACAATGGATCGAGGATACCCATGGAGCTTTACGATTTCTTGTATGAAAACCTCTGCTACCGATTTAGCGGTGGACGGATGTTTTAGTGCCACAAAATGGGCCATTTTGCTCAATCTATCCACAACTACTAAAACGGCTTGATAACTCACGACTGGTAATCCTTCAACGAAATCCATGGATATGTCTTCCCATATTCTCTCTGGAATGTCTAGGGGCGATAATAACCCTACTGGTGAAGTTGCTAGCGTTTTATTCTCATTATGAGATCATACAATTTTCGACATATTCCTTCAGATCTCTCTTCATTCCTTCCCAAGATGCCTCCCCGTCAATCGTTTATACGTTCGTAAAAATCCCGAATGGCCCCCAGAACAGAGTCATGATAAGCATGGAGAAGGTGTGGAATTAAGGAGGAGGTATTGGACAGTACTAACCTTCCCTTATAGAGGAGCCTTCCTTGTGCAATGGAGAACTTCTGGTAGCAGACTCATTTTCCTTCAAGCCCTTGATAATCGCCGCAACTTATCGCCGCCTTCGACCTCTCACTGGATCGTTTGACGCCGAGTATCATTGAATCGACATATGGTGGATCTGCTACTGGGCTTGTATCTCCGATAGCGCATCTCGCCGCCTTGTTTGTCGCCTTGGCTTATAGTGAACCTCAAAGTCATATCCCAATAATTTAGCTACCCATCTCTGGTACTGTGGCTGTATCATTCTCTGATCCAGCAAGAATTTCAGGGCTCTTTGATCAGTTCGAACTACAAACTTTTGCCCCAGGAGGTGGCGGCGCCATCGTTGGACCGCAAGATTATAGCCATCAACTCTCGCTCAGATGGGTTTCGCTTGCGCCAGTGCCAATGTATGATCGAAATAAGCAATTGGTCTCCCATTTTGCGAAAGTACATTTCAAACCTTTTCCGAAGCGCCTGCTCTCCACCACGGCGGTCTATTGAAATCGCAGAGCTAATACCGGAGGGTTACCATGGCTGTTTTCAACTTCTCGAAAGCTTCTGTTGCCGCTTCATTCCAATCGAAACTCCCTTTTTTTAGTAACTGTGTCAGTGGAGCAGCTATTGTTCCATAGTTCTGGACAAACTTTCGATAGTACCCAGTTAAACCTAGGAATCCCCGTAATTCCCCTATTGCTTGCGGTCTCGGCCACTCCCACATTGCTTGGACCTTCCGTCCATCGGCCGACCCTTGTTCTCGATATCCAAAGGCCCTGTATTCAATTCGAGGTTGAGCAAATTGGCATTTCTTTTATTCGTGATACGCTTGGTTGTCTCGTAGTACCTCCGAGACAATGGACAGATGTTGATGGTGCTCAGTGAGATCTTTGCTATAGATTAGAATGTCATCGAAGAACACCAGTACGAATCTCCTCAAGAACGGTTTGAATACCTGATTCATCAAGGCTTGGAATGTCGATGGAGCATTGGTGAGCCCAAATGGCATGACGAGGAACTCGTAGTGCCCTTCATGCGTCCGGAAGGCAGTCTTCTCGATATCCTTCTCACTCACTCGGATCTGGTGATAACCCGACTTCAAGTCGATCTTGGAGTAGATTCTTGACCCGTGGAGCTCATCTAATAATTCTTCCACCACCAATATAGGGAATTTATCCGGAACAGTTATATTATTCAAGGTTCGGTAGTCGACGCAGAATCGCCATCCCCCGTCCTTCTTTTTGACTAACAGGACCGAGCTGGAATATGGGCTACTACTTGGGCGGATGATTCCAGCTTGCAACATTTCTTCTACCAGTCACTCAATCTCCTCCTTCTGGGTTTGGGCGTACCTGTAGGGTCGGACATTGGCTGGATTAGCCCCCTCTTTGAGGTGGATATGATGGTCAATTAGTCTTCTGGGAGGGAGCCCTTCAGGCATCTGAAACACTCCGCTGTGTTCCTCTAGGAGGTCCATTATGCAAGCTGGCAGATGTTCTTTTGGAACGATAGCCATAGGCTCCTCTGGTCCGAAGGTCCGCTTCAGGTGCTTTAAATTCCACTAAGAACCCTTGATCACTCTCTTCCCAGGCCTTGGCCATGTTCTTGATGATACTCGAGATTTGGTCAAGCTTGGGTCCCCCTTTAAAATATTTGCCCACCTTCTGTTGTGATTCGTATCGTTAGGGACGGCCAATGAACACTCGTCTCGCCCAATGTGTGCAACCACCGCATTCCCGAACCACATCTACTCCTCCCCACTCTAACGTAGGGAAGCTCTCCACTACAAAGAAGCTCCCCAATTCCAACATCACATTCTTACTGCATTCCCTTCCCTTTAATAGCTATCCCGCTGCCCATGATGATCCATAGTTTTTTCGCTTTTGATGAGGGAAGCTTGAGACTCTCGACTAATCTGCTTTGGGAGATGAAGTTGTGTGTTGCTCCATGATCGACCAACACCACAACATCTTCACTTAGGACCCTCCTTTTAACTTAATGGTTAGGGGTTGAGAAGCCGACTACTGCAATTTATGGATAATTCACCGCGCTTCTCCTTCTTCTCGCGGTGACTTCCATCGCTTCTTCCGCCTCGTCTCTATTTCTTCGACAATTTCAAATTCTTCTCCGCTTGCATGGACTACGAGTTCTTAATTCTCGCGCCTCTTTTACCTTGCATTTATGCCCCCCGATGTACCGCTTCGTCACAACGAAAAACATAGACCCTTCGCTTACGATTTTGAAACTCAGATCCGTCCGCTTGTTTCATACTTCCTTCGTGTGACGTGGAATTGTGGCGAGGATCCTGTTAGGGTAATCGCTCGTGGGAATGGACTCGAGCTTTTGCATAATCCTTCGATCCGGGCCCAGGCGATTTTGATTTTCTTGTCAATCGTGGGCCTAAGTAGCTTTCGTTTCCTTTGCCTCTGTTTGGGCTACCTTTGGCGTACTCATCCCCCCGAATCGTTCTCGATCTTCTACCAGTTGGGCCATCTCCATCATTTCTTCGAGATGCCCTCGCCGCCAACAAAGCACTTCCGATCGTATCAATGGTTTCACGCTCATGAAGGTGTTTTCGAACGTCTTTAGCTAGCCGAGGCAATGGGGCCATCAATAGCTCGAACTCGTTATGCGATGTCGGTGACCGTAGTTTCTTGCTCGGATTGCTAAAAACCTTCCGAGCACACTACCTCGTCCTGCCTTTCGAAACCTCGCGAGTAGCCGGACCTTCAAATCTTCCCAATCAGAGAATGGTTCGCGTTCCTCTTTTCCTCGATACCAATTGAGGCGCGACCCTAAAACTAATCACACTACTATTAGCTTTTCGTAATCGATTAGTTTATGTATTTGAAATACCGCCGCCCGAAAGAGCCACGAGTGGGATCCTCTCCATTGAATATGGGCATTTCGACCTTCTTGAACTTGCTCCGATCTCTCCGCCCACGTTACGCTTTTGGGACGGCCGTTTTATCCTCATCCGTTTCTTTCTTTTCCATCGATAAGGTCCCCCCCTTGGAGTCGGACCGGTGTCTTGGTGGAAGCCACACTTTCCCCCGTCATCGTTACCCCTGAACGAGATCGGAAACCGGCAAACTCAGAGACGAGAAGAGCTACTGATTTCGAGATTGAGGTTAGTTGTTCCTCAATGCCCGGTAGTCGCAACAGCTTCTCCTGTATCCCTTCAACCTCTACTTTTAGCTCTTCACGTTCACGATCTACCAATTTGCACTGGTGGATCGATCATCTCTTTTTTTCCCTCTCTATTCGTTCTAGCAAATAGGCACCAAAATTCCCAATGCCCCCCAACCGAAACAAAAGATTACCTAAATAACAAAATAATTGTGGTCCCTACCCCCCTATCCGGCGCTCACACCCACGTACCTGACACCCACAGAACCGTTAGCTGGGATTCTTTCCCTTTCTACCCTTCCTCTCATAAACGGCTGTGATGGGTGGCCTAACAATAAGTTGCTGGAGTTTGAGTCCTTCTTTGAACACTTGATTTGTATTGCTCTTTCTTGGTGTAAATTTTCTCCGTACTTTTGTGGTTATAGCCTTAAATCCCTCATTGGTAATTGGGATAGTCTTTTGTAATCGTGTGGCATCCTTTGCCCTCTTTTGTACATTTCATCCCATCAATGAAATGAAAAGTTACTAGTTTCTCATAAAAAAAAAAAAAGAAAAAAAAGGAAAAAAAGAGTTGTGGCTGCCAAATTTGGGGTTTACAAGATGTAAATATACTCGCCTTTACTGGTAGCTAAATATGGGACTTGGGGGGATTATTTTACCTCATTTTGAATAGTTCTATTTTACACAATTCAAATGAATCTGCTTTTAGATAATTAGATAATATAATTGTGTGTCATCTTAATTTTCTGATATTTTCAATTTATATTCATGGCTTGGTCTATAATTAATTTTATTTCTGCCTATTTGGTTTTATTATGACAGGCATTCGTTCTGAAAAACATTCTTTTCTTTGCTGACGAATTTGGTAAAGTGGCATCAAATTTGGCACAGAATTCAGGTTCAAGTAGATTGTCTAAAAGTGAATGTGTTGCATCAAATAATTTTGCTGCTCTTACTGAAGATGTGAAAAGAAGGTGATTAATCTTTATGTGGTAAATAATCTCTTTTCTAGGTTTGGTAGAGGTGCTAATGTTCCGATGGAAATATGTTGGTGTTGGTGTTCAGTTTTTGTCAATTTTCCTGGTTGAAAAATTTGTGTACTCGAGCAAGCTAGATCCCGCAATACATGCATTCTTGTTCAAATGCATGTTTAGTAGAACATTTTTATGCAATACATATCATTTTCTGGCCACTGTTTGGAGTTTCAAGGTTTCATCATGGCAATTTTCTATCCAGCTACGAGTTTCTCACTCCATGCACTCCATTTTGGTGCATGTGGATAATTTATGTGGCATATGAAAGGCATGGCCTTTCATATAATATATGTGATACAAACTTGAATACACAACTTATTAAAGTCAGAAACCCATCCACTCTGCATCGTGCATAAAAATTTGCAGATTGATGTGTTGTTTACTTTTAATATTCTTAAGCTGGTGTTTCATATAACACATCACAACCGTGAATACAGACACTAGTTAAAGTCACCACCCATCCTGCATTGTGCATAAACAAGTGCAAAATAATCCCTCCAAGTCCTTAGTGAGTGTTAAACCACTCAGGCGTGGTTAAGACTACAAATGTATTGAAGTTTGGAGTCTATATGCTTTGTGTAATGATTAGATCAACTCATTTTAATTTTTAACCTATATTCTCTTTTTGATCTAGATTGAGGTTTTTCCTCATCCCAAGCTTATGCCTTGCCTCCTCGAATAAAAGAAAATAAAGTCTTAAAGCCACCTTTAGTTCTTTATACACACATGCATTCATGTCTGCGGGTACAGTGAACATATGCATGTGTGTATATGTACAGAACCATTATTTGTTGTGACAAATGCCACACCATGTGTAACACAGCTCTATACCATGGGGAGACTGGATGGGGTAAAACCGTGTTGTTCTTGAGATTAAATTCTTTATCTTGGGTGCATGCTCTTAATCATGCGCAAAGCCTTCCTATTTCCAACACATCATCAAGGAATTCTGGAACCAATCCAGGCAAATGTGGGTTTGAATTTCTTACTTGAAAAAATATACCAATTTCTTAAAAGGCGTCTTCTTACTAAATAGAAAGTGTAAGTCAATTGAAATTTATATGTAACTGTCTTAGCACTTACCACTTTTTTTTTGAAGGATTATTAGTCAAAAGTTAAATGGTTAGAAATTGTCTACTGACTCTACTCACTCGAGCAATGTAAACTTCTTTTTGGCAGGGCTTTGATCAGAAGCATGGGTGAGATATTGTTTCTCTGTGGAGCTAATAGAAATGCTGTAATAGCAACTTTAAGTGTGTCCGGCAACAGCATTGAGGGATCTGGATACAGTTCAGGAAATGAGGTATATTAAATTTGGCTTGATATTGATGTGTTCTGCAGAATCAGTTGGTCATGCTTGAATCCAGTGATTGCACTTTCTTTGTGGGCCATCAAGGGTGTTCTTAATTTTTTTTCTTTATGTGATATATATTTTTCTATTTCACAGATCATTTCAAATGCATTTGAAGGCCTTTCGATTGAATCAGGCTTAGATTTGCAGAAAGTGCTGAGAGTCACTACGTGCACATCACAGGATAGTGCATTACAGACGCTTGGTGCAGCTCTTCCTGTGTTCCAGAGTCGTATGGGCGCCTTGCTATTCCTGATTTCTGCTTTACTTTCACGAGGACTGGTATTTTTGTTAAATCATGTTCATTCATCTAGTAATTTTTCTTGTGAATACAAAATTCTAATACCACTATTGAGACAATATCTTGTTTGCTGTAAAAGGTGGCCAGAACTTAGATATTCTAGAGAGTCAAAACACGAAGAAAAATAGATAAGAGGAGGGATTTGGTAGTACGAATGTTCATTCATTTTGTCTTATGATGCTCATGTCTTCCGTATAACTCACAAAAATAGTGATGAATCTATTTGTGGTTGATCTGTTTGTGATACTGAAATATAGTTTTGCATGTATAAGTGCCAGCATACATATGATTAGACAAAAAGCCAGCATGCATTGTGAGCCCTAATCTTTTGTTTCCTTTTTCTCCACAAAACCTAATAATTTCTGTCATTTCTTTGCGTAGTGGGGAAAGATTGATAATTGAGTTGAACTTTGCATTATGGATGGTACTCTCTGATTATTTTTTTTAAGATCTTTATGTTGTGAATGCCAGTTGAATTTTACATCTGTAGGATATGGTACAAGCTGACAGAGATGATCCAAGCCTACCTCTTGTCACTGCTCCATTTGGACATGCCTCACAGGTTCTTTGATATACATTGTTTTTCATATAATTTTCTTTGGTTTGTGTAACATGTATATGATCTTTATCGTCATGAAACAGGAGATTGTAAACCTACTGCTTTGTGGACAAGCCGTCCCTAATGTGTTTGATGGAAGGATGGACTTAGGCGGTGGGATGTCCCTAAAAGGCATATCTAAAATCGTGGAAGTTGGATTCCTTACTCTTTTGGAATCTCTCAATTTCTGTAAAGTTGGCCAATTTCTTAAATGCCCAAAATGGCCAATATGGGTGGTTGGTAGTGAGTCGCACTACACAGTTCTATTTGCTCTCGATACTTCGGTACAGGATGAGAATGAACTGGAAGAAAGGGAGTCACAAATACGGAAAGCATTCGATGCCCAAGACCAGAGTGGAGGTGGTGGTTTCATCAGTGTCGAAGGCTTTCATCAGGTTCTCAGGGAAACCAATATCAAACTTCAACCTGAGAAAGTTGATCATCTTTGCAGTACAGGATTTATAGTCTGGAGTGAATTCTGGCAGGCAATTCTGGACTTGGACAAAAACTTTGGAGGCCTGAAGGATTCGACAGGATTGATGGGTAAAAAAGTGTTCGATCTTTACCATTTTAATGGGATTGCTAAGTCCGATTTGAATGGGAACCAAATAGCCTGTGGAGGTGAGACTCCAACACAAAGACCTAGGCTCACCAAATTGAGGGTTTCAGTTCCACCACGGTGGACGCCAGAGGAGTTCATGGCAGATGTAGCTGTTTCATCTGCCTCAGGAGGAAACGAATCTTCTGGTAAAGATGTCGAGGTTTCTAAACCAGAACCATCTCAACACGCTCCACTGGTTGATTGCATCCGAACACGCTGGCCTCGAGCCATTTGTAGCTGGGCTGGTGATCCCCCTAGTATAGTATGATTTGTTTTCTTTGCTTTCCTTTGTGCACAATGCATGAATGATGCGGAAAAAAGACGGGGCTTGTCATGATGAAAGCACACAAATAGGCATAAAATATTAAAATGTATTAAATATACTTTCAGGCTGTATGTGCACGAGTTCTGTGTAATGTTGTAGCTTTAACATTCAATTCGAATTTTGACGTGTTGGATTGGATTACTTGAACAAAGGCTTATCTGGAATTTGTTTCTCATATGATATAAAATTTCTTCATTTGTGCTTTGGCTGTCAATTGGCAAAGGTTTCCTGGACTTGGAAGGTCGATACTAGACGTCACAGCCATTCTCGCCGTTGCGACATCGGTAGCAGTCGTAAGTTGCAAGGCCTGGAGGTGGATCAGGTAATTTTATCAGATGAGAAATTATGGCTGCTTATTAATTCAGTACTAAAACTGCTGTTTACTGATGCTGGCTTTCACCCCTCAACTTCTGGGTTCTTTATTATTATTATGTAAACAGATAACATTTTATATTTTGTTCAAAGGTTCATATGATAGCATTTTTTTTTCGTTTGTTTCGTTTTTTTTTGTTTTGGATGTAGGCTTATTCTAGCCCGGCTTCATTAAGGATCTTTTGTTTGTTTTACAATTACTTCTTTTACTGTAGGGTTACTGTGTTTTACCCTTTATTATTTAAATTAGGTAGTTTTATTGGTTTTAGGATAGCATTGGCAACTGACTTGTATAAATAGGTTGGTCCAACCTATCTTTGGACATTCATAAAAGATTGCTCAAGTTTCTTGGAGAATTTTGATACATCAAGTGGAATCAAGGCATGTCCAGCCCAAGGCGTGAAATTTCTTTTGGACTATTCGACAATTCAATTTTCTTTTCATCTACCAATTATGGTGGTGGAAGCTTCCTCTTCATTGCAACTAGACACACAACGTCGACTTACTACAGTTGAATTGGCCGTGGATGAGATCAAACAAGAAGTTTGGGAATTAAAGCAAATGATGGGGCAATTTATTCAACAACTCAATTTGACGAACACAAATATCCAATTGCAAGAAGATCCAACCAATCTTAGAACCAATAGGCGAGTTCAAGAAAATCAAGAACTTAATCAAAATCCTCCAAGAAGAGTTGAAATTCGACTGCCTAGGAGAAGTTCAGAAGTACAAATGCCTGGATTCATGAACCAAGATTCAGAATCTTCTGGAGAAGACGACTTGGACAATTTGAGAAATCAAGATTGTGAGGTAGGGATGATAAGGAGGCAACAACGGTTCCAAAATGAAGTTCAAGATTTTAGGATGAAGGTGCTACCTAGTTTCAATGAGAGGATGGATGCTAAAGCTTTCTTAGATTTGGTAAAAAAAGTTGAAAGTTTCTTTGGGTATACCAACACCTCGGAAGATAAAAAGGTGAATTTAGTAGCCTTCAAACTTCAAAGTGATGCATCGACATGGTGGGATCAACTTCAGAACCACCATAAATATTATAGTAAAGAAACTATCAAGAAATGACCAAAGATGTTGCGTTTGATGAAGAAACATTTCTTTCCACTCAATTATCAACAAATCTTCTATGATCAATACCAACATTGTCGGCAAGAGGGGAGATCCATATTGGACTATACCGAAGAATTTCATCGGTTAGGAGCAAGAAACAATCTTCCTGAAATCGAACAACAACAAATTTCCAGATTCGTAAATGGGCTTAAGGAAAACATACAAGAAGTGGTTAACTTACATCCTCTTGCTTATCTTGCAGATGCCATCACCTTAGCAACAAAAATTGAGCAAAATGTGGATTCCAAACTAGTCAGAACATATCAAAGGAGAAGTTCTTGGGACAAACAACAACAAAACCAACGGGGGGGAGGTGTTTGATGCAACAAAAACTTCTTTCTAAGGCAATTCGTCAAGTTCTAATCAACCAATAAAAAAAAGGTGAACACTAATAAAGGTTTGGAAAACGCTACAACTAAAAGAACCGCTAACCCTTATAACCGCCCTTCTTTGAGCAAATATTTCAAGTGTGGTCAACACGACCATTTGTCTAATGAGTGCCCTCAACATCGGACCTTGGCAATTAGAGAATAGACGATGAAGAGTGTCAAAGAGAAGAATCCGAAGATGAGGAAGATATCAACTACACTCAAGCCAATGAGGGAGACCAATTATCATGTGTCCTACAACGAATTTTACTCTCACCAAAAAAGAATCTCACCCACAACAACACTTTTATTTCGCACAAGATGTACCATCAACTGTAAAGTATGCCAAGTTATTATTGATAGTGGGAGTAGTGGAAACATTGTCTAAAAAAGGTTGATAATTGCTCTTGGTATTAAGCCAGAAAATTATCTAAATCCATATAAAGTAGGGGTGTACAAATAACCTGAGCAACCCGGACTACCCAGCCCAAATTAAAAGGAAAGTTTTTTTTTTTTTTTTTTTTTTTTTTTTTTTTTCGGTTTAGGTTGGGTTAGGAATTTGGAGAATCGAAAAGTTCGGGTCGGTTCTCGACTTGAGTTTTTTAGGCTCGGATTGACCCAACCCAACTCGATTGTTTTTTTTTTTTAAATTTTATTTCAATTACATATATACTTATAAATGAATTTTTGGTCAATTTTCGATGTTTTTTCTTTTAGACTTCTGACAAATGTTAAGATGTTATAAACTTCAAAGTTTGATATTTGAATTTGATGTGATTTTAATTATTAATTCAAGAAAAAATATTTTAAATAATTAAAAATTATAAAAAATATAAAAAGTTAACATATTGACCCAACCCGAAAATATTGAGTTGGGTTGGGTTGGGTTACTCTCATGAATTGGGTTGGTTGGGTTGAAAGAATGACCTCGGGTTGATCCAAAAAACTCCTCCAATCCAACTCAACCCGACTTATGTACACCCTTATAGGTTGGATTAAAAAAGGGGTGAAACTAACGCAAATGAAATTTGTACTATTTCTCTTTCCATGGGCAACCATTATAAGGACTAGATTTTGTGCGATGTTTTGGACATGGATGCTTGTCATATCCTTCTCGGTAGACCTTGACAATATGATAACCAAGTTGTTCACAAGGGTTGTGAAAATACGTCTGAATTCAATTGGATGGATCAAGTGGTCCTACTACCCCTAGGGAAAACAGACGACAAGAAAAAGAACACACCAAACCTAGAAGTGAAAAAACAACTTTTCTACTTTCTCGAGGAGTTTCTTTACCCTAAATATACAATCCTTAATAGCATTCATTGTTAAAGAAACTTTTCCAGAATCTTCTAATATAACAATGGATAGGTTGGTTTTCCCACTTTGACTGAAACTCCTAATTCCCTGCCACCTCTTAGAAACATCCAACATGACATAAATTTAATTCCTGAAGCTCATAACCCAACCTATCACACAACAAAATGGGTCCCAAAGAAGATCAAGTCCTACATGGCCAAACACATGACTTATTAAACAAAGGACACATCCAACCGAGTTTAAGTCCTTGTGCTGTCCCAATCTTTTAGCTCCAAAGAAAGATGGATCATGACGCCTATGTGTTGATAATAAAGCTATAAATAAGATCACAATAAAATATAGATTTTCCATCCCTCGTTTAAGCGATCTTTTAGACCAATTAGGAGGTGCCATAGTATTCTCTAAAATAGATTTTAGGAGCGGATACCATTAAATTAGAATACACCCGGGAGATGAGTGGAAAACAACCTTTAAAACTAATGAAGGGCTATTTGAATGGATAGTCATGCCTTTTGGATTATCTAATGTACCTTTAATAAACATTTATGAGACTAATCAATCAAGTGCTTCTTCCATTTTTAAATAAATTTGTGGTTGTCTACTTTAATGATATAATAGTTTATAGTAAATCCAATGAACACTTAGCACACCTCACCACTATTTTTAATTCTCTTCAAGATAATCAACTTCACATAAACCTAAAGAAGTGCAATTCTTTTCCTACTAAAATTCATTTCCTAAGATTTATAATAAGCAATAAAGGAATAGATGTGGATCCAAAGAAAGTCGAAGCTATATTTAACTGGCCTATTCCTAATACAGTGCGAGATATCCAAAGTTTTTTAGGATTGAGATCATTTTATCGTAGATTCATTAGGAATTGTGGTACAATTGTTGCACTTCTAACACAATGCTTAAAAAAAGGGACAATTTGTCTGGGAAAATGAACAATTAAAGAGCTTTTTGACCCTTAAAACAAAGCTTAGTTCTACACCTATTCTTAGTTTTCCCAATGTTCTAAAACCTTTTGAAGTATCCGTTGATGCCTCAAGAGTAAGGATTGGTGGTGTTTTAAGCCAAGAAAATCATTCAATTGAATTTTTTAATGAAAAATGAAGTGAGGCAAGGCAAAAATGGACCACCTATGAACAAGAATTTTACTCCCTTGTAAGGACTTTAAAACAATGGGAACACTATTTACTTGGTAACGAATTCATTTTATTAACTGATCATTTCTCTTTGAAGTTTCTTCAGTCTCAAAAGACAATGAGTCGTATGCATGCTAAATGGATCCAATTCATTCAAAGGTTTGATTTTGTCATTAAACATACTTTGGGAAATACAAACAAGGTGGTTGATGCACTAAGCAGAAAAGATAAACTCTTACGCAGAGAAATTGTTGCCTTTGAACATTTACCTAATCTCTATGAGAATGACCCTGACTTTGGAGACATAGGGTACAATTGCACTAATCACATACCTTGTAAGGACTTTCATATTGTTAATGGCTTCCTTTTTAAAGATGATATGCTATGTCTCCTGCAAACATCTCTCAGAGAATCAGCTATAAAAGATGCACATGCCGGTGGGCTGGCAGGGCATTTTGGTCGTGATAAAACTCATCTTGCCCTTTCCTCAAGATTCTATTGGCTACAACTTAAAAAGGATGTTTCCAATTTTGTCAAACGTTGCTTCATCTGTCAAACTTCTAAAGGATCAACACGAAATTAAGGACTCTATAGTCCATTACCTATTCCAAATTCCATATGGGAGAATCTCTCCATGGATTTTGTTCTCGTATTACCACGAACTAAGCGCAGTTTTGATTCGGTCCTAGTGGTTGTTGATCGTTTTAGTAAGATGACACATGGTAAGAAAACTAATGATGCATTGCACATTGCTAATTTATTTTTTTCGTGAGATTGTGAGGTTACATGACATCCCAAAGACCATTGTTTTCGATAGAGATGTTAAATTTATGAGTTATTTTTGGCGCTCCCTTTGGAAAAAGTTTGGAAAAGATCTCCTTTTTAGCACCACTAGTCATCCAAAAACTAATGGACAAACGGAAGTTACTAACCGTACTCTTGGCAATCTTTTACGTTGTTTAAGTGGTGACAAACCTAGACCATAGGACCTCTCACTTGCTCAAGCAGAATTTGCCTTTAATCATATGATCAACCATTCTACAGGAAAGTCTCCATTCAAAATAATATACACTAGCCTTCCTCGTTTTAACTTTAGACCTTGCTAATTTACCCACTTTTGTTGATGTTAGTAACGAAGTAGAGTTGATGGCTGATCGAATTAAAGACAAGCATGATGAAGACATACTATTGACCTATCTTTGAACATTTCCTATATTGTCTAAGATTAGTACCAATGCTTAAACTATTGACCTTCCATCTAATTTGCGGATCAACAACACATTCAATGTCGTTGATATTTCTAAATATTATGCACCAGATGAGTTCCTCCTGTCAACATAATCCTCGAGGACGAATTTGATTTTGAGGGGGTGGATTTGATGTAGGCTTATTCTACCTCAGTTTCGGGCTTTCATTAAGTATCTTTTGTTTGTTTTACAATTACTTCTTTTAGTGTGGGGTTGCTGTGTTTTACCCTTTATTATTTAAATTAGTTGTTAGTTTTATTGGTTTTAGGATATAACATTGACAACCGACTTGTATAAATAGGTTGGTCCAACCTATCTTTGGACATTCATAAAAGATTGCTCAAGTTTCTTGGAGAGTTTTGATACCTCAGTTTTAGATTTTATTCTTGAGTAAATGTAAATTATTAGTTGGGGATGCGTTTATATATATAGCTCCAACTTACAACACTTATCATAGTTTGAAAGTTTTTAGCTCTCTCAGAAATCTTTGTCGAAACCATTTGTGAATTTCAGTGTTACGCACAAAGAAAGTAGGGGCAGTTGCACAAATGACAATAAGATTTGTTCTATTTGCAGCCGTATCATTGATTAATTTGTTTTGCAGAAATAGCAAAATGTCAAAGTCCAACCCAACAGGAAAGAAAAAGTCCAAAATGTCCTTCTGTGTTTTAGAAAATCAGTAGTCTATCAACCTTATATCTGATATACCGACGATATAACTAACCAAAAAGTAACTACACGAGTGATATACTATTGATACCCGTTGATTTCACTAACATTAAGTATATATCAGTAGTGTATCAACTTTATATCTGATATATCGACGATATATCTAACCAAAAAGTAACTACACGAGTGATATACTATTGATACTCGTTGATTTCACTAACATTAAGTATATATCAGGAGTTTATCAACCTTATATCTGATATACCGATGATATATCTAACCAAAAGTAACTACACGAGGGATATACTATTGATACCCGTATATACAAAATTCAATTGTATGTCTAATAGGTCCATTAAATTAAAAAAAAATGTAAAAAATATTAAGAATTTATTAGACATAAAAATAAAAGTTCCCAGCTATTTTCGACAATTTAATCTAATAATATTATTTAAAATAAAAAGGGTCAGTTGCACAAATGACAAAAAATAAATGTTAAATTGCAAGTGTGTCTACCATTTGTTTCTAGCAAAAAAAAAAATTGGTTCAACCCAATTGGAGTCAGTGACATGTCCAAAATATCCTTCCTGTGTAATCTTGTGTGATTGTAATATGGTGTATATCAATCGTCTATCGATGATATATTGTTGATATACCCACGATATACCTAATATGAAGTATATTAGTGATATACTAATGATACACTTTACTTAAGTATATCAATGAACTTGAATTTCTGGTACTTAGTATATCAACAGTATATCAAAAATAGCTAATATGAAGTATATCAAGAGTATAATAGTGATTTATATTCAATGTATCAAATATACCTATTATGAAGTATATTAGTGATTTGCTACTGATACATTTCACTTATATCAAAATGAAATGAGACATACGTAATATAAAGTATATAAGTGATATATCAAATGTGCAAAATATTCATAATACGCTACGATATATATAAAAGTATATCATTTGAATGATACCTAAAAAGAAGTGTATCGATAGTATATCAGTAGTATACAACTAATATTGTGATGTTCGAAGAAGAAGGATACATGAATGAATCGAGATCACATCCGAATGAGAGCGATCTCGAAGTTATGAAAATATAAATGAAAAAGGCTTACAAGAATTGATATACCAACAAGATACACATTCCTAATTTTCTATGGCTCAATCATAGGAACTCCAAAGCTAAGCGTGTTTGGTTTGGAGAAATCTCATGTTAAGGCCAAATCCGGATTCCAAATCTTGATCTGAATCCTGGGCGTAGGGCGTTACAAATATATAGGTATATACTAGTTGATTAATATATACCAAATATAAAGTATATCAGATATACTATTGATATACCAATTATTATGGATATCAAATATCCTACTGATATACTAACGATATACCAAATATAAAGTATATCAGATATACTACTTATATGCTATTAATATACAAATATAAAGTATATCAGATATACTACTGATATACGGTTGATATACAAATATTAAGTATATCGAGATATCCCTATCGATATACGGTTGATATACCAAATATTAAGTATATCGGATATCCTAACGATAATCGATACTACCAAAATACTTTATTCAAGATATCAACGATATATCACAAATAGTGATTTATGCTTGATAATGATTTATGATGATATACTTTATTCAAGTAATATTAAGTATATCAATGAGATCTCAAAATCTATTTGTAATGTCCACACATTTCGAGTAGAGAGTAAATTTGAGTTATGCTTTTAAATTTTAGGTAAATTCATAATTTAAAACCAAATTGGATTGTTATATCTTATTGTGTGAGATGTGTTATTGTATAGAGTATATCACTAATATACTACTAATATATGTATATGAAGTTAATTAAGAGTATATCAGTAACTCGCATATGATATATGTTCATTTCACTGATATACTAATGATATACTAAATGTTAGGTATATTAGTGAAATAAACATATCTAAAATGAAGTATATTAGTGATATACTAATATGCAAAATATCTCTAATTTGCTATGGATATATAGAAAGTATATCATTCTAAATGATATACATAAAAAGAAGGGTATCTGTGGTATATCAATAATATACTATTAACATACTTGGTTTTAGGTATATATTGGTATATAAAAATAAAGTATATCAGATATACTTCTGATATACCAATATAAAGTATATCAGATATACTTTTGATATACTAATACAAAGTATATCAGATATACTACTGATATACCAAATGTACAGTATATCAGATATACTATATACCTGCTGCTACACCAATGAGGGTAAATCTGGAATAATAAAAAAATAAAAAATTAGATTTAAAAAAAATTGCTAGATTTGCAAATCTAAAAAATCATAACTAAGCTTGCAAATATGCTAATATTTTATGCTACCCATTACAATTGCCCAAAAAAGTAATAGTGGGATTGCTTGTGTGGGGATGGAAAGATTGTGGGAGAAATTTAAGTGCATTATTCATTCATTTATATAAAATTACCTTTTTATTTACTATAATTTCGACAATTCTTACGTAAAAATCTGCCCATCTCCGTTAACAAAAATTTAAAAAACGTTCTTTGTATTTTTAAATATTTAATTTTAATCTCTGCACTTTCAATAAAACTTAAAATAGATCTTTATAATATGTTAGAAGTTTTTTTTAATCAAAATTAGTTAAATAATAATGAGAATAATTTTAATACAATAAAGCGCACAATGTTAACATATTTCTAAAATTTATAGATGGAAAGCTAATGAAGACTAATTGTTTTATTGAAAAGTTAACAATAAACTAATTAAGCTAAGATCAATTTTAAGTTTTATTGAAAGTATATGGATTAGAATTAGACATTTGAAACTTGAAAGTATAAGGACCAAAATGGAATAAAATCCAAGGGGCTAAAACTAGACATTTGAAAGTATAGAAACCAAAATGTAATGAAACCCAAAATACAAGGACGAAAATGGTATTTTAACCAAAATTCTAAAGCACTCATCTTTCTTTTTCACGTCTATTTGTCTCATTTAACAAAATTTAAAAAATTCTACTATTTGCATCACACACACAGTATCATTTTCGATATCTTTCTCGTCATCTCTACTAGCCTACTATATCTTTCTCTATGTGTGTTTGTGTATATATATGTTAGACTAGGTTGATATAATTAAATTTACCCCAATTATCATGATAGTTTGGGGTAAATTTAGTTATATCAACATAGCTAATACTTTGGGATGAATTTAATTATATCAACATAGTCTAACACTTCCCCTCGCTTGTGGGCTTGAAAATTTGATAAAAAGCCAAACAAGTGGAATCAATATTAAATGGGGAGGAAATTGAGTTTGCAGGCGTTTGAACGCCGGACCTCCTAGACCACCTGCTCTAATACCATCTTAAATCACCAATCAAACTAAAAGCTTTCTACTTCAGCTTTGCTCTGCTCATCTTTGACCTGCTCTGCTCTAAAATAGTTTTCTTAAACTTTTAGTTTGATTGGTGATTTAAGATGGTATCAGAGTAAGTGGTCCATGAGGTCCTGTTCAAACCCCTACAAAGTCAATTTCCTCCCCATTTAATATTTGATTTCATTTGTTTGGCTTTTTATCAAATTTCTAAGTCCATAAGTGAGGGGAGAGTTAGACTATGTTGATATAATTAAATTTAATTATATCAAGATGTCTAACAATATATTTAAACAAATTTTTTTGATCGATTCAATTTATTTTAACATTTTTTTTCTAATCAATCAAATATTTTAAAGCAAATAGAATAAATTGTAATTTAAATCGTATAGAATTTTAAATAACTATCAAATAACAAATTTAGATATTAAGTATGAATATAAAAATAATATACCTATTTTGATAATTATAGCTAAATTCTAGCACTCTAGTTTTAATTTGTCGAATACTATAATGTACTTTCCCAGTTTAAAAATTGAAATTGACTTTATATTACATCAGCTGCCCACAATTATTTTGACGGCCATGAGGTTTTGTCCTGTAGAATAAATTGTATCAAAATGATCTGTATGGAAATTAATCTCTACTTTAGCAACTACATTATATTATGTTCATCATATGATAAGGTTTTTTAAAGTTTAAACAAATAGAGACGTATAAGATAAGAAACAAATCATGAGGATATTTAGCTTATACTTGCATCTTGTAATGGTAGGGAAGATAAAAAGAGTTGACTATAGCAAGTGAGTCTGCTTAATTGTATAGTGAATTTGGAATGATTTTTCAGAAAAATGTTTTTTAGTGAAACGATGAGTACTTTTGGAGAAATAAATATTAGTTAAATGTTTTTTTTTTCTAAAAATACTTTTCAACATTTTAAGTATTTTCTAGAATTTTTAAATTCACTTCTAGTTATGTAATGAAATATTATGGTTAATTAAGAGCCTGTTTGGTAAACAATCTAAAAATAGAAATTTGAAAACAAAGGATTCAATGAATTTAGAGTTGTATTTCATGTTTTTAGAAATGTGTTTGGTAGCAGATTTAGAAATTTAATTCCATTATAAACCATTGTTTAAAGTGTTTCCTATCATGAAATTAGTTGTAGTTGCAAAATTAATTATTAAATTGAATATAAACTGTTATTAATTAATTTATGGACACGATTTTTATAAATTTTATGACATTATCATTTTATAATATAATATTATATAATTTATAATATATTATATTATACATATTTTAATTTAACAAAATAAATTTACTTCATAACATAAAATATTGTATTTATTAAGATTTTTATTTTTGTTTAATATAATTCTGCATTTTAAAATTTTAAATTCAGAATCTAGATACAATAAAAACATAAAAATTTTGTTTTCAGAATTTCTACTATTTGGATCACAGAAATTCAAAAATAATTTTCGAAAACACATCTGCCAAACACATATTTACTAAAATCAGTGGATCTGAAAACATAAAACAAAATCTGGATTGCATACCAAACAGACTTTAAATTTTTAGATTTATGTCTAATATAGGTTTTTAAAATTTAAAAAGTGTGTAATAAGTCTCCAAATTTTCAATTATATGTCTACCGTGCTATTGCTACCTGAGAAATGAGCAAGTTGATCAAATTTATCAATATAATGATCACTCAAATTATAGTGGGTAAACCCATAACATCCCTTGGCAACCTAATAACAAAGTATATTGATAGAAATGACAACATGGACATATTTAACTTCATGTGCATAGAAATTTGTGATAAGATACAATTAAATGTAATAAATAGTTAAAAGAGAAGGAAATAAGTTGAAACATTAGAGGAAATTATGCTAAAAGATTTTCAATGTTTAAAATTGTAGATATCGCCCGACAGGAAAAGGAGTCCTATTCCTTTTTTTAAAAGACATTTCTTATCACTTCTTAGATTTAGCAGTGAAAAGGGATTGAATATTAGAGATGTACATTTTTTCTATGAAAAATCTCATTAAATGGAGATTTACAGTGAAAACTAACTATCTTATTGAAAATTTAACAAAAGGATTACTTAATCCAATTGAGATTAATGAAAATTTTCAAAGAAATGGAGGATTACTTATCCATCGGTCCAATGCACTATATGGATGGAGGCTTTGAAAAAGGGTGGTAAACCATCTTTCTCTTTTTTTACGGTTTTTCACCGAGGGAGTGGATCGAAACGATTGCGAGTGCCTTCACTGGGAGATTTTTTTTGCTTCTATTCGGTATTTAGTCAATCAATATAGATTGATCCGAAATCTGATTCAAATCCAATATAACACCTATCTTGTTGCTCTCTTCTAGAGCAGCATGCATCACTCTTTGTTGACGGGTCGCGGGCCTTGGGCTTTTTTTTTTCTGAAACTAGGGCATCCCGTCTGAAGGCCGAAGGACGGCCAAAGATTGAATGAACTAGATCGTCCTGAAGACGGATGCGACTTGAAATAAAAATTAAATCCCTTAACTTTATATGTAATGATTTATTGTACTTTTAAATTTTTTAGCTATTGAACTTTTAGTTTCTAGCCATTTAGTTTCTATAGTTTAAAATTTATAACAATTTAATTAGTCTTTCTATATGAAAATTGTTAATATTTTAATTTTTTTTTAATTTATGTAGGTTCATAAATTAAAATGACTAATATGTTTACGAACTAAAGCGAGAAAAAATTGTTACGTAATAAAAATCAATACTTCAGTTTAGAGTAAGAACTAAATTATTTAAAAATTAAAAATTATATAGATTAAATTGTTTAAAGTTAAAGTTAAGGAACTAAAGGTCTGTTTGGTAAGCAATCTGAAAACAAAAATCTGAAAACAAGGGATTTAATGAAAACATGGTTATATTTCATGTTTTCAGATATGTGTTTGGTAGCAGATTTAGAAATTTGATTCCATTCTAAACAGTTGTTTAAAGTGTGTCCTATAACATATTTATAGATCATGAAATTAGTTGTAGTTGCTAGATTGAATATAAGTAATTAATTTATGAAATGATTTTGTAAATTTTATAGAATTATCATTTTATAATATAATATTATATAGTTTATAATATATTATATTTTATATATTTTAATTTAACAAAAGTAAATTGAGTTCATAACATGAAATATTATATTTATTAAGATTTTTATCTTTATTTAATATAATTCTGCATTTTAAAACTTTAAATTCAGAATCTGGATACAATGAAAACATAAAAATGTTGTTTTCAGAATTTTTACGATTTGGATCATAGAATCCGAAAACAGTTTTTGAAAACACATCTGCCAAACACATATTCACTGAATGCAGTGAATCCGAAAACATAAAACAAAATCCGGATTGCATGTCAAACAAACCCTAAATTTTTACATATTTAGAAGTATGGTTGACAAAATTTTTTTGGCAAATCTCTAATTGCCACGTTATTATTCCAAATTAATAACGAAATTATAAATAATTAAATTTGGGATCAATAATAAATCGTCATGCATATCAAATTTAATTTAAAGACAAAAATTAGAAAATTTTAAAAACTAAAAGGCCACATGTTTTCATTATGAAATTTGATCAAATAATTAAATTTAAATTTAATTTGGTCAAATTCGACTATATGGAATTGGGTAAGTTAACAAAATCAAAATCTAAATGGCTAGGCCTAAAACCAACAAAATCCAAGTTCAGGTGCTAGACCCAAAAGCCTAAAAAACCCAAACCCACATACTATGGAAAGCTCTATAAATAAATGAGCTCCCCTCCACTCCAAAGGTTCAAAAACTTTATTCTCTAGAGAACTTAGAGAAAACTTAGACAAAAAAGCCCAAAGTCCTTAGGAGCTAAATACTCCATAAAGTCCTTAAGTACTAAACATTTTAGGACTTGAAGATAAATTCTTAGGTGCTGAACCATCATTGAAGACCAAAGAGTCTTCAAAACCAGTCCTTAGGGGTTAGACATGTGACGCCCGGTAATTTCAAGTAAGTAATTATTTCTCTTTAAGTTAATTCCGGGCTCATGTCGTACTTATTTTAAAGTTTTGGGCTAATAATGTAATTATTGGATCTTACAGGGACCCAAGTATTTTCAAATCTCGCTTTAAATTGGGGTGGACAACCTTAACCTTCTTATCGAACGTTTTGGGAGAAGGGAGTCAAGGTATTTCTTTCCCCTTCTCTTTTCCTTAAGTTTCTAGGGTTTTGGTTAAAAAAAAAAAAAGAAAAAAGAAAAAAAAAGGGGAAACGAAAGGGAGAGGAACTGCAGGAGCAGCCCCCCCATTCGTGCTTCCCTTCGCTCAGACGCGCCGTCGCGCGTGACCGTCGACCCCGCCCGGCGCGTGTTGGCGGCCTCCAACGTCTCTCCCCTCCATCTCTTCCGCCGCTCGTCCGCCCCGGTCTCCCTCTCTGCCTCCTTCCCTTCCGTTTCGCTCTCTCTCTCTCACCTCTCGATCTTCTCCCTCCCTTTCGAATCGCAAGCAGTCAGCCACACCCTCGTCGACGCCGCCTCTCCGCTGCCCCCTCTCGACCCGCCGACTCTCGGCCTCTCCCTCTCCGTCTCTTCGATCTGCCTCTCTCTCTCTCTCTCTCTCTCTTTCTCTCCCTCTCTTCAGATCCGTCTCTCTCTCCCTCGGATCTGAACCGATTTGCCCCTAATCGAACCTTTCTCTCGCTGATTTGTGTTGGTTTTGTTGGACAGGACCAGATCCGTCGGCTAAGGAGTAGATCTTTGAAGGAATCTTGTGGCTAAGGACGAGCAGGGGATCGTTTCAGCTTGTAATCGTGGGTAAGACTCGTTCTTGAATCTTTTTGGTTCTGAATTGTAAGCTTTGGTTATGTTGTTTTGGCGATGAGTTCTTGTTGGTTGAGTTAAAGGTTTCGGTTAGCTCGGTTGGATTCGCTTTTGTATCGTGCCTCTAGGGTAGGGCCACGTGGTTGATTCACATCTGAATTTGTGTTATTTGTGACGTTCTGTAGGTGTTTAGGGCTGTTAGCTGGAGTAAGGACCTCCCTTTTGCGTACTTTATTCGAGGTAAGTAGCTGTTTGGTTTAAGTATCAAGCTCGTAAGTGAATTAGTTTGAATATAGGGTCGTTGTGGTTGACTTTATAACTGCTGTGTGGATTGTTAACTGTTGTTTGGTGCATGAGACTCTGAATATCCTATTGTGGTGGGGATTGCCTGTATCGCTTGTAAGTTTTGTGGTTGAATCACTTGTGTGCCTGAATGTGTTGCTTAGTTCATGAATGTGCTCTTATGACTCGGGATTGTTTGCTGAGTGAGACTCGAGTCTGTATGGTAGAGCGAGTTGTGTGGTTGACCCCTGGAACGGAACAGGATGAGCTGTGTGGTGGTTTTGGCTGGTTAGGCTGTTGGTTAGGGACTCGGTTTCAGGATGACCTTGAACGGTTTAGGGGAAGCCTAGGAGAAACGTTAGAGCTTGACCTCCTAGGCTAGCGTTACCAAACCCACTGAGTGACCCCGAGCGAGACAAAATCTTTAGGCTGGCATCTCTGTGTGGGCATTAGGGTCGAGTGCGCCCTTATGCGAGTTGTGTGGGCATTAGGGTCAAGTGCGCCCTTTTGCGAGCCTATGGGCTTTAGGGTCGAGTGCACCCTTTTGCGAGCTGTGTGGACATGGGGTTGAGCACCCTATGTGATCTCTGTGTGGGCACTTGGGTGGGCCGCCCTTGTGCGATCTGTGTGGGCTTTAGAGTCGAGGCTCTATTGCGTTATGTGTGGGCGTTAGAGTGATTACTCTTTCGCGTTGGGGTGCGTCCCCGTCTATAGCCGCCTAGGTTTCTGGATCGTCGGTGAGTCTCGGGGTGAGGTAGACACGTAGGCGTCTAGTCTTGAGTCCCTAAGGTGCTTGGGTTGTGAATCCTGTTTTACCTCTGTGTGTGCACTTGTGAATTGTAGCTTGGACGTGAGTGGGCTACTTACTGAGTATTCTTATACTCACCCGTCTACTTTAATGTCTTTGGTTGCAGGTAAAGGCAAACAGTGAGCTGGAGAGCGACAATGGCGACATGACGGGGCTATGAGACCACTTTCGACTTAGAGGAACCTTATTTTTGGATCTTAGGAAGGTTTTTGTATTATGGGTTGAACTTTGATTCCTTTTAATTATTTGTTGGTTCCTGAATTCTTTGGGTTGTTGAGCATGACGTTATTCCTTTAGTTTCCTTGTTCAGCATGTGGTTTAACTTTTGTCCTGTGCTTTCGTTGTCTCTTTTGTGTGTTCTGCTGGAGCCCGACCTGTTTTGTTGTAGCTTGGGAGGAGGTCGGGCTTTGAAAAAGTCCTTAGAAGTGTTTCTTGCTTAAACAGGTTAAGTAAAATTTTTGGATTTATGCGGATAGCGCAGTTATCTTCATAGAAATTTTTTGTGCAGAGGGTGCTATCGATGACAAATCCTAGTTGGTTTTGTGTCGAAAATTAGGGGCGTTACATAGACACTCCTTGAAGTATTGAACACTCTTAGAAGACCAAAGACCCTCTAAAACAAGTCCTTAGGCTCTAGACGTTCTTTGAAGGTTGAAGACTCTTTGAAGATCAAATACCCAGAAGATTCAAAGATGATCAACAAGCCAAAGGTCGATCCAACCGATTAATATGCCAAAGACTTATCCAACACGATCAACAAGCCAAAGACCAATCCAGCGATCAACAAGCCAAGGGCCGATCAAAGAAGACCAACAAACGCGCTCGAGAACAAACTTTCAACCCTCGAAACATTTGTACATGAGAGAAAAAGAATCAGAGAAACAAATTAGAGATTATATCGTACCCACAAAATCAATACAAAATATAAATTTATTTACACGTGTTTCGTTTCTATTTCTTTGCTGAAATCATATGTGAACTAGTACAAAATCTAAATTATTATATAATAAAATTTAGAAACTATGTCCTTACTTCTACCAAAGAAAATAATGGGACACAAATGTTTTTCAACGACTATAGTTAGAACTTAGAAGGAATGAGAATGAAGCTTTTGTACAAGAGGGAGCATAATGACATCATCTATCTATATTATGTTTGGTTCCCAATGCAAAGCAAGAACCGATAAAGTAAAAGAAAAATAAAAATAGGATAAGAATCAATTAAATATAATAGGGATGAGAATAAATGTCCAATGAGATTTTACATAAGGTAGAATAAGAATCCAATGCTTTCTTTACCCTTTCAAGATAATCCCTCAAGCAACTAGCAAAAATAAACAATTCAATTGCAACAATTTGACAAAAATCTTAACCCTTCGTTTTTATTTTCAATTTAAATGAAGGATGAACTTTAAACAACCAACTCGAACATAGTTCAACTAGTTAAGATCTATATTCTCTCAGATTAGAGATTTGAATCTCCACTTTTACATGTTAAGCTAAAAAAAAAAAAACCTTTAAAGAAATTAATAGCACTACAACTAATTAGTTATATGTTCATATTGATAACTTCAATACTATATTATTTAGACATTATTTTTATAGGTCATTAATCTTATTCTACTAAACAAAAAATAATCGTAGTATTAAGTATAATTTGAACTTATAAATATGATTAATATCAAACACTTTTATATTTCAAATAAGTAATCTAATGTGAACTTATAAATGTAAAATTAAATATTCAAAATATGGATTTAGGTTAATAGTGCTATGATGGCAGGTTAATGAGAGAAGGTGGATTGTAAATTATTGAGTTTACATTAGTAGACCAAACATGATTATAACTTAGTACTCAAAATAATTCTACTTTCCCTAAGGAGTCGTGAGTTTCAATCACTACCTTCATATATGTTATGTGATATTCTAAGAAAAAAAAATACAGTAGTGGTGTGCTTCATTGAAGTTACTTTGACTATAATGTCAATAACTGATAATGAGAATATATTTTGGATATAAGAAGTAGGAGAGAAAAGTGAGAGAGGTAGAGTTGGAATGTAAGATGATGCATGTGTCTCATCTAAAATGAAGGTTTTACTCAGCAAAAATCTATTGTGTTATTTAGTGAACTACACTACAATATTTAAATAATGTGGCTTGAGAGTTCGACGACATCAATGAGAGTCATAATGTAATATTGGCTAAAGAAGCTTTCACAGTCAAATCGACTTTCTAAAAAGTAATTTTATACGTAATAACATAAACATACATTTTTTTTAGTTCAACAATATATGGATGAGAATTTGAATATCTGACAGTTTGATTGAGAATATAATATCTTAATCAATTAAACTATGTTAAAATTGGTAATAAAAATGTACCCAAAGGATCATCATTATCCAAACTGAAATATATATGCTATAATTTTAGATCTTTATATGACTTCGAATAAAGTGAGTTGAATAAATTTATGTCTTTTTAACTCAATCCCATCCAATTAGTAGGAGAACCTCCAAAATTTGAAGCAAGGACAATAATAAAATATGAGAAATGACAAAAAAAAAAAAAAAAATTGTGGGATAACAAAGTAGGGCAATTATGGTGACGTTTTAACGAGGATGAGAAATGAAAACCAATCCCAAGGAAAGTGACCGTTCAAAAAAGAAGGTTCATTAAAATACAAATTTCATCACACAAAAATATGTAATCTCTTGGGATCTTCCCCTTCAATCAATTTGGATAACACAAGAAAGAAGAAGCAAACCTCAAAAATAATAATAAAAAAGATACCATAAATAAAAGTATTTTATAATTTTCCGCTTCGAAATTTACCTTGATTTCAGGTCCTTACAAGTTTTAAAATGAGTTAAAATTTCATTTTGGTGGTTGAACTTTTGAAAAATAATAATTTCAATCTTATTATAAATTTAGTGGAAAATAGATACCCAATTCTTTCTTCATCATGTGTCATCTCTTCCATGGTTCATGTAGCTTCTATGTGCCTAATATACACCATTACTTGGTGTCTAATTGTACCACCTCATGCTTGCCAAATTACTTATAAATAGAGGTCTTGAATGAAAAATGAAAAAAATATATTTAGGTGGAAATTTCCATTTTCTCTCTTCTCTCTCTTCATCTTCATTTTCTTCATTTTTCTTTTCTTTATTTAATTTAGTTTATATTATATATATGATCTTAAATTCCAATTTCCTTATATTATTATTATTATTATTATTATATTATTTGGTAAAGTTTTTGGTGTCCGATTTTGCCTCTCAATTTCACAACACGTTATCAGCATGAGACTCTGCCATTTCTCCCTGTTGAAGGTAGGTCTTACAGGTATGCCATTTTTTTAAATAATAAATTAGATGTTATTTTGCATGTCTAGCATATATTAAATTTCTAATATCAATACAAGGTTTGTTTTGTGAAATATTACTATAACAAACCTTACAAAATTAGAATTCACATCTCTTAACAATAATGAAAAAGATTATTGGTTATGTCTCGAATATGCTCCTACAGTAGCAATATCGAAAGAGATGGTTTAAAAATATTTCGAACTCATAAATCTTGGCAAACTGGAGCAACGCTATTCCCTGAAGTGAATGCTATAAATTTTAACAATTGTGGTGGTCATTATAATCATTGAAATGTCAAGAGAACCACACAAAATGATAATTATAAAGGAAAAACTGTACAAAATAAGAGTTCAAGAGATGATGAACATAAATGCTTCCAAAGTGAAATGACTAAGCATTAATCACGTACCTGTTGTACGTCCAAACACTCTATTGATCTCTATTAAACTTCCCTGAAGGAAAAATGTAGAATCAAATCTTGTTTATCAAGATAATGATCTATTCAACCAATCCAGTATGAAAATTAAGATGTGGCAGACTCATTTGTATCTCATAAAGAGAAAATCATCCTAATTGATGGAATAACAAATGTTTCTTTCGATTTAGAGAATATATATCTAATGTTTTTTTTTATTTTTTATTTTTATGTTCTTTTAACTTTGAATTTTTATATTATGAGTTATGTTTCTCTTATTATAATTATTTTTGTTTAATGAAGAGATATGGACAATTTCCATATGTTGAGTGACTCAAAGATGAATCATGAAGATTTATGCTTAGCGGATCGTGCAACAACGCACACCATACTAAAAAAATAAAATATACTTTTCCAAATTGATAATGCTTGAAGCAAAAATGTCAATACTATATCAGGTTCTGAAAACGTGATTGAAGATTTTGGAAAAATAAATTTTATCTTGCCTAGAGGAACAAAATTTACAATTAATAATGTTTTGTTCTCAAGTAAGTCAAAAAGAAACTTATTGAGTTTTAGAGATATATGTGATAATGGTTATCATGTTGAAACTGATCGTAAAAATAATATAGAATGTCTCTATATTACATCTATTGTTTCACATGAAAAACGTATATTAGAAACACTGCCTGCTTTTTCTTATGGATTATATTATACTCATATACGAGTAATTGAAATATATGTAACAATGAACCAAAAGTTAATGAATCCAGAAGTATTCAGTGTTTGACATGATCGATTGGGTTATCCAAGGTCAATAACGATGAGAAAAATTATTGTAAATTCACATGGACATCCATTAAAGAACCAGGAGATTCTTCATTCTAATGAATTGTCTTGTGATGCTTGCTCTCAAGGAAAATTAATAACCAGACCATTACAAGCTAAAGTGGAGACTTAATCACCTGCATTTTTGGAATGAATTCATGGTGATATATGTGGACCTATTAACCCACCAAGTGGATCATTTAAGTATTTCATGGTACTGATTGATGCATCCAGCAGATGGTCACATGTATGTTTATTATCAAGTCGAAATCTTGCATTTACAAGGTTACTTGCTCAAATAATTAAGTTAAGAGCATAGTTTCCTGATTATACAATTAAGACCATTCGTCTTGATAATGCTGGTGAATTTACATCCCAAACATTCAATAATTATTGTATGGTCATTGGGATAAATATTGAATATCATGTAGCTCAAGTTCATACACAAAATGGTTTAGCAGAATCATTTATAAAGTGCTTGCAATTAATCGCTAGGTCAATGCTAATGAGAGCGAAGCTACCAATATCTGTATGGGGCACTACACCAAAACTGAGATACGATGTCGGACGAAAAAAATAAGGAGGGAGAAACCATGACGGGCGGTCGAAAACACGCGGGTGGAATTATAATGAACATACAATGACGGGAATTGCCTGTCATCGTATGTATTCTTTAATTGCCCGTCATTGTAGGATATTTTATTTTATAAAAAAAAACAAAATAGGTCCCACCTTACTCACTCTCTCTCTTCTTCCTTGATAGCTTCAATTTCGACACTCTCTCTTTTCCCTCACTCTCTCTCTTCTTCCTCATGATACCATCGCCTGACCGAACATAACCTACCTTTTTGCCACCGTCCGAAGTCGTCACTGGCTAATGCATCCATCGCCGCCGACCACCGAATCTGCATCTTCTCACCAGCTGCTGCAGTCTGAAGTCTTCGTTCGAGGTCAAGATCTGCATCTTCTCGCCGTCCGTGGAGTTTGTAGCTATTCGTTGGTGGTAGATCTGAGGTCGTTGTTTCGGAAGTGGTAGATCTGAGATCGTGTATTCGTGAAGTGGTAGATCTGACATCTTTTGTTCGTGAGGTGATAGATCTGAAGTCGTGTTTCAAGAGGTGGTAGATCTAAGGTCATGTGTGTCGTAAGATGGTAAATCTAAGTTGCTACTTCATCTCCTCTCTAATGTAAGTGTAAAAATTCAAGCTTTGGTCATTGTGGGCATCTTCTACAGTCTCTATTCTTCTCTATTCTTCTCTGATGTTTTACTGAATAACTGACTTGTTGGGCTTAATCTTAATAGCTTTTTTGAGATGTCTTGTTGTGTAATTTCGCATAATTTTAAATGGTAGAAGGGGAGGAGAAAGAAATGGATTAGAAGTGTAGAAGAATAACCTATGAATAACAACAACTTGTGCTCCTGGAAATAGGCATCTCAAACATTTCATTTTATTAGAGTGAAGTGCAAACTAATATTAGAATCTCAATTGGTTGAAAATGTGTTAATATGAACCTATTTTTCTTTTTGCAAGTTTTGGAATGATCGATGCAAAACTTGTCCTCTTCTCTTCTACTTGAGCTTTAAGCTTTGGAAAAGCCAATGTGATTGTTTCTCTTCTACTTGAGCTTTAATCTCTCTCTTTGATTTTTTTTTTCTGGTTCTTTTCTGTGTAATTAATAGTGTTTTATGATGTGTTGCTTTTGGTTTTTCTTGATTCTAATTTAAAAGCTCTCATCTTAGCCATCTTGTTTCTTTTTTTGAGATTGCTCTGTTTTTTTTGGGTTATGTTTCTATTGAGCGTTTGAAGAACTTTGCTTTGATTATTTTGAGTGGCAAAATTTGAGGAAAGTTGAAAACCCCACTATTGATTTCAAGGGGAAAGTTGAAGATAAGAGTCAATACAAGAATGAAATATTGTTTTAATTGTGAGCTAATCTTATTTTCTTTTATATTATCACTTTAACCCGTGCCTTAGTCTTTGCCTCTGATTAAAAGGAAAAGGATATAACACCATATATTAGCAATATAGAGAAGAAGAAGAAGAGTGCATTGGATCAACAATGCTTGAATATAATAATCCATTAATAAAATTCACAGTTACTATTCTTTTTCATTAATAAATATATGCAATCTGTAATCACAACTTACTTCCATTCTTCAATAGAAATAAAATATCCTTTTTCCTTTTTCTTTTACTATTTTAATAGTTTTGAATGCCCAAATAATACTGAATCTTTAGTAATGTGTTCAATTTGTTCTGCAAGAGAATAGAGATAAGATACTTACATAGGAAGTGTCTGGACTTGTACGTACAACTATAATGTTGCAGACTCGAGGTTGTGGCTTTCTAGCTTTATGCTTCTGCTTTCTCTTTCGTTGAGGTAATATCAGTGCTCTACCACGAAAATTGATTTGTTTCCTTAATCATTTGCATGAATTTAACTTAGGTGTACTAACAAAATGTTGTAAGCTAAGAGTTTGTGTTTGAACCAGAGAAACCAGAGAAGTTTTCGCCTTCAACTAAACAAAGCCAAACACTAGTCAATGTCTTTCCACTGATTTCTTCCTTTGTGTTAACATTTTGCATCTTCAATATTCAGGTTAGATTGGATTCTTCTGTGTGGTTTTGTTAGCAGTACGAAGAAGTTTTGGTCTTGCCAAGCAGTCGATAAGCGCAAGCAGTTCAACAATTTCAACATTTTCTTATGCTAGGCGTCCTCACAAAGACTAGGTAATGTTTTAATTGATATGTTATTGCTTCACGCGTTTTCCCCCTCCTATGTTGTGTTGAGTTTGAAGGCATAGGTAGTGTATCCATAACATGTATTTGTAATGTAAATATTTTTATAAAAGTCTGAGTTGCAATATACTCAAACTATTTTATGGGTTCCTTTATTGGTGATGAAAGTATCTAAATTGAAGATAAGCTTTCGAGAAGTATTATATCATAATTTAAGTAAAATTTTGACTTTAAGTTTCTACTATATGTACTGTAATTAATTTTGAAAAATTAAAAATATTAAATTTGGAGAAGACTAACTTAATGAGTCTGGATTTATGGAGTTTAAGGTTGGAAACATGAATTTTATGTTTGGATTGTACAAAGGAATGAGTTATATAGATCCAAGTTTGTGTAATTTGTATTTGATTAGTAAGAGGTTAAAGATGTGCAAAATGTGGTCTTATAGTATAATTTGTGCAAGCTTCTTATGCAATTTATGGATTAATGAACTCAGGGTCTTAGATGAGGAAACTCACATAACTATTACATGTTTGACTTCCAACTTTCAAACGCCTAATATGAGCAAATATTTATGATAAAAACATATTTGACTTATTGAAAGAAGTTCAAACCTACCTATGAACTATTTATTTCTATTTAATGTAAAACACCCCTACATAATTACATAATTATCTTGTTGCTATGTTGGTTTTCCAATTTGAAAACATAATCCAATTTTTGCCTTGGCCTTAAAGTAGCTTCAAGAAAAGGAATCTCAAAGAAAGCTAAGTACTATACTAGAGTATACTCTCATAGGTTTGTTGCTTTAATTTGATGCAATTTTCTAACTTGGATTGAATTGGAATTTTGCTTATTCTTTCCTCCTTTTTTGTTCTTAAAAGTTTACTTTTGGTTAATTCTTATTATGAGTGTCTGGTGAGGGATCTTGAAATTTCTTTTCTTATGTGAGCACGTAACCATGTGCCACTATGATCAAAATGATATTAGTGGGAAGATTTCATATGCGTGATCAGATTTATTTTTTGTATATCATTTTCATGTTTCCTTTCTGTTAGTGCCCTCATGCTTACTTTTTTAAACATCTTTTATTGTTTGGAAGTCTTCAAAAGATGAACTTAATTACTGTTAAACCTATTTTGTTGTTTCCTCTAGCGAAATGAACCCATTTACATTGTTTCTTGGATAAATAATTATTGCGAAACTTTTAGGAATTTGATTCCAAGCATGAGAGAAGGATTGAAACGTTTAATATAGTATGAAGTCTCACATTCGGATAATGGGCAAAATACTGTTTTTTGCTTTTGAATGAAAAGGGTTATTCCCTTTTTTTGGCTCCTCATTTTCTTCTTTTAGCTATTCTCAGAATCGTTGACAAGCATTTGCTGTAACTTTTTTCTTGACTAATCATCAGTCTTGTACATTATCAATTGTGAGGTGTATAAGATAAGGTGTAGAAACATATAGTTTATTATGGTTGATACAGGACATAGCTTTTTACTGTTTCAGTTTCATTAGTAAGTTGAATTCGTAATTTGCAGAATCTCTCATCAAATTGGTGTACTTTTCAAGGCATGAAGATCAATCGGTTGATGATAAGAGGAAGAGGAACATGAAGTAGAGGCTGAGTTGTTTATTTTGTTTAGCAATTTTTCTTATCTTTCTAAAGTAAATGTAGTTTGTATATATATTTTTGTGATATGTAATACACTTCTTTTAATACATACTTTATATTTTATTAATTAAAGTTAAGTTTGTAAGATTACTTGTGTAAAAATATATTAGTATTGAGATTTTTTTGTACAAAATTTGTGAAATATTAATATTTTTGTTAGAGTCGTTGAGGCAAACAACAATTTTTTTCTTAAATTACGAATAAAACAATGACGGGCAATGCCCGTCATTAAAAGTGTCTGTCATTATAGGCTATAATGACAGGCACTTTTAATGACGGTCAAAGACCTTTAATGACGGGCATTGCCCGTCATTAAATCGCCCGTCATTGTAACATACAATGACACTTGCATAGATAGATGACGCGCGCGCCGTCATCTAAATCCCACTAATGACGGGCAATGCCCGCCATTAAAACCCTTTTTTCTTCTAGTGGGGCCATGCCATTTTGCATGTTGCATCACTGACACATATTAGACCAGTAGCTATAATAAGTACTTCCCAATGCAATTAGCTTATGGCTAGCAACCAAATATTTCCCATCTAAGAATTTTTGGATGTGTAATAATATGTTCCAATTACTCTACCACAACGTACTAAGATGGATCCTCAAAGCAGGTTAGGAATATATGTTGGATTTGATTCCCTATCAATTATTAAATATTTTGAACCTCTGACGGGTGATGTATTTACTGCATGATTTGCTGATTGTGATTTTAATGAAACAAATTTTCCAACATTAGGGGGGGAATTAAGAAGTTGGAAAAAGAAATTACATAGAATGCATCTTTATTATCTCATTTAGATCCCTGTAGAGATCAATGTGAACTTGAAGTTCAAAAGATAATTCATTTGCAAAATATAGCAAATCAATTACCAGAGGCATTTACAAATGCTAAAAGAGTAAGTAAATCATATATACCAACAACAAATGCTCCATCAAAAATTGATATCCCAACGCAACAAGTTGTCAATAATGAGTTTGGGGCATGCCAGAAGCGTGGTAGACCAATGAGTTCCAAAGATAAAAATCATCGAAAAATAAAAGTAGTTGATAATCAAAATGATCCAATGAAGGGTATGGATGTTCCAGAAGAAATTCAGAATACTACTACTGATAAAAGTATTGATGGAAGTCCAATACTTGAGGATAATAATGAAATTTCTATAAACTATGTTATGATAGAAAAAATATGGAACCGAAATGATATAGTTATTGACAACATCTTTGCTTACAATGTTGCTCATGATATTATTCATGAAGATGATGATTCCGATCCAAAATCCATGGAAGAATGTCAACATAGAAATCATTGGCTTAAATGAAAAGAAGCAATCTAGGTATAATTAAACTCACTTCCAAAACGTGAGGTTTTTGAACCAGTAGTCAAAACACCAGAAGGTGTCAAACTTGTGGGATAGAAATGAGTATTTGTAAGGAAAAGAAATGAAAATAATGAGATTACAAGATATAAAGCGAGACTTGTTGCACAAGGATCCTCGCAAATGCTTTGTATTGATTATGAGGAGACATATTTTCCTGTGGTGGATGCAATAACATTAAGATATCTAATTGGTCTGACTGTATATGAAAAGCTTGACATACATTTAATGGATGTAGTCACGACATATTTATATGGATTTCTAGATAATGACATTTATACGAAAATCTCGGAAGAATTTAAAATGTCAGAAACATATTTTCGGGAATTGTATTCAATTAAGTTACAAAGATCACTATATGGATTAAAACAATCAGGACGAATGTGGTGTAATCGCCTGAGTACATATTTATTGAAAGAAGGATATCAAAATAATCCAATATGTCCGTGTGTTTTTATAAAGAAATCACAATAAGGATTTGTTATTATAACTGTATATGTTAATGATTTAAATATAATTGGAACTCTTGAAGAGTTATCAAAGGCAATAAAATATCTTAAGAAAAAATTTGAGATGAAAGATCTTGGAAAAACAAAATTTTGCCTTGGTTTGCAAATTGAACATTTAGCAGATGAGATATTTATTCATTAATCAACTTACATAGAAAAAAATTTAAAAAGATTTTATATAGACAAAGCACATCCAGTGAACATTAAAGAAAGATATATTTCGACCTCGAGATGATAACGAAGAACTTCTTGGTCATGAAGTACCATATCTTAGTGTGATTGGTGCACTTATGTATCTTGCTAATAATACAAGACCAAATATCGTATTTGCAGTAAATTTATTAACGAGATATAGTTCTTGTCCAACTAAAAGACACTGGAATGGAATTAAACATGTACTCCGTTATCTTCGAGAAACGATTGATATGAGATTATTTTATTCTAACAAATTCAATTTTGATCTAGTTGGTTATGCAGATTCTGGATATTTATCTGATACACACAAAATTAGATCTCAAACAGGTTATCTATTCACATGTGGAGGTACCGTTATATCATGGTGTTTAGTGAAACAAACAATAACACCAACTTTTTCAAATCATGCTGAAATCCTCGCAATTCACGAAGCAAGTCGAGAATGAGTATGGCTAAGATCGATGACTCAACACACTCGTGAAACATGTGGCTTGTCTTCTAGTAAATATCTTCCAACAGTATTATACGAAGACAACACAACCTGTATAACCAAAATCAAAGAAGGATATATCAAAAGAGATAGAACAAAACATATCTCACTAAAACTTTTCTACACTCATGATCTTGAAAAATATGGAGAATGCAAGAAAGATGCAAGATGCAAGGGATAAGATTTTAATGGAAAATAGGCTTGGGTTAGGTTGGAGTTTCCATATTCAATTGGAATGAAAATTTGATTGATGTCTTGAATTTACCTACACATGTATTCAAATGAATTTTCCAAAGTCATTAGGTTTTAAAACCTACAATTTTCCAATTGTTGATCTAAATTACGCATAATGTTTAAGGTTCTAGGTGGGTTAATTATTCCTAATTAACTCAAGTATCCTAGAATGAAATTTTATTTTCCTAATTCATTAGCTTTCCCAAGTTCATGAATTCTAGAGAAATTAAAGCGACCAAATTTTAATTATCATACACCATAAATATCAATAAAATTTCATAAATCCAGTCACGACATTAATCATAAATTCTTTCCAAAATTTACATTGAAAACAACCTAACCCTCGCCTAAGACAATTTAGTTCATGACGAAAATCGAGTCACAAATCTCTAATTGAAACATGTTTTCACTAATTAAGGAATTCATATATAAGTAACAACCTAAATCAGCCACACAAATTGCCTAAACAGTGAGCAATTCAACCTCACAACAGTGTATAAACAACCCAAAAATCAGTGTTAAATTAGCAGTTGGCAGCAAGCAATAACAACTAGAGTTTAGGGGCGGGTTACGCAAGGCGCGTGCCCTCCTTTTGCTTCAGGAAATGCCTAGCAAAACGCCTCAACTATTGGTCTGCAACAACACATCTTTGTTTCAGCAAGGTCGCTGGCCTCTTCAAAATCGACTCCCTCGATTTGCTTCAGCAAACAACACCTATCGCCAAGCAGCAACAACACATATCGCCAAGCACAACAACGTCCTTCGCCAAGCACAACAACGTTTTGCTTCAGCAAAATGCCTTCCCTCTCTCGATTTCTTCTTTCGCCCGAATGCTTCAACAAAGCACCTCACCAAGAATCTCAACCTCTTCAAAATGCAACAACATTTTTGCTTCAACAAAAACACCTCTCCTTGCAAAATGCCTCCTCCTTTTTCTTTTCTCGATTTTGCTTTAGCAAAGGAAACAACTCATTCCTCTCAGTTTTCTGCCTCTTTTTTTCACTTGTAAACTCTAGCCTCCTTATATGATGATGTTGCCCTAACTCCGCAAATTACAAACATGCCCTTAGGGGTAGAAAGACCATCTTACCCTTCGGGTAAAATGTCTAAAATGCCCTTGGAGATTCCTGTAATTTTTTTATTCATCTCCTGCACACAGAAAAATCGCAAATAAATTCATGAAATCAATTATAAATTAAACTAAATAATCAAGAATTTTTGGAGTTAAGAAAAATCTCGTATTCCGGTCTTTAATTAACCGTTAGCTTATTTTCCTGAATTTCTTAATTTGAAGCACAAAAACATCAAAATTAATTCTTTTCGAACCTAATGCTTAAATTCAAGATTTTAAAGCTAACACGCACAATTTAGGGATAAACTAACATGAGGTTCAATAGATTCTATGCAATTCAAGTGGATTAAGCACTAAAATTCTAGTAAAATAACTCTCCTAAGACGAGTTATCAAACCCCCAAACTTGAACTACTCATTGTCCTCAATGAGTTCTATTCCCTAAAGACTTTAAAGGCCTTTCAAGACTCAAAACATTTTGGGTTAACTAAACAATGATTGAATACTTATGTTCTAAGCTACAAGTCACCATTCATTCAATGCTCTCTAAGTGACTCACCCGGGGTTCCCTAGCTAGCTACTCTTATGCATCAATAACAAAGAGCAAACCGACTAGGACTCGATACCTTCTCCTAAGCTCAATCAGTAGAATCCTAATCATTCAAATCAAGCAACCCATAGTTAAAGATAAGTCACACCCCTAAACTCGCATGACTACAATTCTATGATCATGTTGGGATGTATGTCCTCATCTTGTGTAGTTTGTAATATTCCAAGTTGTAAATAAATAAGAGTTATTTATTTGAACTTTGTGTCTCGCATTTTTCATAAACTTAATCCAATAAACTAAGCTCCAGAGTCATTGTATTTTGAGAGAATTAAGAACTTGAACAGTGTGTAGTGGACACACGGAGAGGATCACGTTCGAGTTAATGACCCGAACGGTCTACAATATATGGATAGGGTTGGAGACCTAATCTTGGATACACTGTGGATGCGGTCCGCTTTGTATTAGATACAAACGAGGTGATCTAGCTCGTTCATGTGGTTGTACAAGACCAGACCGTGAATTATTAGACGTACTGATGTAACACCGTTAACAGTATAGAGCTAATAAATTCGTAAATGACCATTAATGACTCGACCTTAATCCTGAGCGTGTTACGGACTCCTGTCTGCGGGGGTCTGTCCTTTGACTAGTACGAGTGAGGGTGGTCACAGTTACTCGCCCAATATGCTTATCTTCTCAGGGACAGGTGAAGGGAATCGAAGTCCCCGCAGTGGAAGCGATTGTGAATCGCGCGCTCTTGATTTAGTTACAACGATTAATTCAAGAACATAAAACATAGATTAAGTATGCAAAACAGAATGGACAGCAAAAAATTACCTTTGAAGAACCTTTCTTCGAGTGCTCCTCTCTCCCACGATCACGATCTCAGCAACAGGAACTCCAACGTATGAAGACACGCCCACCGGATCTTCTCCGTAGTTCTCTAGGTGAGGGAGGAATGTGGGTTCCCTTTAGGAGAGGTGAGGTTTTTGTGATAGATGTGTGTTTTAGAATTCTTCCAACAACACAACAAGAGAGGGCTTGTAATTCTATGAAAAACCTTAACCTAGTTGCATCTCATGCAACCATATATATAGGGGATTGGGATGGAAATGACCATCCTACCCCTCCTTTATTCTCTCTTTAGTATATAGTTTATGTATGAATCTAATTCACATTAAAACTATATATTATATCAATTATATCATATATAATTGATATAACTCCTCATGTATGAAATTGAACACTTCAATTTCACTCATAACTTTATACCCTCAATTTTACTATATTGAGCCAACAGAGGGATTTAATGGACCTACAGATCATGAGCTCCAATGATGTGAGATTAACTGATCAAACTCTTTGATCCAGTTAATCAATATTCATTAACTACAAGTCGCTCCACTATAGACTTGTAGTTTGCACTCTCTCTCACTGTAGATATCATTGTGTCATTGATATAGTCATTACCCATGAGTCGACCCTTCACGGGTTGTTCGTAATCACGGTGGGTCAAATTACCGCTTTACCCCTCGTGATTACCTCTTTGCTCCTTAAGCACCACCGATCCTCTAATGAACAACAAGTCTAAGGTCCTACCTTAGACTCATACCGTCATAGAGCGGGGCCCCGTTGTTCAAGACACGAGTCCGTTCTTAAGGGAACAACCTATCTAATTCCTCGATGAGAGGAATGAGTGAATTCCATCTTTCACAGTTAAGTTCCCACTACCTCACGAGGTCTCGTCCTAAGAAGGTAGGCTTATTGAGTCGGCCATGTGCCACTCTCACCCATACTAGTCTAAGGACAAACCCTTATAAGCAGGAGTTCTTAACTTGCTCAGATTTGAGTCGAGTCACTAATGACCATCTATAAAATACTAGTCTTATCCTGTTAATGGTGTTACACTGGTTAGACTAATAATTTGCGATCCAGTCTTGTATGAACTCTTCATACAGGATGCCCCCACTCGCATGTCAACCACATGAATGAGTTGGATTACCTCATTTGTACTGATTACAAAGTGGGTCGCATCCATGGTGTTACCAGAATGAGGTTTCCAATCTTATTCTTATACCATAGACTATTTAGGTTATAATCTTGAACTCAACCCAAATAGTGTCCACTACACTGATTTCAAGATAAACGTTATAACCTTGGAGCTTAGTTTATTGGATTTATAAAAGCAAGACTGTAATCTCATCAAAACAAATAACACTTTATTTAATTGATCAAAATTACACAAGTTTAGGGCATAAATCCCAACAACAGGACCACGTGGGGAGCTGGGAACTTGACTACGCAAGAAGGAATTCACTCGTTTCCGACTTAGGGAAACTAGAGGGGTTATTCCCTTAAGTGTTGTCTCCAGGGCTTGAACAACGGGGCGTAAACCCTTTTGAACTTTGGAAGGGGCGTAAACCTAGTTTACAACACTTTAGGATTTGAGGATGTCCGACACACGTACTCGTGACAAACCCAAAGAAACTGGAACCTCGTTCAAGATTATTCCAATTTGTTGGCTATCCCAAAGAAACGAGAGGTGGTCTTTTCTATGACCCACAAGAAAATAAGGTGATTGTATCGACAAACGCCACGTTCTTGGAGGAAGATCACATGAGAAACCATAAACCGCGTAGTAAATTAGTACTAAATGAAGCTACACATGAACCAACAAGAGTTGTTGATCAAGCTGGACCCTCATCAAGAGTTGATAGAGGAGTCAGCACCTCAAGTAAGTCTCGTCCTTCTCAATCGTTGGGAATGCCTCGCGCGAAGGGGAGAGTTGTTTCCCAACCCGACCGCTACTTGGGGTTTAATTGAAACTCAAGTTGTCATACCGATGATGGCGTAGAAGATCCATTGTCTTATAAGCAGGCAATGAATGACGTAGACAAGGACCAATGGATCAAAGCCATGGACCTTGAAATGGAGTCAATGGACTTCAATTCGGTATGGAAACTTGTAGACCAACCTGAAGGGATTAGACCCATAGGGTGTAAATGGATCTATAAGAGAAAGAGAGATGCAGTCGGAAAGGTACAGACCTTTAAGGCTAGACTTGTAGCAAAGGGTTTTACCCAAAAGGAAGGAGTTGACTATGAAGAAACTTTTTCCCCCCATTGCTATATCTTTGAAGTCTATAAGGATACTCTTGTCCATAGTCGCGTTTTATGATTATGAAATTTAGAAAATGGATGTCAAGACTGCCTTTTTGAATGGTAATCTTGACGAGAGCATCTATATGTCTCAGCCCGAAGGGTTCATAGCACGAGGTCAGGAGCAAAAAGTTTGCAAGCTTAATCGATCCATTTATGGATTGAAACAAGCATCAAGATCTTGGAATATAAGATTTGATATCGCGATCAAGTCTTACGACTTTGACCAAAATGTTGACGTGAGCCTTGTGTTTACAAGAGGATCGCCAACGACAAAGTAGCTTTGTTAGTACTTTATGTGGATGATATCCTACTCATTGGGAATGATGTAGGATACCTAATCGACATAAAGAATTGGTTGGTGACCCAATTCCAAATGAAAGATTGGGAGAGAGCGCAGTATGTTCTTGGGATTCAGATCTTTAGGAATCGCAAGAACAGAACGCTAGCACTGTCTCAAGCATCTTATATCGATAAAATGTTGTCCAAATATTCAATGCGAGAATTCCAAGAGGGGCATATTACCCTTGAGCACGGAGTTCATTTGTCAGGAGCAGTGTCCCAAGACACCTCAAGAAGTTGAGGATATGAGACATATTCCTATTCCTCTGCGCAGAGGTAGCTTAATGTATGCTATGCTATGCACGCAGGCGGACATTTGTTATGCGGTGGGAATAGTCGCAGAGGTACCAGTCCAATCCGAGGTTAGACCACCGGGGCGGTAGTTAAAAATATCCTCAAGTATCTAAGGAGAACGAGGGACTATATGCTTGTGTATGGGTCTAAGGATCTGATCCTTACTGGATACACTGATTCTGATTTTCAGACCGATAAGGATTCTCGGAAATCCACATCGGGATCAGTTTTCACCCTTAACGGGAGAGCTATAGTATGGCAAAGCATCAAGCAAGGATGCATCGCTGACTCCACAATGGAGGCTGAGTATGTCGTCGCTTGTGAAGCAAAAGAAAGGAGAAATTTGTTTGGCTAAGGAAATTCCTTACCGATTTGGAAGTTGTTCAAAATATGGAATCTCCCATCACCTTATCTTTGTGACAACGAGTGGTGCAGTAGCCAATCGAAGGAACCTCATGACCATAAGCGAGGAAGCACATCGAAAGGAAGTATCACTTGATACGAGAAATAGTGCAACGAGGAGATGTGACAGTCACGAAGATCGCTTCGGAGCACAATATTGCTGATCCGTTTACAAAGACTCTCACGGCTAAAGTGTTCGAGGGTCATCTGGAAAGTCTGGGTCTATGAGATATGTACATAAGCTAATCTAGGGCAAGTGAGAGATATGTAATGGGGTATATGGATGCCCTAGTTTATTGTATTTCTATTTCTTGTAACCACTGTTTTAGATTATGATGTACCCCACTAGAGTTTTAGTGTAAGTGGGAGTTTGTTGGGATTTGTGCCCTAAAACTCGTAGTTTGTAATTATGTTCTAATTAGTGTAATAAAGTGTTATTATTTCAATAAAGTGTTATTGTTTGTTATCTACGAGTTTGCCTTTATTTAAAACCCTAAATCCTATAAACTAAACATCCAAGGTCACATTAAATGAATCTTTAATCGAATGTAATGTACATAAAAAGGATCTCGGTCGAGATACTGACCTAAAGGGTCTATAGTTGGGGATAAGGTTTGGGTACCTTACCCCGTTAAACTATGGATGTGGCCCACTTTGTATTTGATACAAACATTTGTGATCCTAACGTGTTCGTGTAGATGACATGTGAGTGGGGATATCCTATGTAATGAGATTACATAAGGCCAGGACCACGAAATAGTAACCTCTAGTTTGTAACTCTCGTTGACTAGTTAGGTTTCTATTTCACTAGGATGACCTAGGCAACTTGATCTCAATCTGAGCGAGTTACGAACTCCTGCTCGCAAGGGATTATCCTTTGACTAGTATGGGTGAGAATGGCCATTCGCGCAGACTCAATATGCCTACCTTCTTGGGGACAAGACCGAGTGAGCTACTGGGAACTTAACTTAGCAAGATGGAATTCACTCCTTCCCGCCTACTAGGGTAAGTAGAGGAATGTTCCCTTAAGTGATGTCTCGGGGACTTGAACAAAGGGCCCGACTCTCTCATTGGCCCGAGAGGGACTCTGTTGTTGGTAGGACCACAAACAAATTGTTCATTAGAGAGCACTTTGGTACTTAAGGCACAAGATGTAACCCGGGGTAAAGCGGTAATTTGACCTAGTAATGGTGTTACGAACATTCGTGAAGGATTGACTTGTGTTATTGGTCAATATCCATGGACACGAGAAATATATCTGCAGTGAGAAGAGTGTAGCCGTGGGACTTTAGTGGAGTGTTCCGCAGATTAACGAATGTTGATTGGGAGGTTAATGAGATTAGCAAAGCGATCTCTCGTATCGTTGGAGCTTACGATCTATAGGTCCATTAGGTCCACCTTCTAGCTCGTAAAGGGTTCTTAGATCATTTGAATTTGAAATGTTCAAATTCATTAGGGAATATATTTAATGTATAGGGATACGATATAATATATAGTTTTGGAACTATATATTATAAATTTAATGTGAATATGATTCATATTAAATTACTTGAGAGAATTGAATATTTGAAAGAGTTCAAACATCAAATTCAAATGTGAATGTGATTCATATTTGAAAACTATAGGTTATAATTTAATGTGCATAAGATGTACATTAAACTATAGGATAAAAGGTAAAATGATTAAATGTGATTTAATCATTTATTTAATATTATATATGAATTAAATATGATTTTATTTAATTTATTTAATTATTAATAAAATATTAATATAATATTAAATGGAAACGTGTCAAGAGGACACGTTCCCACCACTCCCCATCTCCCTCTCGATAGGGAAGTGAGGAGTTGTCCACTGAATGTTCTTCTTCTCCTGGTGAGAAGAAGAAAGGGAACAATTGATCATTCTTGCAATTGAGCAATTGCAACTCCCTGAAAAATTTCTCTCTCACTCTCAAACTCCCTTCACATTTCAAAAGTTGGAATCCTTCCCACCAAGGAAGATCTAAGTATTCAGAGATATAGAAGGTGATCCAAGTGGTGGTGTTGTTGCACAGAGAAAAACAGAGAAGTTTCTTGGGTGTTGATGTGTTGCTGAACACTGGAGCAAGGAGTTGTTGTACTGGAGACTTAGAAACTACAAAGGTAATTCTTCTTCTTCCCTTTAGTTTAATCGTTAAACTTAACATGTTTGCATGTATGCTTTTCTCCATGTCTAATTAGATTAGAATTAGCATGCTTGTTCTGTATGTTTTATTTATCAATGTACTGGTTTTTGTTTCAATTAAAACAATCAAGCAATTAACGATCCCAATCACGTTTCCGTTGCTCAAGGAGATTAGATCTCCATCATCTACACCACGTTTTCTCTTGTAGATCCATTTACAACCGATAGGTTTTACCCCATCAGGCTTATCCACAAGATCCCAGACAGAATTGAAGTACATCGACTCCATTTCTTGGTCCATGGCTATGACCCATTTGTGTCTTTGTCAATCATTGCTTGATTATAAGTCAATTGGATCCTCGCAGTTGTCATCTGGTATAACAACTTGGGTTTCAGTTAAACCCATGTAACGGTCAGGCTGTATCACAACCCTCCCACTACGTCGAGGCATACTCAACTCTTGAGATGGACCCTCTTGACTAGACAAACTAGCATCAACAACTCTTGTTGACGTACTAGTATTCTTATTAGCAACCTTTGCTATTGTTCTGTCTAACTCACTCAACACTACCTTACTTTTTGGTTTGTGGTCCCTTATGTGGTCCTCCTCCAAGAAAGTGACATTTGTCGATACAAAGACCTTATCTTTCTTAGGATTATAGAATAAACCACCTCTTGTTTCTTTTGGGTATCCTACGAATAGGCACAACTTTGAACGTGAATCCAACTTCTTTGGATTTGTCACAAGCACATGTGCTGGAAAACCCATATTTTGAAGTGACATAAACTACCTTTACGTCCTTTCCAGAGTTCAAAAGATGTTTCAGAAACACTTTTGGAGGGCACACTATTCAAAATGTATATTGCAGTCTCCACTCCATAACCCCAAAAGGAACTAAGGAGATGAGCATAACTCATCATTGATCGAACCATGTCCAACAAGGTTCTATTTCTCCTTTCCGATACACCGTTTTTTTCTTTGTGGTGTGCTTGGGAAGTCGAGAGTTGGGATGTAATTCCATGTTCTATCATATAGTTCTGGAATTTTAAATCCATGTACTCTCCACCTCAATCCGATCGAAGTGTTTTAATTCTTTTACCTAATTGATTTTCAACCTTAGTCTTGAATTCCTTGAACTTTTCAAGTGCTTCAGACTTGTGGTGCATTAGGTAAATATGCTTATATATGGAATAATCATCTATAAAAGAGATGAAATATTCATATCCTCCCCTGGCTTTAACATTCATCGGACCACAAAGGTCTGAATGTATAAGCTCTAGAGGATCTTTGGCTCTATAACCTTTTCCACTAAAAGGTCTTTTAGTCATTTTGCCTTCTTGGCAGGATTCACATACTGGCAAGGAATTTTCTTCTAACTCGTTTAGAAGTCCGTTCTTTACCAATCTCTCAATCCTATTGAGATTAATGTGACCTAATCTTAGATGCCAAAGATGAGCATTTTCTTTAGGAGAAATTTTGCTTTTCTTAGTTTGTGCGTTTACAGTTTTAAATAATTCAGTGTTCAAAACAATTTTGACTGAATTAGGCCTTAAAACATACAATCTATTTTCTAATGAAGCTGAACATATTTCTAAACCTTTCTTCAAAATAAACACTTTATTCATAGAAAAGGAAACAAAAATACATTGTTCAATAAGGCAAGAAATAGAAATAATGTTTCTAGTAAACCCTGGTATCACTAATATATTATCCAGCAATACATATTTCTTGCCAAAATAAAGCTTCATTGTGCGTCTTTGCTACAAATTGAGACGACCTCTCCATTTCCAACCCGGAGCGTTATCTCTCCTTTCTTTGTATTTCTTTGCCAGAATCAATTCCACGAAAAGAAGAGCAAACATGATTAGTGGCGCTGAATCAAGTATCCAATTTGTTTTATCATTATCCACCAAACAAGCTTCTAGGCAAAGTAAATCATATTTACCTTCCTTCTTCTTTTCTGCAATGTACTTCGAACAATTCCGTTTCCAATGCCCGTCTTCGTTGCAGTGGAAACACTTTCCTTTATCAGCAACGTCTTTGACTTTCTTGCCCTTCTGGGCGGCAACTTTGTCAGTCTGTTTCTTTTTACCAACCTTCTTCATGTTCTTCTTCTTACCTCTCGGGTTAGAAGAAGATGAAGCCATCATTTTTGTCCTGCAGGTCGAACCTGCTGTGATAACTCCTACTGACAACATTTGCCTCACCTTTCGATCCCTGAATTTTCATCAAAGATTGAAAGGTTTGGAGTTTATTCAGAAGGGAGGTAAGATTAAAAGTAAGCTTGTTCATAACAACATTACTTCTAAATTGTAGGAAACTATCTGGAAGGGTTTCCAGAATGAAGCTGACCTGGCTCGACTCATCGATGGAAGCACCATTCGACTCCGCAATGTTAAAGTGCACCATCATATCCAGGACATGATCCCGAACAGATGTACCCTCTGGCATCCTCGAGTTGAATATGTACTTTAGGGCATTATGTCGGGCTTGTGTGGATATTGTCCAAACATACCATGCCGTAACCCATGATTTCCTTGGCGGTAATCATGCCCTCATGCTTCTTGGCTAATATGCGGACATACTTGCGGCAAAGATGTAGACCTTAGCCTTATCATTGGCCTTGATCCATCGATCATATGCATCACGAACATTTAAGTGACGCATTCGAGCACGGCACTTTGAGGACACTCCTCGGTTAGCACAAACTTCGGATCATCCACTACCAAAATAGTGTTGAGTTTGTTTTTCCATGTCATCATATTCTCTCAGGTTAACTTTTCGCACTCCAATAAGGAAATTATAGAGCTAGACATTTTTCTTTGAAAATTTACAAACAAACTTGTATGAGTTTCTTGTTATAACTCTAATCCAATCATGTTTTAGCTAATTATCAAATGATTCCTAGGCCATTTATAATTTGCAATGATACTCAAAGGTTTAGAATGTATGACCTTTGAAGGGTAATAAAAACACTCCTCCTCTGGATCAAGACACTCTTGACCAAAACCTAATACCAGAATAACTCTTATTCCTATAGGTTTTAGTTACCATTTTTTGTGCGGATACATACACAACTTATGTACCCCAGTGAGTGTAACCCTTTGTCTTTAGATCCCGAGTCTCGATCCAATAAAATCCAGTAGAAGGGAGGACTAGATTGGAAAATAGTCTAAGGAAATCTTTATCCCTTTCGGGTGTCTCTTGTGTTAGATCCTCTATGATCAAGCCCTCAGAAGGGATTGTCAGGTCGAGCCAAACTAGCGGTGACCATAGTGGTCTAACGGTGTAAAACCGACAACCGTAGGTTTTCTTTTCACTAAACCTGCTCCCACTCACTATGAGTACCCTCTCCATTCACCTTGATATTGACTCATACAAACACCATCCGAAGGGGGACGCTCCCGTTTGCGCCACGAGGCCAAGCATGAGTCTCACGGTGTGAACTTCTCGGAGATAGCGTGAGGCGAGAAAAATATGTATCTCATACACTTTTTCCTCCCACTTTGAATACTTTAAGTTTATAGGAATCTTTCTTAGGCTAAAACCCGGCTAATGGTTTTACCTTACTTTATCAACATAACTCTTACATTGATAATCAATATAACTCTTATATTGATTTTATCCTAAGTTTGTTAATATAACTCCTTATATTAAACCTAGGATTTCTAGTTTATTAACCCCTTAATAAACCCGCTGACGCTAGTGCAATTTATAAGACTCTCTGATTAAATTTTACTCCCAGTCGGTTTCCGGTAGGGTGTTAGTTTACGTCACAACTTAAATACCCTGGCCTAGACAGAACTTTCCTTAGACAGAGTTCCTCTTTTAATCATAGCTTATAAATTACTTGGTTCCTAATTCTAATCTAATTAGAACTAGATAACCTAAGGTCTATTATTTCCAAGTTCTAAACATTTTAAAACTAATAATTAACCTTAGGTGACATGCATACTATGTTATAGTGCTTAATCATTCATCACATGAATAATAAGACATTCATAACATATTCATCTCATGAAAAATAATGTATGTCAATCTTTGTCCAAAAATTAATATAACAACCTTATATTAATTAATCATGCAAACTATATAATATAACTCCTTATATTATAAATGATGCATGAAAATGCTTAACCTAAGGTGGGATTTCTAAAATACAAGCATACACTATGCATGGCAATAATTACACAACAATTGCATAATTAAAATAGCAAAAATTAGACCAATTTTGGCACCCTAGAAATAATTTTAATTAATATAATCTAATTATATTAATTAAAATTAAATATATTAAATATATTAAATATAAAACGTTTTTATAATTAATATATAATAAAAATTCCGTTTTTACGCGTTCTTTGAAATTGTGAAACGCCCTGGCGTTGGCGTAACTGTAACGCTTTTGTCGTCTTCGCCGGCGTTGTTATGTTAACGCCACGCCGCGTTGTAACGCTAGAGGCTGCGTTGCAATGTCTTTGCCCTACGTGCGCCTTCTCCCGTAAGCGCAACGTTGAAACGCCGATGAACAGCGTTGCAACGCTGCACACAGACAACACTTTCATTTCTCCAAATCTAGCTCGTTTTTTCTCCGATCTTCTCAGCAACCGCCTTGCCTCGATCGACACAGACTTACAGACTCGATTTACAATTAAATTTGCCCAAAACACCGGGCCCTTACATTGAACATTTCAATGAAAATTGTAAATCTAAGTGCCAAAATTGAAAACATCTAATTTTGCAAAATTGTTCATACATCTCATGCAAAAACAGTAAATCTCACCTTGTTCTTGAAAAATCCAGAACATAAATCAAGAACGCAATTGGGCTCTGATACCAATTGAAGGGAATCGAAGTCCCCGCAGCGGAAGCGATTGTGAATCACGCGCTCTTGATTTAGTTACAGCGATTAATTCAAAAACATAAAACATAGATTAAGCATGCAAAACAGAATGTACAACAAGAAATTACCTTTGAAGAACCTTTCTTCGAGTGCTCCTCTCTCCCACGATCACGATCTCAGCAACAAGAACTCCAACGTATGAAGACACGACCACCAGATCTTTTCCGTTGTTCTCTAGGTGAGGGAGGAATGTGGGTTCCCTTTAGGAGAGGTGAGGTTTTTGTGAGAGATGTATGTTTTGGAACTCTTCCAACAACAAAACAAGAGGGGGCTTGTAATTCTATGAAAAACCTTAACCTAGTTCTCATGCAACCATATATAGGGGATTGGGATGGAAATGACCATCCTACCACTCCTTTATTCTCTCTTTAGTATATAGTTTATGTATGAATCTAATTCACATTAAAACTATATATTATATCAATTATATCATATATAATTGATATAACTCCTCATGTATGAAATTGAACACTTCAATTTCACTCCTAACTTTATACCCTCAATTTTACCATATTGAACCAACGGAGGGATCTAATGGACCTACAGATCATGAGCTCCAATGATGTGAGATTAACTGATCAAACTCTTTGATCCAGTTAATCAATATTCATTAACTACAAGTCACTCCACTATAGACGTGTAGCTGCACTCTCCTCACTGTAGATATCATTGTGTCCGCTGATATAGTTATTACCCATGAGTCGACCCTTCACAGGTTGTTCGTAATCACAGCTAGGTCAAATTACCGTTTTACCCCTGTGATTACCTCTTTGCTCCTTAAGCACCACCGATCCTCTAATGAACAACAAGTCTAAGGTCCTACCTTAGAGACTCATACCCTCATAGAGGCGGGGGCCTGTTGTTCAAGACTGAGTCGGTTCTTAAGGGAACAACCTATCTAATTCCTCGATGAGAGGAATGAGTGAATTCCATCTTTCACGATTAAGTTTCCCACTACCTACGAGCTTACGTCTCCCGAGAAGGTAGGCTTATTGAGTGAGCTCACAGGCCACTCTCACCCATACTAGTCTAAGGACAAACCCTTATAAGCGGAGTTCTTAACTTGCTCGAGATTCAGTCGAGTCACTAATGACCATCTATAAATTACTAGTCTTATCTTGTTAAGCGATTGTTACATTGGTTAGACTAATAATTTTGCGATCCGATCTTGTATGAACTCTTCATACAGGATGCCCCCACTCGCATGTCAACTACATGAATGAGTTGGATTACCTCATTTGTACTAATTACAAAGTGGGCGCATCCATGGTGTTACTAGAATGAGGTTTCCAACCTTATTCTTATACCATAGACTATTTAGGTTATAATCTTGAACTCAACCCAAATAGTGTCCACTACACTGATTTCAAGATAAACGTTATAACCTTGGAGCTTAGTTTATTGGATTTATAAAAGCAAGACTGTAATCTCATCAAAACAAATAACACTTTATTTAATTGATCAAAATTACACAAGTTTAGGGCATAAATCCCAACAACAGGACCACGTGGGGAGCTGGAAACTTGACTACGCAAGAAGGAATTCACTCGTTTCCGACTTAGGGAAACTAGAGGGGTTATTCCCTTAAGTGTTGTCTCCAGGGCTTGAACAACGGGGCCCCACCCTCTCACTGGCCCGAGAGGATTGTTGTTTATGGTTGGACCATACACGTTGTTGTTCATTAGAGGAGCAGTGGGGACTTAAGGAACAAGAGGTAGACACATGGGTAAAACGGTAATTTGACCTAGCTGTGACTACGAACAACCTGTGAAGGGTCGACTCATGGGTATTGGTTATATCGATGGACACAACTTGTCCTACAGTGATGAGAGTGCAGATACAGGCTTTAGTGGAGTGTTACCGTAGCTAATGAATGTTGAATAATCGGGTCAAAGAGTTTGACAGGTTATTCTCGGATCATTGGAGCTCGTCATTTGTAGGTCCATTAAGTCCCCCGGTTGGCTCAAATTGGACAAATTGAGGGTTTACGTTTTGGTGTGAATTTGAAGTGTTCAAATTTATTATTTGGGTATTTATGTCATTTATATGAGATATAGATGACATAATATATAGTTTGATGTGAATGAGATTCATAATAAACTATAGTATAGCCTAATTGATTAATTAGTGCTAATTGGAGAAATTGAATTTAGAGAAATTAACTTGAATGTGATTGAATTTAAAAAATCCATAATTATGCAAATGAGATTTGTATAATAAGGTATGAGATACCTTATATTATGTGATATGCAAATATGATTTTCATATCATATAGTTGTCGTAAAATGGCGATTTAGTGGAGATGTTAACTCCACATCTCACCATTATTTAAAGGCTTGGTGAGAAGCCTTTGTGAAGGATTTAGCCATTTTTTGGATTTTGATCCAAAGAGAGCAATCTATTCTCTCTCAAATCCTCTCTCAATTCTCTCAATCTCTCCTCACCCAGAACCAAAGGGAATCCCACCTACTCTCCCTTAACTTCCCGAGAACAACCGAGAAGACCATTTGGAGGTGTCTTACTGTTGGGTCGAGGATCGTGTTCAAGGAGATCGTCCGTTCGAGAGAGATTGTGACCGGAGGAGGAAACCATTGAAGAAGAGTTCTTCAACAAGTAAGTAGCATAATCCTTACTGTTTTCTTCTCTTGTTTGCATGTTTAACCTAGTATTAAAGTAGTTTAGTTCGATTTTAAGATAAGAATTACATAACGAATCAACGATGTTTCACAACGTCTTCCGCTGTGGGAATTCCAAATCCCTTCAGATCATTCCTTTTTATTTAACTTTTTTTGCTCAAAACAAATATGTACATCATCCCCCCCCCCTCCATTTCCATAAGACTCATTACTTAGGGCTAGGTTTTTTTTTTTTACTTTATTTTGTTTGTTTTTTTCATTTTTTTTATTTTTGACTCTCTCGTAGTTCTTAGAATGACACACGTGGTTAGCGCAGCGCACCTAAGCAATGGGAACAAGCTTCTTGCTTGATACCTTCGCTCCAAGAGGCCAACATGGTTAGTGCCCAGACCCCCTGACATCGAGCACCAAGTTGCCTGAAATGACTCTAATGTAATAAAATAAGTAGCACATTTTTTGTCTAGCCCAATGGAGTTTTCGGGAAACGAAAAAGTTGCACACTCTTTCTTTCTTTCTTTTTTTTTTCTTTTAAACACGAAAAATTTACCTTCCCCCCCTCCCCCCCAAACTTAGAGTACTCAATGTCCTTATTGAGTTAGGGAGGCCGGGTAAATCTCCCAGACTTGAAATGATCACAAATTTGGAGTTTACTAATTTTTGAGCGCTCTAAAAGATGTACGGGTTACCTAATTTGTCATGGCTTCTAGCTTTCAAACATTTTGGCCTAGGAATTGAATCCTAACTAGTTTGATTAACACACTAACTATAAGCGCACTAAAGAACCCTAATGACAAGCTTGACCTCGAGAAACACCAAACAAGATAGCATACTCTTGCCTCAAACACAAGCAACAACTCTTATTTTCATTAACCCTAAGATTTGGCCTTAACTTTTCATTTTCAAGGAGATGTATACCAAGTTTCTACAAAAGACAACACACTTTTTACCATTAAAAACATGCAGAAACTTAATTTTTATGCAAGGGACAACAACCATCTTTCTTATTTTTACTTGCTTAAACATAATGAATCAAATACCTACATCATGCATATCAAAGACCATGAAAACTAGCAACTAAACATGGAATCCGGTAATAGAATTAGATCATTTTGAAGTCCTAAAGCAGGTAAATATCACAACAACCTCAACAATCCACATCGTGAACACTAATCATCGTACTTCATAATTACAAGGGCATGCAACATCCTATAAACGCTAACAACACACAATCTCATCAACAGAAAAATTTTCAATTAAGCCAAAAATCAGATTCTGAACAACACATCTCTCCCTCATGCTTAAAGCATACAATGATGGAGATCTTATCTCCTTGAGCAACGAAAATGTGTTTGGAATCGTAATTGCAAGCTTATTTTGGTTGAAAACAAAAACCAGTACATTGGTAAAAAACACAGAATAAGCATACAATTCCTAATCTAATTAGGCATGGAACTAATCGTGCAAACATGCTTTAGAATTAAACTAAACTGAAAGGGAATTCGAAATTTACCTTTGTAGTTTCGCAGCAACTTCTTGCTTCAAGTATGCAACAACACAACAACTACAGATGTTACTCTGTTCTTTCTTCTCCAACAGGACACCACCAAAATGGCAAACCTCCTATCCTCTGGATTTCACTTAGATCAACCTTGCTGGGAAGGTGTTCCAACTTTTTGGAAGAAGAGAGGGAAATATAGAGAGGAGAGAATTTTCCAGCAATTCGTTAATTGCTTTGAATGATCGATAAAACTTCATCTCCCAACATGCTACACTTAACGATAGGGAGTGGAGACAAAACAGGAAAGTGGGGAACGTGTCATCTACACGTTCCCCTATTTTAATTAATTAATAATATAATTAATTATTATTTATATATAACCTATTTAATTAAAACAATTAAATAATTCTTAATTAATTAATTCAAATATCTTATATTTCAATTAGGTTATCTATATATATATATATATATATATATATATATATATGATTAAATCACATTTAATCATATTCTCTTTTAACCTATAGTTTTAATGTACATCTTATGCACATTAAATTTTAACCTATAGTTTTAAATATGAATCACATTCACATCTAAATTAATATTTGAACTCTTTCAAATATTTAATTCTCTCATATAATTAAATATGAATCATATTCACATTAAATTTATAATATAAAGTTCCAAAACTTTATATTATAACATATCTATATACATTAAATTTATTCCCTAATGAATTTGAACATTTCAAGTTCAAACGATCTAAGAACCCTTTACGAGCTAGAAGGTGGACCTAATGGATCTACAGATCAGAAGCTCCAACGATATGAAATTATTCGGTTAATCTCATTAACCTCCTAATCACCATTCGTTAACTGCAGGAACACTCCACTAAAGTCCCGCAACTGCACTCTTCTCACTGCAGATATTTTTTTGTGTCCACGGATATTGACCAATAACAGCAAGTCAATCTTTCACGAATGTTCATAACACCAGCTGGGTCAAATTACCGTTTTACCCTAGGTTACATCTTGTACTTAAAGTACCAATGCTCCTCTAATGAACAATTTGTTTGTGGTCCTACCAACAAACAGAGTCACTCTCGAGCCAATGAGAGGGTCGGGCTCTTTGTTCAAGTCCCGGAGACACCACTTAAGGGAACATTCTTCTACTTACCCTAGTAGGCGGGAAGGAGTGAATTCCATCATGCTAGGCTAAGTCCCCAGCTGCTCACTCGGTCTTGTCCCCAAGAAGGTAGGCATATTGAGTCGGCGAATCTGGCCACTCTCACCCATACTAGTCAAAGGGCAATCCCTCGCAAACAGGAGTTCGTAACCCACTCAGGGTTGAGATCAAGTTGCCTAGGTCATCCTAGTGAAATAGAAACCTAACTAGTCAATGGAGTTACATCTAGTGGTTACAATTTCTCGGTCCGGTCTTATGTAATCTCATTACATAGGATATCCCCACTCACATGTCATCTACACGAACACGTTAGGATCACAGTGTTTGTATCATATACAAAGTGGACCACATCCATAGTTTTACCAGGGTAAGGTACCCAAACCTTATCCCCTTATTATAGACCCTTTAGGTTGTATCTCGAACCGAGATCCTTTATATGTACACTACATTCAGTTAAAGATACATTTTACAGCCTTGGATGTTTAGTTTATTGGATTTAGGGTTAAAATAGTGGCAATATCGTAAATAATGAACAATAACACTTTATTGAAGTAATAACACTTTATTACAATAATTAGAACAAAAATTACAAACTACGAGTTTTAGGGCACAAAACCTAACAAACTCCCACTTGAACTAAAACTCTAGTGGGGTACATCATAATCTAAAACAGTGGTAACAGAGATGCAAATACAATAAACTAGGGCATCCACATACCCATTACATATCTCGCACTTGCCCTAGAATAACCTATGTACATGTCTCGTAGACCTTAGACTCTTCAGATGACCCTCGAACACTTTAGCCGTGAGAGTCTTTGTAAACGGGTCAGCAATGTTGTGCTCTAAAGCGATCTTCGTGACTGTCACATCTCCTCGTTGCACTATTTCTCGTATCAGGTGATACTTCCTCTCGATGTGCTTGCCTCGCTTATGGCTGCGAGGTTCCTTCGAATTGGCTACCGCACCACTGTTGTCACAGTATAAATGAAGGGAATCGAATCTCGCAGTGGAAGCGATTGTGAATCGCGCGTTCTTAGTTTCGTTATATGGATTGCGTTCAAGAACTAATTTATCTAGATTAAGCATACAATAACAAGATGGACAACAAGAATAATACCTTTGAAGAACTTTTCTTCGAGTGCTCCTTCTCCCACGATCACGATCTCAGCAATACTATCCCGAACGATCACGGACACTACCACCAGATCTTCTCCGTTGTTCTCTAGGTGAGGGAGGAAGGTGGGTTCCCTTTAGGTGAGATGAAATGTTTGTGGGATTGTGAGAGAATATGTTTGTGGAACCTTTCCAACAACACAACAAGATGACAATCTAGGGTTTTCAAGTCTTTTTTTTTATAAGTTGCATCTCATGCAACTATATAGATAGGGAAATGAGATGGAAATTACCATCCTATCCCTCCTTTATTCTCTCACTATTATATGGTTTATATGTGAATCTAATTCACATTAAAACCATATATTATATCAATTATATCATATATTATTGATATAACACTTCATGCATGAAATTGAACACTTCAATTTCATTCCTAACTTTATACCCTCAATATGGACCTACAGTTCATGAGCTCCAATGATGTGAGATTAACTGATCAAACTCTTTAATCTAGTTAATCAATATTCATTAACTAACAAGTCACTCCACTATAGACTTGTAGTTGCACTCTCCTCACTGTAGATTATATTTTGTCCATTGATGTAATCATTACCCAGGAGTCGACCTTTCATAGGTTGTTCGTGATCACAGCTGGGTTAAATTGTCGTTTTACCCCTGTGATTACCTCTTTGTTGCTTAAGCACCACTGATCCTCTAATGAACAACAAGTCTAAGGTCCTACCATAGACTCATACTCTCATAGAGGGCGGGGCCTCGTTGTTCAAGACCTGGAGTCAGTTCTTAAGAGAACAACCTATCTAATTCTTAGTGTAGGAATGAGTGAATTCCATCTTGTATAGTTAAGTCCCCAGCTACCTACGAGGTCCTGTCTCTGAGAAGGTAGGCTTATTGAGTCGGTTACAGGCCACTCTCACCCATACTAGTCTAAGGACAAACCCCTATAAGCAGGAGTTCTTAACTTACTCAGGATTCAGGTCGAGTCACTAATGAGCATCTATAAATTATCAGTCTTATCCTGTTAACGGTGTTACACTGGTTAGACTAATAATTTACAACCCGATCTTGTATGAACTCTTCATACAGGATGCCCCCACTCGCATGTCAACCACATGAATGAGTTAGATTACCTCATTTGTTCTAATTGCAAAGTGGGTCGCATCCATGGTGTTACCAGAATGAGGTTTCTATCCTTATTCTTATACCTTAGACCATTTAGGTTATATTCTTAAACACAATCCAAATAGTGTCCACTACACTGATGTTCAAGATATATTATAACATTGGAGCTTAGTTCATTGGATTTATAAAGCAAGAATATAATTTTATCAAAACAAATAACTCTTTATTTATTTGATCAAAATTACACAAGTTTAGGGCATAAATTCCAACAATCTCCCACTTGACCTAAAACTTGTGGAGTACTAAAACATTACAGTAATGTAAATACAATAAACTAGGGCATTTAAACCCTTTGTACAAAATACTCCCACTTGCCCTAGTTGGGGAAGACTTGTAAACTTAGACCTTCTAGGTGACTCTCAAACAATTTAGCCGTGAGAGCCTTTGTAAAACGATCAACAACGTTGTGTTTTGAGGCTATCTTCGTGACGATCACGTCTACTCGATGCACGATCTCCCGGATGAGATGATATTTGCGCTCAATATGCTTTCCCCTCTTGTGACTTCGGGGTTCCTTTGAATTTTCCATTGCACCACTGTTTCACAATACAACGTGATGGGCAAAGCCATAACCAAACGACCTCTTTAGCTGCTTCACAAGCTGCTACATATTCGGCCTCCATGGTGGAATCAACGATGCATCCTTGCTTGACGCTTCATCATACTACAGCTCCTCCGTTAAGAGTGAATACTGGCCCTGATGTAGATTTTCGAGAATCTTTATCAGTCTGAAAGTCAGAATCCGTGTATCCTGTAAGGATCAAATCCTTAGCCTCATACACAAGCATGTAGTTCCTTGTTCTCCGTAGATACTTAAGGATCGTTTTAACCATTGCATGATATTCAAGTCTGGATTGGATTGATACCTACTGACCATTCCAACTGCAAAACAGATGTCTGGCCTAGTACACAACATGACGTACATTAAGCTCCCAACTGCTGATGCGTAAGGAATCCGTCTCATATCCTCAACTCCTTGAGGTGTCTTAGGACACTGTTCCTTAGACAAATGAACTCCATGTCTAAAAGACAATAAACCCTTTTTGGAGTCTTGCATCTTAAACCTCAACAACACTTTGTCGATGTAAGAATTCTGAGACAGGGCTAGTGTTTTATTCTTCCGGTTCCGGACAATCTGGATCCCAAGAACAAACTGTGCATTACCCAAATCTTTCATTTGGAATTGCTTAGCTAGCCAATTCTTAATGTCAGTAAGATATCCTACATCATTCCCAATGAGTAGTATATCATCCACATATAGAACTAGGAATGCGACAGAACTAGGTTACGCAAGGCGGGTGTCCTCGTTTTGCTTCAACAAATGCCTAGCAAAACGCCTCAACTGTTGGTCTGCTGCAGCACGTCTTTGCTTCAGCAAGGTCACTGGTGAAGGGAATGGAAATCCCGCAGCGGAAGACATCATGAAATGTCGTTGATTCGTTGTGCAACTCATTTCTTAAAATTGAATTTATCACATAAATCCTAGGCTAAACATGTTGTAAAACTAGGAGAAAACAAAAAGTAAAAAGTGTACTAACTTCTTGAAGAACCCTTCTTCAGTGTTTTCTTCTCCGGTCACGAACTCCTTCGTACCAACGATCTCAACCGTTACGATCCTCGAATCGAGCAATAGGGACACCTCCAAAAGGACTTCTTGGTTGTTCTCGGTAGGTTGAGGGAGAGTGGTGGAACTCCCTTTAGTTTTGGGATGGAGAAGATGTAGAGATGAGAGAGTTTCTTTTGAGAGAACTTTTCACTTGGATCCAAAATCCAAAAAAATGAATCAAATTCCTTACAAGAGACTTCTTGCCATGCTTTTATATAATGTGATCCTCCCCATGTGTCCACTACACACCGTTCAAGTTCTAGTTCTCTCATAATACAATGACCTTGAAGCTTAGTTTATTGGATTAAGTTTATAATTATGCGAGACACAAAGTTTGAATAAATAATTCTTATTTATTTACAACAAAGAATATTACAAACTACACGAGATTAGGGCATACACCCCAAGGCCTCTTCAAAACCGACTCCCTTGATTTGCTTTAGCAAACAACACTTATCGCCAAGCACAACAACGTCCTTCGCCAAGCACAACAGCGTTTTGCTTCAGCAAAACGCCTCCCCCTCGGACGTGCAACAACGTTTTGCTTCAACAAAACGTCTTCCCTCTCTCGATTTCTTCTTTCGCCCGAATGCTTCAGTAAAACGCCTCACCAAGAATCTCAACCTCTTTAAAATGCAACAGCATTTTTGCTTAAGCAAAAACGCCTCTCCTCGCAAAACGTCTCCTCCTTTTTCTTCTCTCGATTTTGCTCTAACAAAGGAAACACCTCATTCCTCTCAGTTTTCTACCTTTTTTTTTCACTTGTAAACCCTAGCCTCCTTATAAGATGATGTTGCCCTAACTCCGCAAATTACAAAAATGTCCTTAGGGGTAGAAAGACCATCTTACCCTTCGGGTAAAATGTCTAAAATGTCATTGGAGATTCCTGTAATTTTTTATACATCTCCTGCACACAGAAAAATCCCAAATAAATTCATGAAATCAATTATAAATCAAACAAAATATGCAAGGATTTTTGGAGTTAAGAAAAATATCGTATTCCGGTCTTTAATTAACCGTTAGCTTATTTTCTCGAATTTCTTAATTTGAAGCACAAAAATATCAAAAATTAATTTGTTTCGAACCTAATGCTTAAATTCAAGATTTTAAAGCTAACACACATAATTTAGGGATAAATTAACATGAGGCTCCATAGATTCTATGCAATTCAAGTGGATTAAATACTAAAATTCTAGTAAATCAACTCTCTTACGGCGAGTTACCAAGTTGTTGTCGAAGTTGTCATCCAAGTTGTTGTCGAAGTTTTCATCAAAGTTGTTGTCGAAGTGGTTATCGAAAATGGAAGTGGAAAACATGGTACAAAACCCATAGGGTTGCATTCCAGTAACCCATGGGGTTGTGTTGGTTTTGAAACCCCTTGTACCAAACACGATTTTGGGTTTGGAACCCCAACCCAAAACTATGGGCCAAACGCACCCTTAGTTTTGAAACATAGCACAATAGGTTAAAACAGTGCAACCCCATGGGGATTGTACTATGTTTTCTTCTTCCTTTTGTCGTTTTTTATTTTCAGTAACCACTTCGACAACAACTCTGACGACAACTCCAACGACAACCCGACGACCACAACCCTGAAGGGATTGGATCCCGCAGCGGAAGCGAATTGAATCGAGTGTTCATGATTATGTTACATAGATCGTATCAAGAATAAAATGCACAAATAGATTAAGCATGTAAATTGAGAAAAATGGACAACATCTTACCTTTGAAGAACAAATTCTTCTAGTGCTCCTCACGATCTCACGTTCTCTCCAAGCTTTGAATGAATCTGACACAATTGATCAACGATCACCGTCGCTAGATCTTCTTCGTTGTAGCTCTAGGAGAGGGAGAAAGGTGAAATTCCTTTTGGGTTAAGGAGAGGTGTAGAGAAATGAGAGAGGTTATGTTTTGGAACCTTTCCAACAACACAATAAGATGAGCACTAGGGTTTCTCAAAATTAGCTTTGTCTCAAAGTTTCATCCCATGCATCTATTTATAGAAAAATAGGATGGAAATTACCATCCTATCCCTATTGTATAATGTAATGCTCATATTATGTACATGCAAATCATATTTGCATATAGGGGCGAACCCAGATACTAATGTTTGGGGGGAAGGGGGGCCACAAATTATTATTTAATAAGACTTCCTAAGTTTGAATAATTTTAATTTCTTATCAAATAGAAAAAAAAAGTTAAATTACGAGTTAGTCCGTAAACTTTTAAGTTCTAATATATTAAATCTCTAAACTTTAAAGTATATAATAAGTGTTTAAACTTTACTCTATAATTTCTTAAACTTTAAATGTATCTGATAGGCCTATAGACTTTAAACGTATTCAATTTTGTGTCTAATAAATCGTTAAATTAAAAATATATATATTGAATGTTATAAGAATATAATATTTATTTTTTTTATAGAATTAATAAAACTAGTAAACTTGAATAAACTTATACATAAAAGGAAATAAAAATATAATATTTAATTTTGAAATAAATATATTAACGATGTATAAAAAGTAGAATTTGAACTTAAGCACTTATGGAATTAGATAGAGTGTTTCACCACTGGGACAACAAAATGTTTCTTTTCTTAAGATGCATTACACAAAATTATAAGTATATGTTGTTATTTTTTTAAATCAAACCGTTACATACTATAGGGTACTCAATTTAAAATTTTGGGGGGGCCATGATCCCCCTTGTCTCCATATAGATCCGCCCATGTTTGCATATTTACATAATTATAAGGTATCTTATACCTTATTATATAAATCACATTTATATAATATGTATAAATTGAATCAACATTCAATTTTTCACATCTCTCATATATATATTTTAGTATATAGTTGATTATGGAACTCAATTCACATTAAACTATATATTATATCAATTATATCACATATAATTTATTTATCTCCTCATATATGAAATTGAACACTTCAATTTCATTCCAAACTTTATACCCTCAATATTTCCACGTTGAGCCAAAGGAGGGACCGAATGGACCTACAGATCATGAGCTTCAATGATACGAGATTAACCGATCAAACACTTTGATCTAATTAATCAAAATTCATTAACTACGAGTCACTCCACTAAAGACTCGTAGTTGCACTCTCCTCACTGTAGAATGTGTTGTGTCCATTGATATAATCAATACCTGTGAGTTGACTATTCACAAGTTGTTCGTAATCACACCTAGGTGAAATTACCGTTTTACCTCTATGATTACCTCTTGCTCCTTAAGCATCACTGATCCTCTAATGAACAAAAAATCTATGGTCCTACCATAAACATAATCTCTCTTAGGCCAGTAAGAGGATGAGGCCCCGTTGTTCAAGACCTGGATACAGTTCTTAAGAGAACAACCTATCTAATTTCCTAGTTCACGAATGAGTGGATTCCATCTCGCAGAGTTAAGTCCCCTGCTACCTACGAGGTTCTGTTCCTGAGAAGGTAGGCATATTGAGTCGGCTACAGGCTACTCTCACCCATACTAGTCTTAGGACAAACCCCTATAAGTAGGAGTTCGTAACTCGCTCAGATTTCAGGTCGAGTCACTAATGATCATCTATAAATTATTAGACATATCCTGTTAATGGTGTTATACTAATAGGCTAATAATTCGTGGCCCAGTCTTGTATGAACTCATCGTACAGGATGCCCTCACTCGCATGTCATCCACATGAACGAGTTGGATTACCTCGTTTCTACTAAATACAAAGTGGGACGCATCCATGGTGTTTCCAGAATGAGGTTCCCAACCTTATGCATATACCATAGACCACGAAATATTCATGTGGAGACATGTGAACATAATCCAACTAGTGTCCACTACACATTTGTTCAAGATCTACTATTATAACCTTGGAGCTTAGTTTATTGGATTAAGTTTTATGTGCAAGAATACAATAATTATCAAAATAAATAACTCTTTATCTATTTGATTAATAATTTACAAAACTACACAAGTTTAGGGCATAAAACCTAACAAACCCAACTCTACTGACGATTACTTCTGGCGACCACTGCGTTGAAAACTCTACAGATCAGTATGACGACCACCCTAACAACTTAACACCCCGATGACCTAACCACCACTACCCGACTTGCTCAAACCACCATCAGAGACCATCTGATAACCACTTCGACGACCCAACCACCTGGCAACCATAATTGACGGCCAATTCGACAACTCGATAACCATAGTTGACAACCAACCCAAAATTCGACCACCTTACAACTATCGTCGATGATCACCTAGTGACCACTTCGATGGCCCGACCACCGTGATGACTACTTTGATGATCACCTAACAACCTGACAACCCAACCACATGGTGGTCACTTTGGCAACCCGACCACCTCATTGGGATTTATGCCCTAAAACCTCGCAATTAATAATTTGTCTAAAAATTAATAATATTTTATTATTTTATTTACAATATAATATTATCCATTATAAGATAAATCCAAGGTTATTAGTGTAATCTTAAGCAGTGTGTGGTTGGCATAAAAGAGGGTCATGTTCAAGAAATAACCTAAATGGTCATAGTATATGGATAAAGTTGGGTGCCTTATCCGGGTAACACTATTAATACAACCCACTTTATAATAATTACAGACGATTTGATCCAAAATTATTTATGTGGAGTCATGTGAGTAGGGATATCTTATACAATGAGTTTGTATAAGAGACCACGAAATATTTAATCCCTCTTTATAAATCCGTTAATTGTGAAGATCAATTTTTCATTAGGATGATCATATGCAACTCAATCTTAATCCTAAGTGAGATATGAATTTCTGCCTGTGAGGATTTGTCCTTTCATTTGGATGGGTGAGAGTGACTTTTGTAGCCGATTCAATAAGCCTACTACTTTGGGGACTTGACCAAATAGGGAGCTGAGAACATAATCTCACAAGTTGGAATTCACTCATTCTCATATAGAGTGAGTAGATGAGTAAGTGCTGATTTCAGAACTTGAACAATGGGGCCCACCCTCTCACTGGCTCGAGAAAGACTTAGTTTATGGATGGATCATAAACAAATTGTTCATTAGAAAATCAGTGCTACTTAAGGTGTAAGATGTAATTAGGGGGTAAAACAGACTTTTGACCCAACTGTAATTATGAACAACTCGTGAAGGATCGACTTGCATGTAATGATTATATCCATGGACACAACTTTTCATTTAGCGCATAAAAGTTCAATTCTAGGTCTATAGTGGAGTAACCCTCGAATTAATGAATGAAAATTATTAATTATGGAGTTTGTTTAATTAATTTTGTATCATTGAAGCTTATAATCTGTAGGTCCATAAGGCCTCTTGCTAGCTCATATGAACAAATCCTCAATTTAGTTGAAAGAAAATTTTGAAATGTTCAAATTAATATGTAATTTGAATTGTTCAAATTAACGTTTAACATATTAGATATTTTAAATATCAAAGAGGAAAATACATTTATTGTATTTGATATATTAATTATTAAAATTATTAATGTATTAAGATACATTAAATAAAAGATATTTATTAATTAAATTTGAATTAGATTCAAATCAGGAAACAAATGTCGTAGAAGAATTTGGATTAAATCATTAATGTATTAAGATACATTAAATAAAAGATATTTATCAAATTTGAATTAGAAAATAAATGTGGTAGGAGAATTTGGAAAGATTTGAATATGATTCAAATTGGTTAGATAAATATATTTTAATATATTAGATATTAAGAAAGATAATTTATTATTCTACCTAGACCACTATAAATAGGAACCTAAGGGTGAGTCATTGAATGACTTTTCTATACATCTCTGATGGTGAGTTTGTCGATGACTCAATCAAATACAATTAATAGTTACCGATCTAAAAGTAAATACTTGTAGTACTTAATAGTGGGTCGGGTCGAACCACATAGAACCGAAATATTAATTTCTCAAAGTAAATTTGCAATAGGAAATAAAATGGGGGGCGGGAGGGGGGGGGGGAAGGGATTGATGTTGATCAATGAAAAAGAGTAAAACTAAATAAAGAAAATAGATAATTATGGGAATGAGATATCAAATCTTACTAAGTTCCAATTCATAGGCACAGTTATCCAAACTACAATATAGATCCTAGGCATTCATGATAGATTATAACTAAATTGGGAATTAACTTGGCTCGCTTAATGCTTTCCCAAAAGGCTACTTCTCTAAGTTCATTAACTTTACCTATTAAGGTCTCCATTAATCTCCATTATCTTAATCATCTAGCACTCTTAATACATAAATAATTAAGATAAAGACATTAAGCATCGTTGAAGACCAAGACATCTTAATTAGAAAGATCCAATTAACATACTTCTCAAATTCTCTAGAATCTAACATGCAATATTAATCAAGATATTCCCAAGACTCACACACAATTATAACTCTATTGATACAAATACTAAGCCATGATTACGTGTTAGTTCAATCATGAAATAACAATAGACATGCAGATACCAATAAGGCGTCAATTCAGAAGTATATGCACAGTCATAAGATTAAAGCAGAGAGTTCGAGAATTAAATACCCATAGAGTTAAGAATTACAAACAAGCCTCACTACATTGCAATTGGTTACAACCGACTTATGAATTGGAAAACTTACCTTAGCTGCTCATCGTGATGATATAGCCAAGATTCGTACGTCATCGATTCGATATAGAAAAGTAAAGTAAAAGAGAGAAACTAAAACTAACTATTGTCTACAAAGATTCCTTGAGATTTCCCTAAGGGGCTCTGTAACACCCCAAAAAAATGCAACTAAACTACTAGGGGTGATACTCCAAATTATCTTGCGCTCACAACAAATTTCAAGCGACATAACGGCATAACTAGGATCGATCCAAAAATTTTCCTCACACTGGATAGGCTAAACACTTCTAAAACACGACCTCACACTGGTACCGGCCTCCACCGAACTACAATAAACACACAGCAGTGGGTTCCGGATCCCGAGTCCACAAACAACCACGCTTACTTAAATCATGCTTTCTAGCTTAGTTGACAAAAAACTGCATAGTCATTCTCAAATATACTTAAAAGCATGAACAGAACAACACATGCAAGTTTAACTCAATAATTTAAACGATCCAACAAAAGAACAACAAAGTATAAAGCAACGGCAAACTCTTAAAACAAGAGAACAACCCTAACTAAGCCTAACATGTCCATCCATAGCCTTGCAAAGGCCCGCCAACACCCTGGTCATCTCAGTGTCTCACCTTACCTGCAAATAAAACACACAAAACGAGGGGGTGAGTATAAAATACTCGGTAAGTAGCCCACTTCGTCCAACGATACAAAGACAAAGAAAACAAGGTCGAGTCTCTGACTCAGGAAGTACATGACTCGTTCTGTCCTACAGATTCTCAGTTTCTCGCTGACTCTAGCTTACTTAGTTTCTAACTCTGTCCTACCCTTGGCTTCTGGACTAAGTTGGCAACAAAAGCGGTGCTACCGCCCACAACTCAAGACCACGGGGCTCTCCCGGGTCTCATCTAGGGTGAAGGAATGTGTCCAACCCTCTGCGCAACTCGGGAATCACTCCCGAGCACGAATCTGTGACGAAGAGCGTGTCCAACGTCCCGTACATCTCGGGAATCACTCCCTGAACCACGAACTTAGGGCAAGGAACGTATCCACTACCCCCTGCACTCTGGGAATCACTCCCCAAGCTTTTCTATTAGATGGAGGGCAAACCCCACATCCCGTGTCAACTTGCCAACCTAGAGTCACAGTCTGCTAAGGGTTATACAAGGAGTTCGGTATGCATCAGTAACGCGTCTGGATGTGTTAACCTAACCTAGGGTACACAACATCTCCTCGGCCATCCCCGAACTAAACATATATCTACACACGCCCATGCTTGAGGGTACACACATTCACAATCATCATGCTTATAATTTGTCACGAGATCTACATCAAACATAAATTGATATTTCGAGTTCCGTCATATGGGAATAAGCAAGCAAGACATGAATTTCTACAAGGCCTAGAGCCGAACTACGTCTATGGTCTAACATTCAATTATCAAGATCACAGTCATACACAAACCACGAAAATCGTGACATATACATACTGAAATCCCTAAGCCCTACACTTATGGGTGGGATAGTCCAATGACTACTTACTTGAACTCCAACAATCGAGCGAGAAGAGGAATGCGACGTGAGCTCCAAGGTACCTCCTACTCCAATTAGTCCCTAACGCAGAAACACACACACGGTTAACAAATTGGAACACAAATGATACCTTGAACGCTTTTGAGGGCAGAAACTTACCCAACGGAGACCCGAAACAAACTAAGGAATGAGCCGAGGCGATCGCACGAAAAAGTGCGATCGCGGACTGCGCGAGCGCGCGCGTGGAGGCGGCGGTGGCGGCGCGTGGCGGCGGCGGCGGCGATGGGATCGTGGCGGCTGCGAAAAAACTAGATCCGCCTCCTCGAAGCCCGATCTACCCAAACCGGCCGGTTCGTCAAAACCCGCCAAAAACCGCTCAACCGGAGGAAGAAGCTGCGGGTCTCATGATCCGGCGGCGTCGACCGGGTGCGACAGGCGCGGCGGCTTCATCTGCAGAGAGAACAACGGCGTCGGGGCTTCTTGCTCGGGTAGGTGCGAGAGAGAGAGAGAGAGAGAGAGAGAGAGAGAGAGAGAGGCGTGAGAGAGAGCGAAAAAACGGAGAGGAAGGAGAAGAAGGAAAAAGGAAAGTCGAGAGAGGAGGGAGAGAAAAAAAGAGAGAGAGAGCGACGGGCTGCTGCCTGCTGAAAAGCGGCCATGGCCGCTGCTTTAGCTGACAGACGGAGGAGGAGGACGAATTTTTTTTTTTTTTTTTTTTTTTAAGGCACCGGTCGTTATGCTTCACTCACCTTAGGAGCTTTCGTCCTCGAAAGTTGCTAAGTTGCGAAACAGTGTCTGGATAACTCGTTCGCATAACGCCCTCACGCCCGGGTTGCTTCCTTAAGATGGTGGTTCGCCGCCAGGACTTTGACCACTTAATCTCCCCCCGCTCTCGACTACCATCGCTCTCGAGCGAGAATTTGCACAGGCTTCTCCTCGTAACTCATGTCACTGTCTACCTGCAAGGGCTCAAAGTCGATCACATGCGAGGCATCGGCACGCCCTCGCAACATAGATACATGAAACACATCATGAACGGAGGCAAGGGACGGTGGCAGGGCTAATCGATAGGCTACTGGGCCGATGCGCTCCAAAATCTCGAACGGTCCAATAAACCTAGGGCTTAGCTTTCCCTTTTTACCAAATCTCAGGACACCTTTCATGGGTGCGACCTTCAGAAATGCATAGTCTCCAACAGCAAACTCCAAATCCCTTCGCCTCACGTCAGCATAACTCTTTTGCCTACTTTGAGCTGTTAACATTCTTGCCCTGATTCTCTCCACGGCCTCGTTTGTCACCTGGATCAATTCAGGTCCTAATAACTTTCGCTCACCAGCCTCTCCCCAATACACTGGGGTTCTGCATCTTCTCCCATACAGAGCTTCGAAAGGGGCCAAGCCGATCGTTGCCTGATAGCTATTATTATACGCAAACTCCATTAGGTGAAGGTGTGAATCCCAACTCCCTGAGAAATCTAATGCGCAAGCTCGAAGCATATCTTCTAAGATCTGATTCAGCCTTTCTGTCTGACCGTCGGTTTGAGGGTGGAACGCCGTACTGAAATTACACTCAGTCCCCAAGGCGTTCTGAAAACTTACCCAAAAGTTCGAGGTGAACCTGGGGTCCCTATCGGATACTATCTTTACTGGAACTCCGTGTAATCTTACTATTTCCTCCATGAATAGACGTGCCCACTTCTCAACCGTATAAGTTGGCTTCCCGGGCAAGAAATGGGCTGACTTAGTGAGTCTATCCACGATCACCCAAATCACAGAAAATCCCTTGGCCGTTCGGGGCAATCCAGAAATGAAATCCATGGACACTTCTTCCCATTTCCACTGAGGTACGTCCAAGGGTTGCAATAACCCTGCGGGTTTCTGCCTCGGGGCTTTGACCTGTTGGCATACCAAGCACTTACTGACAAACTCTGCCACTTCCTTCTTCATTCCACGCCACCAATAGAACTGTTTCAGATCTTGGTACATCTTGGTGCTCCCCGGATGTACTGAGAAAGGGGAGCTATGGGCATCCACCAAGATCTCCTCCCTGAGATCACTCCTTGCGGGTACGCACAACCGTCCCCTGAATAGAAGTCCACCATCCATTGCCACAGTAAACTCACCTTCCTGGTTAGTTCTTGCTTGTCTCCAAAAGTCCTCGAGGTCCGGGTCTCCCTGCTGGGCCTCCACTACTCGGTGTCTTAGGGTTGGTCGTAATGACAATTGATTCAGTTGGGTTGTGACTCGATCTAGAACCACCGCTATCTCTGTGCGTTCCATCTCAGAACGCAACCTGGCTTGTCTCGTAATCAAAGCTGAGGTATGGGTCACCTTCCTGCTAAGGGCATCGGCGACCACATTCGCCTTGCCTGGGTGGTACAATATCTCAATCTCGTAGTCTTTCACCAACTCTAGCCACCTACGTTGTCTCATGTTCAACTCTTTCTGAGTGAAAAGGTACTTGAGACTCTTATGATCTGTGAACATCTGAATTTTCTCTCCGTACAAATAATGTCTCCACATTTTCAGGGCAAAAATCACGGCAGCCAACTCTAAGTCGTGAGTTGGATAATTGCGCTCATAGTCTTTCAACCGACGAGAAGCATAGGCGATCACCTTCCCGCTCGCATTAACACACATCCTAGCCCTTTCTTGGAAGCATCATCATGAGACCACAAAGTTTCCTGAGCCATTCGGGACTGCAAGCACAGGAGCTGAGACCAGCCTATGTTTGAGATCCTGAAAGCTTGCCTCGCTATCATCACTCCACAAGAAGGCATTACCCTTTCGGGTCAACTGGGTCAAAGGTGCGGCTATTTTTGAGAAGTCCTTAACAAAACGTCTATAATAGCTCGCGGACCAAGAAACTTCGCACCTCGTGGATCGTCTTTAGGCGAGGCCAATCGTGCGGATCGCTCTATCTTGGCGGGATCCATCGCTACACCGTCTTTGGACACCACGTGTCCTAGGAATGCTACTTGCCGCAAACCGAACTCACACTTAGAGAATTTCGCATACAATCGGTTGGTCCTCAAAGCTGACAACACCTTCGCCAAGTGGATCTCATGCTCTTCTGTCGTCTTAGAATACACCAAAATATCGTCGATGAAGACGATCACAAATGTGTCAAGGAACTCCTTGAACACCCTGTTCATTAAGTCCATGAAAGCGGCTGGGGCATTAGTCAATCCAAAGGACATTACCGTGAACTCGTAATGTCCATACCTGGACCTGAAAGCAGTCTTCGGAATGTCCTCCTCTTTGATGCGCAACTGATGGTACCCCGATCGCAGGTCGATCTTAGAAAACACCGTTGCCCTCTGCAATTGGTCAAACAGTCATCGATTCGGGAAGGGGTACTTATTCTTTATTGTTACCTTATTTAACTCTCGGTAGTCAATGCACAATCGCATCGATCCATCCTTCTTCTTTACGAATAGAACTGGCGCGCCCCACGGTGAAACGCTAGGGCGGATGAAACCTCTATCCAGGAGTTCCTGTAACTGGGTCTTAAGCTCCTTCAACTCTGCTGGGGCCATTCTGTAGGGAGCCTTAGATAACGGAGTCGTTCCAGGCTCGAGCTCAATGCTAAAGTCAACCTCTCGAACTGGAGGTAATCCGGGCAACTCCTCTGGGAACACATCGGTAAACTTTCTAACAACAGGACCGAGGTCACCTCAGTCCCTTACCTTTCAGATCTCAAACACTCAGCCAAGAAGGCCCACGCTCCTTTACTTACCAATCTCCTTGCCTTCTTGAGCGGAAATCATTTTGGGATCCTCCACTGTTCTCTCGAACTTGAAACTAGACTCATCGGAGGTCGGAACACCACCTCCCGCCGATGATGATCGCCGATTGGCATGGTTCGCAGACAACCAATCCATGCCTAAGATTACATCAAGTCGCCCATGTCTAGAACCACGAGCATCACATCTATCACACGATTCGCCACAACTACCTGCCCAGACTTAACCTTTTCCCGAACAACTAATTCCATGCCTACCGGAGTGGCAACTGATAGTTCAAAATCTAGCGGTTCTACCTCTAACCGAGCTTGACCCACAAACACGCGAGAAATAAACGAGTGGGTACTACTCGAATCAAACAAAACAAAAGCAAGGTGGCCTAGAACGGGTAGCGCACTGCCACCACCGAGAGCGGCACCCTCTCGCATTCCTCGCATTCGCTCGCGTTGCATAGACTCCGCTCTTTCCGACGGTCCCCCGGTTCGCTTCATCCTTTTTCACCGTGCAGGCCCAAGCGAGGTGCCCTGGTTTACCACACTTATAACAGATCCTCTGATCTCTGATCCCCTGCTTGCACACAGACGACAAGTGGCCCACCTTTCCGCAGTTGTTGCATGTCTTATTAGTTGCGTGGATGAGCTCCAGAGTGTTGTCCTCCTTGCCGTGAACACGAACCTCTTCCCGGTCTGTTTCAACCGTTGACTCGCACTCGGGGACAGAGCCTAGCGAAGCCCTGTTCAAACCTCCTCTTTCGCCTACCCCGAACTCTGGCGGGCTCGCTCGGCGCCGACTAAGACTGCCTCCCTTCGTCTTTGGAGTACAAGCGCCCAACAGCGGGAGGCCACTCGGATGGCTGCGGCGTAAGTCTTTGGTTCATGGGCAACCACACTCAGTATATCATCTGCGCGCAACCCCCGCCAGAATCGATCAACCTTCTTCTTTTCTGTATCGACCAAATCGGCGGCAAAGCGGGACAACATGGTAAATTCATGCTCATACTCTTCCACTGGTTGACCGAACCCCTGCTTCAACTGAATGAACTCTGTTTGTTTCTGGAGTCTAGCCACGGCCGGGTAGTATTTCTCGAAAAATACCTCCTGGAACTTCACCCAAGTCACTGGTCCGGTACTGACATCAATGGACCGAACTGCAGCTTGCCACCACAAAAGAGCACGACCTGAAAGCGCCAGAATAGCACACCGCACCCTCTCGGTGTTCGGGCAAAGACATGCGCTCAAATCTTCGATTCGACGGCCGCGCAAACCACGCCTCTGCAGCCATGGGATCTACACTTTGGCCATCGAACAGGGGTGGGTCGTACTTCTTAAAGTCCCTGAGGTACCTTGCCTCCTCAGTCGTCGCCCCATGGGTCTGGGCTGATGCGACTCCCTGGTTTTGAACAGCTGCTAGCCCCTCATTCTGGCTTGTTATAACTCCCAGGGCTTGGGTGAGCAAAGCTGACTGCCCTGCCAGAGTCGTCTGGACGAGCTCCTGGAGGTTGGCTAAGAATACATTGGTCATCGGTGGAGCTTGCTCGCCCCCTTGCTCACGTACTCCTTCATTTTGCCCCGCCGACTCCGCGACGGTCGGAGCATCCTGATTTGGCCCCTCCTGATGCTCGGAGCGCTCGTCAGCTGGTGCCTCCACGGTCGGGTTTTGACCTCGGGCCCCTCGGCCTCGGCCTCTACGTCCACCACGGTGACCTCGTCCGCCAGTGGTCGACCTACCACGTCCTCTAGCACGTGTCATAATTTGGTTTACAATTTATCAAAGGTCAACTTCGTAACCCAAATAGGCATTTCGACAATAACTCATACAACACAATAACAACCCGAAACAAAGCAATATCCTTTACTAGATAATAAAAAGCAAACCTGATGATGACCGGGCGAGTCCCTTGCAGAAGGCTATGGAGGACAAACACCTACGACGTAGGCAGTATACAGAACCTAAAATCGTCGCTCTGATACCAACTGTAACACCCCAAAAAAATGCAACTAAACTACTAGGGGTGATACTCCAAATTATACGCTTCGCACGAAATTTTAATGACATAACGGCATAACTAGGACTGATCCAAAAATTTTCCTGTCACCTGGATAGGCTAAACACTTCTAAAACACGACCTCACGGGGTACCAGCCTCCACCGAACTACAATAAACACACAGGCTGGGTTCCAGATCCCCGGAGTCCACAAACAACCACGCTTACTTAAATCATGCTTTCTAGCTTAGTTGACAAAAACCAGACAGTCATTCTCAAATATACTTAAAAGCATGAACAGAACAACACATGCAAGTTTAACTCAATAATTTAAACGATCCAACAAAAGAACAACAAAGTATAAAGCAACGGCAAACTCTTAAAACAAGAGAACAACCCTAACTAAGCCTAACATGTCCATCCATAGCCTTGCAAAGGCCCGCCAACACCCTGGTCATCTCAGTGTCTCACCTTACCTGCAAATAAAACACACAAAACGAGGGGGTGAGTATAAAATACTCAGTAAGTAGCCCACTTCGTCCAACGTATAACTGTAAAGATAAAGAAAACAAGGTCGAGTCTCTCGACTGGGAAGTACATGACTCGTTCATCCCCACTGATTCTCGGTTTCTCACGACTCTAGCTTACTTAGTTTCTAACTCTGTCCTACCCTTGGCTTCTGGACTAAGTTGGCAACAAAAGCGGTGCTACCGCCCACAACTCAAGACCACGGGGCTCTCCCGGGTCTCATCTAGGGTGAAGGAATGTGTCCAACCCCTCTGCAACTCTGGGAATCACTCCCTGAGCCTGAATCCAGGACGAAGAGCGTGTCCAACGTCCCGTACATCTCGGGAATCACTCCCTGAACCACGAACTTAGGGCAAGGAACGTATCCACTACCCCCTGCACTCTGGGAATCACTCCCCAAGCTTTTCTATTAGATGGAGGGCAAACCCCACATCCCGTGTCAACTTGCCAACCTAGAGTCACAGTCTGCTAAGGGTTATACAAGGAGTTCGGTCTGTAACGCGTCTGGATGTGTTAACCTAACCTAGGGTACACAACATCTCCTCGGCCATCCCCGAACTAAACATATATCTACACACGCCCATGCTTGAGGGTACACACATTCACAATCATCATGCTTATAATTTGTCACGAGATCTACATCAAACATAAATTGATATTTCGAGTTCCGTCATATGGGAATAAGCAAGCAAGACATGAATTTCTACAAGGCCTAGAGCCGAACTACGTCTATGGTCTAACATTCAATTATCAAGATCACGGTCATACACAAACCACGAAAATCGTGACATATACACTTTGAAATCCCTAAGCCCTACACTTATGGGTGGGATAGTCCAATGACTACTTACTTGAACTCCAACAATCGAGCGAGAAGAGGAATGCGACGTGAGCTCCAAGGTACCTCCTACTCCAATTAGTCCCTAACGCAGAAACACACACACGGTTAACAAATTGGAACACAAATGATACCTTGAACGCTTTTGAGGCGTAAACTTACCCAACGGAGACCAAACAAACTAAGGAATGGCGAGGCGATCGCGACGAAAAGGGCGATCGCGGACTGCGACGCAGACGGCGGCGCGTGGTGGACGGCGGCGGCGTGGCGTGGCGCGCGAGTGGCGGCGCGTGGCGGGCGTGGGACGGCAAGCGCGCGCTGGGATCGTCGGCGGCTGCGAAAAACTAGATCCGCCTCCTCGGCCCGATCTACCGAAAACCGGCCGGTTCGTCAAAAACCCGCCAAAAACCGCCTGAACCGGATGGAAGAAGCTGCGGGTCTCGCGGATCTGGCCGGCGTCGACTTCGGTTGCGACGGGGCGCCGGCGGCTTCACTGCAGGAGAACAACGGCGTCGGGGCTTCTTGCTCGGAGTAGGCTGCGAGAGAGAGAGAGAGAGAGAGAGAGAGAGAGAGAGAGAGAGAGAGAACGTGAGAGAGAGAGAGAAAAACGGAGAGGAAGGAGAAGAAGGAAAAAGGAAAGTCGAGAGGGAGGGGAGAGAGAAAAAGAGAGAGAGAGCGACGGGGAAGCGCCTGTGGCACTGAACGGCCATGGCGGCCGTTTCTGGCTGCAGAGCCTTGAGGAGGAGAGACGAAATTTTTTTTTTTTTTTTTTTTTTTTTTTTTTTTTTTTTAAGGCACCGGTCATTCTGTGCTCTCCTTGGTTCCTCCACTTGATTGATTGATTGATGCCTAGAAGTTGTGTAAAAGGAGACTTAAATAACCTAAACCCTAAATCCTAGAAAGAGACTTTCCCAAAATAATTAGAGAATAATATTGTGTAGGTAATGAGAATCCCGCGCAGCGGAAGACGATTGAATCGTCGAGGTATCAATATGCAACATAGTTTTGTTAAAATTGATCTAACACTAGATCTAGGCTAAACATGCTTAAAATAAGAAGAAAATTACAGCAAATAGAGTTTACTTACTTGTTGAAGACTTTCTTCAAAGTTTCTTCCTCAAATCACGAACTCTTCGTGCTCCTTGAACTCAACGAACTCTTCCCACGAATGGAACCCGAACACCACTACTTGGAGTCTCGGTTGTTCTCTTTTGGAGAAGGGAAGATGGTGGGATCTTTTGTGTTTTGGAGAGGGAGGAGAATTGAGAGAGAATTGAGAGAATTCCTCTTCTCTTCTTTGATGAAAAATCAAAAAATGAGAGATTGAGCTACAATCCTTCTTGCAAGAATAGTTTATATAGTGGAATTGATGGAGTTAAAATCTCCACATAATTACCACTTTACCACAACCATAGGTTATGCAAATCTCATTTGTATAACCACACAATATAAGATATCTCATATCTCATATTGCAAATCTCATTTGCAATAATTGTGGATTAATTAAATTGAATCACATCCAATTTAATTTCTCCAATTAGCCCTAATTCAACAATTAGGCTAACCTATAGTTTATTATGAATCTCATTCACATTAAACTATATATTATATCATTCATATCTCATATAAATGACATAAATGCCCTTAAAGTGAAATTGAACACTTCAATTCCATACCAAAACATTAACCCTTCTTTTAACCAGATTGAGCCAACCGAGGGACCTAATGGACCTACTGATGGCGGGCTCTAATGATCCGAGATTAAACTGTCAAACTCTTTGGCGGTTAACCAACATTCATTAGCTACGGTAACACTCCACTATAGCCCGTGAGCCGCACTCCCGTCGGTCTGAGAATATTACGTGTCCACCGATATAACCAATTCCCATGAGTCGACCCTTCACGGGTGTTGTTCAGAGACACTATGGTGGGTCAAATTACCGCTTTTACCCCGTGTCTACCTCTTGTTCCTTAAGTCCCCTTTGCTCCTCTAATGAACATTATATGGTGATGGTCCAACCATACACAACACCCTTCTCGGGCTAGTGAGAAGGTGGGCGCGTTGTGTCAAGCCACGGAGGAGACAAGACTTAAGGGAACAACCCTCTAGTTTCCCTAAAAAGTAGGAGCGAGTGAATTCCATCTCGCGTAGTTAAGTTCCCAGCTCCCTACTTGGTTCTCGTCACGAGAAGATAGGCATATTGGCGAGTAAGCGTGACCACCCTCACCGTACTAGTCAAAGAACGGACACTCTGCATGGGAGTCCGTAACACGCTCGGGATTGTGTCGAGTCACTAATGGTCATCTCACGAAGTTATTAGTCCTTCTTGTCAGCGGTGTTACATCGGTAGGTCTAATAAATCACGGTCGGTCTTGTACAATCTCATTGCAGGATGCCCCCACTCGCATGGCAACTACATGAACGAGTCAGATCACCTCGTTTGTATCTAATACAAAGCGGGTCGCATCCACAGTGTATCCAGGATTAGGTCTCCAACCCTATCCATATACTGTAGACCGTTCAGGTCATTAACTCGAACGTAATCCTCCTTGTGTGTCCACTACACACCGTTCAAGTTCTAGTTCTCTCATAAATTCAATGACCCTGGAACTTAGTTTATTGGAAAAGTTTATAAATATTGCGAGACACAAAGTGATGAAATGAATAACTCTTATTAATTTCAAACAATATATTACAAACACGAGATTAAGACAAAAATCCCAACATATTGAAGATAACATAAAATAAAATAAATAATTTGCTATCTTGCAAGATGCTGGAAAATATAATCAAATCTTGGATATTCTCTCATATATTCCCAAGAGAAGCATAGAAGGTTGCAAATATGGAAAGTTTCTAGACTGCATAGCCTTTGGTCTTTCGCCCATAACTTCTTCTTCAAACCTCAAAATCACGTGATCTTTATATAGCTGGAAAGCTCTTTTCAAGAACTTTTCAATGGTATCTAATTTGAATATATTCTCAAATATAATCTACAAGATAATTGAGTCGGAAATTAGAATAAATTATTCTCAGGTACAACAGTTTTCCAACAAGAGCAATGACCATTCGAAATATCATAACTTTTAGAATACTTGGTGGAATGCAACGAATCTTATACCGTTGGAAAGATAATTCGATAAGATTCAATTTGGCACCAAATTTGAATATATTTGAACTTGATAAGATAATGATATAATCGATCAAACGTGATATCCGAATAAGAGAAAATCAGGCAGAAAATCTTTGCAGCGTCTCGACGCTTGATGCAACATCTTGGCAAGCCTCCCCACAGCGTCGAGCGAGCTCCCTTGCAATTGAAATCCTTCAGCGTCGAGACGCTACAAATAGCGTCTATACGTTTTGTGTGCGGGTCTTCTGACTTGTGAGTGATCAACGTCTAGACACTTCTTTTAGGCGTCTAGACGCTTTGCAGGTGGTCTCTTTGGCATGTCAATCTCTTCTTTATTCAATTTGATGCAGTCTTTGTTAATCTTGACCTTTTAACCCTTAATTGTTTCCAAGCTTCCGAAATGGCCTCGAAATACAAATCTCCTGTAAAATAGACAAATAAGCATATGTAGCAGAACTAGCATAAGATAAATAGATAAAGATAACACTTTTATGGTGCTATCAATCTCCTCAATAGAGAATGAATTCTCTCTAAGCTTATTCTTCTCCAATCCCTTGTAAACTTTCTTTCAAGAAGCTCCCACAAGCCTTGGTCATGTGTTCGAGTCATAGCCAGGAATATTTTGTGGAGGAGATAGAGACCCGCTAGAGAATATCTCCATATTTTTCTCCCAGTGAGTTTGCTAAACATTATATAATTTTAGTTTAATTTTAAATAAAATCAAAGACGATCCAATGCTTTTGCTATGGAGTGAAGAGGTCATTCCCTTCACACCTAACAACCACTTCCACAACCACTTAACGACCACTCCACCGACCTAACTACCCTGATGACTACTCCAACAACCCCACCACTCGACAACTACTACCAACAACTACCCAATGACCACTCTGACAACTTGACCATCGTGCAACCACTACCGACGACCATCTCGACAACCCAACCACCTCATCAATCCAATCACTCTGTGACGATCTTAATTTTTCAAACCCAAATCTCTTAGGGGCGTTACTAAGCAACACCGTCTGCACAAAAACTTTGATAGCATAACGACGTTGCTAAGACATAACCCACATTTTTCTTGTCCTGTTTAAAACATAAAACATTTCAAAGGTCTATTAAAACAGCCAAACTCTTCAAACTACAATAAAAAATAGGTTGAGTTTCAACAGATCAGGAATTTACAACAGTAATGCCACAACATAAGTAAACTTCTAATCTATTAAGAAGGTACAACAGAAATATAAAGTACTAGAATAGCTACTATGAGCTAAAAGACACCAAAGAACATCCTCATAGCCTCGCCAGGTTGCCACCATCGTCATTCATCTCATAGTTAACTTTCATTTGCAAACAAAAACAATAAAAGAAAGGAGTGAGTATAAAAATATCCAGTAAGTAGCTCACTTACGTCCAACCCTATTTCAGCATAAAGAAACAACGAAACTCATTTACTAAACGCGACTCAAACCCCATAATAGGTCTCACATTTAAGACACTTCACCTCAAACTACCCACTTTCCACTTTCATACCACACTCAGCTAGACGTCCGACCTAGCCTTACCCAAGCCCACACAGGATTGCACAACTCCTTGTTGTACGTCGATATACGTCTCCCTAACTAGCATGTTGACATAGCCCAAACCCGCTCCACAGGACGCTCGTAAGAAATGTCTCACTCCATGTTTGTTGCCACACTCATTGTGACTCACCTTGGAACATTCTCGTCTTTGGTCTTTTGTCATGACTACTATGGCTCACCACAAGACATCATTGCCCCTGGTCTGTTGTCACACACACTGTGACTCACCATGAGACACCCTAGGACTTTTGTCACAAACACTGTGACTCACCACGAGACGACCTCGGGACTTTTGTCGCACACACTGTGACTCACCACGAGACATCATCAATACACATACTCCATGATAGTTTTTTGCCACACAAGGTTTCAGTACAATGTCACCTAAATAAGGAGTAAGGTAGGGACTACTAGCCTGAGAGAGTCCCATGACACAACTTTATTTACTTGGTACCAAAGTCATATTTGGAGATACTTACTAACAATCATGTGAACAATACAAGCTACATATCATTTATGATCCTCAACCACACATGCATCAAATAGAACTCAAGTCAACCCAAAGTTGACTAACAACCAAGATTCATCTTCACGTTTACTTTACTCCTTACCTCATATTTTGTGTGTGAGGAATAATCCAAATGACTACTTACTTTTGCTAATCTAAAACCCATAAACATACTACCAAGCACCTAATTTGTTAAATTAGAGTTTAACAATACAAACAATTCAACTCCCACCTCACATAATAAGACATATAGTCCGTAGATACATGATAAATACGATCAAACATGATTCATAGGCTCATGATAACATACACATAATCATGCCAAGTATAAAGCTCATAAAACATAATAAGACACATAGTCCATAGATACACATAAATATGATCAAACATGATTCATAGGCTAATGATAACACGCACATAATCATACCAAGTATAAAACTCATAAAACATAATAAGACACATAGTCTATGGATACATGATAAATATGATCAAACATGATTCATAGGCTCACGATAACATACACATAATCATGCCAAGTATAAAGCTCATAAAACATACTACACAAGTTTCATAAACACTTTAAATAGCTAAACAAAAGTTTAATGCTAGAAACAACTCAAAAATACACAAATAAGCAATGTCGATCACCTTTCTCCTTAACTTAGGAGCTTGGTTTTAATCCAAATGACTACTTACCTTAAGTTTGAAGATTCACAAAAAGAGCGTGTGCTCCTAAACAACCATAACAAACTTAAGAAGTTGAAATTAAGTGGGTTAGATCAACTCCGACAGAGGTGGTGGTCCGACGACATTCAAAGGCGGCAGTCCAACGAAACTCCGGCAGTAGTCCGACGAAATTCCGGTGGTGGTCTGACGACACTCCAGCGGCAGTCCAACGACTTTTCGGCGGTGGTCCAGCGAGACTCCAGCGACGGTCCGACGAGATGAAGAGTGTGGAGAAAAGAAGAAGAAGGAGAAGAAGAGAAGAGTTTTGAGGTACACCCTTTAGGTTGCAATTACTCTAGTTTAAATAGGTAGCAAAAGTCATAATCCTTTTTAGAAAAGGAAATTCTATTTTTAGAAAAAGAATCTTAATCCTCTTTAAAAAAAAAAAAAGAGATCTTAATCCTTCTTTTTTTAAACACAAATCCTAATGCTTTTTAGACTTTAACACACTCTTTCCTAAAAGAACTCTAGATTCCTAATCTTGATTCGATTATCCAAAGATTCAAATTTAAAACAAATACAAATTAAAACACCTAATTTTACGGGGCGTTACAATATACCCATCTAAGAAAAACTTTCGTCCTCGAAAGTTGCTAGAACTTAACAACGACCACTCCCTCAAGCCATAAACTAAACTTAAACTCTAAACTACCTTAGCACAAGAACAAAGAATTCAGAAGCATAGCAAAACAAGTGTTAACACACAAGCAAATTAAATAACTTTAACTAACTTACAAAATAAAAACAAACCTGGAGATAACGAGTCGACTTCCTGCGATAGGCTATAAGGACCAGTGCCTACGATGTAGGCAAGTCTGCAGAATCTAAAACCTATGCTCTGATACCAACTGTAACGACCCTAATTTTTCAAACTCAAATCTCTTAGGGGCATTATTAAGCAACACCGTCTACACCAAAACTTTGGTAGCATAACGACGTTGCTAAGACAAAACCCACACTTTTCCTGACCTGTTTAAAACATAAAACATTCCAAAGGTCTATTAAAACACATAAACTCTTCAAACTACAATCAACAATAGGTTGAGTTTCAACAGATCAGGAATTTACAACAGTAATGTCACAACATAAGTAAACTTTTAATCTATTAAGAAGGTACAACAGAAATATAAAGTACTAGAATAGCTAATATGAGATAAAAGATACCAAATAACATCCTCATAGCCTCGCCAAGTTGCCACCATCGTCATCCATCCCATAGTTTAACTTTCATCTGCAAACAAAAACAATAAAAGAAAGGAGTGAGTATAAAAATACCCAGTAAGTAGCTCACTTATGTCCAACCTTATTTCAGTATAAAGAAACAACGAAACTCATCTACTAAACTCAAGTAAAACCCCAGAATAGGTCTCACATTTAACACACTTCACCTCAAACTACCCAGTTTCCACTTTCATACCACACTTAGCTAGACGTCTGACCTAGCCTTACCCAAGCCCACACAGGATTGCACAGCTCCTTGTTGTACGTCGGTATACGTCTCCCTAACTAGCATGCTGACATAGCCCAGACCTACCCCGTAGGACGCTCGTAAGCTATGTCTCACTCGAGGTCTGTTGCCACACTCATTGTTACTCACCTTGGAGCATTCTCGTCTTTGGTCTGTTGTCATGACTATTATGACTCACGACAAGACATCATTTTCCCTGGTCTGTTGTCACACACACTATGACTCACCGTGAGACGACCCTGGGACTTTTGTCACACACACTGTGACTCACCACGAGACATCATCGCCTCGTGACTGTTGTCACAAACATTGTGACTCACCACGAGACGACCCCGAAACTTTTGTCACACACACTGTGACTCACCACGAAACATCATCAATACACACACTCCATGATAGTTTTTCGCCACACAAGGTTGCAGGACAACGTCACCTAAAAAGGAGTAAGGTAGGGACTACTAGCCTGAGGGAGTCCTATGACACAACTCTCTTTACTTGGTACCAAAGTCATATTTGGAGATAGTTACTAATAATCATGTACAAGCTACATATCATTTATGATCCTCAACCACACATGCACCAAATAGAACTCAAGTCAACCCAAAGTTGACTAACAACCAAGATTCATATTCACGTTTACTTTACTCCTTATCTCATATTTTGTGTGTGAGGAATAATCCAAATGATTACTTACTTTTCCTAATCTAAACCCCATAAACATGTTATCAAGCACCTAGTTTGTTAAACTAGAGCTTAACAATACAACCAATTCAATCCCCACCTCACATAATAAGACAAATAGTCCGTAGATACATGATAAATACGATCAAACATGACTCATAAGCTCATGATAGCATACACATAATCATGTCAAGTATAAAGCCCATAAAACATAATAAGACACATAGTCCATAGATACATATAAATATGATCAAACGTGATTCATAGGCTAATGATAACATACACATAATCATACCAAGTATAAAACTCATAAAACATAATAAGACACATAGTCTATAGATACATGATAAATATGATCAAACATGATTCATAGGCTCACGATAACATACACATAATCATGCCAAGTATAAAGCTCATAAAACATACTACACAAGTTTCACAAACACTTTAAATAGCTAAACCAAAGTTTAATGCTAGAAACAACTTAAAAATACACAAATAAGCAATGTCGATCACCTTACTCCTTCACTTAGGAGCTTGGTTTTAATCCAAATGACTACTTACTTTAAGTTTGAAGATTCACAAAAAGAGTGTATGCTCCTAAACAACCATAACAAACTTAAGAAGTTGAAATTGAGTGGGCTAGATCAACTCCGGCAGAGGTGGTGGTCTGATGGCGACGGCGACAGCGGCGGCGGTCCGGCGAAACTCCGACGACGGTTTGGCGACTTTTCGGCGGCGGTCCGGCGAGATGAAGAGTGTGGAGTAAAGAAGAAGAAGAAGAGAAGAGTTTTGAGGTACACCCTTTAGGTTGCAATTACTCTAGTTTAAATAGGTAGCAAAAGTCCTAATCCTTTTAGGAAAGGAAATTCTATTTTTAGAAAAAGAATCCTAATCCTCTTTAAAAAAAAATCTTAATCCTTTTTTTTAAAACACAAATCTTAATCCTTTTTAGACTTTGACACACTCTTTCCTAAAAGAACTCTAGATTCCTAATTTTGATTCGGTTATCCAAAAATTCAAATTTAAAATAAATACAAATTAAAACACCTAATTTTACGGGGCGTTACACACTTCCATCGACCCAACTACCCCAGTGCCTACTCCAACGATCACCTCAGCAACCCAACTGCCTAGTCAATTTTAAGTTTAAAATAAAATAAAAAATGACTACTAAACAAATTTTTAACCAATTATACATTTGAAATAGGTTTCAAAATACTGTGCAAAATATATTTTTAATATTTTAATTTCTAAAATAAAATTCAAATTTTATAACTCATTTTCCTTGAAATAGATTTCAAAATACGGTGCAAAATTTTGTTTAAATTACATAATATCTTAAATAGACATCCAATATTTTATTAATTCTTAAAATAGAGTTTCAAAAATAGTTTATGAATATTTTTTAAAATAGAGTTTTAAATTCCTAATTTCTTAGATAGACTTCTATTTTTTTTTAATTTCTAAAATAGAGTTCCAAAAATAGGTTTCTGTATTTTGTGAAATGAAGTTTTTTATTCCACAATTTATTGAATATTCTATTTTTTTTAAATAGAGTTCCTAAACTATTTTTTAAATACTTTGTGAAATAAAGTATTGATTATTTAAAATATATCTCTTTACTAATATTATTTAGTTTACATTATAATGAATGAAGTGAATGAGATATCAATATATTTGTACAAACTACACATTCATATTTAACTATATATTCTTGAAATAATTGATTCATATAATTGGTTAGAATATTGATATGCAATTAAAAAATTTGTAAAAAATTAGTCTAAACAAACTCAACCTTACACCCCAAATATATGTTTCAGAAAATTAGTCAAACTCAACCCTACACCCAAAATACACCAAAATACAGTAATCATGAACCCTAGGGTTCATAATTACTAGGATTTATGATCCCAAACCAACGTTCCAAACAACTCTTTAGTGTTGGGGGAGGGGGTGTTAAAATACCAAAAAAAAAAAAAAAACAATGCTAACAATCTAAAAGCTTCTTAGAGTATTTATCTATAGTAGAATACTCTAGATTTATGTTGAAGTTTGTAAATAAATAACTCAAAAAGGAAAGATCTAGAAATATCTTAGATATTCTTAGGCTCCAAGGAATTCTAGAGAATTCTTTTAGACATAAAGATAAGTTTGATAGAAATATCTTGAATTTTTTATATCAAATAAGAGCCTAAAAAAATCCTTGTGTTTGGGCTCCAAGCATTTCATACTTATATAAATAGAAAATGTGTCCGCCCATGTGTGATAGCACTAAAATAGTGTAATATTTATGCCTTATTTTTGTTAGTTATTTCTGATAAATGTGAGCTTTTATGTGAAGTTATTGTTGATATCAGAAAACCGAGTTTAATCGAGAGAAAATGTTGATTCACAAGTATTGAGGTCCAATTGAATAATTTTCAACCATTTTGGAGAGCAAAGAAGAAGAAGCAAGATACATTCAAATGACCAAAAATTAAGGGGTCAGCATCGAGACGTTGACCCTGGCGTCTCAACGCTGATGCACAAGCGCGCGCGAGGATTTCGTCCATAGCATCGAGACGTTGTCCTAATGTTAATGAAATGGTATGTTTGTTAGCGTATCAACGTTGTATCACATAATGCCATTTATTCATCATTTTGAGATGAATTGAGGGGAACCCTAGAGGACTTTGGTCTCTTTTACGGAAACTAGCCATTTTGGGCAATTGGGAGGTAATCTTGGTTGCTCGGGCACTGTGATCAAGGTTTGGAGCACGAAAATTGAGGCTAGAAGTGTAAATTGACGGGTTTATTCTTCTTCTTCTCTATTTTTTCATAATGTTTTGTTGTTGGGTTGTATTTTATGCTTTAAGGAACAATTATAGTGATGTTTAGTGGTCGATTTTGCTTTGTTTGAGGAATTAATGTAGCTAATTGGATTATGCCTTAATTATTTGAGATTTTTTAATTAGGGTTTCTTGATAAATCACTTTGTGCATTGTGTGTTGATGTCATTAACAAAATAAGGAATATGGGTTAATAGATGACAAATTGTAATTTTAACGACCCTAAAAAATGAGTGACCCTACTAAGGAGATTAGCGTGGTTAGACTGCCAACGCCAAAATTTTGGTAGCATAACTACATAACTAGAAACTACACAAGAATTTTAGAACCTGGAAAACACAACAATACAGTTTAATAACTCAGAAGGATACCCAATCTCCACTAACTTCATTCAAGATCAGGTTGGGCCTTAGAATTCAGAATTTCTAGAACAGATGCACAACACACAGAAATCTCAAGGAAAACCAAAGTCACAAACTTAATAGAATCAAAGCTAAAACATAACAACAAGAAACATTTAGAGTTATTACAACCACTTCGTAGTCTAAAATATGGCTTCAATGTAAATATAAATGAAACATCTTAAAAGAAGAAAAACCGAACCTAAGTATAAGAAATGTCTCCATAGCCCTATTAGGTCGCCGTTGTCGTTACCCACCTCGTGGTTTAGTGTTATTTGCAACAAAACGACAAGGTAGTAGAGTGAATATTAAAATACTCAGTAAGTAGCCCACATAGGGTCCAAAATACCACCGCACAGTCAGAAAATGAAAGTAGCCCTAGTTTAATATGCACTCCTAATCCCATACCCTCTGATCAGGCATCCACGATTTTCACAACTCTGCCTAGACTCGCCCAAACGTGCCTTCACGAAAGCTAGGTGTATCCAATATGCCACAACAAGCTAAAAATCGTGAAAACTTGGCCCTATCCAATTTGCCACAAAGGCTAAACATCACGAAAGCTAGGCCTACTAACAAAATTCCACAAAGGCCAAATATCACGAAAGCTAGGCCTACTAACAAATTGCCACAAAGGCTAAACATCACAAAAGCTAGACCTACTAACAAATTGCCACAAAGGCTAAACATCATAAAAGCTAGGCCTACTAACAAAGTGCCACAAAGGTTGAACATCAAGAAAGCAACACAAAAATACAACCACGCCATACAACAAACTATACTACTAACTAACAAGCACGCAAGCTTGACATATCAACCTAACATAACCATACAACCACCTAACCAGATAGCAACACAACCATGCCACAATAACTGCATTACACGACAACCGCACATCAAGCCCTTTGCTTATGAGCTAGGTGCAAATGCAACTAACTACTTACCTTAAGTTGGGAGTATAACAAGCTAGCTCCTCTTTCCCAGGTCAATGCCAAGCTTACCTATCAACAAACCAAAATAAAAAATATGCCATTAGAGATGTCTAAGGCCAACTTTTAACAACCAATCAGGTGACCACCTCAACCCATAAATGAAACATTAGGGCCCTCGGCACCTAAAATTCACCTTTGGTCCAACCTACAAGACTTTTGCTAGGCCCCTAAATACAAAATAACAGTATTCTGAGATAAAAACTTACACCCGATGTCGAATTGTAACTCCTGTTGTTGAGCAATTCACCGTCTCTAGCCCAAAAACAATTCTCCAAATAGAAAATCATTCCACTACTCAGTCACCACATGTTACACTGTCCAACCACAACACAAAACTAGTCAGAATGAGAGAAATGACGATAGAGAGAGAGACTCAGACAGAAGTGAGGGATCCCTCAGGTTGTTAGTTAAATTGATGGGGCTTGATCTGTGTGAAGGGAATCGAGGGTGGGGTCTTGATTAGTCGTTGGTGAAGACACATAGAGGAAGAGATATGAGGTTTGGATTGTTGTATTATCGGCGAAAAAGAAGAAAAACAAGGTGGGTTCTGGCACCCACCAACACACACGACCGAAAGAGGAGAGGTTGGGGGACTCATCGGCGCACGCGGAATGAAGGGATTGTCGGGGTTTCGCTGGCACTCGTGGACTGAAGGGGCGGTCAGGGTTGTATCGGACAAGGAAGGAGAAAAAGGATTGAGTATGGGACGATTTCAGTTGGGGGAAGATGAAAATTAATTAAAAAAAAACAAGAAAGGAAAAAGAAGGAAGAAATGAAAAATTAAAAAAAAAAAAGAAAGAAAATGAAACCTTACTGAAATTTCTTTGTTCTACAACTACACGCTCTTTGGCCAACACAACACCACAGAGAAAATAGGGGATTTGCAATTCACACTCTTTAGGTTACATTCCACCTGAATTAAATAGACCTCAGTTTGGATCCCTTTAAAATCCAAAATAACACATCTGCCCTGAAATCTCTCAGTTTGACGTGTAGAGTTGAGTTGAGTTGATCATAGTTGAGTTGAGTTGAGCAGAATTAGATATTAGTGAGTTCATAAGTCTTTGTTTGGGGTGCAGGATTGGGTTAAGTTGAGTTAGAAAATCTGTGTTTGGGGTGTAGAGTTGAGTTGAGTTGTTAGGGGTATCTGATGTAGTTTTTTGTAACGTCAAGCAAACTGATTTTTAGCTGATTATTTTTTCTTTTATTTTTATTTTTTCAATCATTAATCTAGAAACATATTTTTTTCATATTTGCAACACTGAATTTAGATGTCCACTTCAAAAAAAATAATATTTCAATTTCAACATTGATTTTTTCTTTTAAAAAAAAATCATTCTTTATCTTTCTTTTTTTAGAAATTGACTTTTTTCAAACTATAGACAATATATCATTGTTTCCTCTTTTTTCTATATATTAAACTTTTTTCAATTTATTTTTCATAAAAAAAATTATTTAGAGAAATCACTTATTTGTAGTACACATTGAGTGTGACGCCCGATAATTTCAGGTAATTTATTATTTCTTTTCAAAGTTCATTTCGGGCTCATGTTGTGATTTTATTTAAGTTTTGGGTCAGGAGGTTAATTATTGGATCTTGCAGGGACCCAAATAATTAAACCTCACCTTTAAATTGAGTGGTCAGCTCCCTTGCTTTTGATATCGAGCGTGCTAGAGGAAGAGTTGAGGAACAAATCCTTCGGCTAAGGAGTAGACCTTTGGAGGAACGTCGAGGCTAAGAACGTGTGAAGGACTAGTTCGACTTGTAATTGTGGGTGCCTTAGGCTGCTAGCAAGAACAAGGACCTTTCGTTGCACATTAATCTGAGGTAAGTAGTCGTTTGGTTTAAACATCAAGCTCTGAAGTGATAGAGTTTGTGCGTAGGATCGCTTATGGTGTGCTTTGTAACTTGTTGTGTGGATTGTTGTTTTACTGCTTGGTTCATGAGATCCTGATTATCGTGTTCTGGTTGTGTTTATCTTGTGTTGCTTATGACTTATGGTTGGTTGCTGAGTGAGACTCGAGTCTGTGTGGTAGTGCACGTTGTGTGTTTGACCCTAGAACCGAGCAGGTTAAGCTGTGTGGTGGTTTAGGCCAGGGATGGTTAGTTAGCTTTATGGTTGAGCCAAAGGTTGTTTGGCGGGCTGTGTGGTTGGCTAGTTGGGTTGATGGTTAGGGACTCGGTGTTTAAGATGACCATGGAAGAGTTTAGGGGAAAGTCTAGAAGAGGCAAGAGAGTCTGACCTTCTAGGCTAGCATCACCAAATCAACTGAGTGACCCTAAGCGAGACAGAACCTCTAGGCTGGCATCTCTGTGTGAACATTAGGGTCGAGCGCGCCCTTTTGTGAGCTGTGTGGACATAGGGTCGAGCGCCCTTTGTGATCTCTGTGTGGGCATTGGGGTCGAATGCGCTCTTTTGCGAGCTGGTGGGCATTAGGGTCGAGCGCACCCTTTTGCAAGTTGTGTCGGCACTTGGGTGGGACGCCCTTGTGCGATCTGTGTGGGCTTTAGAGTCGAGGCTCTATTGCATTTCTGTGTGGGCGTTAGAGTGATCACTTTTTCGCGTTGGGGTGCATCCCCGTCTATGGTCGCCTAAGTTCCTTGATCGTCGGTGAGTCTCGGGGTGAGGTATGCTCGAGGGTACCTAGTCATGAGTCCCTAAGATGCTTTTGGTTGCAAACTTGACTTATCTCTGTGTGTGCAGTTGTGCAATTGTAGCTTGGGCGTGAGTGGGCTACTTACTGAGTATTCTTATACTCACCCATCTACTTTAATGTCTTTGGTTGCAGGTAAGGGCAAACAGTGAGTTGGAAAGCGACGGTGGCGACATGACGAGGCTATGAGACCACTTATTGTCATAGAGGAACTTTCATTTTGAACTTAGGCTTTTCCTTTGCTCTGAGTTGATTCATGACCTTTGTTTGTGCTTGTTGGTTTACTAAACTCGTTGTGTTGCTGAGCATGTTATTTATTCATTTTAGTTCCTGATTTAGCATGCTCGTTTAACTGTTGTGTGTGGTGCATGTGTTACTCTTTTTGTATGTTGTTCTGCTGGAGCCCGACCCTATTATGTTGTAGTTTGGAGGAGGTCGGGCATTGGGAGAATCCTTAGAAGTGTTTCTTGCTTAAAACAGGTTAAGTAAAATTTTAGATTCATCCGGATAGCGTCGTTATGCTGCCGAAATTTCGGCGCAGAGGGTGTTATCCAGTGGCGTCCCTAGTTGGAGTTGGGTTGGAAACTAGGGTCGTTACATTGAGCTTATTTCAATTTGTAAAAATCAAATGTTGCATTCCTTATAACAACAAATAGTAATTGATGAATGAAAAAAAAAAGACAATGTATCTATATTTTTTTTCTTTAAACATAATTGAACTTCTATTAAAATATAGAAATCTAAGGTTTCATTTTCTAAACATAAATTGAATTTCTTTGAAACTTACCCTATGAGTACTTTATTATGACCATTATTGACCATTACTTTTTTTTTTAAAGAAATATTGTTTGCTTACATTTTAAATAACATGTACGAAATTGAACATCTTTGAAAGAGAGAATGTCATTATTTTATTTTTTAAGATGACAATAAAACGATGATAACATTAATGTCATGTGGTAGTGAAATAATTGCAAAGTATTTGTAGATCATTAAGAATTTATTTACATGATTCACAAAACATAATTATGGTTCACAAAATATAAGTAATAACCAAAAATTGGTCGAGTTTGTAAGTCTGAAGAAGGATTGTTGGAGCAGAGAATAAGACCAACTAAGTACATGTGCATTTTATATTATTTTGAACCATGGGAGTGTCGTCAGTTATTAGAAATTATTGTTAGCGATATTCGTTGGAAAAGGTACTGCTAGTTGCTAGATAAGGTCACCAACAATTGTTATCAATCGTTAGAGAAGGTAGTCGATAGTGGTTGTCAGTTGTCGCATATGGCTATTGGTTGTCAGAGAAGGTCACCGTCAGTGGTCGTCGGTTGCCAGAGAAGGTCATAGGTAGTTTTCAGTCGTCAGAGAAGGTCACCGGAGGCGATTTTTGATCGCTGGAGATGGTTGTCGGTCGTCGGAGATGGTCAGCGAAGGTGATTGTTGATGATCAGCGGTGGTCGCCAGTTGTTGGAGAAGAAGTGATAAAATATGGTAATAGGATTACTGTACAAGTCAGTGAAGTTAATATCCTAACACAATAGCAAGTCGATAAAGTTGAGTTGAGTTAGTTTCTCCATAGGCCAAATTTAAACCCAACTCAACTCAACTAAACTCAAGGGGCCAAACGCTCCCTTAATTTTTAAATTCTGACCCAAACCACCAAGTACCATCAAACTCAGGCCAAAATATTAATTAACAAAATTCAAAATTTGATCTTAAGCATATCTGGTTAGACCGGGCGTCACAGTAATTAAGCTCGATAGAGTAAATCATACTAGAAAATTATCATTGCATGACCTTTAATTTCTCACCTAAAGTAATTTCATATTAACATAGATTAATTAAACCCACTCATAAAGGTTCGTTAATGCTAAATGTAGGGTAATTAATGAGGCAACCATGTGATTAGGGTGAGCTCAACAGAGAATTCCGTAATTATATACTTCTAGGCTTAGTAATTAATTGAGACAACCATAATTAAATAATCCAATTGATTAAGTGCATGACCAATTAATGAGATTAATTCCCTGAACACCTTTTACCCTATTAAATTCGTAATGGATTTCATTTGTCCTTTATTTCAACTTATTCTCATTCTCCATTTTGTCTATTTTCCTAAACAAATAATTAATTTCAATCGATCTTAGTAGTCAATTAACCAAAACAATTTCCTAGGGATTTGATACTCGGTACTTTAGTGTTGTTTTTATATTACTTCGATCATGTGTGCTTTTGTGATGATATACTTCTAGGCTTCGTAATTAATTTAGACAACCATAATTAAATAATCCAATTGATTAAGTGCATGACCAATTAATGAGATTAATTCCCTAAACACCTTTTACCCGATTAATTTCGTAATTGATTTCATTTGTCCTTTATTTCAACTTATTCTCATTCTCCTTTTTGTCTATTTTCCTAAACAAATAATTAATTTCAATCGATCTTAGTAGTCAATTAACCAAAACAATTTCCTAGGGATTTGATACTCGGTACTTTAGTATTGTTTATATTACTTCGATCATGTGTGCTTTTGTGATGTCGATTAATACGTAGGGTGAACTTAGTAAACTTAAAGAAGTTAGAAAAGGTAAGAAGAGTGACCGAGAGAGTCTTCTCTCAAAAGTGTCCATCTTTATATGTTCTTAATAAAAAGATTCTTTTCTTCCAATAGTGTCTCTTCCTTTTTGTGCCAATTTCTTCAACAAGTAGTATCAAAGCTTCAACTGTTAGGTTTTATGCCCTAAACCTTGTAGTTTGTATTTTTTTTTTTTTCAATTTATTTCAATAAAGTGTTATTGATTTTGTTATTTATAAATATTGCCTTATATTAACCCTAAATCCAATAAACGAACATCCTATGTTGTCATATGTCTCTTGAACTGTATGTAGAAGACATATGAGGATCACAGTTCGAGAAACAATCTAAAGGGTCTATAATATAAGGATGGGGTTGGGTACCTTATCCTGGTGACACTATGGATATGGCCTACTTTGTATATGATACAAACACGGTGATCCAACGTGTTTGTGTAAACGACATGTGAGTGGGGATATCCTATGCGATGAGATCACATGAGATCGGATCGCGAAATAGTAACCAATAGATGTAACTCCGTTGACTAGTTAGGTTTCTATTTCAATAGGATGACCTAGGCAACTTGATCTCAATCCTGAGCAAGTTACGAACTCCTGTTTGCAAGGGATTGTCCTTTGACTAGTATGGGTGAGAGTGGTCTGAGACGTCGACTCAATAAACCTACCTTCTAGGGAACAAAACCGCGCAGGCAGCTGAGGACTTAACCGAGCAAGAAGGGATTCACTCCTTCCCGACTTTAGGGTAAGAAGATGAGTGGTCCCTTAAGTGGTGCCTCCGAGACTTGAACAAAGGGCCCGACCCTCTCGCTGGCCCGAGAGGGACTTTTATTTAATGGTAGGACCATAAATAGGTTGTTCATTAGAGGATCACTGGTACTTAAGGTCAAAAATGTAACCTAGGGGTAAAATGGTAGTTTGACCCAACTGGAGTTATGAACACTTGTGAAGGATCAACTTCTGTTATTGGTCTTTTATCCATGGACACAGAAACATATCTGCAGTGAGAAGAGTGCAACTGCGGAACTTTAGTGGAGTGTTCCCGCAATTAAAGAATGTTGATTAGGCGGTTAATGAGAATAACCTATTAATCTTATATCGTTGGAGCTTCTGATTTGTGGGTTCATTAGGTCCACTTCCTAGCTCGTAAAGGGTTTTTAGATTGCTAGATCTTGATTAGAATTTGAAGTGTTCAAATTTGCATTGGGAATTAGTTTAATGTATGAAGATACATTATAATATAAAATTTTTATGCACATTAAAACTTTATAATATAAATTTAATTTGACTATGATTCAAAGTAAATTTATGAGAGAATTAAATATTTGAAAGTGTTCAAATTCAAATATTGTTTTAATGTAAATGAGATTCATATTAAAAACTATAGGTTAAAATTTAATGCGCATAAGATGCACATTAAAACTATAGGTTAAAGGGAGTGTAGTTAAATATGATTTAATCATACACATAACCTAAATTGAATATATGATATTTAATTTCTGAATTAATTAATTTGTAAATTTAATTAACTTAATTAAATATGATTTAATTGAATTAATTAAAACTATAGGTAATGTGAGATATATATTTAAATATAATTTAAATACAAAGCTTAATTTAATATTAATTAAATTAATTTTATTAATTAATTAATTTTGTTTTAATTAATTAAAGGGGAACATGTAGATGACACGTTCCCCACACACACCTCATCACACCCCTATCTTCTCCATGCTCCTTGGCAATAAGATGAGGAGAGTTGGGAGAAGAAGGATTGATCGATCAGTTTTGGTGAGATTTTGGAGAAAACTCTCTCTACCAAATTCTCTTTGTATTCTCTTCTCACAAAATAAAAGGTTTCCACAAAACCTCGATCTAAGAATCCAGAGAGTAGGAAATGCTCTCGGAAGTGCTCCCATTGGTGGTGTTCTTCATTCACACAAGAGAGTTCCAAAAGAAATTGTTGAAAGAAAATTGCAATGTGTTACAAATCCAGAAGAAAAAGGTAGAAAACTCTTAACCTTTTTAGTTTAGAAATTGTCTCTAACATGTTTCTGCCTTAAATTCATGCTTCTATATGGTTATCGATAGATTTTCCAATGTATGGGTATTTGAGTTTGTCAAATGAAAAACGAGTTTTCGATCCAATTAGACTTCTGTTGCGCCATTGGGATCTAGATTCCATCATCAACATCACATGCTTCAACGATAAAATTTGTAATTTGAGGGAAAGAGACTAGATTTGTAATTTATCAAATAATTTTATACTATTATTATTTGAAACCAATTTCTAAAAAAACAATTTTTTTTTTCTTTTTAATACAGCTTCCAAACACGACTTTGACCATTACGTCTTAAAAAAAGTATGTTATCTCCAAGTTTAGATGAATTCAAATCAAGTATGTTTAGAATCCAACTTTTTTTTTAAACTTGACCTTGGAGATAAGATCGATATACATCACACATATGGTTGGTGAAACAGTTATATAGAAATATAACAAATTGGAATGGAGTTCTGAAATTAATTCTTTTAGTTTTAACATGTGGATAACAATCTTTAAGGATAATTATATTAAAGTTCTATTACCAGATATATTAAACTATATTAATTCTAACCGTAAATTTCTTGTCAAGTGTGGCACATTGAATACCAATATATCAATTTAACATTATAACAGTATAGGCATACATTAAGTCATTATTTTATTTACTTTTTTATTCATTTTATCGAGAAATTTGTATGGAAAACTCCTTTTTACGCGAATTAATGTGATTTGACTCATGTTCTGAAATTAATGACATTTGACCCTTTTTGTACTGTGCATTCCGTCCAAATTACCGTAAGGGCATCATACTCTAACTCTAGCTCTCTCGCTCTCGCTCAAGTCACGTTCTCGCTCTCGCTCAAGTCTCGTTCTCGCTCTCGCTCTCGCTTATGATAGTAATTAAGTTGTCAAAATTCTGGAGAAAAGAAAAAAAAAAAAACAAAAATCGCACTATAGTTGACTCGCTCTCTTACTCGTAGTAACGCTCATGCTGACTCGCTCTCGCTCTATCTCTGCTACTCCAGCTTTTCTCTGTCTTTTTTTATCATTTTTTCTTTATATTTTTTTACATTCATTTGAGCGAGAGCGAGACAACGAGAGCGAGACAGCGAGAGCGAGAGCATGAATAGCATGCAAGAGCGTAAACAAGAAAGACCGCTTCAAATTACCCTTATGAGTCATTTTGCGCGCATTGTCACGTCAGAATTGGTCATATTTCATTATTTTGAAATGTCAGGTCAAATGTCATTAATGCATGGGAAAATGGGTTATCCATGCGAATACCCCCATTTTATCGATTGGGATTAGTTGAAAAAAAATTATTAAAAAAAGTTCGTTTAGGTGATGAAATGGCTAAAAATGAGAAGGAAAAACATGCCCCTTTTTATTTGCTTTAGAATATTGTATTACTTTTTTTTTTTAATATAATGTACCTGCAATTTTAAATCGTGATAGTGACTTCTTTCCTTTAGTGAAATATCAAAAGATCACGTCTATTTAATTTTCTTTTGAGATATGACACATCAATATCTTCTACAATTCTAATATTAGTGTTTCAAAAGATATAAATATTAGTTTCAAAATTCTTACCAATTATTAAATTGCAATTAACAAAAAAAAAAAAAAAGAATGGAATGAGGCTAGATCTACTATTATTTTCAATTTATCTTTGTTTCTTAGTACAACATGTACGGGTGAGCAAAAAAGGACCTAAAACGACCTAAAACGACTCGATCGACCAAAATTGATCAGTTCGGTTTCTTAAAGGTATCAGTTGGGGTTGATTTCTCACTTGACAAAACCGACCGAAATTAATATATATATATATATATATAATAATAATAATAATAATAATAATAAACATAGAAAACTCTAAAAAAAAAAAACGGTAAGTATTTTACATATTTTTTATTAAATAATAAAAACGGTAAATAATACAAAATAATTATTTAAAAATTTTAAAATAAATAAATCGACCAAACCAGTTGGTCGGTCGGTCGATATTGGTCGGTTTAAGGCAACAAAAATATAACAAAGAAAGTCGACCGAACCGACCAAATTTGGTCGATTGGAGTTGGTTGGGGTCGAAAATCGACTCCGACCGATCGATTATCACCCTAGCGGCATGTGAGAGGTTTGCCATTGTTATTAGGGAAAAAATAATTTTATCCCTAAAATCAGTCTAATAATCTAATTATATTTTTTATAATTGCATTTTCATTCCTTCATCTTCTAAATTTGAAAAAGTGAGAAGTCAATATTTCATCAATATTAAACTAAAAAAATGGTTCATTATCCTAATCAATAAATTTTACAAACTTTAATCAGCAAAATAATCAAAACTAAGGTACAAAACCAAGGTACATTAGATATTTAAATCCAATCATGAAAATGCGCAAACTTATTCACAAAGTTAGATAAGTAAAAATAATGTTCAAATTTAGCAATTAAGTATTCGAACCCAACTAAAAAAACATCCAACATGACAAAATAACAATATTTAAAAATAAGCCCAACCATGCAAACTTAAAAAATTATGGAAACTTAACTAATCAAGGGTGCTAGTTTCACCATTTATTCTCAATATGATAAAATTTCAAAATTTAAGATAGTTGAAGTTAATTGATTGAAATAAATACAAGGATATATAGTATATTATATAAGAATTTGGAAAGTGGAGATTTTTTAAATTAAAAATTTTTAATGTCCTAATAAAAAATGTAGAGGTCTCTACTTATGAAAATATTGATGTTTGAAAACATTTTTAAAAGAACCATAAAAATTAGAAAATTCCATATAAACTAGTTCACCTAATAAATTATCATTTCATCTCCAACATGATCATAGGTTCAAAACTCCCGTCCACAATATACTCCTTAAGAATTTTTAAAAATATATAATTTATATATTATTAATAACAAATTATATATTATTAATTATCTTATTATAAATAATTATAATAAATATTAAATAATTTTTAAAAATTAATTAAAAAAATTATAATACCGTCCCGTTGACCCCATATCCTATCAAATTGGGGATTCTCCATCCCATTCGGAGTGGAGACCTGCATGTATTTTTGTCATCCCTATCATATATTATTAGCACTTATCGATATTAGTGATATTAACTTTTTTTTTTTTTTTGAGTATATCAACAATTGGGGATGGGGGATTCGAACTCATGGCTTCTTAGTCATCAGTCATACTTAAATATTCATGAATGTTTAGACATTTCTAGTGATATTGACATTTACTATATTTCATCCATTCATTAGGCAGATATTCAACTTTGATTTATGAAAAAATCAATAGAAATGTCTAAACATTCATGAATATTTACTTTTTTCTATGCTTAAAAAATTAATGGCTATCTTGGTTTTTCTAGACATCCACAGAGCTAAAAGTGAATTTCGTTGAATTACGACACTAATCTCAAAAGTCACAAATCAATTTCAAATTTACAAATATGTCAAAGGCTAATTAATGATATTAAATAAAAAAGAAAAAAGGGTTTTCAATAATTTATAGTTTCATTTATTAATGTATCATTCAAATTAGAAAGATTGGAAATATTTAAATTAAAATGACTAAGACTCTGTTTAATAACATTTATTGTTGTAGTATAAAAAATTGAAATAAAAGAGATTAAAAAGTTCCAACCTAAAAAGAAAGAAACTTATGAATGAAAATAGAAACTCAGGAATGAAAATAGTGTTTATGAGTTTAATTTTCAAAATCAAAAAATCATATCGTTATCAAATCAGATATTATTTTTTACTTTTGTTATTTTTTAAAATTAAGTTTATAAATACTACGTTTAAATTTCTTTGGATTTGTTATTACTTTTTATAATGCTTTTCAAAATGTAAGTCAAATTTTGAAAAACTAAAAAAGTGAATAGTTTTTATTTTATTTTATTTTTTAAAAAATTGGTTAAGAATTCAAATTTATTTGTTCAAGGTGAACACCACAAAAAAAACAAATACTTTCTTTAAAAAAAATATAGAAAGCTAAAAATCAAAAATAGGGTATTAAATTTTAAATTATTTAAATTACAATTTTTTTAATTCAATAAAAGTGGGGTAGATATTTAATTCTCTGACCTCAAGAAAAAGAACTAGCGTCTTGACTCTTAACTAATGTCGATAAAGGATAAAATTAAAATAAATGGGTGGTGACTTTGGGTGTTGGTGGCATTGCTAGGTAATTAATTAAATATTTTATCTCTTGATGGATGATACATGTTAAATGTAGCTATGTCTATGTTGGTACAAGTTATATTTAAAGTTAGCATTTATCCTTATCCTTAGTATTACCTTCTCTAAAACCCAATGAAACTCCATAATTAAAAGTTAAGGTCCCATTTGATAATCATTTAGTTTTTTATTTTTAAAAATTAAACTTAAAAATACTACTTTTACCAATGAGATTTTATATTTTCTTATCTACTTCGTACCTATGTTTTCAAAACCTAAGTTAAATTTTGCAAACTAAAAAAAAGTAGTTTTAAAAAGTTTGTGTTTGTTTTTAAAATTTGGCTAAAAACTTAAATGGTATCTCAAGAAAGATGGAAACAATTGTACAGACGATGAAGAGAAATTGTAGAAAAACAGATCTAATTTCTAAAAACTAAAAACCAAAAACTAAGACCCCGTTTGATAACCATTTTGTTTTTTATTTTTAGTTTTTAAAATTTAAACCTAAAAATACTATTTATACCAATGAGTTTATATGTCTTTTTATCTACTCTGTACCTATGTTTTCAAAAACCAAGCCAACTTTTGAAAACTAAAAAAAATAGCTTTCAAAAACTTAATTTTGTTTTTAGAATTTAGCTAAGAGTTCAAATGTTTACTTAAGGAAAATGATCTCTATTGTAGAGAAATTAGGTGAACATAAGCTTAACTTTCAAAAACTAAAAACTAAAAACAAAATGGTTATCAAACGGAGGTCCCATTTGATAACCATTTGGTTTTTTGTTTTTGGTTTTCAAAAATTAAGTCTACATACTAGTTCCACTTATATATTTCATTGTTTCGTCATCCACTTTTTATATGTGTTTTCAAAAGTAACTCAAATTTTGAAAACTAAAAAAATAGTTTTCAAATTTTTTTTTTTTTTTTGGAATTTGGCTTGAAACTCAAGTGTTTCCTTAAGAAAGATGGAAAGCATTATAGAGAAATTGTAAGAAAACAATGACAATTTTCAAAAACCAAAAATGAAAACTAAATGGTTATCAAATGTGGCTTAAATGATTATTAAATGGAACCTAAGATATACTTATATTTATTCTCACAAGTTTTAAATTGAGAAATTTGCATAGAAGATTCTTTTTCACACGCATTGATATGATTTGACCCATGTTTTGGAATTAATGACATGTGACTCTTTCTATATTGTGCATTCCATCCAAATTACTGTAACGACGTCGTATTCTGACTCTAGCTCTCTCGCTCGAGGCTCGAGACTTGTTCTCGCTTAAGTCTCGCTCTCGCTCATGATAGTAATGAGGTTGTCGAAATTCTAGAGAAAAGAAAAAAACAAGAAAAATTGCACTTAGTTCTCGTTGTACTTCTGCTACTTTAGCTCTTCTCTGACTTTTTTCCGCACTATAGTTCTCGCTCTCACTGTCTCGTCTCACTCTCACACTCTTGTTGTATCGCTCTACTTTTGCTACTCTAGCTCTTTTCTGACTTTTTTTCGCACTATAGTTCTCGCTCTCGCTGTCTCGCTCTACTTCTGCTACTCTAGCTATTTTATGACTTTTTCTCTTGTCCTTTTTTTCTCCATATTTCGGCTACTCATTTGAGCGAGAGAACGAGAGCGAGAACGTTTCACATACGAGAGCATGAACAAGAAAAACCGCTTCATATTACCTTTATGAGTAATTTTGCGTGTATTGTCACGTCAGAATGAGTCATATTTCATTATTTTCAGAATGCAAGTCACCATCCATTAAAGTACGTAGAAATAGGTTATCCGTACGAAAATCCCTTGTAAATTGTTGATAATCTTAGAAAAGTAATTTATATATATATTTTTTGATCCAATCCAAATCCCAAATTTCATCCCATTGAAAGTTTAACCGTTTCTCGTACCTCTATTGAAACATAATGGTTTCATGTTCCTTCATCGATTGGTTATTCTTCCCTGTTTGTATCTCTTTTTCCAATTTCGAACTCGATTAGTTTACAAGATTGAATGGCTAATTTGTTTGAACAGAAAGATAAAACTTCCCTGTTTCAAACAAAAAAAAAAAAGGACAAAACTTCCCTTAGATAAAATTTGACCTACACTCACCCTACCAAAATTTACCTCAAAATCACCTTTTTATAGTTTCAAAAAAAAATACCTTTTTATACCATTACGTTCCAACTTCCAAGGAGACTCAGTTAAAAAGGAAAAAAAAAACAAAAAAACAAAATAGATAATAATAATAATAATAATAATAATCAAGTCACATATGACGCGTTCAAGATTTATATGAATATCTCCAGACGAGAAAAAGAAAAAAAAAGAATAAAAGGACAACCAGAGAGATGGAAGAAATAGAACGGCGCAGAGCAAGATTGAAGAAGACGACGAACTTCATTATCTGCAAAATTTCTCTCCATTCTCTTTCTCTGTCTCAAAACTCAAAAGCAATCAGCCACCACTCCATTTCTACCCTTTTTCTTTCTCCGCCACGTGTCCCCCCAACCCATATTCTCCATTTTGGCCCCATTTCCAATTTCCATTGCAATCTATATATATATATACATATTGTAGCTTCATCGCAGCCCTCGAATTTAGCACCCCTTTAAGAATCTCATCTTTCTTTCTTCTTCTTCTTTTGATTCTGCAAAAGGGTTTTCCAGCGCCATGGATCACGCGGCGGATGCGCAGAGGACGGACTTGATGACCATTACTCGGTTCGTCTTGAATGAGCAATCCAAGTACCCGGAATCGCGAGGGGATTTCACGATTTTGCTTAGTCATATTGTTCTTGGCTGCAAGTTCGTCTGCTCTGCTGTTAACAAGGTTCTTCTTCTATTCTCTTCTGTTTTGTTCTGTTTTTAGGTTTTGTTTCAGTGTCTTCTTGATGCTCTCGTTTGAATTGTTTTTTGATGAATGCGTTTGCTGTATTTTGCCTTTGGGGTTTTTCTGTTTGGCTATTGGAAATTTGGAGGGATATGGTGTTTGTTCTTGTTTGTAATTGGAAGAACAGAATTCTGCAGTTTAGAGACTTCGTAAAATGTTTGATAATGAATGTGGGGGGTGTTATTGATGGATGCAATGGAAATTACAGTAATGATCATTTCCTGTTTGAGGATTGCTGGAGTTTGATTCCTAATAAATGAAAGCCAAAAACGTGGGGAGGTTTTCAGTTTCAGTATTTTAAGAGAAAATCTGCAGAATTTGTGGCTGGAAATAAGAGAGGTCTTCTAAGCTTAATAGTTTTATATTGATTCTTTTTTTTCCATTGTTTGAAAGAATATTATATTACAAATGCTGGGTTGATTCAAACTTATCATTCAAGACACTAATAGCAGTTTGAGATATATGAGAAAATTTATAGTAATGTATCATACTTCTAGGCTCAATAGCATGAGGTGGTAGAGATTCTCTAGCCTTTTTGCTTGATATTATGATCTATTAATCAGTTGAGTTATGCTGTTGTGGGACTACTTTTCAAACTAAGTGCGTTCATGGTTTTTCGTATCTAAGAATGGTGTGGGACCTATAAAATAAAATAATATATTTTGGAAGAAGTGGTATAGTGTGAAAGGGAGGGGTACGTATGTAGTACCATAGTATTAAATTTTTTTTATATATATATTGAGATGAAAAAAAAAAAGAAAAGAAGATGGGGTGGTGGAGCTGATGAGGAGAGAGAGAAAAAAGATAAGGTCCAAGTTTCTTAGGACATTTTTGGTTCAAAGGGTGTCAAAATTTAATATTTGACCACTTGAAAGTCAAAATTATGCATTGGCTTTCGTGGTAGGTCATCCTTCCAAAAAACTGGCCATAGGATTTTAGGAGGATGCCTACAGCTCACAATTCAAAATTCCCAAAATACCCTCTTGTCTGAAAATTTCAAACTGTTCTGTATTTGCTTATGTACCATACATTATGCAATATACAGTTCATTAACCAGAAATGTTCTTTTGCAGGCAGGTTTAGCCAAACTTATTGGACTTGCTGGTGAGACCAATGTTCAGGTAAGATGGTATTTATTTTTGAAGCAGTTGAACCATGAACCTCTCAAAATAATCTAGATTTGCCAAAGAATTTTGTTTTTCAAAAAAGAAAAGGATGTTGATCAAATCATACTAAATCCCTTTTGCTATGTGTGTTAGTTTCGATTTTCTAAGTTATGCCTTACTTTTATTCATTTTCTTTGACAACAGGGTGAAGAGCAAAAGAAACTGGATGTGCTGTCAAATGAAGTCTTTATCAAGGCTTTGGTCAGCAGTGGCAGAACTGTAAGCTGCAATCTAATTATACTAATGACAGGACTAGTTTCTGGTAATTTACTCTAACAGCTGACATTTGGTGGCAGTGTATTCTTGTTTCAGAAGAAGATGAAGAGCCAACATATGTCGAACCATCTCGGCGTGGAAGGTTTGCTTTCCATTCTTGATGAATCCTTTCTACTGCTTGGTATGATCGTCAGTATCGAATTTTTATATTTTATTTTAATTTTAATGTTATTTCTTCTTATTTTTCAATGGCAAAGGTATTCCGTTGTGTTTGATCCACTTGATGGATCCTCCAACATTGACTGTGGGGTTTCGATTGGAACGGTAACATCCCTTTGCTACTGTGAACTTGCTACCTTTTGTGCACTTCTGATTGAAATTTCAAATGTTATTGTTTTAATTTTGTTCCCATTAGCTATCTGATCATTTGAATGTCTATTTTTTCGGGTAGATTTTCGGAATCTATCACTTGAATGACAGCCATGAACCTAACCTAGAAGACGTCCTTCAACCGGGAAAGAATATGGTTGCAGCAGGCTATTGCTTGTATGGGAGCTCTTGCACAGTATGGACAATCTCAGCTCTATAGTATTCATTTGTTTATGTCAGTTTGTATGTATAGTTATAGTCTTTAAATTTTGGAGCTGGTCATTCTAAAACTATGGTAACCCAAGTCTTAAAATTCGAGCTTAATTGTAACCCAAGTCTTAAAAGTCTTAGATTTGAGCTTAATTGTAACCCAAATCTTAAACTGATTGAATGCTAATATTAACTTGTTAACCTTTTGTTTTTCAGCTTGTTTTAAGTACTGGAACTGGTGTTAATGGATTCACTCTTGACCCTTCTCTTGGGGAGTTCATTTTAACTCACCCAGACCTTAAGGTGAAGAATTTCTTGCTTATGCTTTTGTTTTTCTGCTTCTCCTCTCTTTGGCATTCTTTTTGAGGGCTAAACCTTGGAACTGCAGCTCTAATTTACAATTAATGTCACTGTGTTGTTACTATTTTAAGAGACAATGTGAGAGGGCACTCCTCATATCTATTGCTATCATCTTTTGCTTCTTTTGATGGTCTTGTATTTGATTCCTCTTCTGTAACCATCTGCAGGTTCCAAAGAAAGGAAAGATCTATTCAGTGAATGAAGGAAATGCAAAGAACTGGGATGGTCCGACCGCAAAGTATGTTGAGTTGATTTGAACTATGTTTAAGTTCGACTTATAAGTTGTATGAACCCCTGACTTGTTTTCTCATTTAGATATGTAGAGAACTGCAAGTTTCCTGCAGACGGATCACCCCCAAAGTCTCTAAGATATGTTGGAAGGTACCTAAGGATTTCTTAAAAGATTCGAATTATTTCTTCCAGTCATCAAATTGTTTATTTGGCCTTTCATGCATATTTGAAACTCATCTCATTTTGCAATGCACAATATAGAATTTCGTTTTCTAAAACTGTATTCTAAATCTGTTATGTCAATCACATTTTTTTCATAATCAAGTATAAATAACATTGAAAAAGTGGCTCCCCATTTGTTGTTATATATTGTCTTCATCTCTGAACTTGTCTTTGAAACCTTAGGATGCGATAGTGTAGCATTGAAGTTCTGATGGTATAATGCTTTGATTAACAGCATGGTTGCTGATGTCCATCGTACATTGCTTTATGGTGGCATCTTTTTGTACCCTGGTGACAAGAAGAGCCCCAATGGGAAATTGCGGTACGTGGCGATATTACATATACTCTCTTGATCAACTCTATCTCTTGCCTGTTTTCCCGGAATTTGAGACTTAACTCTTTCTTACTATATGACATTGTGGAATCATATGTTTTTTTTTTTCCTTCCAATGCCAGTGTCTTGTATGAAGTTTTTCCGATGGCGTTCTTGATGGAGGAGGCAGGAGGTCAAGCTTTCACCGGCAAAATAAGGGTATCACACCACCTTTGTAACAAGGCCTAAACCTCGAGAGAATTCGTTATCATTCCCTTGCGACATGCTCGACTTATTTTAAGATAAATGCACTTTGATTTGATTATGCAGGCACTTGACTTGGTTCCAAAGAAGATACATGAGAGATCTCCCATTTTTCTTGGTAGCTATGATGATGTTGAAGAGATCAAAGCTTTGTATGCTGCTGCTGAGTAGAAGGAATGAATGAATGACTTCAAAATTTACAACCACAAGTTACTTGTGATTCATGTTGGCTTCATTTCATTGCATTTGTCCCTTCTTGTAAGTGTCTTTTGTAATTGCATTTGTGGTCATAGGATTCCAATGTCTTATTGATTGTTCTTATTTCTCTAATGTTAATGAATGCATACATAACATGTGGCCACGAGAATCGTCTTGCTCACAAAATTCGCGTAAAATTGAATTGAATTGTCAAAAAAAAAAAGAAAAAGAAAAAGAAAAGAATGATTGGCTTAAAATTAGGGTGAGTTGCAATAAAATAAAGATGTAGTTCGAAAGATTATATATGCCATGCATAACATGGAGGCTATAGGCAAATTGTGTAAATATGTTACTCAATTGAGGAGGTTTACTTGTGATTTTTGGAAAATAAAAAAGATAAGGGTCGATTTGATAACCATTTGATTTTTTTTTTTTTATCATTTTTCTATAATGCTCGAGCCATTTGAATTCTTAGTTAAATTTTAAAACAAAAACTATTTTTTTAATCTTCGAAATTTGAGTTGGTTTTTGAAAATATTGGTAAGAAGTAGTTAACAAATCAAAAAAATCTAGGGATGAAAGTAGTATTTATAATCTTAATTTTTAGAAACTAAAAATAAAAAATTAAATAGTTTTTGAAAATGGTTGTTTATATTTTAATTTTGAAAATTATTTAAAAAATATTTGAAGAAATAAGGTAAATTATGGAAAGTGCAAATCAAAGCACTCTTATCATTGGGCAGGGTCAAAGAAATGTAAGCTCATGTTCACAGCAGGCCCAAAATTCTACTTAATTTCTTTTTAAAGAAAGTTTTCAAACAATAACTCATTGAAACTAACCTTTTCTAAGACAATTTATTGAAACCAATAGTTGATCTTTTCGATCATCATTTTAAATATTTGGACAGATTTTGCTATTTTTTCATTAAATTTATACATTTTTTAATATTAAATTACAAATTTAGTCTCTAAACTTTCAATGTATGCGTCAAATATGCGTACTTTAAATTTTGTTTCTAAACTTTAAAAAGTGTCTAATAATTTTTTAAACTTTTAATTTCTTATTTAATAAATCTTTAAACTATCAATATTGTGTCAATAAATCTTTGATTTATTTGACATTTTTTTAAAATTTGCGAACTTATTGAACATAAGTTTAATGTTGTATTAGACATCAAATTCAATTATATATAAAATAGATATATCAATTTTAAAGTATTGAATATGTCATAGATCTATTTGACATTTTTAAACTTTAGGGACCTATTTGACATTTTTAAAGTTTAAGTACCTATTAGATTTTTTTTTTTTTTGAAAGTTCAGGGACCTATCAGATAAAAACATGAAAGCTTAGACACTAAACTTGTTATTCAATTTTGTGTAAGTTCAAATGCCTATTAGATTCTTTGAAAAGTTTGAAGAGGCTGCATTTGCAGATGCACATGAACGAAAGCAGAAATTTGAAAACAAGGGATTCAATGAAAGCAGAGTTGTATTTCATGTTTTCGGATATGTGTTTGGTAGTAGATTTAGAAATTTGATTTCATTCTAAGCAGTTGTTTAAACTGTGCTCTATAACATATTTATAGATCATGAAATTAGTTGTAGATGCAAAACTAATTATTATATTGAATATAAGTCATTATTAATTAATTTAGGAAATGATTTTGCAAATTTTATAGAATTATCTTTTTATAATATAATATTCTATAATTTATAATATATTATATTCTACATATTTTAATTTAACAAAAGTAAATTGAATTCATAACATGAAATATTGTATTTATTGTTTTATCTTTGTTTAATATAATTCTGCATTTTAAAATTTTAAATTCAGAATCTGGATACAATGAAAACATAAAAATGTTGTTTTAATTTCTACTATTTGGATCCTGTAATCCAAAAAAGCAAAAAACACATCGCCAAACACATATTCACTTTGAATTGGTGAATCTGAAAAACATAAAACAGGATCCGGATTGCATACCAAATAGGCCCTTATTGACCTATTAGAGTCAAACATGAAAAGTTTAGAGACTAACCTGTAAATTTTTTTTAATTTATATTTTTAGAAACCTTTTAGTGATTTTTGCACCTCTAATTTTCTTTTACTTTTTATCAACTTTTTTTTTTGTCAAAGAGCAGTTTTTTTTCGTTCCTTCAGGCCTCGTTTGAGAATCATTTGGTTTTTTAGTTTTTTATTTTTGCGAACTAAGCTTGTTTTCTCTCAATTTCTCTACAATAGTTTTCATTTCCCTTGAGAAACCATTTGAATTCTTAGCTAAATCTAAATTCTAAAAACAAAAACAAGTTTTTGAAAATTACTTTTTTTAGTTTTCAAAATATGGCTTAATTTTTGAAAACATAGTTAAAATGTAGATAACAAAACAAGTAAATCCTAATGTGGGAGTTGTATTTCTAGGCTTAATTTTCTAAAATTAAAAATCAAAAAGCAAATGGTTATCAAACCGGCCTTAATTTTTCAAGATGCAACACCCACAAACGAAAATTGTGCTTGGGTAAATGGAAGAAAAAGGAATGTGGAGAAAAAACGACATGAATGAAAAAAGCGATCGAACACATTCGATTTTTGAAAGCATAAACGATAATAGATAGAAATATATACTTCAAGTTTAACATTTGTGTTGTAGATACTAATATACGCAGAAACGGGGCAAACCTAAAGGAACAAATATGCAAGAGGAAATACCAACAAGAGAGGTCCTTTTGTATATTGCGCCATCTAGAGAATTAAAAAATTGATCGAATACATTTGATTTTTGAAAGCAAAAACGACAGTAGATAGAAATATATATCATGAAGGCAAGATTAAAAGAAATCAGTAAGTAAGAGAAAATACTAACAAGAGAGGTTCATGTGTATATCGTGGGTAGTCAGGAGGAATCAGTAAAGAAGAGGAAATATCTAATGGTCCAACAAGCATCTATACATACCTTAATGCATGATTGAGCTTTCGTTCACTAGTGATGAGGGATGAGGGGCAAGGGGTTGCATTATTATTTGGTTTGAAAAAAAAAACAGTGGTATAAACAACGAGGGAGGTGAGGGGATTATTTCAGTTAGAGTATTAAATTATGGTAGGTGGTTAATGAGGACATTTGTACTTCGGTTAATAACGAGGTATAACTTTTATATTCGATTTATTTTTTGCACGCTTAATAGGTAATTACACATACTTCCATTTCACTAAATCAATGCAAATATATGGTCCAATGTATGCTTTAAGTTAGATTTAAGTCTAATAGCTCGCAATTTAAATCGTTGTTTTCATATATGTAACATATGCATTGTTCTACAAAATTAAAAAATTTAATTATTTCTTTTAAACGACGTTAACTTTTAGATTTGATTCAAGTTTGTTATATTTGATTAACTACAATTCCTCTCCCCTCCTTAGTATCTAGATTCAAATCATCAGTCTTACTTGATGTACAGTTATGTTCTTGTTTGCTTGTTATTTGAAAATTCTTTTTAAAGAGTTTTCAAACAATAACTCATTGAAACCAATAGTTGATATTTTCAATCATGATTTTAAATATTTGGACAGCTTTTGCCATTTTTCATTAAATTTATAAGTTTTTTAATGTTAAATTACAAGTTTATGAATTTTCAATTTTGTATTTAATATAAGTCCCTAAACTTTCAATTTTGATTAAAAGTATCTAATAAGTCTCTAAACTTTAAATTTTTAATTTTGTGCCTAATAGTTCCTTGACCTATCTGACATTTTTTAAAATTCATGAATCTATTTGACACAAATTTAATGTTCTATTAGATATAAAATTCAATTTTTTTCTAAACTGGTAATTTTATGTATAATAAATATATTAATTTTAAAAAGTGTTTAATATGTCAGAAATTTATTTGAAAGTTTTAGACTTTAAGGAACTATTTGATATTTTTAAAATTCAAGGACCTATAAGATTCATTTGAAAGTCCAGAGACTTATTAGATAAAAACATGAAAGTTCAGTGGCTAACTTGTAATTCAATTTTATGTCTAAAGTTCAGTGACCAATTAAGTGCATGTTTGAAAATGATTTTAGAAATATTAATTTTAGTGTAATTGGTTTGTCTATAATTTATTTATTAAAAGTGATTTTCATATAATCATTTTCATGTTTGGTTCTATACTTTTAATAATGATTTTGTTTTTGAAAAAAATCACTTTTTTATGAAAATTTATGAATTTTGACAAAAGATTACAGTTTTTACTCGTCATTAAAAGTATAATATTTTCAAAAATGAATAATAGTTATTTTAAATTACAATAATCACTTGACAAAAATCACTTGGAAATCACCTTTCAAGTGATTGAAAGGGAATCACTTCAAATGATTTTGGATTCTTCCAAAATCAATTACTTAATATTGCCAAACATCACACTTTGGGTAGAAAAGTGATTTTAGACATGTCAAAAATGATTTTGGTCACTCCAAAATCACTCTCAAACATGCCTTAAATTCTTTTGAAAGTTCGAGGATTAAACTTGTAATTTATTATTTTTTAATTTATATTTTAGGAACTTTTTATTCATTTTTACACCTCTAATTTCTTTTTACTTTTTTATCGACTAATTTTCTTTTCATTATTAGTAATTACAATCTTATTGTTCTTGTATAAGAGTATAAAAAATAGTAGAAAAAAGTTTGTTAATTTTTTTTTATGTTCAGAAACGCTTTTAGCATGAACTAAAAGCACTTTAAAATCCACTTAAATTTTAAAATTAATAAAACTCATGTGTGAACAATATTAGATGATGATACATAATTTTTCAAAGATATTTGTGTTGGAGTGCTTTTAGCATGACATTAAAGCAATTGCACCAATATTAAACGTTTGACATAATTTTTCACAATAAAAAATATATTTACATAATTTTTAAATTGATAAAAATTATAATTTTGTTTAATTTAAATAAACTACCCTGTGTAATTGAGAAAAGTTTTTCATGAGAAACCTATTTCTCGAAAATTCTTTACCAGAGATCACTGTTCTCATTTCAATCATTTCTTAACTATAACTTTTTTTAAAAAAAATCTTTTTTTCTTTTCCATGTACGAGAATTATGATTGTTTTAATGAATGAGAACTACCACAAAAAGCCATCCATGTTCTTTGTTTGCTTGACTGAAATCACTTGAAATGACTTTCAATAAGATGAAATCACTCATTTTAATTTCTCTTTTTCATTCTTTTATAATACAATATAAATTAATGAATATTTTGAATGAAATTAAATGATCACATTAGTACATTTTAAAGTTATTCTTAAATTATAATTTACTAAACAAGAAGAATAATTGTGATGGTTGTTTAAAAGAAACAAACAGCATCAAATAAAGAATGGTTACTAAATATGGTTTCTTTCATCTTAACTAATTGAGAATTAAGAACAAAACATGGTTACCATCCACTTCTCTTTTCTTTTTCTTTTTCTTTTTTTTTTCTTTAAATTTAAAAAATAAAAAAGACAAATATTGTCATTGAGGTGTCATAATGTTTAATTCTTCATTCAAATTGAATGATTCATATACTTCATAATCACATAAAGTTTTAGAAGAGAGTTATTTGTTAAAGTAATGTTCTTTAGCATCTTTCTGCCACGTGGCTAGATTTTAATGGGTGATTTAACAATGAAGGTCCTTTCTTCTTACTTAACTATTACTTATTATAATCATTACCCAAAATTAACATTTAAAAATAATGATAAGATAATCTTAGAAAAGGTTAAAAATGCGTAGACGTAAAAAGAGAGAATAAAAAATGGACTTTTTCAGAAAAATAAACTCAAAAGTAGAAAAAGAAATTAAAAAAAAATATAAGAAAAAGAGAGGATTGTATATAAAGCCCTAAAAGACTAAAATATTTTAAAATTAATGAGAAAAGTATGAGAATTCAAAAAGATGTACAGAGGGAGATAGCCAAAAAAGCAAAATTTTAAAATGAGAAAAAGATAATCTTATGAAATAAATTAGGAATAGATGTTGGATTTATTTGTATGATTCCATCTCATTATGCATAAAAATTTAATTTTTGATGTTGTGAGGTCAATTGAGAATATCCCCATTTTATTTATATAGAATTAAAAATTAATTAATGATAACGAAAGTTATGTCGGTACGAATGATAGATCATAAATCGATAATCAGATGATATCTTTTGAAGTGACATTTATTAAATATAATTATGAAATATATATATATATATACCATGATTTCCATAAATAATAATACATCATAAAATTGAAGCAATGATATGAAATTTGAGCTTGTAATTAATCAGCAATAAAAATTAGGTTTGAATCTCATTTTAACCTTTTTAGACTTTCAAAATGCTATTTTAATTTCTAATTAACTTTTTTTTAATTATTGTTATTATTTGACCATTAATTTCTAATAAACATGAACATTGTTATGCAATTAATTTTTTTAACTAATATATATACACACATAGATCTCTTAGGTCATTAGAACAAATGTTTAATAAACTGTATATTTAAAAAAAAATAGTAGAATTAATTAAACACAAGAATTTTTTATTAGGATTATTCTGAAAGAAATTTCTTGAAAAATGTCGTTAGCTATCTAAATCAAATAATAGGTAAAAATGAAAATGAAAAATATTTCATTTAATGGAAACAAATTTTTATTATTTAAATTTTGAAAAATTGATATTTAAGATTGTATAGTACAACAAAAATATAGGGAAAAAAATAACTAAGGTAAACACAGACTTCAAAATTCCATATTAAACAACTTTGCACCCTAACACATCTTTTCTAAACATAAAATTAAACAACTTTATACCATAAATATAGACTTCTTATATCCAAAATAAATAATTCAGCACTTCCATACATCGAATATTTAACTCTACAAACTAAATAATTACATACTCAATAACTCCATTTATCTCAAAGGCCCCTAAGGGGCCGTTTGGTTTAAGGTTTTATTGGATGGGAATGGGTAATAGATGTCTGAGAATAAGATGTCTGGGAATAAGATGACTGTGTTTGGTTGTACATGGGAATGTTATCAGATTTTTATGTAAAAAAATGATATTTTATATTTATTTTACGAAATTAATATATAAGTCTTATGTAATATATACTTACAATCTAATAAATAATGTGCAAATTTATTTTATGATATTTATCTTATAAATTTTATATATTATTAATAAAATAATAAAAATACATTTAAAAAACATTAATTAATTAATATTTTTGAATAAAAAAATTAATTATTAATTGATTACATATAACTCGTGAATAATTAATTATAATGATTATCTTTACTATAAATTAATAATATTTATAATTAATTGATTAATATAATATTAATTAGTGATTTAATATTTTTATAATGAATTTTATAATGAATGTTTATGCTTGTTTGATGAAATTAATCATAAAAACATTATTTTATTAACTAATCAAAATTAATGTCAAACTAATAAAAATAAATAAATATTATAAATATTTGTAATTAAATAATTAATTATGATTATTGAAAATAAATAAAAATATATAAATATTAATAAAAAGAGAGAGATATTAATAAAGAAGAGAGAGAAAGAGAGAGATGGATGAGTTTAAAGAAAACCCATCATTCTTGAAGGGTATAGGAAACTCATCCATCATGGGAAAAAGTGATGCATGGGAATAATTGATACCCATGCTCATGCTTACAAACTTTGTTCCAAACAAAGAGATTTAAAACCTTTTCTCATTCCCATCCACAAAACCTTGCACCAAACGACCCCTAAGAGTACCATTTTTAGTCTTTAATTCTAATACATGCATGGTCAACATATATATTAATATACATCTGAATCTATGTTATCAGAATAATGACAAATGACCAAAAAAAATTTATATATATAAAAGTCAACATTTTATTGGTATAAGATATTTAATTGGGTGAACCAAAAATAAAACTGTGATAATTTTTATACTCAAGTTTAACAGTATTATGATAGAAATTTAGAAAGATGAGTTGTTTGTCATAACAAAATTACTTTTTACATGATTTGGGTGTAAAGCAAAAGGAGATATAATAAAGGAGAAATAATTAGATGAGTGTTTAAGGAAAGATGAAAAAAAATTTTAAGTTTGTTTTTTTTTTGTTTTGTTTTGTTTTGTTTTTTATTTTTTTTTTTTTTTTTTTTTTTTTGCCTTGTTTCACATGGATGATCATATTTCTGTTACGTGCACCCACATGCTGCCTCTCCCTTTCTCTTAAGCAACTTCTTTTTTTTTTCTTGGTAATTATTTGTTTTTTCAATGGTTTGTTTCTAAATTGGACCCACCATGTTTGATCATAATCTCTCTTGTTGCCACGTGTTACTTGCCAGCTTAATTTGGTTGAATTGATTGATTGACTCTTTTGTTCATGCGTGTGATAACCAACTTATTATCATACCCAAAATAATAATAATAATAATAATGTTGATTTAAAAAATATATGTGGATATGTGGAAATATCTATAAATCATTGAGAATTTATCGATATTTCTAATCTTTTTTATCCTAAAAATATAAAACATAGATTCGATATAAATATATGTAGTAATAATAAGATCTATAACTTAAGTTTGACAGTAAAAATAATTTGGGTCCGGTTTAATAATCATTTGATTTTTTATTTTTAAAATTAAGTGTTTAAATATTATTTTTATCTATGAGTTTTCTTGGTTTGTTATCTATTTTTTTTTTACCTATGCTTTTAAAAATCAAGCCAAAATTTAAAAATTAAAAAAAAAAAAGTAGTTCTTACCGAGTAATTTTTGTTTTTGAATTTGGCTAAGAATTTCAATGTTTCATTATAAAGATGAAACTCATTATTGTTAGAGATATGATGAGAAAACATGAATAATTTTCAAAAATCAAATGGTTATTAAATGAGCTTTTAATTATTAATTTAAATATTTTAAAACTTTTTTTTAATTTATAGAAATATCCATCGATATAGATATTTTATCTATGTATCTATAAAATTGAAATTTCAATATTGATGTCGTCGATATTTTAATCATTGATAATAATATAGTGATTATTTTTAGAATTTCCTCGAGTGATAAAGAGTGGAAAAGTTTTAAAGTGAAAATTAAGCCAAAGTTATATAGAAATTAAATTGAAATTTTTAAACTATGAAAAGTAAATTGAGATTAAGCTCGATCAAAAAAATTTTATATGACATTTCTAGGAAATGTCTTTCAAGTAAAATTCATATGAAATATTTGAACTAAAAAAAAAACAAAAAAATCATATAAAATATAACTTTTTGAATTTTGATTTTATTAAATTAAATCTTAATTTTAAATAAGTAATGGAATCAACATTTGAAGTTTCATAGAATTGGATTGTTATTTTGTGGCTAAATTTTCAACATTTTTGTAGTGATAGGTGAAATTACTTTTTGCGAATGCTTACTTTTATTTTTCTTCTTTGAGTTGGGATCTTTTTGCTTTTGGATTTAAGTTGTTTTTAGTAGTGAGTTTGGGGGTCTTTTGGTTGCTTACACTTTAAAAATTGAGTATTCTTATTGTTGAGTTTGAGTGTTAATGTGGGTGAATATATTATCAAGGAGATATTATATAAAATATAGTGAAAAATATTTGAAAATATATAAATTTGATATCAGAAGTGTTGATCAATCCCATATCAGAAAGATAAAAAGATCTCATAATCTTTATAAGATACTAAAGTTACTCCTCACATTTTTAAATTAATTTTAAGATGAAACCTAATGTTCACTAAAAAAAAATTGACGGAAGAATCATAAACTTGGAGGAGAGGCATATATATGAGAAATTATTGGAGGAGACCCACAATTTGGTTGACCGTTTTATATAGTTTATTTAATTAAGTTAAAATTTTATTGTTTTTAAGGAATATTTAATTAGATTTTAGACAAATTAATTATTTATTGATAACATTTTTACTTAATTTTCAAATAGCATAATTTTGATTACTTATTTAAATTCACCCTTCAATTTGAACAAACCTAACTCGCTGAAATTATATGCTAATTCAAACTTGCAAACTCATTTCATTTTTTTTCCAATTGCAAAATTAAGTTTCATGCACATGAAATTATTCATTTACATTTCAAATTTCTGAAAAATTTAAATATATTTTTAAAACGAAATTGCAATTAGAAGCTTCTTTAAAATTCCAAGCCAAAATATTGTTTTCTTTTTGTTCTCAATCAGAACTCCTAAGAAATTACTAATTAGGAAAACATGAAGAGAATAATGTATTGCGTTCTTTTAACACTTTCCCTGAATTTGTTTGTGACCTAAATTCTACGTTTATTGGCAAAATATATAATTTTTTTTTAATAATATTTGATTAAATTTTCATCTTCATCTTTTTGTGTGTGCACTTTTTAATTAAGTTTTTACCCTTACTAAAAATTAAAATTTTTATTTAGTTCAATCATATTTAGGGTGGAGCTCTTACATTCACTTTAGTTAAAAAAATTAAAATTTAATTTTTTGAATTCAACACCATTTAAAAGTTGAATGATTTAAACTTCTGATCTCCTAATCAAAAGTACATACTAATTCTGTTGAACTACTAAAAATTTAAAATTTACTGATAAAATAAAGACATGACATTAAAATACATTTTATTAATCAAGTTACAGCCTGCAAAATATTCTATATTTTATAATTAGATCCAACATATATATTCACCTATAAAATAAGATAGCTATCCAATCCATAAGACTCATCCTGTAATAACTTATTAAACTCAAAATAACTTGGTATGATAAAAAGTCAAGTCATTAAAAACGCAATTGCACTTAATAACTAGTAGCCTCAATAAAAAAAAATCCTTTTTAAATTCTCATTAACTTTTGTGTTTTTTATATTTGGTAAAAGTAAAAGACTTCATTAAAAAAAAAAATTCATTGCCCATAAACAATGAATTTATAACTTTTAAAAATAAGAGACGAAATTAAAAAAAAAATGACACAAATAAATATAAGGAACTCAAATAAACTATATATTTAGTCATGTATTTAATCATCGCGATAACTATTTAAATATTGATGGATAATATAGAGTATAGATAAAAAATAAAAAAGAAAATCAATATAAATCTTAAAAAGTGTAATTTAATAAAAATTTGTAAATGTATGTTTGTGGGCAATGAATCTGATTCCAGCCAAAAGAATGGTACGTATGAGCAAAGCAATTACAAAGGAGAGAGACATAAAACAAACCTAGTTAAATCAATGACCTATCTTTCAATTCAAGCAATCTTTTAATTCCTCTTTCCCACACTAATTGTGTTTAATTTAATTAATTACGTTTTCCCCTATCATCCAATTATTTTCAATTTTGGAGACTTTTTAAGAATAATCATACCTAGGCAAACCATAGTTAGAATGAAACAAAAACAAATTTGATTTTCGTTTGCGTCATGATATAATAGTTCTTGAGTTTTAGTAGGTAACAATTTATAAGTCTATGTATTATAAAATTTATAAAAATTAACTCTTTGAATTTTAGTATGTACCGATTTTAATATTTTTATATAGTTTAAAATTTGTAACAATTTAATTCTTACCATAATAAATCTTATTATAGTGAAGATTCATCTTTAGTTTAGCAACAATGTAGTCCCGACAAATTTAAAATACATTTAATCGGTGAGCGATTCATTAATTAATCTACATATATAAGAAACTTCTATGTTAGAGACTTAATTGTAACAAATTTTAAAGGCGAATTAAGTCAATATATATTCTATCATTTTGGAATTAAATCATCACAATTTTTTTAAGTACAATGACTAATGTTGTTATAAATTAAAATTCAGTTTGCGACCAAACTTTTCTCTTTTCTCTTTTTTCTTTTTCTTCTCTATTTTATTTTTTTAACTCTCTTTTAATATATGATATAATAAAACAACATATGTAAAAATATATCACCATTTTTATGCTTTCACAAGAAATTGTGAGATTTCTTAAATGTGACCAAAAATGGCAGGTTTGTTTCTACTTTTTAGACCTTTGTATGTGTATATATATCTATATATCTGTATATCTGTATATAAATCGAATATCATATTTTTATAATTTCGTCACGCGAATAAATAGGCTAAATATATTAGATAATTCCTTTTTTTTTGAGTGATTTTCAATTTCATCATTAATCATTTAAAAATCTCACTTTATAAAGTATTAAAAATTCTCATGAAAAAATACACATTAAAATTTGATGACAAAAAGTTATATATGTGTTAGTAAGTTATTATTTTATTAACATATTTGGACACATGAGCATGTCATTTGAACATTTCAATTGGAAAGAAATAAATTTTGTTTATGGATAAGTGGAATTTTATATGGGGTGGATTGAAATTCTCACGTGTCAAGTAGAATTCAGATTCGAGTGGCATGTTCATGTGTCCAAATATAGCAATTAAACAATAATTTAATGATACATGGACTTTTTCGTAGTTTTTTACAATTTTCTTGATGGACTTAGTTGATTTTTTTTATATAAAAAATGTTAGCAGTAAAATAGATAATTTCATGAAAAGATTAAGGATTAAAATTGAAAATTACTTAAAAGATATTATTATTTTTAATTAACAATATATGGTGTGAGTGGGGGACTCAAACATCTAACTTTTTAGTCGAGAATAGATATCTTTAACCAGTAGAGCGTTATGTTCAAGTTAGCGATTAGAGGCCGTTTGATGAGTTTAATTTAGCCTAATAAATATGAATTCATTATATAGATATAGTCATATGAGGTAAATTCACAAGAAATTCAATCTAATTTATACTTTGTTCCAATTTTAATTTTGGTTAGGATACAATTTTAGTAAATACTTTTTTATTCGTTTCAATATGATTGTAAAATAAGATACGAGATTATACAAGTTTTAATATGAATGGTTCTGTACCACTTTGGCACTTTCATTCATATTCAACTATATTATTATTTATTTTATTCAATCAATAAGCTTTTAAAATTTGTAACAATAGTATGAAAAAGGTTCTACTTTTTTTTTCTTTTCTTTTTAATGATAGTGATCAATAAAAATTCGAGTTTTGGGATGACTTTTTTTCAAAAGCATTTTAAAGTCAAACATTATATTCCTTAAACATTTTTAGTAGTAAGTGATTTTAGGATAAGTATTTTAGCAATTATGATGATGTTTAATTCTATTTACTGGAAAGTGTTTTTTAATGCTTCCTGCTCAAGTATTATATAATTTTTTTTAAGGCTTAAAACTTTTTTTTTTGTATGGCTTAAAAATCGATTTTAAGTAATTTTTGTTTTAATATTTATCGATCATTTTTAAATATGACGATTTTAAAAATGAAGCGCTTTTAGCCTATAACATAACCCAATTAAAAATATTTTGAGTGCTTTAAAATGGTTTTAGGAGTTTTCAAAATCACATTTAATTTTGTAATCAAACATCATATTTTTTTTTCCTAAAAAAAAGTGCATAAAAAACCATAAGACATTTATATATATATAATGTAAAAAGTTAAATGATATTAAATTATTCATTATAATAAGGTCTCACCGTCTTGCATTATTATTATTATTATTAACAAATTCTGGCCAGCTATTTTGTTCTTCCCTTCAATAATTGGCATATTGATTATAAAATAAACCAACACAAAATATTAATCCTTTTATTTTATTTTATTCTTTTTGTTTGATCTCAATTATTAACCTCATTGTCTCCTAACACACTCATAATGATATGTTGAGATTAAAATTAAACAATTTTTTTCCAACTAATTTCATAAAAATATTACCTTCGATCATTAAAGTCCACTCCTAAGCACGTAGTGGGTCCCCTCTACCATTTTAATTTTCAATTAGTAAAACGTCTACTCTTTCCCTTTTTAACATATTTTAGTTATAATTAACCGATTAATTTAATTAATCTACTTTTATAGAGTTCGTGATAATTTATATTATTAAGATCGATTTATTATTTAAATATGAGTTTGAAATTAGACACCCATTTATCTAAAATAATAGTGTTTTCTGCCCCCTCACATCAAATCAAGAGGGATTTCTCAACTAACTTGGCATACTGGCTAGTAATTATTATTCCATTATTCATTTATTCCACATTTTTTTAAATTTCATGTCTGTACAATCTATTTATAAATAAGACTATTCTTTCAATATATTTTCATTAAAATAGAAACAAATTACATATTTTGGTGAAATAGCTGAAAAGTTATGTTTTTTAATTTGTTTTTTTTTAAAAAAAAATAATTCAATTGTTGAATAAAAAAGATCAATATAATCTTTCTGGTGTCTACCATTTCAAGGAAAAAAAAATAATAATAAAAAAATATTTTTTTAACTTTATATTTAATTGGAAGAGTTCATTTTTACCTTTAAGTCGTAATATTTACTAAATTAACATCATGTGTAGAATAAGGGGTAAAATTAGTACCATTTTAAATTAACCTATAAACAATTGCTAAAAAGAAAATTAATAGATTATTATAAATCGGGAAACAAGATAAATGGCTAAATTTTAATAGACCACCCACTTGAAAAATAGCTATAAGCATAAGATTTTGTCAAAAAAGTGTAAATGTGTTTTTTTATTAAAATATTAATATTGGATTCAAACGAAAAAAAGAAAAGTATTCGTGATCTAGACTTTATATTTTTATAGAAACTAAAAGAAATGCTAAAATAATGCAACACACTAAGAAAGAATGTGATCGATAGAGATTACAAAAACAAACGTACAATGACTTGTAATTCGTAATCTAACATATTTTCAAATTAATTTCCACATGGTAGATTCAAGAACAATCCCTAACACGATCAAGAAATAATAATAAGAATAATAAAGAATCGAAAGCAAGATAAGTTAATTCCAACCAATACATTAAAATGAAGACTCCATTAATTCTTCGTCGAAAATTCCTTGAGACTTAGAAATAAAGGGTTGTTTATTTCGTGGTAATTCAAGATTTTCATGAGATATAGGCATCTCGATTACTCCATTTGTTTGGTAGGAATGGTAGAATATTTTGACATTTCAAGATACCTGAATGAGTGTTTGGATTGAGAATAAAGTTGAGAGGAGCTAAGAGATTGTTTGATATGTCAGTTGGATTCTGTTTTATGTTTTCGGATTCACTGAATTTAATGAATATGTGTTTCGTAGATGTGTTTTCGAAAACTGTTTGCAGATTCTGTGATTCAAATAGTAGAAATTATGAAAACAACATTTTTATGTTTTCATTTTATCCAGATTCTGAATTTAATATTTTAAAATGCAGAATTATATTAAACAAAGAGAAAAATCTTAATAAATACAATATTTCATGTTATAAATTCAATTTATTTTTGTTAAATTAAATATGTATAATATAATATATTATAAATTATATAATATTATATTATAAATTGATAATTCTATAAAATTTATAAAAAAACATGTTCATAAATTAATTAATAATGACTTATATTCAATCTAATAATTAATTTTGCAACTACAACTAATTTTATGATATATAAATATGTTATAGGAAACACTTTAAACAACTGTTTAGAATGGAATCAAAGTTCTAAATTTGCTACCGAACACATATCTAAATACATGAAACATAATTTTATTTTCATTAAATCCCTTGTTTTCAAATTTCTATTTTCAGATTGCTTACAGACCCTAAATAACTCTTGCCAACTGAAGGGAATGAATTTCCCGCAGCGGAAGTGCGATGTGAATCACATTGTTTCGTTCTGTTTCTAAATTTCTTAAAATCAAAAGTATTGCATACAATCTAGGCTAAGCATGCTAATTGGAGAAGAAAAATACAACAAGTTTTGAAAACCTACCTCTTGAATAACCATTCTTCGAGTTTTCCTTCTCCGATCACGAACTCAACGTTCCAACGATCTCTCCAATCAAACCACGAATCGAATCCCGATCAATAAGACACCTCCATTTGATCTTCTCGATTGTTCTTCGGCAGATGAAGGAGAGTATGTGGGACTCCATTTGGATAGGGGAAGGAGAAGTGTAGATAGAATTGAGAGAATTCTAGAGAGGATTTGTGAGATCTCTCAAGGTGAAATCCAAAAAAAAAAAATGAATTGTTAGAATTCCAAAAGCCTTTTAATTCCACCAATATATAGTGATATGTGGTGGAGGTAAAATCTCCACCAATTTACCACTTTACCACAACTATATAATATGCAAATCATATTTGCATATCATATAATATAAGATATCACATACCTTATTATACAAATATCATTTGCATAATTGTGGAATTAAATTGAACCACATTCAATTTAATTTCTCTCAAATTCAATTTCTCCAATGAAACCTTAATTTCATAATTAGGTTAAGCTATAGTTTATTATGAATCTCATTCATATTAAACTATATATTATGTCAATCATATCTCATATGAATGACATAAATACCCTTTTCATGAATTTGAACACTTCAAATCCACTCCAAACTGTATACCCTCATTAAGTCCAAATTGAGCCAACCGAAAGACCTAATGCACTTACAAATCATGAACTCCAATGATCCGAGATTAACCGATCAAACTCTTTGACTCCGTTAATCAACATTCATTAACTACAGGGACACTCCACTATAGCCCTATAGTTGCACTTTTCTCACTATAGGACAAGTTGTGTCCATCGATATAACCAATGCTCGTGAGTCGACACTTCACAGGTTGTTCGTAGTTACAGCTGGGTCAAATTATCATTTTACCCCTGTGTCTACCTCTTGCTCCTTAAGTCCCACTGCTCCTCTAATGAACAAGTTTGTTGCATGGTCCTACCATAAACAACATCCCTCTCGGGCGAGTGAGAAGGTGGGGCCCTATTGTTCAAGCCCTGGAGACAACACTTAAGGGAACAACCCCTCAAGTTTCCCTAGCTCGGGAACGAGTGAATTCCATCTTGCGTAGTTAAGTTCCCAGCTCCCCACGTGGTTCTGCCCCTGAAAAGGTAGGCATATTGGGCGAGCAACATAGGCCACCCTCACCTGTATTAGTCAAAGGACAGACCCCGTAGACAGGTGTCCGTAACACGCTTAGGATTAAGGACAAGTCACTAATGGTCATCTACGAATTTATTAGTCATATACTGTTAACGGTGTTACACCAGTAGGTCTAATAATTTATGGTCCGGTCTTGTACAACCTCATTGCACATGATGCCCCCACTCACATGTCAACCACATGAATGAGCTGGATCACCTCGTTTTGTATCTAATACAAAGTGGGTCACATCCACAGTGTTGGCAGGATGAGTTTCCCAACCCTATCCATATACTATAGATCGTTCGGATCAATAACTCGAACGTGATCCTCCATGTGTGTCCACTACACACCGTCCAAGTTCACTTAAATATGACCTTGGAGCTTAGTTTATTGGATTAAGTTTATAAAATGCGAGAAACAAAGTTTGAGTAATAAATAACTTTCACATTAAATCAACAACGGTTACAAACTACACGAGATTAAGACATACACCCCAACACCCCAACACCCCAACACCAACTCCTACCCCAACACCAACTCTTATTCGATCCTAGAGTTTTTTAACTTTTATTGTGAGCCCCACAAACATATTAACTCCTCCCTCCACTCTTTCTTGTGGGGCCCACAAATTTATTAATTACTTTTCCAATTTTCATAGTGGGTCCACAACTTTTCTATTTACTCCATTTTACCTCTCTCTTCTCTCATCTATTTTCACTCCTTATTTTTTTACATATATATTTTTTTAATTTTTTAATTTTTAATTTTTATATAAATTTTATTACCATTATTAATTACTAATTAAATATAAATATTTATTTAATTTTTTTATCATATAATTTTGATATATACTTAACAAAAATATTTTCTTTTTATTTTATAACTTTATTTTTAAATATAAATTATATAAAAATATTTGAGTTATAATGCTATTATTTAAATTGAAATTCTTAAGGTAAATTAGAGTATTGTATAACAATTTTTTTAATTATAAAAATCTCTCTATCTCACTCCCTTCATATGTCATCTACATTTTTTTTTTTTAATTTTAAACCAAAAATTACTTATAACAAATAACAATTTTAGGATGCCTATACAAAAGGCATACAACCTATTTTGGATGCGGTGTTGAAACATAAGTATTCCTATGTTGAGGACATCTTCTAATGACTTCTTATCCTTCATCAATTTTCTTTCTTTCATATTTTTATTCTTTTATTTACAATAAATTAATATATTTATACACCAATAAATGATTGTATGTAATTAGCTATATTTATATTTTAAATTTAAATATAAAAAAGTTTAGTTATAATTGAATAATATTAAATATTAAATATTGGATAAAAATCTTGAATCAATATAAATTAATTTGTTCTACAAAATAACACAAAAACGTTAGTATATATTAAATTGATATATAAATATAACCTTAAATTAATAAAAATAAAAATACACGTAATATAAATTTAAATTATATTAAACTAATATGTAAATTATGAGAACATTATTGGTATAACACATCATCTTAAGACATTTCTATACACAAATCTTGTCAAATAAATATACTTATCTAAATATTCCTATAAAATATACATTCAAAACAAACACAATTATCTAAAATGCACATCTAAATTTTCGGATACCTATTATTCCAGTTATTTTAAGATTTCGGTTATCTAGATTTCTAAAAAAATAAATGGCCTCTAATAGAAAAGGAAAAAAAAATGGAGATGAGTACTATTGAGCGTCTCTATTTTTTGGTCTAATTTTTAGATTACGATTTTCATTTTTAAATAAATATCTTAGATTCTAAAATTTCATCCATTTTTAGTGATTTGTTAATTTTGATAATTTTAAAAATGATGACTTATTAGACCCATTTATTTTAGTTTATTTCGGACTTAAATAAAGAGTATGACCGCCAACAAGAGCATAACTCAACTGACATCAAGTATGATTCATGACCAAGAAGTCATGGGTTCGAATCTCCTTACCCCTAATTGTTGATGTACTTAAAAAAAAAAGAAGAGTATGACCAAGAAAAAAAAAAGAAAACCAAAAATAATGAGAAATCCATAAAAAAAAAAAAAACCATTGTCGAGGAAGATGGTGATAACAAAGTATGTGAAGAATAGAGTAATGTTAAGTTAGTATTGTATTGACTATATGTATATACTTTTATGTACATAGAGATGTTAGAAGTATATACCCTTATTCACATATGAATGATTGATAGGATTATTGTTTGTATATATCTATGTTTTATGTAGACATATTCTATACACTAATGTATAAAATGCATGTTCGTATATATACACGTATAGATACATGTTATAATTATTGCATGTTTGTACACAAACATTGCTTTTGTATTTTCATGTATATATTGGGATATACACATAAGTATATTGAGTGGTTTTGTACGAAAAAAATGCATATTGATAATTGAGTAGAAGTTTCTTTGATGATGATTTTTTTATAAATAGCCGAAAATAAATAAAAGTATTTGGTATCTTAAATTAAAATAATTTTTTTGAAAATTGATGAATTCGAGATCTAACGAATTTATAAATCCATAAATCGAAGGGTAGCCAAATTAGGTGAGAGATAACTATGAATTTTTTAAAAAGAAAATCAACTTATAGTTGGGAGTTGATTGTGATGTGAATCTGGTTATATACCCAAGATATAAATGAAAGAAAAAAAAATAAATTTATTCACTTCCCTCCCTAAAAATACACTTGACATAATTCTTTTTCAGCTACCTGCCACAATTTTCCTCTTAGAAATTTAGTAAGAAAATAAAAAATAAATTAGCAAGGAGAATGTTAACACTCAACCATAAAACACTCAACATCTAGTAACATTATTCAACAAATAAAAAATAACAAACCCAAGTTTAAGAAAAATACTAGCTGCACCCATCTAATATGCAGCTCACTGGAGAGCCACAAAAAATAAATTAGGTTTTTTTAAAAAATTTTTATAAAATAAATTTTTGTGGTTGGAAAATGGGTTGCACCCAAATACAACTCCAAGTTTAATATATCAAAATGCCTAAACTCGTTCAATAAAAAATTCAAAATAGCCCTAAAGTGAAACATTCTATAAACCGTCCTTTTATTTTTGTTTTAAATTGAATTTGGATTCTTATGGGAAAAAATGTCATAAAATAAATATACTGACAATAAAAAGTCATCTTTTTTTTTTAGTATATCATCAATTGAGGGGACGGGATTCAAACTCATGATTTCGTGGTCATGAGTGCGAGTTAATTATACGATTATGAAAAGTCATAAACTATTGAAAATTAAAAAAAAAAAGGAGAATAACGCCTTTGGCATTAAAATTTCCCAATGCCCATTAATTATGGTAGGTCACAACCTAACTAAATTGGTCGCTATTTAAATTTCCTTTCATAAATTTTGCTTGGCCAAACAATTCGACCTGTATATTCAAACAATATCCGAGCGCTTACATATTGTTTTAATTAATTTTAATATTTAATATTAATACCGACCATTTTTAGAGACGAAAATTTCTCTACGATAAATGAAATTTTGTGATTTAATAAAAGACTGAATATGAAGTGAATTTTTTCTTTGGCTGATTTAATTTTAGAGGTTGGAACAAAGAATATATTCCTTACTCAGTCTCCAACCAATTGTTTTCCATCCCATCATTGTCTCAAAATGTTTCATTATTTTCTTTTAATTATTTAAAACCTTTTTATTCTTACATCATTAAAAATGGTTAAATATTTTTATGATGATTGAAAGTAATAAATAATTGAGAAAATTAATTTTCTCTAAAATTTTAATTTTAAAAACTAAAATTATATATATTTATTAACATTAATGGTAAAAAAAAAAAAAAAAAAAAACTAAATCTTGAACTTACATCGATTCTCCAAAATTTAATGGAATAAGGCAAGGATAAAATTCTTTGTAGGGTTACAAACGAGAAAGACATCTTCAACCTTGCCTCGCCTTATTAGATTATAGGGGCAGTTGCACAAATGACAATAAGATTTGTTCTATTTGCAGCCATATCATTGATTAATTTGTTTTGCAGAAATAGCAAAATGTCCAAGCCCAACCCAACAACAGGAAAGAAAAAGTCCAAAATGTCCTTTTGTGTTTTAGAAAATCAGTAGTCTATCAACCTTATATCTGATATACCGACGATATATCTAACAAAAAAGTAACTACACGAGTGATATACTATTGATACCCGTTGATTTCACTGACATTAAGTATATATCAGTAATCTATCAACCTTATATCTAATATACCGACGATATATCTAACCAAAAAGTAACTACACGAGTAATATACTATTGATACTCGTTGATTTCACTAACATTAAGTATATATCAAGAGTCTATCAACCTTATATCTGATATATCGATGATATATCTAACCAAAAGTAACTACACGAGGGATATACTATTGATACCCGGATATACAAAAATCAATTGTATGTCTAATAGGTCCATTAAATTAAAAAAATGTAGAAAATATTAAGAATTTATTAGACATAAAAATAAAAGTTCCCAGCTATTTTCGACACATTGTAGAGCATCTTTTAAAGTTCCTGGGCTAAAATTTTAATTTAATCTAATAATATTATTTAAAATAAAAAGGGCCAGTTGCACAAATGACAAAAAATAAATGTTCAATTGCAAGTGTGTCTACCATTTGTTTCTAGCAAAAAAAATTGGTTCAACCCAATTGGAGTCAGCGATATGTCCAAAATACCCTTCCTGTGTAATCTTGCGTAATTGTAATATGGTGTATATCAATCGTCTATCGATGATATATTGTTGATATACCCACGATATACCTAATATGAAGTATATTAGTAATATACTAATGATACACTTTACTTAAGTATATCAATGAACTTGAATTTCTCATACTTAGTATATCAACAGTATATAAAAAATAGCTAATATGAAGTATATCAAGAGTATAATAGTGATTTATATTCAATGTATCAAATATACCTAATATGAAGTATATTAGTGATTTGCTACTAATACATTTCACTTATATCAAAATGAAATGAGACATACGTAATATAAAGTATATCAGTGATATATCAAATGTGCAAAATATTCATAATACGCTACGATATATATAAAGTTTATCATTTAAATGATACCTAAAAAGAAGTGTATCGATAGTATATCAAGTAGTATACAACTAATATTGTGATGTTAGAAGAAGAAGGAGTACATACATGAATGAATCGAGATCGGATCATCAGAATGAGAGCGATCTCGAAGTTATGAAAATATAGATGAAAAAGACTTATAAGAATTGATATACCAACAATATGCACCTTCCTAATTTTCTATGGCTCAATCATAGAAACTCCAAAGCTAAGCGCCTAGGGCGTTACAAATATATAGGTATATACTAGTTGATTAATATATACCAAATATAAAGTATATCAGATATACTATTGATATACCAATTATTAAGGATATCAAATATCCTACTGATATACTACCGATATACCAAATATAAAGTATATCAGATATACTACTTATATGCTATTAATATACAAATATTAAGTATATCAGATATCCTACTGATATACAGTTGATATACCAAATATTAAGTATATCGGATATCCCATCGATCATCGATACTACCAAAATACTTTATTCGAATATCAACGATATATATCACAAATAGTGATTTATGCTTGATAATGATTTATGATGATATACTTTATTCAATAATATTAAGTATATCAACGGGATCTCAAAAGCTATTTGTAATGTCCGATATTTCAGGTAGATTAAATTTTAGGTTATGCTTTTAAATTTTAGGTAAATTCATAATTTAAAACCAAATTGGATTGTTATATCTTATTGTGTGAGATGTGTTATTGTATAGAGTATATCACTAATATACTACTGATATATGTATATGAAGTTAATTAAGAGTATATCAAGAATCAGATATGATATATGTTCATTTCAACTGATATACTAATGATATACTAATTAAATGTTAGGTATATTAGTGAAATAAACATATCTAAAATGAAGTACATTAGTGATATACTAATATGCAAAATATATCTAATTTGCTACGGATATATAGGAAGTATATCATTCTAAATGATATACCTAAGGGAAGGGTATCTGTGGTATATCAATAATATACTATTAACATACTTCGTTTTAGGTATATATTGGTAAAAAATTTGCTAGATTTGCAAATCTAAAAAATCATAGCTAAGCTTGCAAATATGCTAATATTTTATGCTACCCATTACAATTTCCCTAGATTATATGAGGTTTCATCTCAAAACCAATTGGTAATGGGAGGAGTAACCCACATATCATATATATTGTGAGGTTTCTCCCCACTTTTTCAATGTGGGATCCTCAACATGCCTCCCTCAAGATGGTGCCTCTTTTGAGTTCACTATTCTTGGATCAGATCTCAATTTCAATTTTTTGGACCGAATACCCGTTTGGGTTTAATGGGCTCTGATATCATATTAGATTATATGAGGTTTTATCTCAAAACTAATTGGCAATTGGAGGAGTAACCCACATATCATATATATTGTGAGGGTTCTCTCCACTTTTTCAATGTGTGATCCTCAACACGTACACCCTGCTATAATGTCTTTCCCTAACTACTTTTAAATCAAAATTTTTAATATCTTCATTGTCTCAAACTTATATCCCTACGAAGGTTCATATCCCTAAGAAGTCCCCTTTTTGCTTCTATATATATATATATATATATACAATTCATTCACGACCCCCCAAATGAAGGGTATTTTGGGAAGAAGAATCCAACTAGGCAAATGATTGGAAGGTTTGAATATTAGAGGGCAGTGAAAAACTTGAGAGGAGGAAAGTGATAAAACAAAATGTGAGGGGCAATTTGGTAATTTGGGTTAAAGTATAGCCAAACATACCCATTGGTATCCAAAACGCACCTCCAAAAAGCAAAGCTGACCTACAATGGGCCAACTTGTTTTGTTATCCCATCGTCTCCATCTTTAACTCTTCCCACTTCCAACTAATCAATTTCCCTTTTTATATTTTTCTTTCACATTTCAAGTCTTTTTTTTTTTCAAATTATAGTAAAAAAAACATTTGAAGTCAAATCTAGATCACCCATCAAAAATCGACCTACCCATCATTAAGACAAATAAAAAAAAACGTAGAAACACATTAGATCAAAAATAGATTCAAATTTCGTGATATCACTTTTCTGACCACAGTCGTTACATCATAAAATTTACAAATATCGAGTGGTTAGATTAAAATCGTTATTTTTACCTTTTAAACAACCTGATATTAAAATAATATTTAAACCTGAAATTGAATTAACTAGACTGATTTTTTTTTTCCTTCTTTTTTTACTTGTAAACTCAAGTGGGTCTTATGATTGGTTTTTGTAACCCCTCCCCATAAAAAGGAAAAAGAAGTCTAAGATTCTATAACCTAATTAAGCATAGAAAAGAAAACTAAAAAAAAAAAAAAAGAAATTCACATTGAATTTTTAAAATTTCCATTTTTTTTTTAAAAAGGAAGAGGGGCCATTGATCATGACAGGCATATCCCACCAAGGATAAACAATTAATTTAAAAAAATCACCATATGTATAAAACTCCCTCGCATTCATATATCCAATAACTAACCTAATAAAAGCTTGGAGAGCAAAAAAAAAAAAAAAAAATTTTTTTTCTCTTTTTTGATCTTCACCTCTTTTGTGGCTTTTGTGTGCTTCTTCAAATTTTCTTCTCTGGTGGGTCGTAATAATTGCTCTAGAGACTCCCATGGATGTCGACACCGGCGTGGCGGTGGCGCCGCCGGCCGAAGCTTTAGAATCCCATGAAGTTGGTGGCGGCGACAGCGGGTCGAATTCCGGTGAAGAAGATCATAAGGGGTCGTTGTTATTTGAAGATGGAGAGAAGAATTTTGGTGGAAACCGGTGGCCTCGACAAGAGACTTTGGCTTTGTTGAAGATAAGATCCGATATGGATGCAGTTTTTAGAGATGCAACTCATAAAGCTCCATTGTGGGATGAAGTTTCAAGGTAATAATTTGTGATTCATTTTTATTACTTCTTTTTTTTTTTTTTTTCTCTGTGTTTTGTGAAGTGTTTTCTTTCTTTCTTTTTTGGGGATCGAAAAAGGGATATGAAATTATGATTTTATTCATTGGGATTGGTTAATTTTGGCCTTACTTTTTTTATTTCTTCTCAAAATTAACTTATTGTTTTGGATTTTACTATTTCATTTCTGATAAGCATGTTTATGTAATATGATTATATATCATTCTAATCATATAGTTTTCTTGAGGTTGTTGTTTTTTTTGATATATTTATGGACCACTATTTTGGGTTTCCAATCTTGGTAAATTCATATGAAATGAGGGAGAAAAAAGGTGTATCAATTTGATCTATATGGCATCTTCTAACATGGGTTGTCTGTTTTTCTCTCTTTTTCATGGTAAACCTTAAAAATTAAGCGCGCTCTCTCTCTCTCTCTTTCCCTTTATTTTTTTAGATCTAATTGGTTATTTTTGTAATGATGGAAAAAGGGTGTGTTAAGAATATGAATAAATTAAATATTTTAGGTAAGTAATTAACTTATTAGCTTAAGGTTAATTTTAATTGGTTTTGAGATTTCAGGAAGTTGGGAGAGCTTGGATTCAATCGAACTCCAAAGAAATGCAAGGAGAAATTTGAGAATGTTTACAAATATCACAAAAGAACCAAAGAAGGTCGAAGTGGGAAATCCGATAATAGCAAAAAAGTTTATAGATTTTCTGATGAATTGGAGGCTTTTGGTATTCATCATCACAATCACATTTCATTTCCTTCTCACCACCACTTGCCGTTGCCGCTGCCGCTGCCGCCAGTCCCTCGGCCGACGACAACGCCGCCATCGCCGCCGCCGAAAATAATCACTTCTACTGTTCCATCGACCATGAATGCAACAAATTACAACAACTCCTCGCCTCCCAAATCCTCTAACCCTCTTTCCAATTTGCCAAACATGGCTGCTGCCAATGGGATGTTTTCGAGCTCCACGTCATCGTCGACGGCGTCGGAGGAAGATCCGTTTCGGAGCAGGAGGAAGAGGAGGAAGAAGAGGAAGTGGAGTGATTTCTTTGTGAGGTTGACAAAGGAGGTGATAGAGAAGCAAGAGGGGCTTCAACAAAAGTTCTTAGAAGCCTTGGAGAGAATAGAGAATCAAAGGAAATTGAGAGATGAAGCATGGAGAATGAAAGAGATGACAAGGATTAACCAAGAACATGAAGTTCTAGTCCAAGAGATGTCCATGGCTGCCGCGAAAGACGCCGCGGTGGTTGCGTTTTTGCAAAAACTAGCACCCCCATCTCCTTCTCCGCCGCCACCACCACCGTTGCAGAATAGCGAGAATGAAAAGTCGATGACCACAACTATTGCAAACCATCTTTCGACTCAGCCTCATAAGGGCGAGAATAATAATGGAAAGGTGAGCACCGGTGTAGGAAGCCCTTCGAGATGGCCGAAGGCGGAAGTAGAAGCATTGATAAGGCTTAGGACAGAATTGGAAATGAAGTATCAAGAGAATGGGCCAAAAGGGTTATTATGGGAAGAGATTTCAGCAGCCATGAGAGGGCTTGGATACAATAGAAGTTCAAAGAGATGCAAAGAGAAATGGGAAAACATAAACAAATACTTCAAAAAGGTGAAAGATAGCAACAAGAAGAGGCCAGAAGATTCCAAGACATGCCCCTACTTTCACCAATTGGATGCTCTATACAAAGAGAAAGAGAAAAACATGAGTTTTGATATCAATAGCCAAATGGAGCCATTGATGGTTGAACCAGAACAACAATGGCCACCACCTCCATTTCAGGCCAATCAAATGATGGGAAATTTACAAAGAATAAATGGTGAGGGAAATCAAGAGGAAGATGATGAAGAAGAAGAAGAAGAAGAAGATGATGATGGAGGAAGTAGCAGCACAGATGTTGAAGATTGAAGAAGAAAATAAATGAAAAAATTGGTTCTAGTCTTCAATAAGGCATATATAATCCAATACAAAGTTCAAAAGGGGAGAAAAGCAAGCAACTTTGACACTGATGGAAGTCAGATTTGTATTACATGTGCTAAAGAGCATTAGGGAGAAAGTTGGTAATGGGAAATTTCAAATTTGTATAATAATTATTATTGTTGTCTATAGTGGGATAAATTTAATTTTCCTTTTTTTTCTTATTATAATGAAGGTTAAATTATTGCAAAATTCTCTCTCTTCTCCTTCCAGTCTAAACATATGGTAGTGCACGTATACTTAATTCCCTAAACTTTAAAAAGTTCTAATTCCATCTCCAACCTTTAAATTCTAATTTATAAAAAGAGTGTAATGTGTTAACTATTCAATAATAATAATAATAGAGATTCAACCCAAATTTTAAAAAGGGTGTAGCACCGTGTACAGTATTATCGTTTAATTATCAGAGTTTAAACGTAAATATGTTACCTAGAATCATAATTCAAATGAAAGAATGCTAATAAAATTAACTTTTTTTTTTTTTTTAAAAAAAGAGGTAGAGATGATTCAAACATATGATGTTGGTCAATTGAGGAAGAAAGTAGAGAATGTTTAGAAAGGAAATAAGTAATTGAAAGAGAAAAAAATGGTGAAGAACAAAGTGGCATTTGTTTTGATTGGGCAGTAAAGGGATGTCCAGTGGCAGAGAAACGTGGCTTTTATAACACATGCCTTTTTATAATGCTTATGATGACCAACGTACTGCCTTTTTCTTTATAAAGAAGAACAATTGAGCTACTTTAAGGACAAAAAATAGAGCTGAAAATGAACTTACAAAGCTAGAACCAGATCCTCTTGCATTTAACTATATATATATATATCATCCAATTATGGAAATCCTAATGGTTGGAGCTATATATATATATTCAATCAAATTCAAGTTGTTACACCAATATGTGTGTTTTTTTAATCTTTAGAAAGGTTTTTTTTTTTTTTTTTTTTTTTTTTTTTTTAAGTTGGCAATGAATCCAAATCGCCCAATCTTGAGTTCTGATTGGTATAGTTCTTTTTTTTATCCTTTTATGGTGAATTGTTTTGTTTTAGAGATATACACATGTATTAAGCTAAATTATGAAATTAGTCTCCCTAATTTGAACATGGTGTCTATCTAGTCCCTAAATTATTCTTTTCCTTTGACTTTGAATTATATTTATCTTTGATATATTAGCTACTAGATAAAATTTGGATGAGCTGGTGAGGTGGTGTAATTGATAATTTGTTGAAAAATAAAGTGGTTATTATTTATTTTATATATATAGATATATTTGAGTTCATCAACATGTGAGAATGAGAATTTGAACATTTGATGCTCAAATTGGTAAAACAACTATTGCTAGATCAAGCCACCTTATTTAAATTTTTATGTAATATAGTGATGAACTTTATTTAGAGGTTAAGCTACCCGACTTACAGCAAAATCTAATGATAAAGATATTAAGTATGATGTTTCTATGATTCTTTTTTTTTAAAAAAAACATTTTCTATGTAAAATTTAGATATTCAGAAGATAAGTTTTAAAAATGAGCAACAAAAAGGGTAAAATGAGAAGAATAATTGATATATTCTTTTTAGTATTTAAATGAGAGATGATGATTCAAATTAATTACCTAATAAAGAAGACAATAAATCATTTGGACGAGTTAAATTATAGTTAAGTGGAGAGCCATTCTTCAAACTTGTATCATTTATTAGTTTTGAAAGTGGCATAAGGGGAGGTGAAACAATATGTCTCAAAGCACTAATCATCAACCTTATGAATATATGATCTTGAAATATAAAAAAAAAGGGGAAGAAATTGGAAAGGAAAAAGAACTTATGAATAATAGACTTTAATTAGTTTAATATTTGTATTAAAAAAAGTTTGTTGGATTGCATAGTCAGAAACAGAGAGGAACTATATTGGCAACAGTGGAAAGAAATGACATTTCCCACACAGAAGATGCCAAAAATCACATGAGAGTCTTCCAAGTGTTCTAATAAAAAGTGGAATTTTCAAAATAGCAAAAGAAAATTTATTCCAAAGAATTTTAGACATCTCATTTTTTGTTGACCTTGTACCAAATTTATCAACATCATAGAGAGAAAGAGAGAGAGATGTGGTATTCTTCATCAATCAATTCATTAATTATTTTATAGACAACTAAAACCTCCCTAATTAATGTTAAACTTTGCCAACCATATTATTTATTTTTAATTCCTTAATTATTCTGATTTGATGGATTATATTTACTTCTTAAACCCTTTACTAATTAGGGTTATGTCTAGAAATCCAAATTACAATTAAAATGAAGAAATAAATGGCTTTGGCCTTCTGAGCAAACTAAAAGCTACAAATACATTGGTTATATATTTTATTGTGGAATGTAACATCTCTTTTGTCTTTATGTTTGAATTTGACTTGTGAATAAAACTAGCTTTTCTTTTGCTTGCCATTGCTGGATAATGCTTTTAAATATGTGAGCTCATGCTCTAATATATATATATATATGTATATAATGTATATTTTCTTTGGTGCAATGATTATTATAGGTCTAGAATGTGCTTTGCCTTTGGGAGTCTTAATTTTATATTTTAGGTTATGCTAGTTATAAGAGTTGAGTGATTAAGAGAAATGAGGAAGTCATTTTTGAAAAAGAAAATAAAGAAATTCAACATTATTTATACTCCATTAGTTTCATATAAAATTTATACAGTCCCAAAGGCTTTACATATGAGCAAAATTCGTACTTCCCATGTAGGGAAGACTACGTGCATATTTGGGAGTGATTTTAAAATTGTACAATCACTTTTGTAATGTTGCCATATCGCGACATTAAGCGGTCGACATCCATCTAAAAGAAGAGTCTTTTAGAAAAGTTATTTGGAGTCGTCACCAACCATTATTAGGGTGTGATTGGTCACCCAATTTTAAAAAAGAGAAAATTAAATGGTCTACAAAAATAGATTTTGGCTCAGGGTCTTTTGTATATAGGAAAGGTATTAGCACCCTACAATTAATATTCATAAAAACAGTTACTAAATCTTGGTTATCTCACATTATCCTAATTAATTTTATTTAAAGAAAAGAAAGCGGCACTTTGAATTCTAGGAAAATAATTTTTGTTGATTTTATTTTAAAATGCCTCAATTAGTCACATCTTAAACTTTAAGAGTGAAACAAATATTTGATTAATTTAGGTGGTGTTTTTTTTTTTTGAGTACATCAACAATTGGGGGTGGGGGGTTCGAACCTATAACCTATTGGTCATAAGTCATACTTGATGCCAGTCGAGCTATGCTCTTGTTGGCAATTTAGGTGGTGTTATTAGTCATCAATTGACGCTGTCGCCACGTACCTGCGACGCGGAGCAGCCGACGTCCTAAAAAAGGGAGGATTTAAAAGGAGTCGCCACCAATCTTTTTATGGTGTGATTGGGCACCAAAATAGAATAAAACAACCTTAAAAAAAAAAGAAGGAAAAAAAATGGTATGCGAAAACTAGATTTGGATTCGGGAGTTGTTTGTGTATGGAGAAGGACCCGTTTAAAACGGTGGCCAAATTTAATCTTGAATTGCAAAAAAGAAGGTTTAAGGAAAAAAATTTATTTAGGTAAAGAAAAAGATTTTTTTAAAACAATATCTTATTTTATCCCTCATTTCTCCAATATTTGGGGTCATGATCCCATAAAATAAGTGGATGAAAATCCATCAATGTGGCTACATTTGAAATTATTTTCAAGATTTTGGAAATAATATTACCTCAAGAATATGAGAAAATTTTACAATTTCTCAAATCCATCATAGGATAACCTCTTATAAAATAATTTTTTTTAAAAAAGTTTTAATTAAATTCAAATTTTCTTGAGACCAAAATCTCAGACTCCCAAAGATAATGATCTCTCACCTCAAGAATTCTAGAAAATCGGACTCCCAAATATTTCTAGATTCCGTCGTAGAAATTTTTAGGAAAAAACGACCTTAAAAGAAAAATCACATTTTAAGAAAAGGTTTTAAAACTTTGAAAGTAAAATACTTTGGCTTTGAAAACAAACCTTTGTAAAACAAAAAGAGCAATTTTAAAGAAATTGAGAAATGATATTACAAAAAATGAGAATAGAGTTTGTAAAAAAAAAAAAATAGAAATCACTAAGAAAAAATCAAGAAAATCAAATTTAAGCAAAACAAATAAATGCAATGAAAAGATAAGTTGAGCATGCATGATAATTTTTTCATAGCAAATAAGTGAACAAACATAATATACAAATATGATTAAATTTTCTAAAAAAAAACAACGTATTAGAGTTGATATTGGACTTCCAAATAATCAATTCTTCACCTCAAGAAAACTAGAAAATCGGACTCCCAAATATTTCTAGATTCCGTCGTCGGCAAGTTTTATTTTATAACAAGAAATATAAGTTTTTAAAAAAATCAATCACATGAAATTAACAACATGATGAACCTACTAAGAACAAAATGATAAATAACTAGATAAGATAGAAGACTTACAAATAAAGTATGTAAATAGATGGAAAAAATCAAATTTTAGGAAAAAAAAAAGAAAAGGAAGAGGGATTAAATAACATAAAATAAAATATGTATTAGTGACAACTATCCATGATTTGACCAAACAAAAGTTTTGAAAAGAGCACTCATAGGTAAATGTAAAAAAAAAAAAAAAATCAAAACTAAACCCTTTTTTACAACTTTTGTTTTTTTATTAGCCATTTACTTTTTTTTTTATTTCAATTATCTTTTCACTCTCTCACATATGCCTATCATTTTCTTCTTCAACCATTTTCACAACACTTTGCTCCTTTTTCTCTCTCTTTTTTTTTAGTATAATGAAAGCAAGAGCTAAGAAGAAGAAATATGGAGAAAGAAAAATAATAGATAAGTAGGAGAGGTAAACCATAAAATAAAGTTAGTAGCATCAAGATCTTAGACATTAAAACAAACAAAAAATGAGCAAAGATTCACATTATAATAAAAGTAAAAAGAGATGTAATAAACAACAAAAATGAAAACAAAACTCATAAAACCCTTACTCAACTATTGTTTTTCGGGGATATTTAGAGATGGAGATGAAAATAAAGTTAGTAGCAAAACATAACAATAAAATAGACAATGATTCACATTGTAATAAAAGTAAAGAAAAAATGTAATGAACATAAAAAATGAAAGAAAATCTCATAAAAACCCTTACTCAACTATTGTTTTTCGGGGGGCATTTGAAAATAAAGATGAAGATCAAGAAGTTGGTGTCAAGAACAAACCAACTAGCTTGTTGTTTGAGGTGTGGATCCTTGGAACAAAATCCTACCAAATGCAACCTCCAACTAAGCTAGGGTTATTTTTGTGCTATGGGATTTTGGAGTACTTTTTTTTTTACAAAAAAAAAAAAAACTCTCCATCTTTATGGTTGTGAAGGTATTTGGCTATGAAGTTTTGTAAAGTTGAGAATGGATGAGAAATGATGTGTGGGAGTGTAGAAAAAGTAGGGTTTTTGTATTGTATCCCTTTTGAAGAAGAGAATGAGATGTATATAAAGACCAAAACCATTACTTTTTTGTGCATAAAACCAAAAACACAATTTGTTGCAATTTGAAAACTCATGCCAAAAAAAGAACTTACACCTAAAAAGACCAACAACATTTTGGTCAATCAAAATAAAAACACAGTTTACCCACTTAATCAATGACTTGTCTTTTCTCCAAAAACTATGATTTCTCCATTTTTTTAAAAAGAAAAGTGAAATTAGCAAATAATAAAAATCAAAGTTAAAAAAAAAAATAGAATTTGACCTAAAAAGTTATACTTTAAAAGAAAATTTCATCTTCTTCCCTTCTTTTAAAACCCAACTTCTCACACTTAGCAAAAGTTAACAAAAGTGTCACAAATAAAGATTATAAGATTAAAGCTCTAATTTAAATTTAATCAACCAAGGAATAAAACAAAGCGAGCCGGACAAAAATACGTGGCAATATTAGAATTATTCTCGATCAATAAGAAAATTCCCCATCTTAAAATTTTTAATAAATTTTACATTTTTTTTTCAATTTTTTTTAATAACAATTTTAAAAAGTAAATTTTTTCAAGATGCGTGGCTTTTATTTTTATTTAAAAAAAATATAAAAAGACAACATTTTTAAAGGTATTTATTTTAGTTTTTAAAACTATAAGAAAATGAGAATTGTGAAAAGTTTGTTGGATAAATAGTTACTTTTTATTAAAAAAGAAGTTTTGGACCATAAAAAGTTCAATTTATTTTGGTAAAAAGAATAGTAATTATTTTAAAAGGTGTTTTGGTGTTGTTATAGACAATAAATAAAAAAAAAAGTGAAAGTGTGCTTACAACTATATTTGTTTATTTGAAAAAGAAAGATATAAAATAAAAGAATTATTTAAGAACTTTTGATAAAATTGTATGTTCAATTTTTTTTTTAATTAAAAAGTGTTTTGTAGAAGAGAAATTAGTTTTATTTTGGTAGTGTGGTTCAGTAAACATTTTGATGGTTTTTTATTGAACAAAAGCTCAAGGATTTAAAAAAAAAGTTTTATTCTCAAAATAAACTTATTCCTAATATTTTTTGTGCGAGCATTTTTCTTGTATTTAACTAATGTAAAATATAATATTTTGATCTCTTTTTCTAGGTGGAAACTCTCAAGCACTTCTGAAGCTCAACTCGATCACATTATGAACACACGAATTTCAATTGAAGCAAAATAATCTTGTAAAAAAAAAATCTTAATCATCCAACAACTTCACATATAAAATAAACCTCCAACAAAATAGAAGATAATAGTGACTATACATTTCAAATTAGAATATAATGACTCAAATAGAATGCAACAACACAGTTAATAGAAATAAAGAAAAAAAATTAGAGTCAAACTTTTTTTAGTATGGGGACTGGCTTAGAGAGTCAAACTTCTCCATCTATAAGAATAGAGGAAGAAGAGAAGAAGATATGCTAGTAGGAAGGAGAGGACGAGGTACTTCAAGAGGAGGAAGGTCGAATAAGCATTCAGAAAGCCAACAAATCCTGCCCATTCATAAGACATGGAACACAATAGAGGAAGTGGAAGAAAATGCACAACCAACAACCAAGATGAACGAAAAAGAAGGTGATCGATGAGTGGAAAAGATGGAGGGCTAAAAAATCGTTCTAGAGAGTATTTTCTAAATCAAAGAAAACAAAAAAGACAGTCTAGCGAACCCCATAACTGAGGGAAAAGGATCAGACATAAAGTAGATGGCGATGGTTAAAGATAAATCGACAAGACAAGCCATCCAATTGGTTACACAGAGCAATCTGGAAGAAAAGGACAAAAACAAAGGAAAAGCTATAATGGACGAAATTGGGTCTAATGTGAAAATGGATTAAAAATGACACCGGTAATGGTCTCACAAATCGTACGTTTGACACTGTCCAACAGGATGAGATCCAAAGAAAAATCCAACATATGTTAACAGAAACAGAGGCTTGGACAAAGGAAACCAACAAGGTTACTATGGGAGAAAAAGAAAGCAAATAATGAATAATTCGAACGAAAGGTGCAAACTCCAACGACATATCAGGCACGATTCAATCTAGAGGCTCAAAGAGTAAATGGAAAAGAATTGCAAGAGCCAACTCGGGGAACTCTCTGAGTAAATGTGAAGGGGAGAAACAAAAAAGGAAAGAGTGTGAAACCGAAAGGGAGGAAACTGAAAAGGAGGCAAAAATAGTGTGTGAGAGCTACTTCAAAAAGTGCGAAGGGATATCGACGGAGGCTGCAAGTCAGCCCCGCCGAACACCATGAAAATACTATGTTGAGCGTTTGTGGGTTTGGGGACCCTTAGACGTTCCGAGCATTGCGACATAAGGTTCGCATTCATAATCCCTTCCTGGTGTTTCTTCCAGAGATAAAATGTGGAGAAAACATTATGACCAAGTTGAAACTAGATTTGAAATTTAGTGGTGGTTTCTGTGTCCCAAGCCAAGGCAGAAGTGGTGGTCTCGTGCTCCTTTGGACAAACGACACGACTATTCAACTCAATTCCTTCTCAATAGGGCACATTGATGTCGTAATTAAAAATTCCAGTAGAATTTAGAGATTCTCAGAGTTCTACGACAACCCTGTCACAACAAGGAGACCCAATTCGTGGAACCTTATGAACAAACTCAGCAAAGTTGATGTTTTACCCTGGATTGTAGGAGGCGACTTCAACGAAATCATGTTTCGTAGAGAGAAAAAGAGAGGGGGAGAGAGGAGCGAGACCCAAATGGATGCTTTCAAAGAGGTGATATACAAGTGTAACTTGAAGATCCAAGTTTCAAAGGAGAAGCTTACACTTGGACAAGAAACAAAAAGTCAAAGAACAATATTTCGGAAAGACTCGACAGATTTCTTATCAATCCTCCCATCAGAACTCACTTTGAAAGGATCCAAGTGGAGCATTTGAATTTTCGCTCCTCCGACCACAAACCTATTTTGGTTAAAATAGAAAAGAAAGCTAACCTAATGGGAGACCACAAAAGAAAGCAATACAAATTTGAAGCATCCTGGACTACCATTGAGGAGAATAAAACAATTCTGAATTCTTTTTGGCAAAAAGGCAGAGGGAGCAATTTAAGAGACTTCTCAAGGAACATTCAAGACAATATTGCAAAGCTATTTCATTGGAACAAGTTAAGACTAAACGGACCATTAAAGAAGGAAATATCAAAGAAAGAAGCTGAGATCAAGGATTTAACCCGGAACCATGTGGATGACAATGAGCAGCTTAGGGACAAAACGGAGGAAGAGTTGGAACAACTCCTTGAGGAAGAAGAGAAATATTGGAAGATGAGATCGAGAGAAGATTGGCTCAAGTGGGGAGATCGTAATACCAAGTGGTTCCACCATAAGGCCTCTCTTAAAAGAAGAAGAAATATGATAGAAGGAATCTACAATGAGAGAGGAACTTGGACAAAAAATGAGGAAGAGATTGGAATCATTGCCCTCAACTTACTTTAAGGATCTTTTCCAATCTTCGAATCCTTCGACAGAGGCTATTGACAAAGTGCTTGAGGGCATTACACCCAAGGTGATACCTTCGTAAAACAGTGACCTAATGCAAACTTATTCCAGAGAAGAAATTATAAAAGCCTTAAAGGAGATGAATCCTACAAAAACCCTGGCCCTGACAGAGTGCATGCCCTTTACTATCAAAGCTACTGGGAGGTGGTGGGAGAGGAAACCATTAAAATCTGTTTAAAGATATGAAACGAAGGGGAAAGTGTTGAGCCTATCAATAATACCTTAATTGCTCTCATCTCAAAGACCCCTAATCCATATTACATGAAAGGTTTTCATCCTATAAGCCTCTGCAACGTCAGTAATAAAATCATAGCAAAGGTATTGGCCAACAGGTTGAAGAAAATCCTAAATGACCTAATAGCGCCCTCCCAGTCCGCGCTCATCCCTGTAAGACTTATAACGGATAACATCACCCTAGGTTTCGAGTACATTCATGCTATAAATAATCAAAGAAGGAGAAAAAATGGTACTATAGCCATGAAACTCGATATGAGCAAGGACTACGATAGGGTGGAATGGTTATTTGTACGAAAAATGCTTAACAAGCTAGGCTTTGAGAATGGATGGATAGAAAGGATCATGAATTGTATTGAGATTGTCAGTTGTTCGATTCTTATTAACGGCTGCCCTCAAGAGGAGTTCAAACCAAGGAGAGGCCTGCATCAAGGGGATCTGCTTTCCCCTTACATCTTTCTCTTCTGTGCAGAAGGGTTATCAACGCTCCTTAATTGGGAAGTTTCCTCCTCTAACCTCACTGGCTTTCGAATTAATAAGCACTACCCTAGACTAACACATTTATTTTTTTGCAGATGACAACTTGCTCTTCTTCAAAGCCTCTAGAGTCTGTTGCGAAAAGATCAAGGATATACTCATCACTTATGAACGAGCGACCGGACAAACCATAAACTACGACAAGTAATCTTTTATGACAAGAAAAAATGTGAGCGGGGAGATGAAGGATGACTTCAAAAGCATTCTCGGAGTTAAGCCCATAAATTCTCTAGACCAATATCTGGGAATGCCTTCACAAACTGGGAGAAACAAGCACAAAATTGTTTCAAAAATAAAAGAAAGAGTGTGGAAAGTTCTCCAACAGTGGAAAGAAGATCTCTTCTCAACTGGCGGAAAGGAAATTTTAATCAAGTCAATAACTCAAACAATACCGAATTATACTATGCGTTGTTTTTGGCTACCTAAAAGCTTCTGTGACGAGCTCAATAAGTTTTGTGCAAACTTTTGGTGGGGATCGACAAAAGGAAAAAACAAAGGTCATTGGTTGAGCTGGAAAAAAATTATGTAGAAGCAAAGACAGGGGAGGAATGGGATTCATGGACCTACACTACTTCAACCAAGCTATGCTGGCTAAGCAAAGCTGGAGGATTATTCGTCAATCTGACATTGTTCTTGCAAGAACTCTAAGAGGCCGCTACTATAAAGATGCCAACTTTATTGAGGTTCCGTTAGGAAATAACCTTTCGCTAACATGGAGGAGTATCAATTGGGGAAGGGAGCTCTTTAAAAAAGGTTCCAGATCGAAAGTGGGATCAGGGAGTAGAATCATCATAGACTGCGATCCTTGGATAAAAAGAGCTGGCACCTGTACTCCCTTTCAAGTAAGTGAAAGGCTAAAAGGGAGACGTATAAAGGACTTGTTGGACAATAGTGGAGAATGGAACGAGTGAAAAATCAAGGAGAACATAACGACTCTTGACGTTGAAGATATTCTTAACACACCAACAGAGGAACCAAATGCCAAAAACGAGCTTATTTGGGCGCTTGATCCAAAAAGGTTATTTTCGATTAAAAGCACCTATCATCTAACAATATAAATTCAAAGTTATCAGGAAGCTTCAGCCTCGGACATTAGTCCTTCTCATCAGATGTGGAAATGTTTTTGGAAATTGGTTGGGCCCCCAAGAGCTAAAATTAGTGCTTTGAGGCTTATTCGTGACTCTGTTCCTACTAAAATAAACATTTTAAACAAAAATATTCAAACTAATCCTTTGTGTCTTTTTTGCAGGAAACAAATAGAGTCCACAATCCACATTTTGTGGAAGTGTAAGTTGGCAAAAGAAGTTTGGAAGGATTTCTTTCCCTATCTTACAATACCTTATGTTAATTTTCATAGACAAGACTGGAGCTCAGAGGACTGGTGGGATTGGATGGTTCAAAATACAAAAGAAAGAGACCACCATAAAGCCATTCTGATCCTATGGAACATTTCGAAGCAACAAAATTTAATACTCCAGACGAACAAGAATTCCCTCCCAACAACAGAGTTGCTAAAAAAATCCATTAACACGTTAATTTAGAGGTACCTGAATGAAGAGCATATGCAAGAGGATGGCCCTGATTCGACGCTGAGGCGGGAGAACCAAACGAGTCATGATGGATGACGACCTCTGCCAGATGGAAGTTGGAAATTCAATGCAGCCGCCTCCTGGAATAAAGCTCTCTCGCAAGGGGGTTTGGGATGGACAATCCGTGACTCTCAGGGTTCTCTCATCTGCGCAGGAATCAGAAAATTCAACCGAAAATGGCCCATAAAAATCCTCGAAGGGAAAACAATTCTAGAAAGGCTTCGCTCATACCTGACGAACTTCATGAAACATGCATAATGCTTGATGGTGGAATCCGACTCGATAGAAGCCATTCAAGTGCTAAACGGTTGAGTACTCGACCTCTTCGAACTAAAGGACATAGGAGACAATATACATTTGGTTGCTGCTGAGACTGGAGTGAGTTCCTTCACTAAATACCCCAGATCGGGCAATCGTTTGGCTGACAATTTGGCAAGGGTTGCTGGTGATCGCTATGCTACGCTAGACACGCAAGTGCACGTGATCGAAGTAATAGAAACTGGAGTATTTCAGAGTATCGAACCCATAGGGAACGAGTTTACAAGTTAAATTGGAAAAACAAAGGAATGCTAATGAAAATGAAAGTTGTTGGGTTTTAATGTCCTAAAACTCGTGGTTTTGTAAACTGAATGTATATTCTATTTTGCAATAAAATTGTTATTGAGATTTATTCAGTAAAGGTGTTATTGAATAAAGTGAATTGTGTATTGTGTAACCTTAATTCAATAAAGAACCATTGGCTATATGATGAATACTTGAACTTTATGTGTGACATAAAAGTGGATCAAGTTCAAGTTATAGCCAGAATAGTCTATAATATAAGGATAGGGTTGGGTACCTTATCCTGGGAATACTATGGGCGCGACCCACTTTGTAGAGTATAAACGATGTGATCCTGAATCGTTCATGTGGAGACATGTGAGTGGGGGCGCCCTATGCAATGAGTTTTCATAAGACTGGACCGCGAAATAGTCACTTAGACTTTATAACTCCATTTACTGTCTTAACTGACTATATTCATACGATTACCTAGGTAACTCGATCTTAATCCTGAGCGTTCTATGGACTCCTGTTTATTCGGATTATCCTTAGATTTGCATGGGTGAGAGTGGCTCGAGATTTCCAACTCAATAAGCCTCCCATTTTAGGGATAAAACCGAGTAGATAGCTGGGAACATAGTTCTGCAAGATGGAATTCACTCCTACCCGCTTTAGGGATTAGTGAAGAGGTTGTTCCCTTAAGTGCTGACTCTGGGTCTTGAACAAAGGTCCCACCCCTCTCATTGGCCCGAGAGGGATTCAGTTTGCTAGTTGGACCACAAACCAATTGTTCATTAGAGGATCAGTGGGACTTAAGGAACAAGCGGTAACTATAGGGGTAAAACGATAATTTTGACCGAACTGTAATTAAGAACGACCTGTGAATGATCGACTTACTAATCATGGTTATATCGAGTGGACATAAATATATCTACAGTGAGGAGAGTGCAACCATTGGGCTTTAGTGGAGTGTCCCGGTAGTTAACGAATGTTGATTAGCTAGGCTAAAGTGTTTGGCCGGTTAATCTCGTATCGTTGGAGCTCATGATCTGTAGGTCCATTAGGTTCTCCTTATTAGCTCGGACTTAGCCTTGTAACATTTTGAGAGAAAAGAATTTGAATTGTTTAAATTCGAGTTTGGAAGAAAGCGTTAATTATATGTGATATATTTAACAAATCATAGCTTAATTATGAATTAAACTATGATTAATAGGAGGTGGATATATTTAAATATGATTTAAATATTGGATCGATTTATAGCATGAATAAGGATTCATGTTCGAAAAATCGATCGGGATCAGACAATTTATTTAATTTAATATTTGATATTAAATTAAATTAAAAATTAATTAATTAAATTAATTTTGAATTATTTAATTAATTATATTAATTTTAATTAAAAATCAATTTAATATTTATTTTAGAATTAAAATTAATTGTAAAATGAGGGATTTTCATGATTTTCATGAAAATCAAGTTGCCAACTTGCCCAATCCTCCTCATTTTCAAAATTCACCAAAATTAGCCACCTCCATCTCAAACCATCCTCATCACACTTGAGTTCTCACTCTAATAAAGCTTAATGAAGCTTTATATAATGGTGATTTGAGGTGTTTTGAGAGAATTTTGCAGAAAATCAAAGAATTCCCGAGTTAGTGACTTTTGAGGTATTTTCTTCCAAATTCTCTCAATCTAGGATCCCACAATCCGTTCCAAGGCCCGAGGATAGTAAGGAAGACTCTAACGGTTGTCCACGAAGTGTTTGTGTTGAAAACCATCCATCGGGTAAAGAGAATTTGATCTTCAAAGTTGAGTTTACTATCCCTCTGTTTTTCCAGCTTTGAGCATGCATTTTATTTTACAAAATTGATCAACTTAGAGTGTTCAAGATCCAAAATTGCTTCCGCTTTCTTAATCTAGACTCTTTCAAAAGTAAGGTAACCAAAGTGAAAAAAGGTTGATTTTGGGGTTTTAAAGTTGTTGTATTTGAAGGAAAAAGAATCAATGAGTTAAGAGAAGAGAATTCAAGTGCTTTTGTCCCTTCGGAGAAAATGCTGCTGAAAATGCGCCAACAAATCCAAATCTAAGTAAATCGGGTTCAATTCCTATTCGGTTTTGCTCCAAAATCCTTTAGGAAACTAAGAAATTAAACCTACATGTCTGTGGCTAATTGAGCTTAGATGATTCTCGCACACAACCCTCTTGATTTCAGAGTCTCACCCTATGTCTAGGGTTGAAATTTTGGATCTTATGTCTAAGTCCTTTCCTCCGTTGTTTTTAGGATATCTACCTGTTCCTTGACCCTCTCGGTATTAAGTTCGAGCTTGTTGAACACGACCTCGCGGTTAGCTAAGGACTGCCCAATTTTATTCACTAAAAACAAGCTTTGATTTGGTTGCTAACACAGCTACTTTACTACTTTAAGCTAGGCATCTCTCTTCTAGGGTATTCACACTTGAACCCCTAAAGAGAAAATTAACTCATGATGAAAACTAGAGGAAACATAATTTTAGATAGGGGTGTACAAGTAACCCGGTAACCCGACCAACCCGGACTACCCAACCCAAACCGTAAGGGTTGGGTAGGGTTAGATTTTTTTTCGGTTTGGGTTGGGTTAGAAGTTTGGAGAACCGAAAAGTTCGGGTCGGTTCTTGGGTTGGGCCTTTTAGGCTGGGGTTGACCCAACCCAACCCAACCCAACTCAAAGTTTATATTTTTTTAATTTTATTTTAATTAAATTTATACTTATAAATGAATTATTTGTCAATTTCTTATGTTTTCTTCTAGACTTCTAACAAAATGTTAAAATGTTATGGATTTTGAAGTTTGATATTTGAATTTTATGTGATTTTAGTTATTAATTCAAGAAAAAACATTTTAAATAATTTAAAAAATAATTAAAAAATAAAAACGTTAACCCGGTGACCCACCCCAACCCAACCCAAAAGTATTGGGGTTGGGTTGGGTTGGGTTACTCTCATGAATAGGGTTGGTTGGGTTGAAGGAATGACCAACCCGAAATTTCGGGTTGGTCCAAAAATCTCCCTCAACCCAACCTAACTTGGCTTATATACACCCCTAATTTTAGATGCAGAAAAATAAAAGAAAAATAGAAACGAAAATAAGAAAGAAAACTATGAAACTGAAAGAAAAGGAACTAAGCTAGGGCTCGGGTTCTTTCTGTTTATCCACGAAAAAACAAGAACACTAAGCTGCTGTAGTAGATTGAATAATAAAAAAAAAAGAAAACAAAAAAGAAAAGAACAAAGACAAAAGAAAGGAAAAACAGTAACTCGAGTTGAATGGAGCTCTCGGGTTCTCTTATTTTTTTATCCCAAAAATAGGTTTTCAACTTGAGTACAAAAACTACAAAGTAAAAGAAAGGAAAACAAAAATTTTATTGAAACTTAGAGTGCATAAACAACAAAGAGAAACATATAAAGAACAACTAAAATGTTCTACAAGCTCCTTAAGCTAATCGACTTCTACCCACACTTGGGTTGGAAATCTTAACCTCCAAAAGCTTCGTATGGAGGGATTAACCAAGGACTATTACAACTAAGAAAACAAATAAAAGTTGCTGGAAAAATAAGGTAGAACAAACTACTATAATGAGTACAAACTTGAAAGAAAAAAGAAAGAAAAGTGGAGAGAATTCAAGCTTGATTTGCCTCCCTTAAAACCTTCAATTTGTAGCCTTTTTATAGATGAAGCAAGTAGGGGGTTTTTCCAATAATCCATCCTTGAATCGTGGGAGATTGATTGGGTATAACTTTAGGACAAATTCTTTCCAAAAGTGAGTGAAAATCCCCAAGAATCTTGCAATCTCAAAATTTGAGGCGTGCTCCTTAAGTCTGGAAATTTTTCCAGCAACTTTGTCCAACATTGTGTTTGGTATTTTTGCTCAACTTTGTTGGTGACAATGCAACTGCAATTTCACTAGCATTTTTTTCTGCTATTCTTTTCCTACAAAACACATCAAATTAGTTTATTTTCACTCATTTTCCCCCAATTCTTATTTTTCCCACATTTTAGTAAGCTTAAAAAATTTTACTCTCAAATGATAATTTTAGCTTGCCATATCATGAAAAATTGAATAAATTAGACAAAAAATGACTAAGTAAAGAGATAAATAATCCTCATAAATGAGGATTATCACACCCTCAAACTTGAGTCATTTCTTGTCCTCAAGCAATATCATAACAAACATTGAAACATATTAGTACATAACAAGCCAAGATTGATTCTATGAGTGATTCAGATAAAATTACCTCTTTCAGGGGAGGTCTCATGCTCATAACACTTACAAAACTTTAATGTTTCCGCTATATGCAACTTCTATACTTAACTTGTCTAAACAAAATACCTTCATCCTACAACTACACCTTGGGCTCATATTACCTAGTTCCTTTTGTCAAGCTTCACTTAATTGCTCATAAAGCTAACTTTTTCTTGATTTCTTTAACAACATCCCCCAAACTTATTCTTCACTGCTAAGGTTCATACCTCTTTTTTTTTTTTTAAGAGAGAACCTTTTGTCATTTGTGCCTTCGCTTTAGCTTATTAACGATTTTTGGTGAAAGTATCTAATTACGAACACTCATCACATCAAGGTCATTTGCATACTCACTTCCTAAGTTAACTTTTCATGCAAAGGAAATCATGGGTGTCATGCCTGCCCCTAGTTACTTATGCTAACTCTGGAAGGAGGAGTATCCTCTTTTTTCTGTTTTTTTTCTCTCTTTTTTTTAATCCTAGCAGTGGTTACAATGGTATTACAACAACATACTATTACAACATAGTATTACATGAATCACCCCTCCCTCCTCCCCTCCCTCCTCCTCCTCCCCCCAAACTTAAATGGGTCAATGTCCCCATTGGTCAAAAATGTAGCAAATAGGGGTGAAAGGAAGAGATAACTTGCAAGACATTCAAGTTTTTCTCTCATAAAGGGTAAGGTGCAGAAACTTAGATGAGTCTTAGACTTGGATATTTCATAAAGACAAGGAATCATGAAGGTGTTTGTTCGGGAAGCACTTAATTAATGATCTAGTGTTTAATGATCCGAGCAAACTCCAGTGTCATCATTAAGAGGTATTTAATCAGAAAATACTCAAAGAATGTATCAAAGAGTCCATCATAAAAAAATTCTAGAGTTCACAAAAAGAAACAAATAAACTAAAAGGCGAGAAAAACAACCTATCTAAACCAAAGCAAAAACAAAGAAACAACAAACCAACAAAAATGACTTAAAGGGAACAACTAAGAAAATAAGTAAAAAGATAAAAGAACTACTCCTCTGTGGAGAAGAATGTGTCTTTATTCTCATCACTAACCTCTAGAGTCTTTGGTTGTGGAAGAATAATTTTTGGAAAGTCAAGACGAGCAGGTCTTTTGTGTTTGTTCTTCCACCTGAAACTCAAGATTAACTCATTAAAATGTTCAGACAATTTCTCCCTTTGGGTCTTGATGATTTTTGAAAATCTAAAAAAAAAAAAATTGATTTTCTCAAAATCATACTTCTCTCTTAAATACAATTTTTATCCTTATTTTTTTAAAATTTTTTAAAAATTTTCAGAGAATTTTCCTGGTAGATCCCCAGGTAGAGGTGTTCCCTACGGTTAGCTTAAGTACCTCAACCTAGACAGGATCTATCCTTAGACAGAATTTGTCCAATAATTTCTCAAATGATAAAGATAAGGATGTATTTTTCTTTATTTTTTATTTTTTTTGTGTTTTATTTTTTTTAAAAGAAAGAAAAAAGACAATCAACAAAAACATAACTTATCCTATTCCAGTAGGGAGACTGCAACCATGTTCCTTCATTTTGCACCTTGGTCTTGATGATAGACGAGATTTCAGCCTTAGTTGAGGTGTTTTTATCACAACTGAACTTTCTTGCTCAAGAGATTTACGTAAGCCTTTGCAAGTAGAAATTGTAGCTGTAATTTGTATGGCATCCTGCAAATTGTCCTCCGTCATGCTTTCTGCATTCTTCTTCATTCTTCTTCATTTAGATGTCATTTGTTTTGAAATTGCAACTGCATAACTCATTTCCACTTCCCTAGGTGATTCCTTCACTTCTAAAGGTGGTTCTTCTTCAGTCTTCTCTCTTTGCCTTTTGGCTCCTCAATGCTTTCAAGTGTCGGAGTGCATTGTGCTTCTACTGGGAGCTCAAGGTCTTCATGTTCCCATTCAGCTTGAAATTGAAGGGATCGAATCCCGCAGCGGAAGCGATTGCGAATCGCGTGTTCTTGATCTTATTACACAGATTCATATCAAGATCATAAAATCTAAGATTAAGCATGCATAAAGAGATTAAGACAACATGATTTTACCTTTGAAGAACAATTTTCTTCTTGTATTCTTTCTCCAATGTGTTGCTCATGATCTCACGATCTCAACGACTCAAACCCGACACGTACAAAGATCTACCACTAGATCTTCTCCGTTGTTCTCTAGGTGAGGGAGGAAGGTGGGTTCCTTTAGATTGAGGTGTAGATAGTTTGAGAGAGTTGTCTAGGAACTTTTCCAACAACAATATCAAATGAGCTTTAGGGTTATACCAAGGCCTTGTCAAAATTGCAACCCGTGCAACTATTTGTAGGGAAATAGGATGAAAATTACCATCATATCCCTCATTCATTCTCTCATAAGTACATAGTTAATTTTTGAATCTAATTCACATTAAAACTATATATTATATCAATTATATCACATATAATTGATATATTACCTCATATATGAAATTGATCACTTTAATTTGATTCCTAACTTTATACCCCACAATATTACCATGTTGAGCCAACAAAGGGACCTCATGGACTTACAGTTCATGAGCTCCAATGATATGAGATTAACTGATCAAACTCTTTGATCCGGTTAATCAATATTCATTAACTACAAGTCACTCCACTATAGACTTGTAGTTGCACTCTCCTCACTGTGGATTATATGGTGTCCATCGATATAAGCATTACCCATGAGTCGACCCTTCACAAGTTGTTCGTAATCACAGTTGGGTAAAATTATCGTTTTACCCATGTGATTACCTCTTGCTCCTTAAGCACTACTGATCCTCTAATGAACAACAAGTCTGTGGTCCTACCATAAACTCAATTCCTCTTAAGCTAGTTTAGAGGGCGGGACCCCGTTGTTCAAGACCTAGACTCAGTTGTTAAGGGAACAACCTATCAAATTCCTTAGTCTAGGAATGAGTGATTTCCATCTTGCAGAGTTAAGCCCCCAGCTACCTACGAGGTTCTGTCCTTGAGAAGGTATGCATTTTGAGCCGGCTACAGGTCACTCTCATCCATACTAGTCTAAGGAAAAACCCCTATAAGCAGGAGTTCTTAACTTGCTCAGAATTCAGGTCGAATCACTAATGATCATGTATAAATTATTAGTCTTATCTTGTTAACGGTGTTATACTGGTTAGACTAATAATTTGCAGTCTGGTCTTGTATGAACTCATCATACAGGATGTCCCCACTCGCATGTCATCCACATGAATGAGTTGGATTACATCATTTGTACTAACTACAAAGTGGGTCGCATCCATGGTGTTACCAGAATAAGGATTCCAACCTTATACATATACCATAGACCATTTAGGTTATACTCTAGAACATAATCTAATTAGTGTCTACTACACTGATGTTCAAGATCTATTATAACCTTGGAGCTTAGTTTATTGGATTTATAAAGCGAGAATATAATTTCATTAAATCAAATAACTCTTTATTTATTTGACTACAATTACACAAGTTTAGGGCATATATCCCAACGATCACCCACTTGACCTAAAGCTAGTGGAGTACATAACAAACATTACAATTATGTAAAATACAATAAACTAAGGCACTGAAACCCTTTGTACAATATACTCCCAGTTGCCCTAGTTAGGGCAAGACTTGTAAACCTATACCTTCTAGGTCACTCTCAAATACTTTAGCCGTGAGAGCCTTTGTAAATGGATCAACAATGTTGTGCTCCGAAGATATCTTCGTGATGATCACGTCTCCTCGATGCACGATCTCCCGGATGAGATGATATTTTCGCTCAATGTATTTACTCCTCTTGTGACTTCGGGGTTCTCTTGAATTTGCCACAACACCACTATTATCATAGTAAAGTGTGATAGGTAAACTCATATTTGGAACAACTTCCAAATCTAACATGAATTTCTTTAACTAAACGACCTCTTTAGTTGCTTCACAAACTGCTACATATTTGGCCTCCATGGTGGAATCAGTGATTCATCCCTTCTTGACACTTTGCCAAACTACAACTCCTCCGTTAAGAGTAAATATTAGCCCTGACTTAGATTTCCTAGAATCTTTATCAGTTTGAAAGTCAGAATCCGTGTATCCTGTAAGGATCAAACCCCTAGCCCCATACACAAGCATGTAGTTCTTCGTTCTCCAAATATACTTAAGGATTGTTTTAACCGTTGTCTAGTGTTTAGGTCCTGGATTGGATTGATACCTATTGACCATTCCTACAGCAAAACAGATGTTTGGCCTAGTACACAACATGACGTACATGAGGCTCCCAACAACTGATGCATAAGGAATTCGTCTCATGTCCTCAACTTCTTGAGGTGGCTTAGGACACTGTTCCTTAGACAAATGAACTCCATATCTAAAAGGTAATAAACCTTTCTTGGAGTCTTGCATCTTAAACCTCAACAACACTTTGTCGATGTAAGATGTCTGAGACAATGCTAGAGTTTTATTCTTGTGGTTCCAGATAATCTGAATCCCAAGAACAAACTGTGTTTCTCCCAAATCTTTCATTTGAAATTGCGTAGCTAGGCAATTCTTAATGTCAGTAAGATAACCTACATCATTCCCAATGAGTAGGATATCATCCACATATAGAACTAGGAATGCGACAGAACTATTGATGATCTTATTGTAGACACAATGTTCTTCATCATTCTGGTCAAACCCAAAAGATTTGATTGCCTCATCAAATCTTATATTCAGGGACCTAGAGACTTGTTTCAGTCCATAGATCGACCTTTTAAGCCTGCAAACCTTTTGCTCTTGTCCTAATTTAATGAACCCTTTGGGTTGGTCCATGTAGATGTTCTCGTCAAGATTGCCATTTAAGAATGTTGTCTTGACATGCATTTGTCATACCTCATAGTCACAATATGTGACAATGACAAGTAGAATTGTTATATATTTTACCATAGCAACAGGTGAAAAGGTTTCCTCATAGTTCACCCCTTCTACCTGGGTATAACCCTTTACTACTAGTCTAGCTTTAAAGGTTTACACCTTTCCATCTACACCACGTTTTCTCTTGTGGATCCACTTACAACTTATACGTTTTACCCCATCAGGTTTATCTACAATAACCCAAACTGAATTGAAGCGCATAGACTCCATTTCTTGGTCCATAGTTGTGACCCACTTGTCTTTGTCTTTGTCAACCTTTGCTTGATTATAAGTCAATGGATCCTCAAATCGTCATCTGGTATGACAACTTGGGTTTCAGATAAACCTATGTAACGGTCAGGTTGTGTTATAACCCTCCCACTACGTCGAGGTACTCTCAACTCTTGAGATGGACGCTCTTGACTAGACAATCTAGTATCAACAACTCTTGTTGACGTACTAGCACCATTAGCAACCTTTACTATTGTTCCGTCTAACTCACTTAACACAATTTTACTTCTTGGTTTGTGGTCCCTGATGTGGTCCTCCTCTAAGAAAGTGACATTTTTCGACATAAGTACCTTATCTTCCTTAGGATCATAGAATAAACCACCTCTTGTCTCTTTTGGGTAGCCTACAAATAGGCATAATTTTGAATGTGAATCCAATTTCTTCAGGTTCGTCACAAGCACATGTGTTGGACAACTCCAAATTCTGAAATGGCATAAACTACCTTTACGTCCTTTCGAGAGTTCAAAAGGTTTTTTAGAAACACTCTTTGATGGCACGTTGTTCAAAATGTATACCGTAGTCTCGACTGCATAACCCAAAAAAGAGTCAGGGAGATGAGCATAACTCATCATCGATCGAACCATGTCCAACAAAATTCTATTTCTCCTTTCCAATACACCATTTTGCTGAGGCATACCGGGTGTTGAGAGTTGAGATGCAATTCCATGTTCTATCATATAGCCCTGGAATTTTAAATCCATGTACTCTCCACCTTGATCTGATCGAAGTGTTTTAATTGTTTTACCTAATTGATTTTCAATTTCAGCCTTGAATTCCTTGAACTTTTCAAGTGCTTCAGACTTATGATGCATTAGGTAAATATGCCCAAATCTTGAATAATCATCTATGAAAGAGATGAAATATTCATAACCTCCTCTAGGTTTAACATTCATCGGATCGTAAAGGTCTGAATGTACAAGCTCAAGAGGCTCTTTGGCTCTATAACCTTTTCCACTAAAAGGTCTTTTAGTCATTTTGCCTTCTAGGCAGGACTCACATACAGGTAAAGTACTTTCTTCTAACTCATTTAGAAGTCCACTCTTTACCAACCTCTCAATCCTATTGAGATTAATGTGACCCAACCTAAGATGCCAAAGATGAGCATTTTCTTTAAGAGAAATTTTAGTTTCTTATTAGTTCGTATATTTGCTGTTTTGAATAATTCAGTGTTTAAAACTATTTTAACCAAATTAGGCCTTGCAAATAATTATCAAGAACAACAACACATAATTCAATGCTTTTTTAAAGAAATAAACACTGTATTTAATTGAAAAGAAATTGAAATACATTGTTCGATAAAGCAAGAAGTAGAAATAAGGTTTCTAATAAACCCTGAAACTACATACATGTCATCTAATAACAATATTTTCTTCTTGAACAATTGCTCTTTATTGCCTACTGCTATAACTGAAACAACATTTCCAGCATCAAGTCTGAGTGTTATCTCTCGTCATCGTGCCTCTTGAAGAAACTAATTTCCTTTTTTGTCAGCAGTAGCAGAAGTTTTTCCCTTTGCTCTTTTCTTTTTCTTCTGTATCTTCTTAAGTCCAGAAGTATGGATGCAGTACTTAGTTCAAGAGGATGAACCCTTCTGAAAACTCTTGGAATGGGCAAACAAATTTACCTCTCCATTGTCTTGTCCCTTATTATTCATAAGAGACTGGTAAGTTTGCAGCTCGTTTAGGAGATAAGTCAGGTCATACTCTATGTTGTTCATCACTGCATTGCTGCGAAATTGCAGAAAACTCTTCAGAAGAGATTCTAGGATTAACGACATCTGACTTTTCTCGTCTATGACCGCCCCGTTCATTTTCGCTATGTTGAAGTGAGCCATCAGATCGATAACATGTTCTCTTACTGAAGTTCTCTCCTCTATGTGCACGTTATAAACGTATTTGAGGGATTCATGCCGAATTTGTTCAGACAGTGGTCGTCCCTTCACAGGTTGTTCGTAGTCACAGCTGGGTCAAATTACCGTTTTACCCATGTGTCTACCTCTTGCTCTTTAAGTCCCACTTCTCCTCTAATGAACAATTTTGTTGCATGGTCCTACCATAAACAACATCCCTCTCATGCCAATGAGAAGCTGGGGCCCCGTTGTCCAAGCCCTAGAGACAACACTTAAGGGAACAACCCCTCTAGTTTTCCTAGCTCGGGAACGAGCGAATTCCATCTTACGTAGTTAAGTTTCCAGCTCCCCACGTGGTCTTGTCCCCAAGAAGATAGGCATATTGGGCGTACTCTAGCCACCCTCACCCATACTAGTCAAAGGACAAACCCTATCAGACAGAAGTACGTAACACGCTCAGGATTAAGAACGAGTCACTAATGGTCATCTACGAAGTTATGAGTGATATACTGTTAACGGTGTTACATCAGTAGGCCTAATAATTCACGGTCCGGTCTTGTACAATCTCATTGCACAGGATGCCCCCACTCGCATGTCAACCACATGAACGAGCTGGATCACCTCATTTTGTTGGATATTATGTCCTAACACTCGTAGTTTGTAATTGATAAAAAATTTTTCGTGTTTCTTTTTCGATAAAATTGTTATTGAATTAGTATGTTATAATCTGAATCCAATAAACTAAGGTCCTGAGGCTATTTAATGTAGACTTGAAGTTTATGTGATAACATAAAACATGGATCAAGTTCGAGTATATAGCCTAAAATGGTCTATAGTATAGGGATAAGGTTGGGCGCCATATTCTAGGGACACTATGGATGCGACCTACTTTGTAGTTAGTACAAACGATGTGAACCTTAATCGTTCATATAGAGATATGTGAGTGGGGGCATCCTATGCAATGAGTTTGTATAAGACTGGACCACGACTTAGTCACTTTTTCTTTATGACACCGTTTACTGTATAAAACTGACTAATTCAAATTTGATGACCTAGGTAACTCGATCTCAATCATGAGCTAACTATGAACTCCTGTTTATTCGGAATTATCCTTAGATTTGCATGGGTGAGAGCAGCTCAACAACGCTGGCTCAATAAGCCTCCCATTTCAAGGTTAAGACCGGGTAAATGGCTGGAGACATAGGGTGCAAGACGAAATTCACCCTTACCCGACTCTAGGGATAGTAGATAGGTTGTTCCCTTAAGTACTGACTTCGGAACTAGAACAAGGGGCACACCCTCTCACTTGGCTGAGAGGGACTAGATTTGTTTGTTGGACCACAAATCAATTGTTCTATAGAGGTTTAGTGGGACTTAACGAACAAGAAATGTTCTCGGGGATAAAACGATATTTTGAACCAACCGAGACCATGAACAACGTGTGAAGGATTGACTTACTAGTTACGGTTATATCAGGTGGACAGAAATATATCTACAGTGAGGGGAGTGCAACTATGGGACTTTAGTGGAATGACCCGTTAGTTAACAAATGTTGATTAATTAGGTTAAAGAGTTTGACCAGTTAATATCAGATTGTTAGAGCCCATGATCTACAGATCCATTAGGTCTCTCTGCTAGCTCATATGGATTAAACTTAGAACAGTATGTTGGATTAATTCGAATTGTTCGAATTAGGAAAAGAGTCTTAAATCGACAAGTATATGTGATATAATTATCGATTTTTGTATGACACACTATATTCAAATGTGATTTGAATTTCAAAAATATGAATGTGGATTCATGTTCAGGAGGTCAAAATTAGTGAAGAGGGTCAAACCCGTAAAAAGTCAAAGAGTTGATTTTTTTGTCTCGAGAAAAGTCAAAGTTTGACTTTGACCAAATGAAAAAGACCATTTTACCCTTGACTAGAGTTAGTGTAATTATCCAACTTTTTGTTGGACAATCCCATTAACTGAAGTGGACTATGTGTAAACATTATAGAATGACACATAACCCACTTTAGTTAGTGTTTTGTGAGGTGTTACATTTTGGTGAGGTTTGACATGCATTTGATTCATGTAATTGTGTTTATAAATAGGATTGGTTTTAAAACAAAGGGTTCCTCTTGCTGAATTTTTAGTATTTTAAAAAACGAGTCTCACCAAAAATTCTTTTTCTCCTTTCCTCACTTAAACCTTTGAACCTCCCATTCTTCCTTTTCATTCCTTCATTCACCGGGTCCCACAACTCGATTCTGAGTCTAGAGGATAGCGGGGAAGCTCTAGTGGTGATCCGGTCGTGTTTGAATTGTGTTTAGGCAAGGAGATCGTGAAGAAATCGGGGTACAAAGATTGTACTTTCTTCCCTTTTTTTAGTTCATTGCTTTTGTATGTTTGCATGTTAATTTCTATTAAGTTAGATGCAATTAGAGTGTCATTAGATCCTTTTTCCGCTGCGTATGTCTCGTGTTCTATCATGTGGTATTAGAGCATGCTTTAATTTCACTCAATTGCATATGGTGGGTTGTTATTTTTCATGTGATGAAAATTGTTGGAAGCTAAAATTGGCTCACTGTTTTGGCATCTTTTAGGCTTTAATTTCTTGTTATAATTTGTAATTTTCTCAAGTGTTTTGAGCCTTAATGTGTGCCTAAGGAGTCTGTAAAATTTGAGAGTCAATACAGTTGAAATTACGTTGTAATTGGAGTTTCAACAGAGGTTGCGCACTGCCGAAAAAACTGCACTGTGCTGTTTTTTTGGAGTGATTTTTCAGTCGTTGTCCGTGAGAAGTTGCTGCTGTTTTCAAGCTGGTTCGGGCCGGTCCGAAGGGTTCGAGACTGGTTCGGAGCTTGTTTTCAAATTATTATTGTAATAATTTAGTTAATTGGTTGTTTAGGATGCCAAAATCGGTCCAATTTTATATTTTAATTTTTTTTGTGCATTATGAATGTGTTTAATTGTTTAAATCTTTATTGTGCATAAAGTATGCCATGTAGATTTAAACTCCTACCATAGGTTAACATGCACATGCATTGAAAGTATGTTATAATGGTTATAATATATATAGTATGCATATTGGATTTCATGAATTAATGTAAAAGTTATATATAATTCATGATTTCTTTAAGTAACTTAATATGATAATTTATTAATTAAATATTTAATTAATTTAATTTAATTTGATTAAATTAAGTAAATTAAATCCATATTATATTTTCATTATATAATTGTTATGTAATGAATGTGGAATGTATATTATAGATTTGTCAATTCTTTTTATAAGTGTTATAAAATCAATTAGACTTTTTAAATCTATAACAAAGATAAGATGAATGCTCACTTAGGTTAACCATCAGACAATCCCTTTTCTCATAGAAAATAGGTCGATATCATGTAAAACGGAAGTTACAAGAAAACTCACCCGACAAGATCTTGGCAAAAAGTCAGATAAGATGACTAAGGTTGAAAGATTTTTAAGTTGACGGTTCACGGAACACCTACTACCTGGAGATCTAGTCGACGTATGAGTTAGGTTAAATCGGTTTTATGAACATGCGTGAACGGTGTGAGGTAATAAAATTTGTTTACCACCTAGACATCGTAGGTTAAAATCCAGTATAAAAGTTATACTCGGATGTTTCACCTAGACTTAAGATATGTTTTTGTTAGCCGAAATATATTGCTAAGTAATTTATACCCTAACCGTTTAGAAGACTTCAGCTGGAGAGAAGTAATGTACTTTTAACTCTAGCGTCCCTAAGAGTTCACACCGTGAGATTCATGCTTGGTGTTGGCCCGTCTTGGGAGCGGACTCCATTCGTAGAGTGTTTGCATGAGTTAATATCAAGGTGAATAGGGGAAGTTATTCATAGTAAGTGGGAGAAGAAAGTGTGCGAACGCATCCTACGGTCTCTTCCATTAGGTCGCACCGTGAGACTCCTATCATGCACCTGCATGTCCGCCCTTGAGCGACCTTACCAATCAAAGGGTTGTATTATAGAATTCGGAACACCACGAACTCCATAAATAGATAGGGTCTCTCAAGTCTGTTTTCATTCTTGTCTTTCCAATTTCGGGAGCATAATGATCTTGGTCTTTGAGGTCTGAAAGTGTAAGGTTACACTTACAAGAATTACTAAATGTTAGTAAATTCTCGACCAAAGTAGCGATAACTAAGTTACTATAGGAATAAGAGTTATTTTGGTGATAGTATATAGTCAAGATAGTCTTGGTTCAACGGAGGAATAGTCGGTCACCCCTCGGTGAAGGTTATTCTAAACCGTTGGAACATCGTTGCAAACATAATAATGATGGGTACATTTGTTTTTGCTAAACTTGATTGGATTGTAAAGGTTAATGTTTTTTACTAAAAATGATATGTTTTTTTCAGCATGACTAGCTCTTTAATTCAACTATTAGCTTCTGAGAAATTTAACGACGACAACTACACAACATGGAAAACAAATCTGAATACAATACTAGTAATAGACGACCTGAGATTTGTCTTAACTGAGGAATGTCCTCAAGCCCCTACCTCAAATGTTAACTGAACTAGTCGAGAAGCATATGATTGATGGGTTAAGGCTAACGATAAACTCGTGTCTATATTTTTTTCCAACATAACTGATGTATTGGTGAAGAAATATGAATCCTTGGGCATAGCTAAGGGTATCATGGGTTCGTTAAAAGAGATGATCGAGCAACCACCATCAGTTGTGAGACACGAGGCTATTAAGTACATTTACAACAAGCGTATGAAGGAAGGGACCTCTGTTAGAGAACATGTCTTGGACTGAAGGGAGTGAAATCCCGTGCAGCGAAAGGGTGATTGAATCACTGTGGTATCGATGCGAAATTTGTTTTCTTAAAATCGTTTTTATCACATAAAAACCAGGCTAAACATGAAAATTAGAAGGAAAAAAGCAGTAAGGGAACTTACTTGTTGAAGAACCGTCTTCAAATTTTCCTTCTCCGTTCACGAACCCTTCGTGATCACGATCTCAACGAACTAGATCTCCTCGAATAGTGAGTAACCGGACACTTCCACACAGTTTCTCGGTTGTTCTTCCTCTGGTAGAAGGAGAGTAGTGGAACTCCTTTTTGGTGAGGGAAGGAGATATTGAGAGAAGAGATTTGAGAGAATTTGTAAAATGCTTTTTGGTGAGAATCCAAAAAATGAGCATTCAACCTTACAACTCCTTCTTGCAAAGGAGTTTATATAATGGTGATAGGTGGAGTTGAAATCTCCACCTATTTACCATTTTACCACAACCATAGGTTATGCAAATCATATTTGCATGACCACATATAATAAGATACCTCATATGTCATTATACAAATCACATTTGTATAATTGTGGATTTTAAATTGAATCACATTCAATTTAATCTCTCTCAATCTAATTTCTCCAAATTAGCCCTAATTAGACAATTAGACTTACCTATAGTTTATTATGAATCTCATTCACATTAAACTATATAATATGTCATTCATATCTCATATAAATGACATAATTACCCTTTAGTGAACTTGAACACTTCAAATTCACACCAAAACTGTAAACCTTCTATTAATCCAGTTTGAGCCAACCGAGGGACCTAATGGACCTACAGTGAAGAGCTCCAATGATTCGAGATTAACCTGTCAAACTCTTTGACCTGGTTAATCAACATTCATTAGCTACGGTAACACTCCACTAAAGCCCGTAGCTGCACTCTCGTCAATGTAAGACAAGTTGTGTCCACTGATATAACCAATGTCCATGAGTCGACCCTTCACAAGTTGTTCGTAGACACTGTTGGGTCAAATTACCGTTTTACCCATGTGTCTACGTCTTGCTTCTTAAGTCCCCACTACTCCTCTAATGAACAACAACATTGTAATGGTCCAACCATATACAACACCCGTCTCGGGCCAGTGAGAGGGTGGGCGCCCATTGTCCAAGCCCTGGAGACAGTATTTAAGGGAACAACCCCTCTAGTTTCCCTAAAGGCGGGAACGAGTGAATTCCATCTCGCGTAATTAAGTTCTCAGCTCCCCACGTGGTCTTGTCCCTGAGAAGATAGGCATATTGGGTGAGTAACTGTGACCACCCCTCACCCGTACTAGTCAAAAGACAAACCCCCACAGACAGGAGTCCGTAACACGCTCAGGATTCAGGTCGAGTCACTAATGGTCATCTACGAAGTTATTAGTCCCATACTGTTAACGGTGTTACATCAGTAGGTCTAATAATTCATGGTCCGGTCTTGTACAATCTCATTGCACAGGATGCCCCCACTCGCATGTCAACCACATGAACGAGTTAGATCACCTCGTTTGTATCTAATACAAAGCAGACCACATCCACAACCTATCCAGGATTAGGTCTCCAACCTTATCCATATACTAGACCGTTCGGGTCATTAACTCGAACGTGATCCTCCCTGTGTGTCCACTACACATCGTTCAAGTTCTAGTTCTCTCATAAATTCAATGACCCTGGAGCTTAGTTTATTGGACAAATTTTGTAAAATTTGTTGTAAAATTTGCGAGACACAAAGTAATGAAAGAAATAACTTTTATTAATTTCAAATGGTAAATTACAAACAAAACAAGAGTAGGACATACATCCCAACATGGACATGATGGTTCACTTCAATATTGCTGAAGTAAATGGTGGCGCCATCGATGAGGTAAATCAGGTTAGCTTTATGGAGTCTCTTCCAAAGAGCTTCATACCATTTTAGACGAATGCTTCTCTAAATAAGATAGAGTTTAATCTGACAACCCTTCTTAACGAGCTCCAGCATTTTCAAACTCTTACAAAGTATAAGGGAAAAGAGGTGAAGGCAAATGTTGTCACCACAAAGAAAGTTTTAAGAGGATCGTCCTTTAAAACTAAAGTTGGACCTTCAAAGAATAAGAGTGTTCAAATGAAAAAGAAGGTCAAGAGGAAGGCTCCCAAGACAAACAAGGGAAAGAAAGTTGCAGAAAAAGGAAAATGTTTTCACTCCAACCAAAACGGGCCTTTGGAAGAGGAGGCGCAGAAGTACTCTTTGAGAAAAAAGCAGATAAAGAAGCACAAGGTAAATATGATTTACTAGTTGTTGAAACATGTTTAGTGGAGTATGATACCTCAACCTGGATATTGGATTCAGGGGTCACTAATCATATTTGTTTCTCTTTTCAGGAAACTAGTTCCTGGAAAAAGCTAAAAGAAGGCGAGGTCACCCTCATGGTTGGAACAGGAGAGGTTGTCACGGCCGATGCAATGGGAGACTTGAAGTTGTATTTCAACGATAGATATATCATACTTAAAGATGTTTTGTATGTTCCTAAAATGAAACGGAATTTAATATCCTTTACATGTATATTAGAACAAATGTATAAAATATCCTTTGAAATCAATGAAGCGTTCATTTTCAGAAAAAGTATTCCAATTTGTTCTGTTATACTAGAAAACAACTTATATAAGTTAAGACCAATTAAAGCAAAATTTATCTTAAATACTGAGATGTTTAGAACAACCAAAAATCAGAATAAAAGACAAAAAGTTTCTTCCAATGCCTATCTATGACACTTAAGACTTGGTCACATAAATCTCAATAGAATTGGGAGATTGGTTAAGAATGGACTCCTAAATCAGTTAGAAGGCAATTCTTTACCTCCACGTGAGTCTTGTCTTGAGAGAAAATTGACTAAGAGATCTTTTACTGGAAAAGGTCTCAGAGCCACAATACCCTTAGAGCTCGTGCATGAGGACCTCTGTGGACCGATGAATGTCAAAGCTCGAGGTAGGTATGAATATTTCATCAGTTTCATTGATGATTATTCAAGGTATGGTCATATTTACCTAATGCATCACAAGTCTGATTCTTTTGAAAAGTTCAAAGAATATAAGACTGAGGTTCAGAATGTTGGGGTTTGTGCCCTAAAACTCGTAGTTTGTAATTATGTTCTAATTATTGTAATAAAGTGTTATTATTTCAATAAAGTGTTATTATTTCAATAAAGAGTTATTGTTCATTATTTACGATATTGCCCATGTTTTAACCCTAAATCCAATAAACTAAACATCAAAGGTTGTAAAATGTATCTTTAACTGAATGTAGTGTACATATAAAGGATCTCGGTTTGAGATACAACCTATAGGGTCTATAGTAAAGGGATAAGGTTTGGGTACCTTACCCTGGTAAAACTATGGATGTGATCCACTTTGTATATGATACAAACACTGTGATCCTAACGTGTTCGTGTAGATGACATGTGAGTGGGGATATCCTATGTAATGAGATTACATAAGATCAGACCGCGAAATAGTAACCATTAGATGTAACTCCGTTGACTAGTTAGGTTTCTATTTCACTAGGATGACCTAGACAACTTGATCTCAATCCTGAGCGGGTTACGAACCCCTGTTTGCGAGAGATTGTCCTTTGACTAGTATGGGTGAGAGTGGCTAGATTCGCCGACTCAATATGCCTACCTTCTTGGGGATAAGACCGAGTGAGCAGCTGAGGACTTGCCTAGCAAGATGGAATTCACTCCTTCCTGCCTACTAGGGTAAGTAGATGAATGTTCCCTTAAGTGGTGTCTCCGAGATCACTTGAACAAAGGGCCCGACCCTCTCATTGGCCTGAGAGGGACTTCTATTTTTTGATAGGACCACAAACAAATTGTTCATTAGAGGAGCACTGGTACTTAAGGTACAAGACCCAAGGGTAAAATGGTAATTTGACCCAACTGGTGTTACTAACATTCGTGAAGGATTGACTTGTTGTTATTTGTCAATATCCGTGGACACAGAAATATATCTGCAGTGAGAAAAGTGCAGCTGCGGGACTTTAGTGGAGTGTTCCTGCAGTTAACGAATGGTGATTAGGAGGTTAATGAGATTAACCGAGTAATCTCTATCGTTGGAGCTTCTGATTTGTAGGTCCATTAGGTCCACCTTCTAGCTCGTAAAGGGTTCTTAGATCGTTTTGAATTTGAAATGTTCAAATTTATTAGGGAATAAATTTAATGTATATAGATACGATATAATATATAGTTTTGGAACTATATATTATAAATTTAATGTGAATATGATTCATATTAAATTATGTGAGAAAATTAAATATTCGAAAGAGTTCAAATGTTTAATTTAAATGTGAATGTGATTCATATTTAAAACTATAGGTCAAAATTTAATGTGCATTAGATGTGCATTAAAACTATAGATTAGAGGGTAAATTGAAATGTGATTTAATCTAAATTAAATATATGATATTTAATTTAATTTAATTTAATGAGATTTAATTAATTAATTAATAATTTATATGATTAATTATTAATTATATATTAAATAAATAAATAAAAAGAAAATGTGTCAGGACACGTTCCCCATGTCTCCCAACTCCCTAATCGACAAGGAGTGGGGAGTTGCCCTCTAGAGTGCTCTTCTTCTCCTGGTGAGAAGAGGATGGGATCGACGAATTTCTGGCAATTAAGGAGAAAAACTTAATTCTCTCTCAACCTGACATTCCAATTGTTGGATCCTTCCCACCAAGTAAGATCTAAGTAGAAACTCAGAGTCATAGGAGGTTTTCACTTTTGGTGTTGTCCCTGTGGTGAAGAAAGTACAAAGGATTTTCTCCATGTTGTTGAGTTGCTGTTGAACTTAACTAGAGCAAGGAGTTGCTGCTGGAAGCTCGTATCTACAAAGGTTATTGTTATTTTCCTTTTAGTTAACTTTACACATGCATGTTTGCATGATTAGTTCCATGCCTAATTAGATTAGGAAATGTATGTTTATCTCTTTTTTTACACAATGTACTGGTATTTGTGTTCAACCAAAATAAACTTGCAATTACAATTCCAAATCACGTTTCCGCTACTCAAGGGGATTCGATCTCCATCACAGAACCAGTTCAGTAAAACGATTAAGACACTACGATCAGATCGAGGTGGGGAGTACATGGACTTAAGATTCTTGGGCTATATGATAGAACACAGAATCAAGTCACAACTCTATGCACCTAATATGCTTCAATGTAAGCGGTGTATCCGAAAAAGAAAAAGCAGAACCTTGTTAGACATGGTTCATTTCAATGATGAGCTTTGCTAAGTTACCTGATTCCTTTTGGGGACATGCATTAGAAACTGTTGTCTATATTTTGAATAAGGTTCCCTCTAAAAGTGTTTTAGAAACACCTTATGAGCTATGGAAAGGACGTAAAGGCAGTTTACGTCACTTTAGGATTTGGAGATGCCCGACACACGTGTTGGTACAAAATCCTAAAAAATTAGAACGTCGTTCAAAGTTATGCCTATTTGTAGGTTATCCAAAAGAAACAAAAGGTGGTTTGTTTTATGATCCTCAAGAGAATGAGGTGTTTGTGTCGGCAAATGCCACATTCTTAGAGGAAGACCACATCAAAAGTCATTAACCTCGCAGTAGACTAGTATTGAATGAACTTTCCAAAGACGCTACAGATAGAGATAATTCATCTACTAACGTAGTAGATAAGACTAGTACATCTTGTCAGTCACATCCTTCTCAAGAGTTGAGAATACCTCGACGTAGTGGGAGGGTTGTTCATCAGCCTGACCGTTACTTGGGTTTATCAGTCCAATCCTGGATATGATCATTGGACTACCGTTAAGAATATCCTCAAGTCTCTTAGGAGAACGAGGAACTACATGCTCGTGTATGGTGCTAAGGATTTGATCCTTACTGGATACACTGACTCTGTTTTCAGACCTATAAAGATGTAAGAAAATCCACATCGGGATCAGTGTTCATTCTGAATAGAAGAGTAGTAGTGTGGAGAAGTGTGAAGCAAAACTGTATTGCAGACTCCACAATGGAAGCTGAATAAATAAAATGTGAAGCAACAAAGGAAGCAGTATGGTTGAGGAAATTCTTGAAAGATTTGGAAGTCGTTCCAAATATGCATATGCCTATCACCTTATATTGTGATAACAGTGGTGCAGTTGCAAATTCAAGAGAACCAAGAAGCCCACATTCCTGATCCTTTTACAAAGACCCTCACGGCTAAAGTGTTTGAAGGTCATCTACAGTCTCTAGGTCTACGAAGTTAGTAAACTAGGACGAGTGGGAGAACTTTTAGGTATATGCTCCAGTTCATTATATTCATATGTTTATTGTACTCATATGTTTCTCACTTAAATTCAACGTTGTGATATTCCACTAAGAGTTTTAGTCCAACTGGGAGTTTGTTGGATTTTATGTCCTAAAACTCGTAGTTTGTAATTGATAAACATTTTTCGTGTTTCTTTTTCGATAAAATTGTTATTGAATTAGTATGCTATAATCTTGAATCCAATAAACTAAGGTCCCAAGGCTATTTAATGTAGACTTGAACTTTATGTGATGACATAAAACATAGATCAAGTTTGAGTATATAGCTTAAAATAGTCTATAGTATAGGGATAAAGTTGGGCGCCTTATTCTGGGGACACTATGGATACGACCTACTTTGTAGTTACTACAAATGATGTGATCCTTAATCGTTCATATAGATATATGTGAGTGGGGACATCCTATGCAATGAGTTTGTATAAGACTGGACCACGACTTAGTCACTTTTTCTTTATAACACCGTTTTCTGCATAAAACTGACTAATTTAAATTTGATGACCTAGGTAACTCGATCTCAATCCTGAGCTAACTATGAAGTCCTGTTAATTCGAGATTATCTTTAGATTTGCATGGGTGAGAGCATCTCAACAACACTGACTCAATAAGCCTCCCATTTCAGGGATAAGACCGGGTAAATAGCTGGGGACATAAGGTGCAAGACGAAATTCACTCCTACCCGACTCTAGGGATAAAGATAGGTTGATCCCTTAAGTACTGACTTCATAACTAGAACAAGGGGCCACACCCTCTCACTTGGCTGAGAGGGACTAGATTTGTTGGTTGGACCACAAATCAATTGTTCTATAGAGGTTCAGTGAGATTTAAGGAACAAAAAGTGTTCTTGGGGATAAAATGGTATTTTGACCCAACCGAGACCATGAACAACCTGTGAAGGATTGACTTATTAGTTACGGTTGTATCAGGTGGACAAAAATATATCTACAGTGAGGGGAGTGCAACTACGAGACTTTAGTGGAATGACCCGTTAGTTAACAAATGTTGATTAATTAGGTTAAAGAGTTTGACCAGTTAATCTCGGATTGTTGGAGCCCATGATCTGTAGGTCCATTAGGTCCCCCTTCTAGCTCATATGGATTAAACTTAGAACAGTATGTTGGATTAATTCAAATTGTTCAAATTAGGATAGGAGTTTTAAACCGACAAGTATATGTGATATAACTATCGATTTTTTGTATGACACACTATATTCAAATAAGATTTGAATTTCAAAAATATGAATGTGGATTTATTTTCAGGAGGTCAAAATTAGTCAAGAGGGTCAAAACTATAAAAGTCGAAGGGTTGACTTTTTTGGCTTGGGAAAAGTCAAAGTTTGACTTTGACTAAATGGAAACGACCATTTTACCCGTGACTAGAGTTAGTGAAATTATCCAACTTTTTGTTGGACAATTCCATTAACTTAAGTGGACTATGTGTAAACATTATAGAATGACACATAACCCACTTTAGTTAGTGTTTTGTGAGGTGTTACATTTTTGTGAGCTTTGACATGCATTTGATGCATGTAATTGTTTTATAAATAATATTGGTTTTAAAATAAAGGGTTCCTCTTGCTGAATTTTAAGTATTTTCAAAAATGAGTCTCACCAAAAATTCTTTTTTTCCTTTCCTCACTTAAACCTTTGAACCTCCCATTCTTCCTTTTTATTCCTTCATTCACCGGGTCCCACAACTCTGTTTTGAGTCCAGAAGATAGTGGGGAAGCTCTAGTGGTGGTCGGGTTGTGTTCGAATTGTGCTTAGGCAAGGAGATCGTGAAGAAATCGAGTTACAAAGGTTGTACTTTCTTCCCTTTTTTTAGTTCACTATTTTTGTATGTTTGCATGTTAATTTCTATTAACTTAGATGCAATTAGAGTGTCATTAGATCATTTTTCCGCTGCGTGTGTCTCGTGTTCCATCACGTTTGTATCTAATACAAAGCGGGACACATCCACAGTGTCACCAGGATGAGGTTTTCAACCCTATCAGTATACTGTAGACCGTTCAGGTCATTACTTGAACGTGATCCTCTCGTGTGTCCACTACACACCGTTCAAGTTCTAGTTCTCTCTAATAATATGACCTTGGAATTGGGTTAAGTTTATAAAATGCGAGATACAAAGTTTGATAAATAAACAAACTTTATTTGTTAAAACATCAAGTATTACAAACTTCACGAGATTAGGGTAAACACCCCAATATTAAAACCCTCGATTTGTAGCCTTTCTATAGATAAAGCAAGTAGGGTTTTTTCTCAAAGAATCCATCCTTGAATCGTCGGAGATTGATTGGGTATAACTTTACGCCAAATTCTTTCCAAAAGTGAGTGAAAATCTCCAAGAATCTTGTAATCCCGAAATTTGAGGCGTGCTCCTTAAGTCTTGAAATTTTGCCAGCAACTTTGTCCAACATTGGGTCTGCCATTTTTGCTCAACTTTGCTAGTGACAATGCAACTGCAATTTCACTAGCATTTTTTTATGCTCTTCTTTTCCTACAAAAACACATCAAATTAGTTTGTTTTCACTCATCCCCCCTCCCCCTCCCAATTCTTATTTTTCCCACATTTTAGGAAGCTTAAAAAATTTTACTCTCAAATGATAATTTTAGCTTGCCATATCATGAAAAATTGAATAAATTAGACAAAAAAATGACTAAGTAAAGTGATAAACAATCCTCATAAATGAGGATTATCAATTGCTTTCAATCTCTTTTTGGACGACCCTGAATCTTCTTCTGAAAAAGAAAAGTCTTTTTTCTGGTCTGTAAACATTCCCTTTTGGGTTTCCTCTCTAATGGAGGAGGATGGTGTACCGGTTTATGTCGTTATTTAATGAAACATTTCCTTTAAAAAAAAAGAAAAAAATGAGAGAGAAAGAAAAAATCTATGCCAAGTCTCTCAAAAACCTCCTCACATTGATTTTGCAAGATAGTGGCAACTCGAATCGATTATTGTGTAATGTTGAAATAGAAAAAAGACAGACTTAAATATAACTTTGCTGTTGTTGTCCTAACATGAAAATGAAGACGATGAGAGAAAAAGATTAAAACAGTGCTATTTTGGAGGAAAAAATGGTGGAAGAGGGAAAAAAATGAAAAAACAAATTGGGGAGAAGAAAAGTTTAGAAAAATGTGTGGGAGAGAAAGGGAAAAGGAGATCTTGGAAGGAAAAAAGAAGGGAAAAAAACATATTTAACCCCTGAACTTGACATGTTGTGTCAATTTTAACCATAAACTTTCAATTTTATCAATTTAAACATCAAACTTTGCAGATTCTATCAATTATAACTCTGGACTTTCAATTTAATCAATTTAAACCTCAAACTTATTAGATTGTATCAATTTTAACCATAAACTTTCAATTTCAACAATTTAAACCTCAAACTAGAATAAGTGTATCCATTTATACCATCAGTCAAAACTTCTTGACATCATATTTTTGCTTAATGGAATACTCCCATTCTTGAATCGACCCCTAATATTGATTTTTTTTTTAATTTCTCATTGGCCTCGAGCTTGATTTGTCATCAATTCGATGCAATAGAAGTAGGGATTTCGAAATCGCCCTCATCAGAATTTTTGTTCCATTCATCTCCATCATCGATGCCACTTTAATCCTTCATAAGACTATCGATGAGATCGACAAGGTCAACTATGACCAGTTCATTGTGTTCATAGGTCACTCTGTGCACCATTGTCTTTCTTGTTTTCTCCAACATTTAGGTCGAGCTCAAATCCCTCACCATCGAAATCAATTAAACCATCATGGTTATTGTTACCTTCAAGGACATCACTGTCTGGATCTTCTTCATACCCGTTGTCAGTGGTATTGATATCAAATGTGAGAGAAACAAAAGAGTCCATTTGTTTTCGTGTGGGTCCTACTTTTGAGAGTCGAGTTCATGGTTTTCATGATACTAGCGACCCAATCCATAGTGATTTAATGATTTTTTTAGGTAATTTTTTTTTTAAAAAAAATAACAAACAAGTAAATATCATAAAACAATACATAATTTTGGGCATTTGTGAAAATCTTTCTAACGGTGATGAAAATAAAAACTTGATCGATTGTGTAATTAAATTGATAAACTTATTTATGTTTGAGGTTTAAATTGATGAAGTTAAGAGTTTAGGGTTAAAATTGATACAATCTGTCAAGTTTGAAGTTTAAATTGATTAAATTGAAAGTTAGGAGTTGAAATTGATACAAACTATCAAGTTTGAAGTCTAAATTGATGAAATTGAAAGTTCAGAGTTAAAATTGATACAACATGCCAAGTTCAAGGGTCAAAAAAGTTTTTCCCTCTCCTTCCTCCTCCCCCAAAAAAAAGTAGAAGCATGAAAAAAAGGTGGAGATGAAGCTAATAGAGAAGAAAAAAGGTGGAGAACAAGGATCCCATTCTGGAAAAAAGATTCATAGCTCACTTTTTTTAGAGGAAATATGGATAAGAAGAAAATAGGAAAAATTTATAGTACCATCTTAGTATGAAGATTATTCCATATTACTTCTATTGAATGCTTGTTACGTAAACATCGTTTTAAAGATTGTTTGAGGTCTATCAAAAATTATATGGCCCATTAGTATTAGAAAGCTAAAGAACATAATGTGAACGAATGGAATATGATACTTAGGGGGGGTACATAAGTCGGGTTGGGTTGGGTTGAGGGAGATTTTTGGACCAACCCGAAAATTCGAGTTGGTCATTCCTTCAACCCAACCAACCATATTTATGAGAGTAACCCAACTCAACCCAACCCAATATTTTCGGGTTGGGTTGGGTCACCGAGTTAACTTTTTTATTTTTTTAATTATTTTTTAAATTATTTAAAATATTTTTTTCTTGAATTATTAACTAAAATCACATAAAATTCAAATATCAAACTTCAAAATCCATAACATCTTAACATTTTGATAGAAGTCTAGAAGAAAACAAAGAAATTGACAAATAATTCATTTATAAGTATATATTTAATTAAAATAAAATAAAAAAATATAAAATTTGAATTGGGTTGGGTTGGGTTGGGTCAACCCGAGAACCGACCCAAACTTTTCGGTTCTCCAAACTTCTAACCCAACCCAAATCGAAAAAAAATCTAACCCTACCCAACCCTTACGGTTTGGATTTGGTAGTTCGGATTGGTCGGGTTACCGGGTTACTTGTACACCCGTAATGATACTAGTGTAGTAGTACAAATTTTTCCAAAGAAGATTAGAGAGAGGAAAAGACGTGGAATAGAAGGAAAAAAGAGAGCTTTGTTTTCAGAGAAGAGTGGGTTTTGCATGGATGAGAGAGATTTTTCCTTGAAAATAGTGAGTGATTTTCGTGTGAAGAGGAAAAGTTCATTTTCTTGAAAATCCACAAACCATGATATTTGTGAGAAAGTTCTCAATTTTTAAATAAAGAAATGATAATTAAGCTCTAAGTATCTTAAATGGTATACAAACTACATTTTCACCTTTACCCTAGTGGCATGCACGCTAATTTTATGCTTAGAGGTCTGGGTTCAAATCTTATCCGGCTAAAGTGCAATTTCATCTAGAAATGATTTTAGAAATATTGATTTTAGTATAATTGATTTACTAAAAGTGATTTTCATATAATCATTTTCATGTTTAGTTCTACACTTTTACTAGTGATTTTCATACAATTAAGTGATTTTCAAAAAACATGTTTGAGAGTGACTTTAAAATAAGTGTTTTAAGCTAAGTGATTTAATTATAGATAATTTATTTTAAAAAGTATTTAGTTATAAATCATTTTGATATTTGACTCAACCAGAGAATTTTACTAAAGTGAGTGAAATTAAAAGATAGACAAATAAAGATAGAGAGAAAAAAATTGGGCAAGATGATACAAATTTTAAGAAGAAAAATTATAATGAGGAGAAAAAAGTTAAGAGTTAGGGACAAAAAAAGTAGAGCAATAGATGAAAAGAAATTAGAGAGAAAAAATTTAAAGAGATGTGAAAATTATTGGGAGGAGAAAAAAATTTAGAAATAAAAAAAAAATCAAAGAGAGTTAAAACCATTAGAGTGAAAAAAAAATGAGAAAAATGAATAAAAAGATAAAAATATAATAAAGTAAGAGATACACATTATAAAAACTTTAGAGAGAGAAAAAAACGTCATTTTATAAACAATTAGTGTTGGATGAACTGGTAATGGCTTTGAGAAAATTTACTTTTTGATGGAAGTTTATGAATGTTTACAAAAGATGATGGTTTTACCCATTACCAAAAGTATACCGTTTTCAAAAATGAAATAATAGTCATTTTTAAATCACAATGACTTGACAAAAATCATTTGGGAATAACCTCCCAAGTGATTGATGAGGAATCAATTCAAGTGATTTTTTATTCTTCCAAAATCACTTGCTCAATATTGTCAAACAACATACTTTTGAAAAGAAAGTGATTTTAGACATGTCAAAAGTGATTCCAAAATCACTCTCAAACATGCCCTAATTCTTTTTTCTTTGCAAAAATATCAAGACAAAATTAACTCCGTATCTAAGAAATATGAGGTCTACAAAAATTACTTCAAAACATAGTTATAGTCATCGAAAATCAAATTAATGTTTAATTCTACGCTTTAAATGAAATTTTAATTCATACCATAAAAATTGATTTTGACTAATTAAAAATATATTTTGTAGTAATTTTAAATATGAAAAAAGTGATTTTAACTCTTCAAAATCACTTCACTACCTTTTAAGTAAATAAAAAATGTCATACGGTGACACTTACAAACTTCAAGTCGGGATTCTTTCTACGAGATGTTTAACCCTTTTCTTAACTCTAGTCCACAAGAAAGTACAAATTTTTACGAAGTCTTTGTGCATGTTTGGGAATGATTTTTGAAATATTGATTTTAATGTAATTGATTTATTAAAAGTGATTTCCATATAATCATTTTTATGTTTGGTTCTACACTTTTAATAGTGATTTTCATACAATTAAGTGATTTTTAAAATGCATACTTGGGAAACGACTTTAACATAAAGTGTTTTAAGCTTAGTGATTTAATTATAATTAACTTGTTTATCAAAGAGTATTTAGTTATAAATTATTCTAATATTTGGAGGGATAAAAATTAGAAATATGGAGGGATAAAAATTTTAAAGGAAGAAACAAAAATATTAGAGAGGGAATTTTAATAAAGAGAGTAAAATTCAAAGATAGAGAGATAAAAAAAAATGGGCAAGATGATCAAAATTTTAGGAAGAAAAACTAAAATGAGGGAAAAAAGTTAAGAATTAGGGACAAGTAGAGTAACAGATAAAAAAACATTATAGAGAAAATTTTTAAAAAGGTACGAAAATTATAGGGAGGAACAAAAAAAATTAGAAATAAAATAAAATTCAAAGAGAGTTAAGACCATTAGAGAGAAAGGAACGAGAAAAATATGAATAAAAAGACAGAGAAAATTGTCGATTTTCAGAAAATTCACTTTTGTATGGAAATTTATGAATTTTGACAAAAGATCATGGTTTTAATTACCCGTCATCAAAAGTATACTATTTCCAAAAAATGAAATAATAGTCATTTTAAATTACAATCACTTGACAAAAATCGCTTGGAAATCACCTCCCAAATGATTGACCAAGAATCACTTCAAATGATTTTGGATTTTTTCAAAATCACTTGCTTAATATTGCCAAACATCACATTTTTGGTAGAAAAGTGATTTTAGACATGTCAAAAGTGATTTTGGTCACTCCAAAATCACTCCCAAGAACTCTTTTAGGCACACTTGTTTTCTCATTGTAGTCTTCAATTGATAACTCAAGAACTCTTTTAGCATTTTAATAAGGTATAAAAATGTCAAAATTAACCAAACTTGTTAAATAGTTGCACTTTCAGTTCCTAACTCAAGAAATACTCAACTATAAGACAGTTGCTATAAAAATTAAATTATAGATTTCGTATCTATATTTTGAATATTTTATTTACTTAATCTATAAAGATTAAAAAAATGTAACGACCGGTTTTAAAAAAAAAAATTATTACAGAAACGAAAATCGGGGAGCCCCCTATTCGTGCTGTGCGCCGCTTGCCGTTTGACGGCATGCGCCCACGCCCCTCCTCCCTCTCGTTTTCTTCTCTCTCCCTGACCCCCCTCTCAGTCCCCCTCTCTCTCTCTCTCCCTCGCTGTCTCTCTCTCATCGCTTCTCTCTCTCTCGTCTCTCAGGTCGAAGGCCCTCGCCGTTGTCCCACCTTCGCAGCTGAGCCGCCGCATCACGTCGCTCGACTCGTACCAGTCGTCATAAAGAGTCGCCAGAGGAGCTGCAGCCACCATGGAAGCTTGAAACCCATCGCTTGCCTCAGCCGGTTCGAGCTCGTTTCGGTCGATTTTCGAGAAACGGAGTCCGATTCTGGATAGATCGGGTCGCGAGGATCCCGGATCTGCCACCCACGCTCCGCCGCTGCTCGCCGACGACACGCGCCACCGATTGCCTCCTTCCGTGCGGTCGCCTCGGTCCGTTCCTTAGATCGTTTCGGATCTTCGTTGGGTGAGTTTTGCTCCTCGTAAGCTTTTAAGGTCGCTTTTACGTTTCGGTTTACTAACCTTGCACGTGTTTTTCGTTAGGAGTTTTATCTTGGAAGTGGAAGCACGTTTGGAACACCGCATTACTCAAATTGCTTGTTGTCGTTGGATTTCCTGTAAGTAGTCGTTTGGACTAAACTACCCCTAAGTGTAGGGTTTAGGGGCACATTGCATGCAATTTATGATTGGAAGTAAAGTTTTGGTAGTAGCATGTTAGGATGTGATGCTCGGTTGTGCCTGAATCAAGTTCATTGTGGTTGTTTATGTTTATCTGTGCTGGAACTCGAACTCGTTAGTTCTTTCTGGTTATCTGTTAGTGTTATGTGATTATAACTTGTAGGGTCGATGTAACCTTGTGTTGAGTTCCTAAATGTATTAACGTGCTATGACTGTTTGTCCCGAGCTTGGTAGACTCGTGCTTAGTCTGAAGTAACTCGGGAAGTGTCGTTGAGCCTTAGGATTGTAGTTAACACAACTAGCCCTACTGTAGGCCCTAGTCTTTGTGTAACCCTTAGTAGGCTGAGACTCGAGGTTGGCGAGATGATGATGTTGTGAGATGTGATGATCCATCCTCCATCAAGTTGTGTGACTCGGAGTGTGATCTTTGAGTCAGAGGAGTTGGATAGAGTCCTTCGCCCTAGTACAGGCCCGGAAATGAGCCCGTGGTCGATTGTGCGCGGTATTGCTTCCTTTGATGCTTTGTGGGATGTGGTGGTTCGCCCCCATCCAGTTGTGCGACTCGGGGTGTGATCCTTAGAGTCAGAGGGGTTGGATAGAGTCCTTCGCCCTACTGCAAGCCTGGGAATGAGTCTCGTGGTCAGATGCTGCCAACCTAGTCTAAAAGCTAAGGGTAGGACAGAACTAAGAAACCTGAGTAAGAAATAGGGCCAGGATGCTTGTTGAGGTTGTTTGGCGGGCTAGGTGTCGTGTTTAGCTAAGTCTAAGGTTGTTGCTTATGTTCTTTATTTATTGGACGAAGTGGGCTGCTTACTGGGTATTTTTATACTCATCCCTTCTTCATTTCTCCTTTTGTGCAGGTAAGGCAAATCAGTGAGATGACCACCGACAGCGAGACTCCTGTGAGGCTATGGAAGACTTGTAGGACGTAGTTATGAGTTTTCGTTTAGTAGTGGCTTTTATTTCTCTTAGCTGTTGTACTATGTTTCCGCTGAGTTTCGTGTTAAACTTTAGCATGTCTCGTTCTTTATTCGTCGAATTAAAGTATGTTCTGTTTCGTTATCTCTCGTGTTCAAGCATGTGTTTTTGCATGTTGTCTGAGAACTCCGGGGGACCTGAGCCCAACCCGTTGTTTTCTGTGTAGTTTGGAGGAGGCTGGGTACCCTTGTGAGCCTTTTGAAGTGTTTTGTCCAGGTTCAGCTTTTGTAAATTTTTGGTTTGTCCAAGTTGCGCCGTTATGTTGTCAGATTTTTGGCGCGAACGATACAACTTGGAAGTAATGCCCCGAGTAGGAAGTTTTCAAATTACGGGGTGTGACAGTTGGTATCAGAGCGTAGGTTTTAGGTCTTGTATACTGCCTACATCGTAGGTGTTTAGTCCTTCATAGCCTCTCGCAAGGAACTCGTCGGGTCATCAACAGGTTTGTTTTTACTTAGTAAGTGATAAGAGGTTCGTTGTTGAGGTTGTTGTGTTTTCTTTTGTGTTGTACTTCTTGAATTGTTGTTGATGTGCTCTGTTTATTTTCGTTTTAGATTATGGCACGTGGTAGAGGTCGTGTAAGAGCAGCTGTTGGTGGTCGAGGTCGGGGTGGTCGCAGGGGTCGAGGTCGAAGGGCTCGAGACCAGGAACCGACCGTCGATGCACCAGAGGTTAAGCACTCCGAGCATTGGGAGGGGCTCAACCAGGATGTCCCTGTGGTCGAGGAATCAGCTGGGCAAAATGTAGGAGTCCAGGAAAGGGCAAATGTCCAAGTACCAAACGTGCAAGGACTGTCGCTAGTTGTTGAACTCATGGCAGGCATTCAGCAACTGATCCAGGCGAATATAGCGAGTCAGGCTAATCAGACAGCTATGTTTACTTAGGCCATGGAAGCCCTGGCAGCCCGGAATCAGGAACCAGCGCCTTTGCAGAACCAAAGGGTTGCACCGGCTCATACTTTTGGGGCAGCGACCGAAGAGGCGGGATATCTGAAGGATTTCAAGAAGTATGACCCGCCTTTCTTTGATGGGTCGGTAGACCATGTAGCTGCCGAGGCACGGTTTGCGGCAGTGGACGATATTCTTTGTTGAATGGGTTGCCCCGAGCACCAGAAGGTTCAGTGCGCAGTTTATGCGTTAAGGGGAAGTGCTCTCCTATGGTGGTGAACTGTTGTACGGTCCATAGATGTCAGTGCAGGACCGATAACTTGGACGCAGTTCCAAGAGGAATTCTACGAGAAATATTATCTGGTTGTGCTAAGAATCGAGAAGAAAGTTGAGTTCATGCAGCTAAAGCAAGGGCCAAACCAGACGGTCGAGGAGTACGAGCATGAGTTTACCGCTCTATCTCGGTTCGCCCCTGATATGGTGGATACTGAAAAGAAGAAGGTGGAGTGCTTCCTTACTGGTTTGCAGGGAAGTGTACGTTGGTCGACAGTTGCTCACGATCCCAAGACTTATGTCGCAGCAGTTCGAGTGGCATCCCTTATCGATACAGACCTGAGTCCGCATGGGTTCGTCGTGGGCGAGTTGTGGCAGTCGAGTTTCGGGACCGCCGTAAGAGGAAGTTTGAGAAGGCTTTTGCTAGGCCAAACAGATCTGGAACTCAGGGAAATCAGTCCGAACAGGCTCCAAGCAAGGGTTCATGTTACAGATGTGGAGTTCAGCATAGCGGGGCCTGTCATGCAGTTAGCAAGATCTGTATTAATTGTGGGAAGTTGGGCTACTTGTCATCTGTGTGCAAGCAAGGAGCCAGAGACCAGAGGGTTTGTTATATTTGTGGGAAGTCTGGGCACCTGGCCAAAGCCTGTACAACAAAGAAAGACGAGTCTGGAAACCGCCAGAGAGGTGGAGTCTATGCGAGTGCGAACAGGAACGCAGGAGGTTCCGTTGCTGTGGTGACAGGTACACTACCCGTTCTTGGCCACTTGGCTCTTATTCTGTTTGATTCTGGTTCCTCGCACTCTTTTATTTCTGTTATTTTTGTGAGACAAGCTCGGTTAGTGGTAGAGCCTTTAGATGTTGACCTGACAGTAGCTACCTCGGTGGGTAGAGAGTTAGTAGCTCGGGAAAAAGTTAAGTCTGGTCAGGTAGTGGTAACAGGTCGCGTGCTAGATGTGACGTTGGTTGTGATGGATATGAGCGACTTCGATGTAATCCTAGGCATGGATTGGTTGTCTGCAAACCATGCCAACGTCGACTATCATTGGCGAGAGGTGGTGTTTCGGCCTCCGGCAGGGTCCAGTTTCAAGTTCAAGGGAATTGAGACTGGAGAGATTCCGAAGATGATTTCAGCTCTCAAGGCAAAAAAGTTGATAAGTGAAGGGGTTTGGGCCCTCTTGGCTAGTGTTGCTGATACAAGAAACAAAGGACCAGAGTTGAGTTTGGTTCCTGTTTTTCGAGAGTTTGCAGATGCGTTCCCTGAAGAGTTGTTTGGTCTACCCTCGGTCCGTGAGGTAGACTTCAGTATTGAGCTTGAGCCCGGAATGACTCCGTTGTCTAAAGCTCCCTACCGAATGGCTCCAGCAAAGTTGAAGGAGCTTAAGGCTTAGTTGCAGGAACTCCTGGATAAGGGGTTCATCCGTCCCAGTGTTTCGCCTTGGGGTGCACTTGTGTTGTTTGTGAAGAAGAAAGATGGGTCGATGCGGTTATGCATTGACTACCGAGAGCTGAACAAGGTAATAGTGAAGAACAAATACCCTTTACCCAGGATCGATGATTTGTTTGACCAATTGCAAGGAGTGGCAGTGTTTTCTAAGATCGACCTGCGGTCAGGGTACCACCAGCTGAGAATCAAGGATGAGGACATTCTAAAGACTGCCTTCAGGTCCAGGTACGGACACTATGAGTTCACGGTTATGTCCTTTGGCTTGACGAATGCCCCAACATCATTTATGGAGTTAATGAACAGAGTATTCAAAGAGTTCTTAGACACCTTTGTGATCGTCTTCATCGACGATATTTTGGTGTACTCCAAGTCAGAGGAGGAGCATGAGGTTCATTTGAAGGAAGTGTTGACAGCTTTGAGAACCAACCAATTGTATACAAAGTTCTCCAAGTGTCAGTTCTGGTTGCAGCAAGTAGCCTTCCTAGGACACGTGGTGTCTAAAGAAGGTGTAACAGTGGATCCCGCCAAGATTGAGGCAGTGTCAGATTGTCCTCGCCTTAAGACCGTCTCTCAAGTGCGAAGCTTTTTGGGTTTGGCAGGCTACTACAGGAGGTTTGTCAAAGATTTCTCCAAGATAGCCACACCCTTGACTCAGTTAACCCAGAAGGGAAATCCCTTCGTGTGGTGTGAAGCTTGTGAAGCGAGTTTTCAGGACCTCAAGCATAGGCTAGTCTCAGCACCTGTGCTTGCAGTACCTGATGGCTCAGGAAGTTTCGTGGTCTACAGTGATGCCTCCAAGAAAGGTTTGGGTTGTGTGTTGATGCAGAATGGAAAGTTGATCGCCTATGCCTCTCGTCAGTTGAAGGATTATGAACGGAATTACCCAACCCATGATTTGGAGTTGGTTGTCGTGGTCTTTGCTCTAAAGATATGATGACACTACTTGTATGGGGAAAAGATTCAGATGTACACAGACCACAAAAGCCTCAAGTATCTCTTTACCCAGAAAGAATTGAATATGAGGCAACACAGATGGCTGGAGTTAGTAAAGGACTATGAGGTTGAGATACTGTACCATCCAGGCAAAGCAAATGTTGTTGCTGATGCCCTTAGCAGGAAGGTGGCTCACACCTCAGCGCTGGTCACGAGGAAAGTTCCTTTGCATTGAGAGATGGAACGTGCGAGAGATAGCGATTGTGGTGAGTCGAGTCACAAAGACACCGGTGAACTGCTTGCTTTGTCAGACGGCCGACCTTGAGACAACAAGTTATTGACGCTCAACAGGGAGACTCAAGTCTTGAGGACTGTTGGCGTCAGACAAGAAGTGACGAGGAAAGCGAGTTCTTCTCTCGTGATGCAGACGGTGGACTACCGCTCGGGGGCGGTTGTGTGTTCTCTTGGGGAGTGGTCTGAAGAAGAAGAATTTGGTTGATGCTCATAACTCTCCATTTTCAGTGCATCCAGGAAGTGTTGGGATGTATGTCCTCATCTCGTGTAGTTTGTAATATTCCAAGTTGTAAATAAATAAGAGTTATTTATTTAAACTTTGTGTCTCGCATTTTTCATAAAGTTAATCCAATAAACTAAGCTCCAGGGTCATTGCATTATGAGAGAACTAAGAACTTGAACGGTGTGTAGTGGACACACAAGGAAGATCACGTTCGAGTTAATGACCCAAATGGTCTACAGTATATGGATAGGGTTGGAGACCTAATCCTGGATACACTGTGGATGCGGCCCGCTTTGTATTAGATACAAACGAGGTGATCTGACTCGTTCATGTGGTTGACATGCGAGTGGGGGCATCCTGTGCAATGAGATTGTACAAGACCGGACCCTGAATTATTAGACTTACTGATGTAACACCGTTAAAAGTATAGAGCTAATAAATTCGTAGATGACCATTAGTGACTCGACCTTAATCCTGAGCGTGTCACAGACTCCTTTCTGCGAGGGTCTGTCCTTTGACTAGTACGGGGGAGGGTGGCCACTGTTGCTCGCCTTTTAGTAGAAAAGGATATAGAGCCAAGGAGCCCCTTGAACTTATACATTCTGATCTCTGTGGTCCGATGAATGTTAAAGCACGAGGAGGTTCCGAATACTTCGTATCTTTCATAGATGACTATTCGAGGTATGGGTACATTTACCTAATGCATAGGAAGTCTGAAACACTTGAAAAGTTCAAGGAGTTCAAGACTGAGGTTGAGAACCTGTTAGGTAAATCGATTAAAACACTTCGATCGGATCGAAGTGGAGAGTATATGCACACTGAATTCCAGAACTATATGATAGAACATGGAATTACGTCCCAACTCTCAGCACCTGGTATGCCACGGCAGAATGGTGTATCGGAGAGGAGAAACAGAACCTTGTTAGATATGGTTCGATCGATGATGAGCTATGCTCGTCTCCCTGATTCTTTTTGGGGTTACGCAGTGGAGACTGCGGTTTACATTTTGAATACTGTTCCGTCGAAAAGTGTTTGTGAAACATCTTTCGAACTCTGGCATGGACGTAAAACCAGTTTACGTCATTTCAGAATTTACGGATGCCCGACCCATGTGTTGGTGTCAAACCCGAAAAAGTTGGAACCCCGTTCAAAGTTGTGCCTCTTTGTAGGTTACCCAAAAGAGACTAGAGGTGGTTACTTTTACGATCCTAAGGATAATAGGGTGCTTGTGTCGACAAACGCGCCACTTTCCTTGAGGAAGACCACATCGAGGATCACTTACCAAGGAGTAAGATTGTGTTAAATGAAATGGGCGGTTCATCGCCAAGAGTTCTTGATGGTGCTAGTATCGTCAACAAGTGTTGTTGATCCTAGCTCGTCTAGTCAAGTTCGTTCCCAAGAGTTGGGAATGCCTCGACGTAGTGGGAGGGCGTGAGAGACACTGAACGTTACATGGGTTTAGCTGAAACCCAGGTCGTCACTCCTGATGATGACTGTGAGGATCCATTGACTTATGATCAGGCAATGACAGACGTTGACAAAGACGAATGGATTAAAGCCATGGACCAGGAAATGGAGTCGATGTACTTCAATTCCGTCTATGAGCTTGTGGACCAACCGGATGGGGTTAAACCTATTGGTTGCAAGTGGATCTACCAGCGTAAACATGGCGTAGATGGGAAGGTGCAGACCTTCAAAGCTCGACTAGTGGCAAAGAGTTTTACCCAGGTGGAAGGGGTTGACTATGAGGAAACCTTTTCACCTGTTGCCATGGTAAAGTCGATTAGAATCCTTCTGGCCATTGCCGCATATTATGACTATGAGGTATGGCAGATGGATGTCAAGACCGCATTTCTGAATGGCAACCTTGACGAGACCATCTACATGGACCACCCCAAGGGGTTCATTGCCCAAGGCCAAGAGCAAAGAGTTTGCCGACTTAAAAGGTCTATTTATGGACTGAAACAAGCCTCGAGGTCTTGGAATATAAGGTTTGATGAGGCGATCAAATCTTATGGCTTTGATCAAAATGTTGACGAGCCTTGTGTTTACATAAGAAAATTGTCGACAAAGCTGCGCATTTCTTATATTGTATGTGGATGATATCCTTCTCATTGGGAATGAGGTAGGATTTCTTATCGACATTAAGGAATGGTTGGCTTCGCAATTCCAAATGAAAGATTTGGGAGAGGCACACAGTATGTTCTAGGTATCCAGATAGTCCAAACGGGAAGAAAGTAACGCTAGCCATGTCTCGGACATCTTACATTGACAAGATGTTGTCTAGGTATAAGATCTTGAACTCCAAGAAGGGCTTCACGCCTTTCGGGCATGGGGTTCACTGTCTAAGGATCAATGTCCTAAGACGCCTCAAGAGGTTGAGGATATGAGACGAATCCCTATGCTACAATTTGTAGGGAGCCCGATGTATGCCATATTGTGTACTAGGCCCGACATCCGTTATGCGATTGGGATTGTCGGTGAGGTATCAATCCAATCCAGATTAGATCACTGAGACAGTAGTAAAGGCAATCCTCAAGTATCTTAGGAGAACGAGGAACTACAACCTTGTGTATGGGAGTGGAGATTTGATCCTTACGTGATACACAGATTCTGACTTTCAGACCGATAAGGATTCTAGGAAATCCACTTCAGGTCAACCTTCATTCGAATGGAGGAGGCGTAGTGTGGCGAAGAATCAGCGAGGATGCATCGATTCCACGATGGAAGCGAGTATGTTGCGGCTTGTGAAGTGCGCAAAGGAAGTTGTTTGGCTCGGGAAGTTCATAACGGATTTGGAAGTTGTTCCAAATATGAACTTGTCAATCACACTGTTTTGTGACAACAGTGGTGCAGTAGCCAACTCGAGAGAACCTCGGAGTCCTAAAAGGGACAAGCATATAGAGCGTAAGTATCACTTGATACGGGAGATTGTGCACCGCTGAGACGTGGCGATGACCACGCGAGATAGCTTGAGAGCACAACGTTGTCGATCCATTTACAAAAGCCCTCACGGCTAAGGTGTTTGAGGGTCACCTAGAGAGTCAGGTCTTCGAGTGCTTCCTGACTAAGGCAAGTGAGAGTATTGTAAAGGGGTATTCAATGCCCTAGTTTATTGTATTACTTTACTGTACATTTGAGAAATGTATCATGTACTCCACTAGCTTAGTCCAAGTGGGAGTTTGTTGGGATGTATGTCCTCATCTCGTGTAGTTTGTAATATTCCAAGTTGTAAATAAAAAAGAGTTATTTATTTAAACTTTGTGTCTCGCATTTTTCATAAACTTAATCCAATAAACTAAGCTCCAGGGTCATTGCATTATGAGAGAACTAAGAACTTGAACGGTGTGTAGTGGACACACAGGGAAGATCACGTTCGAGTTAATGACCCAAATGGTCTACAGTATATGGATAGGGTTGGAGACCTAATCCTGGATACACTATGGATGCGGCCCGCTTTGTATTAGATACAAACGAGGTGATCTGACTCGTTCCTGTGGTTGACATGCGAGTGGGGGCATCCTATGCAATGAGATTATACAAGACCGGACCCTGAATTATTAGACTTACTGATGTAACACCGTTAACAGTATAGAGTTAATAAATTCGTAGATGACCATTAGTGACTCGACCTTAATCCTGAGCGTGTCACGGACTCCTGTCTGCGGGGGTATGTCCTTTGACTAGTACAGGTGAGGGTGGCCACTGTTGCTCGCCCAATATGCCTATCTTCTCAGGGGCAGGACCACGTGGGGAGATGGGAACTTGACTATGCAAGAAGAAATTCACTCGTTCCCGACTTAGGGAAACTAGAGGGGTTGTTCCCTTAAGTGTTGTCTCCAGGGCTTGAACAACGGGGCCCCACTCTCTCATTGGCCTGAGAGGGTTGTTGTTTATGGTTGGACCATGCAACGTAGTTGTTCATTAGAGGAGCAGTGGGACTTAAGGAGCAAGAGGTAGACACAGGGATAAAACGGTAATTTGACCCAGCTGTGACTATGAACAACCTGTGAAGGGTCGACTCATGGGTATTGGTTATATCGATGGACACAACTTGTCCTATAGTGATGTGAGTGCAGCTACGGGCTTTAGTGGAGTGTTACCGTAGCTAATGAATGTTGAATAACCGGGTCAAAGAGTTTGTGAGTTAGTCTCGGATCATTGGAGCTCGTCACGTGTAGGTCCATTAGGTCCTCGGTTGGCTCAAATTGGACAAATTGAGGGTTTACAGTTTGGTGTGAATTTGAAGTGTTCAAATTCATTATTTGGGTATTTATGTCGCTTGTATGAGATATAGATGACATAATATATAGTTTGATATGAATGAGATTCACAATAAACTATAGTATAGCCTAATTGATTAATTAGTGCTATTTGTTGAAATTGAATTGAGAGAAAATAAATTGAATGTGATTCAATTTATAATTCCACATTTATGCAAATGAGATTTGTATAATAAGGTATGAGATACCTTATATTATATAATATGCAAATGTGATTTGTATATTATATGGTTGTGGTAAAATTGTGATTTGGTGGAGGTTTTAACTCCATCACACAATAGTATTTAAAGGCTTTGCAAGAAGCCTTTGGTGTGCCATTTTATCATTTTTTGGATTTCCATCCAAAGAGAGCAATTGTTTTCTCTCTAGAACACTCTCAATTCTCTCTAAAACTTCTCCTCACCCAAAACCAAAGGGAGTCCCACCTACTCTCCCTCAACCTCCCGAGAACAATCGAGAAGACCCTTTGGAGGTGTCTCCCTGTTCGGATCGTGGTTCGTGTTCGAGGAGAACGTTGGATCGAGAGAGATCGTGACCAAAGAAGGAGAAAACGTTGAAGAAGTGTTCTTCAAGAGGTTAGTATCCATTATACTTACTGTTTTCTCTATTTTTTTGCATGTTTAGCCTAGGATCTATGAGATAGATTCAATTTTAAGATAGGAATTACATAACGGATCAACGACGTTTCACAACATCTTCCGCTGCGGGAATTCAAAATCCCTTCAGGAAGCACTAAGATGTACCAGGATTTGAAATCTTTCTATTGGTGGCGTGAAATGAAAAGAGATGTGGCAGAGTTTTTCAGGAGGTGTTTAGTGTGCCAGCAAGTTAAAGCACCGAGGCAGAAGCCAGCAGGGTTGTTGCAACCGCTGGAAGTACCCCAGTGGAAGTGGGAGGAGATCTCCATGGACTTTATTTCGGGATTGCCCCTAACAGTGAAGGGATTCACAGTGATCTGGGTGATTGTGGATAGACTAACCAAGTCCGCTCACTTCTGCGCAGTAAGCCAACCTATCTGATTGAGAGGTGGGCACATTTGTTTATGGAAGAGATAGTAAGGTTGCATGGAGTCCTAGTGAAGATCGTGTCTGACAGAGACCCACAGTTCACCTCGAACTTCTGGGTGAGTTTTCAGAGAGCCCTAGGGGCACAGATTAACTTTAGTACAACGTTTCACCCGCAGACCGATAGTCAGACAGAAAGGGTGAATCAGATTCTGGAGGATATGCTTCGGGCATGTGCGTTAGACTTCACAGGTAGTTGGGACTCACACCTTCACCTGATGGAGTTTGCGTATAACAATAGTTATCAGACGACTATTGGTATGGCCCCTTTTGAAGCCCTTTATGGGAGAAGGTGCAGGACCCCAGTGTGTTGGAGAGAGGTTAGTGAACGAAAATTGTTGGGACCCAAGTTAGTTCAGTTGACAAATGAGGCCATATAGAAGATCAGGGCAAGGATGTTAACGACACAGAGTAGGCAAAAGAGTTATGCTGATGTCAGGCGCCGAGAGTTGGAGTTTGCCGTTGGAGACTTGGTATTCTTGAAAGTTGCACCTATGAGGGGTGTCCTGAGATTTGGTAAGAAAGGGAAGTTGAGCCCTAGGTTCGTTGGACCTTTCGAGATCCTGGAGCGCATTGGACCAGTGGCTTATCGGTTGGCCCTACCGCCATCCCTTGCGTCAGTCCATAACGTGTTTCATGTGTCTATGCTGCGAGCTTATGTGTCGGATGCCTCGCACGTTGTCGACTTCGAGCCGTTAAAGTTAGACAAGGACCTGAGTTATGAGGAAAAGCCAGTGCAAATCCTTGCTCGTGATAGCAAAGTCCTGAGGAACAGGGAAATCAATTTTGTGAAGGTCCTTTGGTAGAACCATCATCTCAAGGAGGCCACTTGGGAGCGCGATGAGGAGATGCGAGCAAGTTACCCAGAGTTGTTCGAGAGCTAGCTAGTTTCGAGGACGAAAGTTCCTAAGGTAGGTACACTGTAACGAGCGGTTTAAAAAAAAATTATTACAGAAACGAAAATCGGGGAGGGCTTCGCCCTCTCCCCCCTATTTAGGCGATGTGGCCGCCAGCCATTTCGCCCACGCCCCTCCTCCCTCTCGTTTTCTTCTCTCTCCCCAACCCCCCTCTCAGTCCCTCTCTCTCCCTCTCTCTCTCCCTCGAAGTCTCTCTCTCTCCCTCGCAGTCTCTCTCTCACCGCTTCTCTCTCTCTCTCGTTTCTCAGGCCGAACGCCCTCGTCGTCGTCCCACCTTCGTAGCCGATCCGCCGCATCACGTCGCTCGACTCGTACCAGTCGTCGCAAGGAGTCGCCGGAGGAGCTACAGCCGCCGTGGAAGCTTGAAACCCATCACTTGGCTCAGCCGGTTCGAGCTCGTTTCGGCCAGTTTTCGAGGAACGGAGTCCGATTCTAGATAGATCGGGTCGCGAGGATCCCGGATCTGCCACCCATGCGTCGCCGCCTGTAGGGCCGCCGACTGCCTCCTTCCGTGCGGTCGCCTCGGTCCGTTGCTTAGTTCGTTTTGGATCTTCGTTGGGTGAGTTTTGCTCCTCGTAAGCTTTTAAGGTCGCTTTTACGTTTCGGTTTACTAACCGTGCACATGTTTTTCGTTAGGAGTTTTATCTTGGAAGTGGAAGCACGTTTGGAACGTCGCATTACTCAAATTACTCGTTGTCGTTGGATTTCCTGTAAGTAGTCGTTTGGACTAAACTACTTAGGGGCATATTGCATGCAATTTATGATTGGAAGTAAAGTTCTGGTAGTAGCATGTTAGGATGTGATGCTCGGTTGTGCCTGAATCAAGTTCATTGTGGTTGTTTATGTTTATCTGTGTTGGAACTCGAACTCGTTAGTTCTTTCTGGTTATCTGTTAGTGCTATGTGATTATAACTTGTAGGGTCGATGTAACCTTGTGCTGAGTTCCTAAATGTATTAACGTGCTATGACTGTTTGTCCCGAGCTTGGTAGTCTCGTGCTTAGTCTGAAGTAACTCGGGAAGTGTCGTTGAGCCTTAGGATTGTAGTTAGCACAACTAGCCCTACTGTAGGCCCTAGTCTTTGTGTAACCCTTAGTAGGCTGAGACTCGAGGTTGGCGAGATGATGATGTTGTGAGATGTGATGATCCGTCCTCCATCCAGTTGTGCGACTCGGGGTGTGAACTTTGAGTCAGAGGAGTTGGATAGAGTCCTTCGCCCTAGTACAGGTCCGAGAATAAACCCGTGGTCGATTGTGCGCGGTATTGCCGCCTTTGATGCTTTGTGGGATGTGGTGGTCCGCCCCCATCCTGTTGTGCGACTCGGGGTGTGATCCTTAGAGTCAGAGGGGTTGGATAGAGTCCTTTGCCCTAGTGCAGGCCCGAGAATGAGTCTCGTGGTCAGATGTTGCCAACCTAGTCTAGAAGCTAAGTCTAAGGTTGTTGCTTATGTTCTTTATTTATTGGACGAAGTGGGCTGCTTACTGGGTATTTTTATACTCATCCCTACTTTATTTCTCCTTTTGTGCAGGTAAGGCAAACCAGTGAGATGACCACCGACAGCGAGACTCCTGTGAGGCTATGAAAGACTTGTAGGACGTAGTTATGAGTTTTCGTTTAGTAGTGGCTTTTATTTCTCTTACCTGTTGTACTCTGTTTCCGCTAAGTTTCGTGTTAAACTTTAGCATGTCTCGTTCTTTATTCGTCGAATTAAAGTATGTTCTGTTTCGTTATCTCTCGTGTTCAAGCATGTGTTTTTGCATGTTGTCTAAGAACTCCGGGGGACCTGAGCCCAACCCGTTGTTTTCTGTGTAGTTTGGAGGAGGTTGGGTACCCTTGTGAGCCTTTTGAAGTGTTTTGTCCAGGTTCAGCTTTTGTAAATTTTTGGTTTGTCCAAGTTGCGCCGTTATGTTGTCGGATTTTTGGCGCGAACGGTACAACTTGGAAGTAATGCCCCGAGTAGGAAGTGTTCAAATTACGGGGTGTTACAAAAAAATTAGCCTTTATGATCATTATCTAATCAATGGATATGAAACACGTATCTTTAATATAGTGTGCAGATCATCTCTTTGGAGATCATTTAATTTGTAAACAATTACTAAATAATTAAATTCAATTTTTAATCTATTTGACTGACTAATAGAAAGTATGAAAGCGGAAAGAAGAGAAAAAAAATAATTAAAGTCAAGTGTATCAAAACTTGAAACTTTGATGTCACGAAACTAACCTCTTAGGGCCCGTTTGATAACGTTCTCGTTTCCTGTTTCTTGTTTATGTTTCTCATTTTTTAAGAAAAAAACTTGTTTGATAATCCATCCCGTTTCTTGTTCCCAAAATTTGAGAAACGTTTCTAAAATTTGGACTAAATTTGAGAAACTTTAAAAAGTAGTTTCTTTCTGTTCTGTTTTTTTTATATTAAATGTTTCCCAAATTTACGATCATTAGACTACTGCTTATTGGTGAAATGCGTGTCAAAACCAAATTTCTTCCATTTCAAGCCCAAGTTCGATCATTTGTTAGTACATATTTTTTATTTTCTTTTTTATCAATTCCATTTTTTTGCAATATATATAGTTTTAATTTTTATACATAATAATAATATAAATATATAAATTTATTTTTTATTTCATTTCTTCATTTTACAATCTCCATATTTATATTATTTTAATTTGAAATTATATATATATATATATATATATACATGTATTATTTGAATTTTGAGTTTTAGTTTGCAATATTTATATTTATATATTATTGTATTTTTGCAATAAATAAATTTGTTCACTAAAACATGCCTTTAACCTCATTTTAATATTTTACAAACTACAACATTTATGAATATAATTGAGTTTGATCTAAGTCGATATCATTTAAGACGAATGGTTCGAGTAAAAGATAAGATTGCAGATCAAATTTGAACAACATTTAAAGAATAAAATAATTTTATTTATTTACTTTTATTATTAATTAATTTTACATCGAGACTTGTTGCTATTTGATAATATAAATTTGTTATAATTAATTGTATATTTATATATTTTAATGCATGTTATATATTTTATATTATATAACTAAATTCTTTTTAAACTATAAAAAATGACAAAAAAATGAGATAAAAAAACATTCAAGAACAAGAAACAAGAAAGGGTTATCAAACAAGTTTATGTTTCTATTTTTTGTTTTCAAAGAAACAAGAAACAGTTATCAAATATATTCTTGTTTTTTATTCTTAAAAAATGAGAAACAAGAAACAAGAAATAGGGAACAAGAAATAGGAAACAAGAAACAAAAACGTTGTCAAACGAGGCCTTAAGTTTTATTATTTTAATTCATGAAGTTGATCTGTTATATTTTTATAATGAATTCTCTAGAGTTAATCACTAAAGCCCCATTTGATAACGTTCTTGTTTCCCGTTTCCTGTTTCTTGTTTCTTGTTTCTCACTTTTTAAGATAAGAAACAAGAATATGTTTGATAACTATTTCTGTTTCTTGTTTGTTTGAAAACAAGATACAGAAACATAAACTTGTTTGATAACCCTTTTTTGTTTCTTGTATATATAAATATACAATTAATTATAACAAATTTATATTATCAAATACGAACAAATCTCGATGAAAAATTAACTAATAATAAAATTAAATAAATAAAATTATTTTATCCTTCAAATGTTGTTCAAATTTGAGTTATAATATTATCTCTTACTCGAGTCATTCGTTTTAAATGATGTTGACTCAGATTAAACTCAATTATATTACTAAATGTTGTGGTTGTAAAATATTAAAATGAGGCTAAAAACATGTTTTAGTGAACAAAATTTATTTATTGCAAAATTACGATAATATAAATATAAAGATTGATTAAAATTCAAAATTCAAATAATACATATATATAAAATTTTAAATTTTAAATTAAAATAATATAAATACATAGATGGTAAAATTAAGAAATGAAATAAAAAAAAATGTATATAATAATAATATAAATTTATATATTATTATTATTTATAAAAACGGAAACTATACATATATATTGCAAAAATTCGAAATTATTAAAAAAATAAACAAAAATTTATAGTCACATGGGAATGAACTCAAAACCTGTAAAGGAAGGAAGAAGAGACAAGCACACATTATACAAACAAGCTGAAGAGTGAGATTAGATAAAATGGGAACATTTAAAAATAAAAAGAAACGAAATAGAAAGAAACTATTTTATGCAGTTTCTAAAATTTAGTCCAAATTTTAGAAACGTTTCTCAAATTTTAGGAACAAGAAATGTGATGGATTAAAACAAGTCTGTTTCTTAAAAAATAAAAAATAGAAATAAGAAACGAGAAACAGGAACGTTATCAAACGGGTCCTAAGGCTCCATTTGATAACCATTTGATTTTGAAAAACAAGTCTATAAAAACTACTCCTATACTTAAGGATTTACTTCTTTTGTTATCTACTTTCTATCTATGTTTTAAAAAATCAAGTTATGTTTTAAAAACTAATAAAAGTAGCCTTCAAAAAGTAGTTTTTGTTTTTAGTTTTTGGCTAAGAAACCAAATGTTTTGTTAAAGGAGATGAAAATCGTGGTAGAGAAGTTGGAAGAAAACAAGCTTAATTTTCAAAAAAAAAAAAAGAAAACCAAATGATTATCAAACAGACTTAAAATATTTTTCAAATGTTAATAAATGGTAACTTTCTGTATTTTATTGATGTATATTCTATATCCAATGAATACTAAAAGGAAAAGTATACCCATAAAGTAGTGAATACAAGAAAGAAAAGTGCTACAAATGGTAAACCTACATTACATCATGACCTAGCATAAATCCATTCACACATTATCCCCGTGGTAGAGTAGCGACCAACTTGAGTCTGTGAAGCAATTGAGTGAAACGACCTGGTGATAATGTTTTTGTGAAAATGTCAACTAGTTGCTCTGTAGTGGAGATGAGACATAAGAGGACAATGTTACTCTAAACTATTAGACCTAATCTGTTAACGATATTATACCAGTAGGCTAATAATTTGTGGTTCGATCTTATAAGATCTCATCGCACAGGATGTCCCCACTCGCATGTCAACTACATGAACGAGTTGGATCGCCTCATTTGCATCAAAGACAAAGTGGATCACATCCATAGTGTTACCCAGGATGAGGTTTACAACCTTATTCATGTACTATAGACCATTTGGGTTATATACTTGAACATGATCCTACTTGTGTGTCCACTACACACTGTTCAAGATCTCATATTCACAACCATGGAGCTTTGTTTATTGGATTTAAGTTTTAAAATGTGAGTGCACAAGAAATGATGAAAAAAATAACTACTTATTAAATTCATTGAACATTTACAAACAACGCGAATTTAGGCATAAAACCCCAACAAGTTGCTCTTTCACTTAATTGAGACATTCTCAACTAAATACAACACCAGAATAACTCTTACTTCTATAGTATCTTGGTTACCATTTGTTTGGTCCAAAAACCATTAACTTACTTAACAGTTCTTGTAAGTGTTACCCTCCATTTTAGGCCTTAAAGTTTTGCCCTAACGTAACCCACCGAAGGGAGGAGAAAGGTTGGAGCAAAAACTAAAGCTACCCTATCCATTGTTGGAGTTTGCCTTGATCATGTAAATACATTCCGAAGGGAGGGTGCACCTAGGGCACCACGAGGGCGAGCATGAGGGTCTCACTTTGTAAACTAATGAACGAGACCGTAGGATACGTTGACACGTTTCCTTCTCCCAATTATTATAAACACTTTCTCCATTCACCTTGATATTAACACAGACAAATAACTTCCGAAGGGAGGGTGTGCCCAGGGTACTACGAGGTTGAGTATGAGTCTCACGATGTGAACTTCACGGAGAACGTGAGTAGGAAAAATTAATTTATCATATACACCTACGTGTTTTACAAATAGGACGCCCTTAGTTAAATCGGGCTAAACGATTAAATCTAAGTATATACCATTTATTAAACATTTTAATAAACCTAAGATTTAATTATTCCTATTTTAAAACTCCTTTTAAAATTAATTAAACCTTATATATACATGCATTATCATGTTATAAGTTACACCAAGAACATTCATCACATTATAACAATTATAAATATATGAATATATAACTTATAAAATTCATCATATGATCGAATTAATACATGTTATAACTTGTCACATTCATCACATGAATTAATGCATGTCAATGTTGTATATCAATTTAATATAACTTTTATATTAAAATAAATCGTGCATTTCATATAATATAACAATTATATTAAATATAATGCATGATCACGCTTAACCTAAGGTAGGATTTTAATTTATATGACATACTTTATGCAACATATTATATAAATCAAATGCATAAATTAAATAGAAAAATTAGACCAATTTAAGGCACCCTAAATTCAATTAATTAAATTAATAAAGAAAAAAAGAAAAAACAATGCACGCCACGCCCATTCTCTTCGTTTTCTTCATTTCTCCTCCATTCTTCACAGCAACAACTTGCCACGATCGATACAAACTTACAAACTCGATCTACAACATAATTTGCTTAAAGCAATAGGCCCTTACATTGATCAAATCAACATAAAAATTATAAGTCTATGCGCCAAAAATTGAAAATATTCGATTTGCAAACCTTTACATACATCTCATGATATAAAGCTACCCACCTCTATTTTGTGTGAAATTCCTAACAAAATACAAAACAATAATTGGCTCTGATACCAATTGAAAGGAAATCGAATTCCCGTAGTGGAAGCGAACAATCGCATTTGTTTTGTATTAAAAAGAAATTGTAAAAACCTCAAAAATTGAAAACATTAAGCATGAAAAACTAGATCTACAACATACCTTTGTAGATCGTGCTTCTCAAATACTCTGTTGATCTTCGCACCGAACGATCTTTAGATCTACGTTGAGGCACCTCCAATTATTCTTCCCCGCTATTCACTTGGACAAGATTTTGAAGGGAATAGAAATCGCGCAACAGAAGATGTCGTGAAACGTCGTTAATTTCTAGGCTAAACATGTTGTAAAAGGAAGAAAAAACAGAAAGTAAAGATTTACTTATTTGTTGAAGAGCTCTTCTTCGATATTTTTCTCTTCCAGCCACGAACTCTTTCGTACCAACGATCTCTACGATCACGATCCTCGAACCAAGCAACTGGACACCTCCAAAAGAGTTTCTCGGTTGTTCACGGTAGGTTGAGCGAGAGTATGTGGGACTCCCTTTGGTTTTGGGTGGAGAGAATGTAGAGAATTTTAGAGAGCTTTGAAAGAGAATTCTTTTTCTTTTGGAAGCCAAATCCAAAAAATGCAAGAAGTCTTACCAAAGGTTTCTCACCAAGCTTTTATATAATGGTGTGTGGTGGAGTTAAAATCCCCACCAATTCACCATTTTGCCACAACTATATGATATGCAAATCATATTTGCATATCACATAATATAAGGTATCTCATACCTTATTATACAAATCTTATTTGCGTAATTGTGGAATTTTAAATTGAATCACATCCAATTTAATTTCTCTCAATTCAATTTCTCCAATTAGCACTAATTAATCAATTAGGCTATGCTATAGTTTATTATGAATCTCATTCACATCAAACAATGTATTATGTAAACTATATCACATATAAATGACATAATTACCTAATTAATGAATTTGAACACTTCAAATCTACACCAAACTGTAAACCCTCAATTTGTCCAATTTGAGTCAACCGAGGGACCTAATGGACCTACAGATGACGAGCTCCAATGATCCGAGATTAACCTGTGAAACTCTTTGACCCGGTTAACCAACATTGATTAACTACGATAACATTCCACTAATGCCCGTAGTTGCACTCCCATCACTATATGACAAGTTGTGTCCATTGATATAATCAATACCCGTGAGTCGACCCTTCACAGGTTGTTCGTAGTCACAGGTGGGTGAAATCACCGTTTTACCCCTGTGTCTATCTCTTACTCCTTAAGTTCTACTGCTCCTCTAATGAACAACTACGTTGCATGGTCCAACCATAAACAACATCCCTCTCGGGCCAGTGAGAGGGTGGGCACCCGTTGTCCGAGCCCTAGAGACAACACTTAAAGGAACAACCCTTCTAGTTTCCCTAATTCGGGAACGAGTGAATTCCATCTCGCGTAGTCAAGTTCTCAGCTCCCCACGTGGTCCTGTCCTTAAGAAGGTAGGCATATTGGGTGAGCAACTGTGGCCACCCTCACCCGTACTAGTCAAAGGACAGACCTCCGCAGACGGGAGTTCGTAACACACTCAGGATTAAGGACGAGCCACTAATGGTCATGTACGAAGTTATTAGTCTTATACTGTTAACAGTGTTACATCAGTAGGTCTAATAATTCACGATCCGGTCTTGTACAATCTCATTGCACAGGATGCCCCCACTCGCATGATAACCACATGAACGAGCTAGATCACGTCATTTGTATCTAATACAAAGCGGGTCAAATCCACAATGTAACTAGAATTAGGTTTCCAACCCTATCCGTATACTGTAAATCGTTTCGGTCTTTTACTCAAATGTGATCCTCCCGTGTGTCCACTACACACCGTTCAAGTTATTAGTTCTGCCATAATACAATGACTCTAGAGCTAAGTTTATTGGATTAAGTTTATAAAATATGCGACACACAAAGTTTGAATAAATAACTCTTATTTATTTACAATAATGAATATTACAAACTACACGAGATTAGGGCATACACCTCAACGGATCTTGCTTGTGGGAGTCAACCTTTTAGAAGTATTCTAGAGAGAATAGGTAATTTCTCTAGAGAGAAAAGGAGAGAATTTGAGAGAGATATTATGGAATAAAACAGAATTGCACACTTTGTCTCACAAAAGTGGCAAGGATTTCAATTATCTTCTTACTTCCCATGCATGTATATATATAGTGAAGAGGATGAAGATTACTTCCTCCACCCATTTACTATTCCATAACATACATGTTATTATTTCATCACTTTTAATTCCATAACATATAATTCCATAACATACAAACATAAATTTGTAGTTTAATTAAATATCATATATTTAATTAAATCTATTTCTTTCATATAACATATATTTTTAATATGAATCCAATTCATATTATTATTTGAATCTTATTCAAATATACTATATAGTTATGAACTTTATTCATAATTAAATTTTATGTTATATCAATATCTCATACAATTAATATGCATATATATTTCTTTTAATTATAATTTGAACATTTCAAATTTCTTCCAAGCATATGATTCTTGTTTAACCCATGGTGAGCTAACAAGGGGAGCTAATGGACCTACAAATCATGAGCTACAATGATACGAGATTAATCGATTAAACTTTTTGATCAAATTAACCAACATTTATTAACTACGAGTCACTCCACTAAAGACTTGTAGTTGCACTCTCCTCACTGTAGGATAAGTTATGTCCATCAATATAACCAATACCCATAAGTCAACCCTCTACGAGTGGTTCGTAATCACAGTTAGGTCAAATTACCGTTTTACCCCAGTAAATATCTCTTGCTCCTTAAGTATCACTAATCATCTAATAAACAATCTGTTCATAGTCCGACCATAAACAAAAAACCCTTCGAGTCAGTGAGAGGGTGAGGCCACATTGTTCAAGATCCGTAATTAGCACTTAAGAGAACAACTCTTCTACTTTCCCTAAAATTGGGAAGGAGTGAATTCCATCTTGTGGAGTTAAGTTCCCAGCTCCTCACTTAGTTTTGTCCCCAATAATGTAGGCATATTGAGTCGGCTACTCAGAGCACTCTCACCCATACTAGTCAAAGGACAACACATCATGGACAGGAGTTCGAAATCCGCTCAGAATTAAGGTCGAGTTACTGATGGTCATCTATGAATTATTAAATCTAAACAATAAAAGGTGTTACAACAGTGGATTAATAATTCTTTATCTGGTCTTGTACGAACTCATCACACAAGATACCTCTGTTGTGGTGTATGCCTAAACTCGTGTCATTTGTAACAGTTGTTGTATTGATGAATAAAAGTTATTTTATCAACAAACCTTGTATCTCACATTTTAAACTGAATCCAATAAACTAAGCTCCAGGGTTATTCATATTTATGAAATCTTGAACGGTATGTAGTGGGCACACAAGTAGGATCACGTTCGAGTAATGACCCAAATGGTCTACAGTATATGGATAGAGTTAGGAACCTTATCCTGGTAACACTGTGGATGAGTCTCACTTTGTATTGGATACAAACGAGGTGATCCAGCTCGTTCATGTAGTTGACATGCGAGTGGGGGCATCCTGTGTAATGAGATTGTACAAGACCGGACCGTGAATTATTAGACCAACTGATGTAACACCGTTAACAGTTTAGGACTAATGAATTCGTAGATGACCATTAGTGACTCAATCTTAATCCTGAGCATGTTACAGACTCATATCTGTGTTGCCCGCTCAATATGCCTACCTTCTCAATGGCAGAACCACGTGGGGAGCTGGGAACTTAATTACGCAAGATGGAATTCACTCGTTTTCGAGTTAGGAAAACTAGAGGGGTTGTTCCCTTAAGCGTTGACTCCAGGGCTTGAACAACGGGGCCTCACCCTCTCACTGGCTCGAGAAGGACTTTGTTCATTAGAGGATCAATGAGACTTAAGGAACAAGAGGTAGACACAAGGGTAAAACGGTAATTTGACCCAGCTGTGACTGTGAACAACCTGTGAAGGGTCAACTCACGGGTATTGGTTATATCGATGAACACAACTTGTCCTACAATGAGTAGAGTGCAACTACGGGGCTATAGTGGAGTGACACTATAGTTAATGAATGTTGATTAACGGGATCAAAGAGTTTTATCAGTTAATCTCAGATCATTGGAGCTCATGATCTGTAAGCCCATTAGATTCCTTGGTTGGCTCAATTATGGATTCAATGAGGGTATAGAGTTTAGAGTGAATTTGAAGTGTTCAAATTCATATAAAGGGTATTTATGTCAATTATATGAGATATAATCTATATAATATATAGTTTAATGTGAATAAGATTCATATTAAACTATAGTATAACCTAATTATGGAATTAAGGTTTATATTGGAGAAATTGATTTGAGAGAAATAAAATTTAATGTGATTCAATTTTAATTCCACATTATGCAAATGGGATTTATATAATAAGGTATGTGATACCTTATACCATATAGTATGCAAATATGATTTGCATATTATATGGTTGTGGTAAAGTGGTAAATAGGAGATTTTATCTCCACCACATACCACTATTTAAGAATGTTTTGTGAAGCATTCTTTATTCAAGCTTCCATTTTTGGAAATCCAACAAGCATTCTCTCTCAAATTCTCTCTACCTTCTCCATACCCACAACTCCAAAGGGAATGAATCCCACACATTTTCCCTCATCCGCTAGAGAACAACCGAGAAGACTTGGTGGAAGTGTCAGTTCGTGGTTCATGAAGGAGATCGTTGAGATCGACAGAGATCGTTGAGATCGTGACTCCGAGAGAAGGAATTCAAGAAGAAAGGTTCTTCAAAGATATGTTAACCGCTACCCTTTTTCCTTCTTCCTCTTGCTTAACCTAGGATTGCATGTGATGTAGTTTAATTTTAAGAAATTTTGTAACACAACGGAGGCCATGTGATTCGCATCGCTTCCGCTGCGGGATTCCATCCCATCAACCTCCACTCGCATGTCTACTATATGAACGAATTGGATCAATTTGTTTATATCAAATACAAAGTGGGTTGTATCCACAGTGTTGTCAAGATAAAGTACCCAACCTTATCCATATACTATAAACCTTTTAGGTTATTACTTGAACATGATCCACCAGTATGCCCACTATATACTGCTCAAGTTACATAAATAACTTTGGATGTTTGTTTATTGGATTTAATTTTAAGTGAGTCATAGAACGAATAAAATAACTCTTATTTTATCAAATAAATTCTTATTTACAAATTCATGAGTTTAAGGCATAAATCCCAACAGTAGAGCCAACAAGTTTCGATGGAGTCATAAAGTTCGATGAAATATTTTTTGGCATTGAACGATGATGGTCAAAGATTATCTAACCGTTTAGAAATTGAGTAAGACATTGAAAAAGAGACCAAAAGTTATGAATGATGAAAATTGAAAGACTTTGAATGAAAAAACAGTTGCAATGATTAATGTGACAAGTTTGGTAGCCAACGAGACAATTGCAGTTAAGTTGGTGCAAGCACTCACAAATAAGTATGAAAAACCCTGCGCAAATAATAAGATCTATCTGCTTAGGAAGTTTTTCAATATGCATATGTTTTATGATATTTTTGTGAAAATTCCTATGTAAATGAAGTAATAACTTTGATAAATAAGTTAAAATGTAGTTTACTAATGAAGTGAATGTTATATGAAGGGAATGTTACTATGTTATTAACCTTTTTATGTGATAGTTGGAAAACGATGAAGACAACAATGCCTAATTCGATCGGAGAAAACACTCTAAAGTTTTAAGGTATTTGTGATTTAGCTATAATTGAGAAAATACGTAGGAAGAGTAGTGGCAAAGAGTTGTCTACTATAGGATCAGTATTGTTAGCTTTGACTAAGAGTAGGGAGAGGATTAATGAGGAAAGTTAACGGAGTAGCAGTAGGAAGAAGTGGGGTTATATAAAAAGATTGAATGTTTTTACTATCACAAGAAATATCACACTAAGAGTCAATGTTGAAAATTAAAAGATCCATTAAAGAATGGGAATGAGGAGTCTAATGCAGTGCATGATGCCTTAGACTGTGTTGGAAGTAACATTAGAATTGTAGTAATTCATTTAAATAGATTTTCAACAGTGTAGCTACTATTCACGTTGATGGAGATCTAATCCCCTTGAGCAGCGAAAATGAGTTTGGAACCGTAATTACAATCTTTTTGGTTGAAAAACAAAAACCAGTGCATTGGGAAAATAACAGAGATAAACATGCATTTCTAATCTAATTAGGCATGGATAAATACATGCAAACATGTTGTGTTTAACAATTAAACTAAAATAAAGAAAGATTACCTTTGTAGTTTTTCTCAACAACAACTCCTTGCTCCAAAACAATCCAGCAACTTAGCAACACAAGAATACCAAGCTTCTCTGCTTTTACAACAGAACACTACCAATAGGAAAACCTCCTATTCTCTGGAAGTTTTTGATCAATTCCTTTGTGGGAAGAAATTCCAACAATTGAAAGAATTTTGGGAATTGAGAGAGAGAGAGAATTCTACAGGGCGTTCAATCAAAAGACAATCGATCGATTACCTTACCCTTCTCTCTAGGAGAAGAGTATTTCAGTGGGTAACTCCCCACTCCCTATCGAGAGGGAGTTTGGAAATAGTGGGAACGTGTCATCCTGACACGTTCCCAATTAATAAAATAATAACGAATTAACAATTAATTAATTATATTAAATTAAATCATATTTAATTCAAATATAATATTAATTAAATGATCAAATCACATTTAATCATTTTACCCTTTTATCTTATAGTTTAATGTACATCTCATGCACATTAAAATTTAACCTATAGTTTTCAAATATGAATCACATTCACATTTGAATTTAATATTTGAACTCTTTCAAATATTTAATTCTCTCATATTATATGAATCATATTCACATTAAATTTATAATATATAGTTCCAAAACTATATATTATATCGTATCTATATACATTAAATTTATTCCCTAATGAATTTGAACATTTCAAATTCAAGCGATCTAAGAATCCTTTACGAGCTAGAAGGTGGACCTAATGGACCTACAGATCAGAAGCTCCAACGATACGAGATTGCTCGGTTAATCTCATTAACCTTCTAATCAACATTCGTTAACTGTGGGAACACTCCACTAAAGTCCCGCAGCTGCACTCTTCTCACTGCAGATATATTCCTGTGTCCACGGATATTGACCAATAACAGCAAGTCAATCCTTCACGAATGTTCCTAACACCAGCTGGGTCAAATTACTGTTTTACCCCTAGGTTACATCTTGTACCTTAAGTACCATTGCTCCTCTAATGAAAAATTTTTTTGTGGTCTTAGCAACAAACAGAGTCCCTTTCGGGCCAATGAGAAGGTCGGGCCCTTTGTTCAAGTGTCGGAGACACCACTTAAGGAAACATTCCTCTACTTACCCTAGTAGGCGGGAAGAAGTGAATTCCATCTTACTAAGTTAAGTTCACAGCCGCTCACTTGGTCTTGTCCCCAAGAAGGTAGGCATATTGAGTCGGCGAATCTGGCCACTCTCACCCATACTAGTCAAAGGACAATCCCTCGCAAAGAGGAGTTCGTAACCTGCTCAGGATTGAGATCAAGTTGCCTAAGTCATCGTAGTGAAATAGAAACCTAACTAGTCAACGGACTTACATCTAGTGGTCACTATTTTGTGGTCCGGTCTTATGTAATCTCATTACATAGGATATCCTCACTCACATGTCATCTACACGAACACGTTAGGATCACAGTGTTTGTATCATATACAAAGCGGGCCACATCCATAGTTTTACCAGGGTAAGGTACCCAAACCTTATCACCTTACTATAGACCCTTTAGGTTGTATTTCGAACCGAGATCCTTTATATGTACACTACATTCAGTTAAAGATACATATGACAGCCTTGGATGTTTAGTTTATTGAATTTGGGGTTAAAACAATGGCAATTCTGTAAATAACGAACAATAACGCTTTATTGAAGTAATAACAATTTATTACAATAATTAGAAAATAATTATAAACTACGAGTTTTAGGGCACAAAACCCAACACACATAAATTCAGATAGAAGTTTGTTCACATCATTTACGGGTGGACATCATGGTCTAGTGAGGATGGAGAATGATATAATCTCCAAGACTAGTGGAATTGGAGATGTTAGTCTGAAGACAGATTGTGGAGATAAATTGGTGATGCATAATGTCAAGTTTGTGCCCAGTGCTAAGATGAATCTCATCTCTACTAGTAAGTTAACAAATGAGGGCTACATGAGTGAATTGTGCAGTAGTCAGTGTAAACTCAAATTATGATTCTAGATAGTGACAGTTGGCCACAAGAATACACTATAGAGATGTAGGTTGGATGTTGCCAAAGGATCAAAGAGATAGTGGATGCCAGTTAAAGTTGCAGATGATTATCATAGAGGTAAAGTTGAGCCAACAACAATGATAGTCATATTCGATCAGGCAGATCAGAATCCTTCAATTGAAGGACAATTGGAAATTCTAGGAGAGGAAGTTGATGGTTGTCGTGAATCTCCAATTATCAGACACTCAATTTAATTGAAGAAGTCGCCTAAGCAAGCAAAGGAAACAAAGAGGAAGGTCAGAACAATTGTTATAAGGTCAAAGGAAAAGTCTCTAGCTTGATAGCATGTTTGAATAGAGGATTCAAACCCTTCTCAGAGTGTATCTTCTTCAAGAATAGTGATTCAGGTTGGATAAGATGTCAGTTGTTGTCACTTAGTTGAAGTGAGAGTACATGTTTGTTTTTTTCGTTTGGGGTATAGGTCCATGTTGCTAGCCCATACCTCAGGGCAAGAACAGATGCACTACAGTTATATTCTGATTATTGGATGTTTTGTGAGTTGTGTTGTTTTTGGATTTTTTAGCATTCGAGTTTGCTAAGAAGATTAGAGATAACAGTTGTGGAGAGAGTTGAGCCTTGGAGTTTATCAAGGTAATTTCATTTCGTTGCAGTGGGAGGCAAAGTCGTCATTTTGTCTCCAATTAGAAGATTGTTATTTTTTTATTTTATTTTTTTTTGTGAGTCAAATTGATGGAACTAGCACTCCACCGAAGAAAACATATACAAAATAAATTTTCCTCACTTGAAGCTCACGAAACATTAGAAATTAAGGCTCATGAAGTCTTTGTTGTACTCTCTCACACACGCATGCACGCACGAACATGCACACACGTGTATGTTTTGTGTAGCAATAGGTATTTAGAGAGTTGACAATATATGTTGTGTTGGCTATTTTGGTTTTAAACATACACATTGTGTTTGAGCTTTGTGAAATCTATGTGGCAGTGAGTGAGATTGAGAGAAAAGAGTGTTTATCTCTTGTTGGACTGAGGGTTTATTCTTTTTTGTTTATCCCAAGCTATTGGATTATACTACTTAGAAATCAATAGCTTTTGTTGGGTTATTGAGAGTTAGTTTGTAGCACGAGTTTGAGGTTTCTTGTAATCTCTCATTATAGTAGAACATGCAGTTGCGAAAGATTAGACGAAGTTCCGAGCTTGGGGTGAACCAATATAACTTCCAATGTTCTTTCTTTTTCCTATCTCTTTATAGTTTACTCCTGATTTTAACTTGTGTGATTTGTCCCGTGGAAGAAAAAAAGTGAAATTTTTAGTTTTATTGCTTCTATATTATTTTCCCCATCAGTATTATTAAACACAAAGATATCAATAGTAATATGGGGATTCAATCATGTTTCTAGCCTAAGTGAGTAAATTGTTACTATGTGCCGCACACATATTGCATTATATCCTGTACAGTGAAATCATATTCTTCTCCTATTCAACCTTCAGTTTAAAGTACCTTAGGAGTCTAAATAATCGAACCTATATTTCTATCACCAATTTGGATTTAGGGTTGCCCTATGTCTAGTGTCAATCAACAAAGTATTATGTCTAGGCTCTTTTCCTGTATTTATTTTATGAAATCCATTTTTAGCCAACTTTTTCAGTATTGAGTATTGAGAAGACCAGTCAGATACCATGTCAAGATAATGGGCACAATCAGCAAGATGAGTCACTTCTTTTCTAGAACTTTTCCTTAACAAATTCGATTACTTGAAGATTCCTTTACCATTCTTTTTATCACTATGTAAACGAACACTTGTCCTTTTCTTTGTATTCTTTTATTTATTATTTTTGGTGTATAAAACTCAGTCTCTGTATAAGCAGATAATACAGAAAGAGAGAATAAAGCAAATTATCCTCGATTGAAAGCTTTCCCCATCCTCTTGCTCTCTCTTTCTGAACCTTGACTTGGTATCAGAGCTGGCAATGGCCAGCGTCATCATGGACAGGGTTCCCAATTCTGCTGCCAATTCTCCCTTCAGTGGACCTCCTCTTAACTAGCTACTCAATCAATTCACATCGATCAAACTCGAGAGAGGTAACTTCTTACTTTGGAAGAATTTAGCGTTACCTATCCTACGCAGCTACAAACTGGAGGGACATCTTACTGGACAAAATGTCTGTCCTCCGATGTATGTTAAAAAAGTTGTTAATCGAACGAACAATGAAACTGCACAAACCGGAGGCGCTTCAAGTTCTGAATCAATAGCGTCCGGTGAGTCGATTCATGAAACTGTCTTGAATCCTGAATTTGAGGTTTGGATAGCAGTTGATCATCTATTACTTGAATGGCTATATAATTCTATGTCACCCAAAGTCGCACTTCAAGTGATGTTGAAAGTGCAAAGAGCTTGTGGGATGGTATTCAGGATTTGTTTGGTGTCCAATCAAGGGCAAAAGAAGATTATCTTCGACAGGTTTTTCAACAAACAAGGAAAGGTAACTCGAAAATGGTTGATTACTTACGCATAATGAAAACTCACGTTGAAAATTTAGGTCAAGTTGGGAGCCCAGTTACCATGAGGAATCTGATTTCACAGGTCTTGATGGGACTCGATGAGGAATTCAACTCGATAGTTGCCACATTACAAGGGAGACCTGAGATTAGCTGGCTTCAAATGTAGAATGACTTACTGATGTTCAAAAAGAGATTGGACCTCTAAAATACTCAGAAAAACAATGTGGTGTTCACTCAATCAACCTTTGTCAATATGGATACCAATCGTAGCAATCCTAATCCGGGACAGTTAGGTTCCACTAACAACAACAATAACAATCGACAAAGTTACAACCCAAGAGGAGGCCAGAGTAACTATCGAGGCAGAGGCAGAGGTCGCAGTAATGGAGGTACTCGGTTAATCTGTCAGGTGTGTGGAAAACCAGGACATTCGACAATGGTGTGTTATCACAGGTTCGATAGGGAGTACAGTCAAAACCAAAACAAAGCAAACAATTCTTCATCTGGGGGTGTTGCCAATAATCAACAATCATCGTCTACATGCATGTCGACACAGACCACCAACCCTTTTGTTGCAACCTCTGAAGTGGTTGTTGATCCCAATTGGTATGCCGACAGTGGAGCATCGAGTCAGATTATGCCAACATTGCTAATGCGGTAGAATATGGAGGTAATGATCGGGTTATAGTAGGTAATGGTAGTCAATTACCAATTTGCTTTGTTGGCTCGTCTTATCTAACTAATGGCACACACGTTGTTAATCTTGATAATACTTCATGTGTTCCTGAAGTAGCTAAAAATCTAGTTAGTGTATCAAAACTTACTCAAGATAACAATGTCTTCATCGAATTTTATGGAAATTTTTGTCTTATAAAGGACAAGGGTACGGGCCAAGTTCTGCTTAGAGCAATGCTTATTGATGGGCTCTATAGACTGGATGATGTTCGCGTTGTGACTGCAGAAGGCTCTAGTCCTGTGAGAGCTAAGAAGGACTTGTCGATAAATAAGTTTGCTCAGTCCTCTGTAGCTTTGGTATCTGTTGGTTCTAACCCAGTTTATGTTATTATATCAAAGAATATTTGGCATTGTACCTTGGGCATCCTGCCCCTAGAATTTTGGATTCTGTTCTTAAGAAATGTAATGTTCAAGTTCATATGAATGATCAACTAAAGTTTTGTGAACCCTGTCAATTTGGGAAGTCTCATTCTCTTCCATTTTCAAACTCTACGTCTCGAGCTAAACACTATTTTGATTTGATTCACTCGGATGTCTGGTGTCCTGCACCTCTCTTGTCCACGAATGGCTTCTGTTATTATAGTTTGTTCGTGGATGATCATAGTCGCTATGTGTGGATTTATCTGCTAAAGTAAAAGAGTGAAGCCATCTCTCCATTTAATCATCTTCTTACATTCATTAAAAATCAGTTTGGTTGTAGCATTAAGGCATTCCAATCAGAAAATGGGGGCGAGTATGTCCGAATCCATCAACTATGCAGCAAATTAGGCATTCAGTCTCAGTATGCTTGTCCATATACATCAGCACGAAACGGAAGAGTAGAGAGAAAATATCGTCATGTTGTTGAAGTTGGTCTAACCATCCTCGCTCAGGCTTTTATGCCATTGATCTTCTGGTGGGATGTTTTTCTTACAACCACTCAGCTTATTAATACTCTTCCATCTTCTGTGATTGCAGATAAGTTCCAGTAGAATTTATGTCTCCAAACCATCTGATGTATCAGCCTTCCGTACCTTCTGTTGTGCGTGCTATCCGTGTCTCCGACCTTACAAGCATCCGAAGTTCCAATATCACACAGAGAAATGTATGTATTTGGGCATCAGTCCATCTAATAAAGGCCATCACTGTCTAAATCAGGAAGGGAAGTTTATATTTCTCTCAATGTTGTGTTCAATGAGGAAGACTTTCCTTTTTCCAACAACTTTCAGTCTTCACAAATGCATACCTTCAGTATAGACAACCCTGTTCCTAATATTACCTCATGGTTTCCTCTGATGGCCCCAACTCGCAACCCCACCAACCCAATCCCCTGCTCCTACAACTCTGTCCTCTCAACCCACAAACTTGGAACCTGCTTGTCCTAATACTTCTTCTCCCACACACATGCCCTCTTGTTCCCATTCTGATTCCCAAGCACATACAGAGACATTTTGATCCTTTATCTTTTTGTTCTCATCCCCCAAGTCCAGATACACACCTCTCTCCCACCCCGACCCTGTCTACCTGACCATCTGTTTCTGCCCCTATTCCTCAACCTTCTAATGCTCCTCAACCAACACATCCCATGGTAACCAGAGGAAAGTCGGGCATTTTCAAACCAAAGGTATAGACTATTTGGCGAACTTTGGATTGGTCCATAACAAAACCAACGAGAGTCTTTGATGCTCTCTCAACAAAACAGTGGAAGGAAGTTATGGACAATGAATTCCATGCCTTGCAACAAAATAATACATGGACTCTCGTTCCACCCTCACCATCAATGAATATTGTGGGGAACAAGTGGATATATCGTATCAAACGCAACAGTGATGGTTCCATCCAACGTTACAAGGCTAGACTCGTGGCCAAGGGGTTTCATTAGAGTCTAGGTGTTGATTTCTTCAAAACATTTAGTCCCGTGGTCAAGCCGTCAACCATTCGAGTTGTTATCAGTCTTGTTATATCCGTGGTTGGCCCCTTTGTCAATTAGACTTTAACAATGCATTCCTCAATGGTCAACTCAATGAAGAGGTGTATATGCAACAACCCCCTGGCTACATTGACTCGCGATATCCCTCTCATGTCTTCAGATTCTAAAAGGCAATCTATGGACTCAAGCAGGCGCCCAGAGCTTGGAATAATACTCTCAAAACTACACTTCAATTATGGGGCTTTGTCAACTCAAGGTCAGATTCTTCACTTTACATTTTCAAGTCTGGCTCGACCATGATTCTACTGTTAGTGTATGTGGATGACGTGGTAGCCATTGGCAATGATACATTGTTGATCACTCAGCTGATTAGAGAGCTTGATAAAAATTTGCTCTCAAAGACCTCGAGGCTCTGTCCTATTTCCTCGGTATCCAAGTTAATTACTTACCTTCTGGTGTACTCCTTAGTCAGACGAAATATGTTGAGGACTTACTTCACAAACTACAGGTGGAAGATCTTAAACCGACTCCAACTCCTTGTGTCGTGGGCAAACACTTATCTATAAGTGACGACAATCCTTTGCCTGATCCTTTTATATATCGCAACACGATTGACACCCTGCAGTACCTGACTACCACACGACCTGATATAGCTTACATCGTTAATCAACTAAGTTAGTTTCTCAAACAACCCACTGATCTACATTGGCAGGTAGTTAAACGTGTGTTAAGATACATTATCGGTACACATACCTATGGTTTATTGTTTCAATCAGGTATTGACTTGAGCATCTCAGTCTTCTCGGATGTCGACTGGGCGTCAAACGTTGATGATCGAAAGTCAATTGCAGCTTATTGTGTCTATTTGGGGTGGGAATCTTGTATCGTGGTCTTCAAAGAAGCAAATAGTAGTAGCTCGTTCAAGCATCGAGTCAGAGTATCGTGCCTTAGCTCATGCCTCGGTTGAAATATTATGGCTCTAACAATTATTGCGCGAGTTAGATGACACCTCTCCTCTATGACTGATCCTCTGGTGTGACAATTTGGGAGCTGGAGCATTGGCCACTAACCCTGTCTTTAATGCTAGGACAAAGCACATCGAAATCGATGTTCACTTTGTTCGAGATAATGTTCTAAAAGGTGCACTTGAAGTTCGATATATACCTTCAGCAGATCAGGTAGCAGTCTGTCATACAAAGCCACTTCATCACTCTCAATTTCACTATTTCCGTACCAAACTCGGTGTCATTGATCTTCCCTCTCGTTTGAAGGGGGTATTGAGAAGAGCAGTCAGATGTCATGTCAAGATAATGACTACTATCAGCAAGATGAGTCACTTCTCTTCTAGAACTTTTCCTTAACAAATTCGGTTACTTGAAGATTCCTTTACCATTCTTTTTATCACTATGTAAACGGACACCTGCCCTTTTCTTTGTATTCTTTTATTCATTATTTTTATTGTATAAAACTCAAGTCATGCCTCTCTGTGTAAGCAGATAATACAGAAGAGAGAATAAAGCAAATTCTCCTCGATTGAAAGTTTTCCTCATCCTTTTGCTCTCTCTTTCTGAACCTTGACTTTGAGTTTAACTTAATATGCTAACCTAAATGATCAATCGAGACTAACAATAAACTTTAACTTCAATGAAATCTAACTACTCATGAGTAAATGGCCAAACATGTAATAACAAGCTTAACTCATCTTCTAAGCCATCCACATCATTCAATCTCAAAAGATTTTTAGGTCATTATAAATAAAAAATAGAAACATACTTTATTTAGATAAATGAAAAAGTCAACCTAATTACTAGAATGAAATAATGATATATTATCTAAACAAATGGTGATCTAAAATTAGTGTCAACTTAGATTGTCAACTGCCACAAATATTTTTATTTCATCCAAGTGGCTACTTAGAGTGTCAACTGCCACAGTGTGCATTCTCTCAACATGTAGTAATCACGAAGACTAAAATAAGTACAATATATAATTAAAACTCAACTTTTTAAAGTTTCATTCAAAACTTATGAACCATATATATTTTCTAAAATTGCTCTTTCTCTTCATAAAGCTTTAAGAGAACCCTATAGATGATTTATGAAGGAATGAACTTTATTTCAATATCCCACTCGAGGCCATATTCTAAAGTTGTAGCACTATGGTTGCTATCATTTATCAAATATATTACTTCTTCATAGACATTCAAATCCTCTTTATTTTGTAATTACGATATAACCGCTATAATCTTAAATTAGAATGCAAGCACGCTCTTACATAAGCCTTCTTTTATATGTACTTTAATTTATATCCTAGATGAAATAGCTAATTAACTTAATCATAAAAAATACTTAGTATAAATTGATTATCATTTTTTAGATGGTCCCATTTTCTATCCAAGAATAATCCAAATTAATTGGAGCTAGCAAAATAGTATCACAAATAAACAATCCCTAGAGAAGTAACCCTTTTGAAATGTACAAGTTTAAACACATTGAAAAGGATAGAGTGTAATAATAAAAATTAAGAAGTTAAACCCTATGTATATCCAAAGGCTTTTGTCCCCACAAAGATAGGGTAAGAGAAATGGTGGCCCCTCTTTCATTAAAAGCTAAAGGCCCCATTGAAAATTGAGTGGTCATGTTCCATTCCTAAGACAGTGATTGGGAATTCTATCACACACAGTTTTGAATCTTAATTAATGTTTGAAATACAAAAACTCATGTTGATATATATGTTGTGTTGCTATCAAACTCACACATGCTTAGCTATATATCTCTCTCCCTAAAACCCTATCTATCCACTTCATCTATTCACCACAATATTTTTGTCCTTCTTCTCAACTTGTTGCCAAATTCATCAGCTAACTCCAAAATAAAACATAAAGTTGATTTGAGTCAGTTTTAATTGTATGTACTTTTTGTTATTGTCTTTTTTCTAAAGTAATTAAAAACTCTAGTTGCTTTTATTTGGTTAATTCAAATTAATTTAGTGGAGTTCCAAACCTCAATTCAAAACTAGTTTGAGTGAATAAAATATCTATCATAATTGAAAAGTCGACTCCATAATTGTTGAACTAAAAAAAAGTAATGTTTCAAATAGTTTAGAGAAGTGAACGATTAAACTATCTGTATAAATTTGGAGTTCTTTTAAGGGTTTTTTTTCCTTTTGCTTTTGTCTTCTTTTAATTAATTTACTAAAATTATGAATAGAAATATGACTTTAATTACTTGTTATAGATGCGTGATCTGAATTATCGAAGATTAGAAAATTCATGATGCAACTTTAATTTTTTGAAGTGCGAGAAAAATAAGGTCAAGATTGATGGCATCAAGATAATGTTAGCGTTTTTTTAGGTTTATTTATAGGAAAATTATAATGGGTAGCAAAAAATATTGGCATAGTTACAAATTTAGTTATGGTTTTTGGAGATTTTCAAATATAGCAAAATTTTATAAAACTAATTTCTGTTTTCTTATTATTCCAGTTTTACCTTCATTAGTGTATCAACAAATATATCAATAGTATATCTAATATACTTTATATTTGGTATATCAATAGTATATCTAATATATTTTACCTTTGATATATAAATCAACTTATATTAGATATTTTACATAGTTGGTATATCACTAATATACTTAACACTGAGTATATATCAATAGTATATCAGTAATATACTTCTTGTGATATGGTTTGTTACCTTTTATTTTTTTAATAATGGTTCATTACTTTAAGTGATAAATATTGTATCATGCATTCACTACTGATATAGTGTATGAACAAAAAAAAATAGTGACAAAAATGATTAATAAAGAAAAACTAAAATAAGGTATATCACTGTTATACCTTATATTGTGTATATCTCATTTTACTAATATACTTAAATAAAGTATATTAGTAGTTTATTAATAATGTATTTCACGTTAGATATATTTAATATACTGAATATAAATTATTGTCATATTCTTGTTATACTATTGATAAATTGAGTATTGAAAATTCAATTTCATTGATATATTTAAATAATATACTTAAATAAGGTATGTCAATAGTATATAACTGGATATACTTCATATTAAGTATACAAGGATATAATCGTTTATCACTACTGATGATATACCCCTGATAGATTATTGATAGACGTCATATTGCAAACACAGATATTGAACGTGAAGGTTATTTTGGATGTTTCACAAAACCTTTGACATGCCCGCAATTTTTCAAAAAACTGATGACACGTCCACAATTGAACTTTCTTCTTTTGCTAATTATGCCACTCTCCCTTATTTATATTCTTTATACAGACAAAACACTAAATTGTTAAATTCTTTTCTTCTCTCTATGATTGTTTTTTTTTCCGTAGAATAAAATCTTGTATAAATTTCATTGAAAATATTAGTTCAAGCATGAAAAAACTATTTTAAGATCCATGTGTTTGGCTTATATTCTAAGTATGTGTCTCATATATTAATTCCATTTGGAAATCACAAAGATCTTTGAAACATGCAATTTTAAAAATATAAAGCTAAAATTTGCAAAACTAAACTAATTAATTATTAACTAGTACAACTTGCAATTATTCTTAACATCAATATCTCCAAAGACTAAAGCTTATTTCTTAATTTCTTCCCTCTCATTGTCATATCAAGTCCTTTCTAAAAGCTAATTAATTAAACCATGTATATAAGTATATATGGAAGTTTGTTGTTGGACCAATATAATTAAGCAAAGGAATTATAATATAACTTTTCATAAGTGGACAAAGTAATTAAATACTAGAAAAATATTATAACAAATAGTTGTTTTTTTGAACTATAGTACTCTTTTTGTTGACGACCTATAACCTTTTAATTTTTTTTTATTATGCCAAACTAATTTTTTAAAAAATAGTACAATAATTCACAGAATATGTATAACTTGTCAATATAGACAAAATTTCAACATTTGTATCTTCAATTAATTCACTTTTCACTATATAATTTGAAGCAAATGAGATATTTAAATGTGGGTAAAATTAAGGAAAAAGATATATGACCCACATAAAATTGATTAAGAAAAATAGTATGATAAAAATGGAATTAGAATAAATAGTAATTTCAAGACATGTGCTGCCACACAATTGGCTAATAAATAAATAAAGGGGCTTGTCATTTTCAGACACATGACAAACAGCTAGGTGTTCTACTAGGTATCAGAAAAAGGTATCTTCCTTTGAGTTTATGGTCAGTTGTAACAAAATTAAATTTTATATATTTATATATTTGTTCTCAATTAGGGCAAAAAATCATGAGATTTGAGCATTAATGACATATTCAAATGATTGTTAAGGACTAAACAATGAGAAAAAGTGTCATCATTAGTGGCTAATGATTTTAGTCAAAATCAAATGACAATAATGCATCTTATATAGTTTCATTTCTATCTCATACTTTTGTGTGTGTGAATATATGAAACAGTAGAATTATATAAGTGGATACATGGACAAATCAATATATAAATATTCTCTATATCTAACAATTAAATTGATAATTTTCATTTATTTATTTATTTATTATTATTATTATTATTTTGCCAACGAGAGCATAGTTAAACTGACCATTAAGTATGACTTACGATCAAAATCTCATAAGTTCGAAATTCCTTATTCCCTAAATGTTGTTGAACTTAAAAAAAAATATTTTTTTAAAAACTTAAATGCACTTAACATAGTTAACTATGAGTTGAAATCACCATGGCATTATCCCTAAGTTTTTTCTTTTTTCTTTTTAAATTTGTTTTGAGTTAATTACATATGTTATGAGCATTATTTTAAATAAAATCTAATTTACCCTACTTTATTAATTAGGTTAGATATTCTCATGGACATTTCTACTCAGGGATTTTTTTTTACAAATAAATTAAATAGTTGGGATAAAATTGAAAACCACCTACGTGGGTAAAGAACATTTTTTATAAATTTAGCATAATATTTAAGTTGAAAATATAATATTTACATAATTGAGTTATATTCAGGTTGACAAATATTAAACAATTAAGCGATAAAAGGAACCAAATATACGATAAGTAAAACTCTTTGATATTAAATATATAATTTATATTAACCCCTACTATCAAAATATTTTGTCAATTTATGATTAAAAATGAAAGTGGTTTTTTTTCTCTATTGGAGTGAAGTTGTGTTTGTACCATGGTTTTAAATTTTCATCGACATGTCGACATTTCCATAGATATTTTTACATTTCTATAGGTTCGACATCAACATAAAGGGTGAATCGACATTTCCATTATACCGTACAAAATTGATGAAATATTTAAAAAATAGCAATAAAATGTAATGTAATGTGAATATAATAATATAACAAATATTTTAACTCATTTAAAAAGGGTAGAATGTTTAGTTTATAATTTAAATATATTTTTTAATTTTTTTAAATTTTTTTTTTTTTTAGAAATATCTATTGAAATCAGCATTTTATCGATATTTTCATAGACATGTCTATCAAATGAAGACTTCGATATTTCCGTCTGCATCGATATTTTAAACATTGGTTTGTACACACATTGTTGTTCCACCCTCCAAAAAGCTGCCATCAAACATTGAAAAATATACTAATTATAGATAGGACATAGAAGGCATCAAATTCTATCCTTGGAAATGGGATTGGATGCTATATGCAAAATGCTAAACACCCATGAGAGAGAAAGAGAAAGGTGGAAAACTAGCAATAGGTTCTATTCTATTATGAGATTAAAAATTAAAGTAATTAACAAAAGAAAAAAAAAAATTCTTATCTTATTAATGTAGTTGACCACAAGGAAAAGTGGATAAAACTCACTTGGCCTTTTCAAGCTCTCAAGTTCTTTAAAAAAAAATTAAAAAAAAAAAAGAAGAAAAAAAACTAGATGGGTTTTTTTTTTTTTAAATGGTTGATTTTGATTTTAGGACTATAATAATAATAATAATAATAATAAAAAAAAAGATTTTATTTTTCTTCTAATTAGCTTCCATTAGATGCTTTGCAAAAGCTTTGATTCTTTTTGGTGTGTCTGGTTTTCTTAGGCAATTCCCCCATATGGATGTGTGGCCCATTTCACTGCCACTTATCTCTCACAATTTGCTGCATATAAACTGTTTATATGCCCACTGAAACTCATCATTCCCTTCCCTTTACCCTTTTCTTTTCCCTTACCTCTATTATATTATATCTATTAATATATATATATATATATATATATATACTTCACTTCTCTTTCTATATTTATATATAAACATCAAAATGGCTCCTCTTACTCTTACCCAACCAATTCTCTATTTTTCTTTTTTCTCTTTCTACCTTCCATTTCATGTACTTATTCATTAGACTTTCATGGCCTTGTTTTATTTTCATTGCTCAGCTATCTAGCTAGCTTGTACATATTTTGTTTTAGTCCCCTTCAATGAAAAATGAAAATTAGAATTCAAAATGGAAGAAATATATGAAGTTAAAGTCTATATTTTATATCTATAAATTTTGGTGTCATTTGTACAACAATATAAATATTTCTACTGCCCCATGATGTGGAAATCAACTAGTAGTTATTCATATAAATAATCAAAAGATTCCTTTGAATAAAATTTGATAAAACTTTGATTATATTACCCACATGGCATTGATTTCATTCCTTGGAATAAGAAGTTTAATTAAATCTCCACCCCTATATTTATTGTACTAAACAAACTATATTAACTTTAAAATTTGATTAAGATATTAACTTTAAAATTTGATTAAGATATTTAGCACATGAATCCATATTAGTATCAAGTATGATGTAATATCCATATATCTATGGTTAAATTTCTCTTTTGGTGAGATATATTCGTACTCATGTAGACCGGTAGAACTTTTCACTTTACTTTATTCATCTCCCTATTTCCTCTCTCTATTATATCTTGAGAGTGGGGAATATTAGGGTAAACAAATTCTTATCATATCTTTGCGATAAGTTATTTTTGGAATCTACCCAGAAACAAAATCTCATCCTTTATTCATTCACATCCCGAACTCTCTCCACATCCAATCAATGTAGCAGTATATTTGCATCGCCAATAAAGAAAAGCGTAAAGAGATAATATAGAGAGCCAAAGAAGAACAGGAAAAACAATGAAGAATCAGATGAGGAATACGATGTAATTTATGATTATAGGTAGAATTCAAATAATGGAAAAAGTTGTTGTTCAAACCATAAGGGATGATCCTATGCAAAAGTGAGATACAAATGTATGGTGGAGGGTTTGAATTGGGAGCATGAAATGGAGACACAAAGGGAGCAATATGATTAAAAGGTGGGAAGAGGAAGGGAGGGGAGCCCTATCAAATTAGGGAAATTAAAAGAAAGTCCAAAAAATCACATATTCATACAATGAGTTGAAGCCAAGTTTATATATATGTTGAGAGAAAAAAAGCACTTAAAAAAAAAGCACTTTGGAGGGTATGGTCCAAAGTAGGGTTTATTATCTCACACGACAACGACAAACCTCTTTGTGCCAACAACTCTTTCCTCTCCTTTTTATTTGCCTTTCTTTTCTTTCTTTTCCTTTCTCCCAAATGTTTTGTGATGAACAAAAAGGCCCTCCTTATTCTGTCAATGTTTTCTCTCTTAAATAATTGTTTTTTTTATTAAAAAAAAAAAACAATGCCATTCCAAAAGAGACAAATGCAACATATAAATTTAAAGAGAGAGAAAAAGAGAGATTTGATTTTTTTTTTTTTTTTTAAAAAAAATCTCTCTCTCTCTATTTCTCTCATTTTCAACTTTCCATAGCTTATAAGTTAATTTTTTTTTATTAATAATAGTTAGGTTGTTTATCTCTTAGCTATTGAAGATAGAGATATCTCTTTCTTTCTTTCTCTCTCTTCTGATTTCTCTAAGTTATTGTGTGTATGTATATATATATATATATAATATTAATGTTATAATTGAGAAACACTGTAGCAGTTGTAACAGAATATTTATTGCTATCCACAAAAAAGGATAAATAAATAAATGAAGAAAAACAATCAGAGGTCCACATCTTGAATGCCACACAAATTGCCCCATTTCTTAAGTCAATGGGAAAATTAAAAAAAAAAAAAAAAAAAAGCTCCATTCTTATCCTTCTCTTTTTCTCTCTCTCTTTCTAGCTTTGTTCTTCATGTCTATATGTTTTTAATTCCTCAGTTATTTTCTTTCTTTCCCTCTCTCTCTCTTATTTATAAAAACCTAATTGGTCTCTTGGCCATTTTTTTTTCCATATGTATTTTCTAGGAAATGAATAAATAGTGCTTTAGAATATGCAGCCTGTGTTAAAAAGGGATCAATCTTCACTTCTTCAAGGAAAAACAATTAATTTACTTGGTTACAATATATGGAAACCAGGGTTTAAATTCTCCACCTTAATATAAATAAAAATAATTAAAAATATATATATATATATTATTATTATAAAATAGGATATCTGATGAGTCTTGAGATCATTTTTAACCACAAAAGTGACAGGATGAGTATATATATAATGTGTTTACTAGGAAATTTTTTTATCATATTCTAATGCGATTTTTTTTTTTAGTTCAACAATATTTGGAGATGGGAGGTTAAGTTCATACATCATGTCAGTTGAACTATGCTGGGCAGAAATTTGTATTTTAAACTTAGATAATTTGTAGATTCTAGTATTGGGTTTGGAAATAAATGACGTTAAAATTAGATTTTGATTAGTAGGGGCATTTAATTTGAAGGATTGAATTATTGGTAGAAAAATGAAAAAGAAAAAAAAAAAAGAGTGGTACTAATAAGAACTGTTTGCATGGCAGGCGTGAGAGTGAGAAGGAAGATTCGTTGAGAGAGAGAGAGAGAGAGAGAGAGATTGTAGGGCCAATGATCCTACAAAAATTATATTATGTGTTATCGAAAGGGTCCATTTCCATGGCTACATGTGACTGCTCACAACTTGACAATCCCAAACCAACACTGTTCCAAAGGGCCTCTACCCTTCACTTCATCCTTCACTGTCCCTTCTTTCTCTCTCCTCTCTTTCTCTCTCTTCCCTTTATTAACCACTTCTCCCTCTTTTATTTACATTCTGATTCTACCCTCCCCCTCTCTCTTTCTCTCTCTTTGGTGAAGCATACTCATTCAATACCTAGCTATAATCTTGTCTTTTAACTGGCATGTTGAGCTCAAACGGGTCAAGATATTAGTAACTTTATGTCTTGTAGATTTCAAAATTGAATTGGTCGAGATATTACTAGAAGTTTTTTAAAAGTACATTGGTAACTTTGTTTCTTGTGGATCTAAAATGTTTACGTTGGAGTGTTGATATCATTTAAATTTGTCATAAAATCCATCCATTTAAGCTTTTTGGTTGATTGATGATTTAACATGATAGTAAACACATGAGATTCGATCTATGTTCGAACTCCAGTAATATTAATTTCTCTCCTAATTAATATTAATATTGATTTTCACTTTTTGGGTTGATTGGTGATATAACCATTTAACTGGTCAAAATATATATTAGTAATATTATTACTGGTATGAACTTAAAAATTCGACTAATATTATGACATTAGTGATATTCTTTTTCAAAGTTGTAGGACTAGTCATATAAGGAATACTTGGGTGCAACCATGTAGCCCAATTGAAATACACAGTAATAAAAAAGTTTAATAATTAATTTTTTTTTGGTTGTATAGAAAAGTGGGTTGCATGAAGATGAGTGCAGCGTAAGCTACACCCAAATATTTTCCTAGTTATATTGATGAGTTTTCGTGTCTTACTAACCTAAGAAATTCATGTGAGCATCAAAAGATCAAGATATAACGACATTCTGAAGGTTGAAGGTTTGAATCTTCCTAGAATCGAGATAGAAAAATGAATGACTCAATTTTTAGAGGGGTACTCCCTCTCAATTATATTCTTTGAATATATAACAACTTTCTCTCTCTCAATTATATATATTCCTTGAATAACAACAAATATCTTACATTTGGAATCTCTTCACCAATACGAATATTGAAATATGATTAGTTTAAGTACTTCTATTCTTTCATATGATGGCCATTTTTCTTTATACCATATGGAATATATATGGTGTATTGCATTAGCATATATATTATCACAACTAATAAATAATTATCTCAATTATATGATATTACACCCCTCATTACTCTTTCAAGCTTGGCCACCTTCTTCGTAATTTTGATAGTTTTTTAGTTAATTACATAATTAATAAATTAAGAGGTTAAAGATTTGAATTTATAACTCAAAATTAAAGATATATACTTTTTTTTAATTCAACCATAATTGAAAGTCTGATTTAAACTTCTGGTCTTTTAATAGATGATATATATACTAATTATTATTGAGCTACACTCACGAGGAAAAACAGAAAAATATCGATTAATTTATTTAATGTAAGCCATATATGTAGACATTTACATATATATATATATATATATATACAAGTTGTTGTATCCTAAATTTAACGTAATACATCGAAATTTGATATCTTTTAATAAAACTTTAATGAAGTAATAAATATTATTGAAGGAACACATTAGAATTTCTATATTACTTTTTCCCCTTTTCCTGAAGTTCCCAATGTTTTTCATTATTATTATTTTTTTCTATAAAAGTTCCCTATAACATTAAATGTGGTTATTGGCTCCATTAAATAATAGACATAATAATATTAATATTATAATAGTAATAATTGTATTGATGTGTATTGGGAACAGCCTAATAGGACATATGAAATTTTTATTAAAAACATTTTGAAGAAAATATGATGGAATCATATGAACTGCCTCATCCTGTTTTCATTGTATAATAATAGATTTAATCTTTTTTAATATAAATTTTATTACTTTATTATTTTTAACACAAATTGGATTGTGTTATTTTAAATTTATATCTTTGGGAAAATTTTGTTTTTGTTAATATGTTTAATTTAATTATTTTTTATTTACTCCACGCATTCCAATTTATTTTGATAACATCCCAAAATATTTAGTTTTCACCGGATGTATTATCGACTAACAAGTTGGAAGTTTAAATCCTTTTACATTAAATATTTGGACTTACAAAAATGGTGAAAGAAATTTTTATTAAGAATTTAAATAATGTCCATAATTATTCTTTTTAAAAAAAATCATGCATTTTTGCCATGGAAAAGATTAATGAGATTATTAATTTTGAAAAAGAGTTTACTGTTTTAGGCGTTACATTTGTGGCTATAAAATGACCCCCTCACATTATACATTTCATTCATACATTTTTCACACCCAGGTCAATTTTGTCATTCTATTTTTTTAAAAGTTTCAATTTCATTTTTATATCTTATTTTATTAATTTTAACGGTCCCTACCATTTATGAAATTGCTCACTTTAACATCAAGTTCATTTTTAGTTATACTTAACATCAGTTATTAATACTAAGGAACACTAAGATTAATAAATTAAAGTATAGAATTAAAATTGACGCAAACGAAAAAAATAAATAAAAAATTGTCAAATTTAACCCCATTTATTTTGATGTAGATCATAAAATAATTTTTCAATACATATAAATAAATATCAATTTTTTTCCTTCTTCTTGATAGTGGAACATATCATATAAATCATTCTGCAAGAGAGCGAGATGCATCTTATTTTTTTAATTTATTTTTTAAAAAAATTAATAATGATTATAATAAAACAAACAATTTTTTTATTGTTTTTGAAATTTACATTGAAACATCAAATTCCAAAATACAACACTAGAAAAGAGTCTCTCTTTATTTCTTGTTTTGGAACCTTAAACTCCATTCTCTCCCTCACATCCTCTCTCTCTCTCTAAACCCCAAACATTATTTCATTTTTAGTCCAAAAAAAATAAATAAATTATTAAAATGGAAAAACATATAACTCTCGCCGAACTCTATTCTACAATTTCTCAACCCACCCCCCACACCCTCCCTTTTTCCCTTAATTCCCCTCATCATTTTTTTCAGTAACTTCTGTGAGTGTGTGTGTATGAACAACATTTTCAATTCAATTCAATTCAACCCCTTCCACACGAAAACCCGACCCGCTTACCCGCCCGATAACCCTTTTTCTACCTGACCCGTGTCCGAGTTTTCCCAGAGCCACAACATGCTTTGTCCTCGCTCACTCTGCTGCACTCACTGAAGCTGGCTTGCTTGCCACAATCTCATAGTTCCCGCCACCCTCGTCCTCATCCTCTTCGTCATCGTCATCGTCGTCGTCATCTTTATCATCCCGATCCATTGGTTCGCTCTCCATCTCTTCATTGCCTGAGTCGGGCCGGACGATCTCTTGCTGCGGAGGCCATTGTTGCTCAGGCCGAACCATCAACGGCTGCTGTTGATGTGGCATAGTCGGTGTCGAAGATCCGATTACGACGTTATCGAGCCTGTTGCCGTTGTTATTGTTGCTGCTGCTGCTGTTCTTCTCCTTGTACAAAGCATCAAGCTGGTGAAAATAAGGGCAAGTCTTGGAATCCTCAGGCCTTGTTTTTTTACTCTCCTTCACTTTCTTGAAGTATTTGTTTATGTTCTCCCATTTCTCTTTGCACCTCTTTGCATTTCTATTGTACCCAAGTCTCTTCATGGCTGAAGATATCTCTTCCCACAATGGCCCTTTTGGTCCATTTTCTTGATATTTAGCTTCAAGATTTGTTCTTAATTGTATAAGTGCTTGAACTTCCACTTTTGGCCATCTTGATGAGCTTGAAGCTGGGCTCATACTATAATTTTCACCACCATTGTGATCAGTTTTGGTAATCTCCATTTGCAACAATTCATTATTGGTCACCAATTTTTGTGGGGTGGAATTTGGAACAACAACTTGCAATGTGGAAGCTTGCGGTGGCGGCGGTGGCGGTGGTTGTGCGACCGGTGTTGGATTTGATGTCGAGATTGGTTGTTGTTGTGGCGGTGGCGGTGGCGGTGGCGACGGCGACGGTTGTGAGGAGTTGTTGTTATTGTGTTGGGATTCTGTTATTTTTTGGAGGAAGGTTGTAATGGCGGCGTCTTTAGCAGCCGCCATTGATCTTTCTTGAGCTAAAATCTCTCTTTCTCTATTGATTTTGGTCATTTCTTGCAACCTCCAAGCTTCTTCTCTCACAACTCTCTCTTGCTCCCTCTTCTCAATTGCCTCCAAGAATCTCTTTTGCATTTCCTCTTGCTTTTGAATCACTTCCCTCATCAACCTCTCAAAAAAGTCCTTCCATTTCCTCTTCCTCCTCCTCCTTCTCGAAGCTTCATCTGATGACGTCGAAGAGTCGACATCATCAGACGTCGAATTGGAGATGAGATCCGCATCAATGTTCTGAAACCCCGTTCCCGCAGCCCCCAAAGAGACGTTGGTGGTTTGAAAAGGCGGAGCGACGGTGGCTAAGCTTGTAGGGTTATTCAATGGCAACGGAGCGGGAGGGGGCGGGGATTGGAGGTGAATTGTGGGGTTTGGTTGAGAGAATGAAATGTTCATCAAGTGGGGTACGGCGGTGGTGGTGGTGGTGGTCGATGGAACAGTAGTTGAAGGAATGTGAGAAATGAGGGTGGTTGGAGGCGGAGCTGCCATTGTGGGAGGTGGTGATTTAGACAAATGGGAGTGGAAATTGAGAGGAGGGTGATTTTCAAGAGCTTCTAATTGTTCAAAAAATTTGTAAGTTTTGCTATCTGGTTTCCCACTTCGAACTTCTTTGGTTCTTTTGTGATATTTGTAAACATTCTCAAATTTCTCTTTGCATTTCTTTGCACTTCGATGATACCCAAGCTCCCTTAATTTCCTGATAAAACAAACAAACCAAAAAAAAAAGACCCCACCAAAAAATAAAAATGAAAATTTTCATACAAAAAAATAAAAAAAAAACAATCAAATTTCTCTCTCATACAAAGCAATTGCATGTGTAAAAACAATGATTGAGCTCAAAAAGAACAGAAGAGATTCAGAAAAAAAAATACTGATGAAATCACCAACAGAAACATTCACCTTAAAAATTGATCATCTTTTCTTCTGTAAACTGCAAAATTTTCCTCAGTTGTTGATGTTACATAAGAGAGAAAGAATGTTTTTTTAACCAAAAAAAAAAAAAGTACCAATTAACTACTACTCAACTTCACATAGATTCCTTAAATAAAAAAAAGAAAAAAAAAAGAAAAAAAAATCTCTCCTTGAATTTCAGTGACACTGAATTGGGATTTCAGTTACCATAGAGATTCCCAAGGAAAAAAAAAAGCCAAACCAAAAATCACTACAGATTAAGTGAAAATGATTGAACTGCCGACAGTGAGATTAAAAAAGAAAATTACAACAAAACCAAACCCAGATCTTTGAAGAGAAATAGAAACAAAATTCGAACTGAAAAAAGAATTTTATTATTATTATTTTTTTAAATAGAGCATTTAATTTTTTGTGTTTTTGAATTAGGAAAAGAGTTGAAATTTTGATAATTAATTTAAATGTTTGAAGTACCTGGAAACTTGTTCCCACAAGGGGCCTTTAACGCTTGCATCTCGAAAAGCCACGTCCATTTCCGACCGTATTTTCAAGAGAGCCAAAGTTTCTTGTCTCGGCCACCGGTTTCCGCCGAAGCTCCGGTCACCATCGTCTCCTCCGCCGTTTCTCCCTCTCTCATCTTCACCAGAATTGTTATTATTATCCTCCGCCGCCCCTGCCCCGCCGTCTCCGATGAACCCATCGTGGCGGTGAGTCGTCTCCGGCACGGAGGCGTCCCCTCCGGCGCCGCCGCCCAAGACGGAAGTAGTGGACTCGCCAAGCATAGAGAGAATAATAAGCCTAATTGGGAGGGACGCTCCTCCTCTTTCCAAATTACAGCACAATCGAAACAAAGGGCAAAAATAAATTAAAATAAATACACACAACAACAAACATTTTTTAAAAAAAAAATTAATTTTTTTAACTTTTTTTTTTAAGGTGAAATGTGTAAAAAGGAGGGGGTTTTATGGGGATAGAATTAAATTTTTATTGTTTATTTCTGGTGGGGATCTGCTTGTCAATCTCAAGAACTTGTTTTTTTTTTTTTTCCTTTTTCTTTTAGCTGCGGAATCTTTGGTCTTTATTGGGTTTTTTTAATATAAAAAAAATAATAATAATATTATAAAACCTGCCACCTGGGGTTTCTCTCTCTTTCTTTTATTTTTTTTGGGTTCTCTCAGTAATAATAAAAGTGGCACAGAAAGTTATATACAAATGGAAAATATAAAAAAAATAAAGGGAAAAAAGGGGTTTTTTTTTTTATTTAGTAAAAAGATAATAAATATTACAGAGATTTTTGAACAGCTTGCGCATACGGACAATAATGATAATAAGTTGGTTTTTGTCTGTCCAGCTAAATTTAGCTAAAAGCCGGCCCATATAACCTCACTTTTTTTTGAAAAAAATAAAAATAAAAATAAAGTTTTATCATTTTTTAAAAAAAATTACAATTAATGAGAATTAATGCTTAGAGAAAAAAATTACTTATTTTTGAAAAAGAAATTAGATCTAAATCTTTTTTTACTAACTTGAAATGGAGGGTTTTCTTTTTTGGCAAGGTGGTGGTGAAATGACGGAATTACCCCTCACGTGGATCCCATTGACCTTTAATCATTGAGAGGCTAATATAATCTAAAGAGTATATTTTATATTTAGATCGGCAGATTAGTGATCTGTGATTGTCTGAGTAAATTCAGTATTTTTATACTTCGGGGTAACTTCCGAAATGTCGAAAATACCCTCGATCGAGATTTGAAATTACATAGATATTTTTAAATACTCCCAAAAATAATAATAATAAAAAAAACACTGCTTGCTTTCAGTTTTCAACTTGTTAAGGGGTGGGGCTGTGGTTCTCTACAACAGGGCCTACAGACGGACCTACCCTGATTGGGACAAATGGTAGTTTGACAAGATTTTGCTTTCTTTCCATAATTCCATTATTTAAAAAAAATAACTGAAATAATTTTGAATTTTTACAAAAATGAAAATTATTTTTTTAAAAAATATTTATTGTGGGATCCACTGTGGATTTAAGCCAGTTAGATGTAGGTCAATGTTATTAGGCCAAGCCATTTATGAGTAGAAGTAAATGGTGGCCAATTCAGTTGAGTTGTGCCCTACCATATTAATTAACTAAAATAAAAATAAATAAAAATCAACCATCTTCATCTCATCATCATGCAAATATGATTGTAAATTATAAATAAATTAACCACCCTGAATTGACCTAATAGTCATAGTTAAAAAAAATGAATAAAAAGATTTTAGAGAAACGAGTTAAAACCTTATAATGGCTCACACCTGTGTACGTACTTATACGTATAAGTTAACTTAAACACTCATGATAAGATAAATTAGGAGAGTCCCTAAATAATTGGTTCGTTACAAATATACTCCAATTTTATTACTGTTTTAACATTATTTAAAAAATGTCTGTATAAACTGTGGAGGATACGTAGCCATACAATTTTGGGTATGACAAGTATATAGAAATTTTATTTTATAATTTATTTATTAATTACAATTTTGTCCCTCTCATGTAAGTGTAGTTTTAATTTGAAAATGACCATGGCTATAATGTGATAAGATTGTTGAAAAATGTAAGCTCATTTGTCAATTTTATTATTTTAAGAGTTTTTATATTGATTAGAGGTTTTTGTTTTGTTTTTTTATTTTTATTTTTTTTTAAGAGAGAGAAATTGCTTTTAAAGTTTGAGATAAAGTATTTTATTGTGCTCTCCTCTTTATAATAATAATAATAGTCTATTTACCAATAAAGATATCGAGCCATTTTTTATGATGGATGTTACCATAAAAATGACAGTCATGTTAATATGAAAAAAAAAAAAAAATTCAAACAAAAGAGACATTTTACTTATTCACGCATTTGTACCGTTATAATTTTATGCATATTAAAAGGATTGTTTTGATTTGATTTTGTAAGATAATATTTTATGCACCATTTTATATTCATTTGATTTTTTTAAAAAAATTAAGTTTATAAATATTACTTTCACTTAGGGATTTACTTATTTTCTTATTTACTTTTTAACTATGTTTTTACAAATCAAACCATGTTTGAAAACTAAAAAAACAGTTTTCAAAAACTTATTTTTACTTTTAGAATTAGGTTAAGAATCTAAAAACTTTCTTAAGGGAGTGGGAAATCATGGCGAATAAATGGGAAGAAAATAAGTTTAATTTTTAAAAACCAAATGGTTATCAAACAAGTCTACTATTCGTTTTCTCTTATTAGTTACCAACCCATTTCTTTATTTTAAACCATTTTAAAAATTTAAAGCAACGAAAAATTTTAGTTTTTAAAAACTTTTTATAGGAAACAGAAAGTCCAAATAAAAACTTCGCAAATATGAAGCCTTGAACGAATTAGGAACATGTATCAAATAATTTAGAGGCTCAATTTTTTTTAACATGCAACAGGCGAGAGTGAGAGAGATTCAAACTTCTCACTTTTAATATATCTTAACCAATTAGGTCATAACTAAAGGTTCAAAGTTTATAGGTAAATAAAATTTAAAAAATGTCTATCTTTCGGTTGAAAACAATTAAATTTTGACCCATCTATATTTTTTTTAATATTAAATAAAGGGTGAAGACCAATTAAATTTTAATGATATTAAAAAGTCTAGTAAATTTCTAGAAATTTAGCAATATTTTTGGGTTGAAGACAATTCGATCTTGATTTCATTTATTTTTAATAAAGGGTCAGCTGACCAACTATTTTTAATGATATTGAGAGGTCTAGTAAACTCTTTGAAACGTATAGCAATTCAAAATTCTTATATTGTCTTAGAGTTTGAAAATAATAAAAACATCACTTTAGAAGAATCCTATGAAACCCTAATGACTTATTGTACGAATATTTCCAAACATATGATTCAACAAATTCAAACATAGCTAGAGAATCTTAAGGGAGAATGCGAAGTTTTGATACTTCAAAATTTTTATTTTATGATTTTTATTTGTAGTCTTTAAAATTTATTAAAATTAAACCTAAAGACTTTGCATATGTATATATATGGTTGAGTTCAACAATGTGGTAGTAGAGAAATTCAAACTTTTGACCTTGATTTTGAGTGTAGCCTTAACCATTTAAACTATAGGTTAAATTACAAGTTTAGTCCCTGAACTTTCAGGTTTGTGTCTATTCGGTTTATGAACTTTAAAAAGTGTCAAATAGATTCTTGAACTTTTAATTTTGTATCTAATAAGTTTATGAACTTTAAAAATGTCTAATTAATCACTGGACTTCACTTTTGTATCGAATAAGTCCTTGACATATTCAAATTTTTTTTTAAAACAAACTGATCTATTAGATATAAAATTGTATTTTATGTCTAATAGATACCTAAACTTTCAATTTTGTGTCTAATAAGTTCATGAATTTTAAAAAAATTCAACTAGGTCAAGGACCTATTAGACGTAGAATTGAAAATTCAAGAACCTATTAGACATAAAATTGAAGGTTTGAGGACTTATTAGACATATTTCAAAATCCAAGGACCAAATAGACACAAATCTAGAAGTTCAAGGATCCATTAGAAACTTTTTAAAGTTCATGCACCAAATAAACACAAACCTCAAAGTTTAGAGACTAAACTTGTCATTCAACCTAAACTATATTTAGGTTGACAAATACATTAAAAATCTTAGTATTTCAATATTAGAATGAGGCAAAAGGTTAATTTTTTTCGAATGTTAGTATTTTCCCTTATGAGTAGAAAAGTTCAAATATTAATTATACAACTTTAGTAACTATTTAAATAAGGTTAGAAAAGAATTCATTGCTTATCTAATTTGTACTATCAAATGTAACATTAAATTTAAAGTTCATCAAATTAAATTTTAAGGTTAAGTTCATCAATGAACTTAAATTAAAGAGTGAAATCGCCGCCCATGTACCAAAATAAAGTCTTATTTACTCATACACTTTTTTATTAACTAATTTAAATTCGGAAAGTAGGACAACCTTTTTCTTATTGATAATAATTTTAGTTACATAGTTATCACATTTTATTAATTAAAACAAAGTTCAGAATAAGGGTATGCTACTTATTATATTTTTGTTACATAAAATCTTCGTTAACCAACACATGCAGATTTTATCCCAAAAACAAAACCAACATTTGCAAATAAATGTAAAAATTTTCAAACTTTAAAGTCATAAAGAATGAAAATAGAAGAATATATAAACAATCAGTACTAAAATGTACCTTCAATCATTAAGATCATTTTCAATTTAAATAAAATTAGAACTTAGAAGGGACTTGAACATAACTAACTTAAACATCTAAAAGTCATCTAATAATCAAATTTAAAAATTAAACCTATAAATACTACTTTTGGACTTTCTTATTAATTTATCATCTACTTTTTGCCTATGTATTTTAAAAACTAATTAAAAAAATATATAGTTTTCAAAAACTAGCTTTTAAAATTTTGCTAAAAATTCAAATATTTTCTTAAGAAAGATGAAATCTATTGTAGAGAAATAATGAGAAACACAAGCACAATTTTTAAAAACAAAAAATTATGTCAGCTAACACGTAGTAGAGTGTCAACCAAATGTAGTAGGGTCAGGTGGTTGTTTAGTAAGATTGGTTGAGGTACAGGTAAGTTGACTCAGACATTTATATTGATATAAAAAAATTAAATAAAAAAAAACTCAAAACCAAATAGTTATTGGATAGGGCCAAAGATATATTATAGGTTTAGAAAGATCTTCTACACATATTATACCTAGTAAGAGAGGTTAAGAACTTTCCTAATAGTTTTGAATTTTCATATATATATATATATATACTGTTAAAATGGAAGTGGTAGATAACGAAGAGTCACAGAAGAAAAACAACACACACAGAATTGGAAGCAATAGATAACGAAGAGTCATAGAATAAAAACAACACACACACAGAATTTACGTGGTTCACTAACGTTGTGTTAGCTACATCCACGGACAGAGCAAGAGAGTAATTTTATTAACTGAGGAAAAACGAGAGAATAAAATTTCACAAAAACAGATTAATTTCAGATAGGAGTTTAGGGGGTTTATATATGGCACCCCTCCTAAACCCTAATACAGAGTCAACTCAATAGGCCCAAAATACAAAATATAAACTGATTTAGGTTTTGGGGGCACCCGTACTTGGTCATTCGAACAGCCAGATAAACAGATTCAAAGCATATTTACATATACATATATATATATATTGCAAATGCCATATATGTATGTGTGTGTATGTATGATTTTTTGAGTAAAATATAGTGGAAATTATTTTTAGTTGATAAATTATTTGGATATGCTTTGCCATCTCTCATTTCATTATTTGAACTAGGAGGAAAAAAAACATGTTGAGAAAGTTCAAGAACACCATTTTTAAAATATATATCAATTATATAATTGGAGGGAAATTATATTAAAACTTACAATCAATTAATTGGGTGAATACAATTAATGAGTTAAAAAACAAGTGGATTGGACATAACAATAATGCAAGTTAGAGTGGGACCAAATTTTAATATCAAGTAGCTATATAGGCCAATTTAATGCAGAAAATCATCAAACAACCAACTTCTATGTGGAACTATATATGTCTATACTGTCATTATTAGGTTCACAAAAACTAAAAGTTCCAAAACAACATGAAGGTTGTGTATTGGATGTTTTTAGGTCAACAAGTTTTAAAAAGAAACATAATATTAACCTCAATTTATTATGTCTTTTTTAAGTGGTTTTGGTGTTTTTTTCTTCTTCTTTCATTATCATATCATCCTTTTTATTCTACAAAGTTTATTCTTGAGAATTTTTTAGAAGCAATGGTGTGATTAATCATAAGAGATATGACCTCATTAGAACTTGCTACATCTTAGAAGAAGTGGAAGTCGTATATCTCGGTGAAAAAGTAAATGAATTATTTAGAGCCTACTCACTTCGATTACTTAGAGCCTACTCACTTGAAACTTTTAAATAGAGATATATTAAAAAAATTATTTGCCACTAAGAAAATCAATCTATTTTGCTCTCTTTTCTCAATTGTGTTCTGGTGTGTTTCTTAAGTTATTATTGATCACATCATGTTATCAAAGCGAGCCTAATCTACCATTTTCTTTACTAAGGCAAGTTTCTCAAATTTATTTTCATGATTTGTGTTATGAACGTTTCATATATACATACATATATATATATAAACACACACTATGTATTGAATAATGACAACTTATTATTTTGTGCATACTGATGACCATGTTGTGTTTAATATTTTATGGTAAAAATGTTAACTATTTATTTTTCTTCATAATTCTATAATTAAATTCATGGTTTATGATTCATCATATTCTACATGTTGGACTTGATGTGTAATTTGATTCATAAAATTCAAATGCTATTATCATTTCTTTTTCTAATTCTTATTGATGGAATGATTTTAACCTAAAAATCTATAAGAAACACTTTATCTATGGATAGTTCTATCTAGGCTAAGGTATTTAAACTGACCAAAAGGGAACATCTCTACTAGGAAACTGACCTGAGAGTTGTAAATTAGTCAATTTTATATTCTAAGTGATGTAGTTAATTATATATATTTTTAATGAGTTTTTTGGCTATCTTTCATAGCTAGAGAAAACATGTTATATATATTGGATATATGTTTTATAATTAGAATGCAATATAACAATGCTACAATTTTTTTTTTAGTATTCATATATTGGTGTCCTTATTAAATTTCTAATGTAAGTATACTTCTTTTGGATAGTTTTACAATCGCAAATGTTACAAAAATAAAGTTTGTAGCTCTCGATATTAATGAAAATAACTACTTGTCATAGGTCATCGATTTCGAGATTCATTTAGATATGAGTGAGTCATGGAGGAATAATTAAAAAAGGATATAATGCATCTAATCAAAAAAGGCAAAACCTATAATATTCCTTCCGTAGCATCTTTATGAGGAATTGAAAATATAAAACCTTACGGTAAAAGATTCCTACAACTTATGGCAAAATTTGAAAGAAAGGTATGTTCATTGAAAAAACTATTATTCTTCTAAAAGCTTGTTATGACAAGATACACACATAGGCAGATCTATATGGGGACAAGAGGGGGCCATGACCCGCCCAAAAATTTTAAATTTAGTATCGTATAGTATGTAATGGTTTGGTTCAAAAAAATAACAGCATATACTTATAATTTGGTATAATGCATCTCAAGAAAAGAAATATTTTGCTGTCCTAGTGGTAAAACACTCTATTTAATTTTACTCGTGTCGAGGTTCAAGTTGTACTAGCTGTATTTTTTTCCCTTTTTATACATTGCTTTGTTTTTTAGTTTTTTATATATTTATTTATTTTATGTATAAGTTTATTCAATGTTACCTTTTTTTATAATATATTCAAGGTTACTAGTTTTATTAATTCTATAAAAAGAAATAAATATTATATGTTATTTCCTTTCATGTATAAGTTTATTCAAGCTCTAGAGGCCTATCAGATACATTTAAAGTTTAAGAAATGATTAGAGTAAAGTTTAAACATTTATTATATACGTTTTAAAGTTTAGAGATCTAATAGACTAGAACTTAAAAGTTTACGGACTCGTAATTTAACTTTTTTTTTTCTATTTGATAAGAAATTAAAATTTTACAAAATTAGTTAGTAAGTCTTATGTACACCCATCTATTCTTATCGTCGATAATTTTTTAAGTCCACATAATGTTGCGTTCAAATTGATCTTTTGGTGATTTTTTTATTATATTTATTAAATAATAATTTATCGGTCGCCTCAAACATTAGTATCTAGGTCTGCCCCTGGATGCACATAAGGTTGCAGGATTTTTAATTAGTAAGTGAGTATAATTCCATATTATTCAAAATTGAAGTTATGTGGAGAGAAATTATTGATGAAGATATGTTAGAAAAAACATTCTCTACTTTCCATGTCTTGAATATGCTCATGCAACAACAATATCGAGAGAAAGAGTTTAAAAAATGTTCTGAACTTATTTCATGTCTTCTTGTGGTTGAACAAAATAATGAGTTATTGATGAGAAATTATGAATCTTGACCAATTTGAGCAATACCATTCTCTGAAGCGAATGTTGTAGTGTTCAATAATTGTGGTTGTGACTACGGTAGAGAAAGAAATAATAATTTATTTCATGGTAGTCGTCATTCAAATTTTAAGAAGACCACAAATAATGATGATCATAAAAGAAAATCTTCTCAAGGAAAGAGTTCTAAAAGTGTTGAAGACCAATGTTGTCGATGTGGCATGAAAGGACATTGGTCTCATACTTGTCGTATGCCTAAGCACTTAGTAGACCTTTATTAAGTATCACTCAAGGAGAAAGGAAAAATGTAAAAGAAAACTTCACATTTCAAAAAGTTGATATATTTGACCCTTTTAACACAACACATATAGATGTTACCGACTTCTTGTATGCATTTCTAGTGTGGTTTTCTTTTTCCTTCAAGTTTAGTTTTAAGATTTACTATAATCATTTTTTTAATGAAGAATCATGATCATTCTCATATTTTAGCTTATCCAAAGATGAACAATGAATATTTTTGTTTGGAAGATAGTGAAACTATAGGCACACAATACTCAAAAGTGAATTAATAATATTTGAAGCAAATGTCAATACTATGTCAGGTTCTGCAAATTTCATTGAATGTTTTGGAAAAGCAAACCTTATCTTGCCTAGAGGAATAAAACTAACAATTAATAATTTTTTATTCTCTAGCTAATCAAAAATAAACTTATTAAATTTCAAAGATATACATGAGAATGGTGATCATGTTGAGACTAATAGTAGAAATCATATAGAGTGTGTCGATATCACATCTATTGTTTCACATGAAAAACATATACTAGAAACATGAGAAATTTGCATGGAAAACCCCTTTTCACATGCATTAATGTGATTTGACCCATGTTCTGAAATTAATGAAATTTGACCCTTTTTGTACTGTGCATTTCGTCCAAATTACCGTAAGGGCATCATACTGACTCTAGCTCTCTCGCTCTCGCTCAAGTCATGTTCTCGCTCTCGTTCAAGTCTCGCTCTCGCTCTCGCTCTCGTTCAAGTCTCGTTCTCGCTCTCGTTCTCGCTCTCGCTCTCGCTTATGATAGTAATTAAATAAGACATAGCTCTCTCGCTCTCGTTCTCGTTCTCATTTGGCTCGCTCATTGACTTCGCTCTCTCTGCTACTCCAACTCTTCTCTGTCTTTTTTTGTCATTTTTTCTTTATATTTTTTTCCATTCATTTGAGCGAGAGCGAGGGCGAGACAACGGGAGCGAGAGCGTGAACAACGTGCGGGAGCGTGAACAAGAAAGACCGCTTCATATTACCCTTATGAGTCATTTTGCGCGCATTGCCACGTCAGAATAGGTCATATTTCATTATTTTGAAATGTCAGGTCAAATGACATTAATGCATTGGAAAATGGGTTATCCGTACAAATACCCCTAGAAACATTGCCTGCCTTTTCTTTTGGATTATATTATACCCATATATGAGTAATTGAAACCTATACAATAATGAACCTGAAGTTTATAAATCAAGATATATTCACTGCTTGATATGATTAATTGGATCATTCTTGGTCAATAATGATGAGAAAATTTTTTAAAAATTCACATGGACATTCATTAAAGAACCTGAAGATTCTTCATAAACTAATAAATTGTCATGTGTTGTTTACTCTCAAGGAAAATTAATTATTAGACCATCACCAACTGAAGTGGAAATTAAATCACCTATATTTTTTGAATGAATCCATGGTGATATATGTGAACCTATTAACCCACCAGTAGACCATTTAGATATTTGTGGTTCTAATTGACGCATCTATCTGATGGTTACATGTGTGTTTATTATCAAGTTGAAACCTTGTATTTACAAGGTTACTTGCTCAATAAATCAAATTAAGAGCACAATTTCTTGATTATATACAATTAAAAGTATTTGTCTTATAATGTTGGAGAATTTATATCTCAAGCATTCAATAATTATTCTATGTCAATTTGGATAAACATTGAACATCTTGTACCTCATATTCATACTCAAAATGGTTTAGCAAAATAATTTATAAAAAGTTTGTAATTAATTGTTAGACCAATGTTTATGAAAGCAAAGTTTTCATTATCTATATAGGGTCATAATTTTGTATGCAACATCACTTATTCACATTAAGCCAACAACCTATCATAAGTACTCTTTAATACAATTAGGTTATGGGCAAGCAAATATTTCTCATCTACGTATATTTGGATGTGCAATATATGTTCTAATTGCTCCACCCTAGTGTACGAAGATAGGTCTTCAAAGGAGGTTAGGAATATACGTTGGATTTAATTCTCCATCCGTTATTAAATATCTTGAACTCCTGACAGACGATGTATTTACTGCACGATTCGTTGATTTTCATTTCATTGAGACAAATTTTTCAACATTAGGGGGGAGGAATAAAGAAGTTGGAAAATAAAATTAAATGGAATGCATCATCATTGTCTTATTTTGATCTTTGAATAGATCAATGTGAACTAGAAGTTCAAAAGATAATTCATTTGCAAAATATTGTAAATCAAATGTTAGATGCATTTACAAGTATTAAGAAGATGACCATGTTACACATATTAGTTACAACTTGTAATGACCCTAAATCTCGGAACGAACCTACGTTAGGGACGTTAATCTGCCACATCGTTCGCGTCGAAATTTTAACAACATAACGACATAGGTAGGAGAAAACAAAAAAATTATAGGAACCTATCAAGTAGAAAACACTTCAAAATATTCAATGAATGCCCAACCCCTACCAATCTTCAATCAGACAAAGGGTTCGGCTACAAGGCACCATAATTTAACTAAAGCAAAATGAAAATAAATGACTACGAGGCATCACAGAAAAAGAGAAACACAATGTCGTGCGACTAAGTGAATTAAGCAATAACAAAGACAAACTCAAGAAAGAAAACTAAGCCTAAGACAAGAAAAAGAAGGAATCCACAACCTCGCTAGGTCATCGTCGTCGTCGGCTGCCTCAAGGTTTCTTACCTGCAACCAAAAATATCAAAGTAGAGAGGTGAGTATAAAAATACTCAGTAAGCAACCCACTCACATCCAAACAAGCTAACATGCAACCAAAGCTATCGTAGTGGCACCTAGGTCTCAACACAAGACAACAGGAACCCGTGTCCGCGCCCGACTCTCCTAACCACAGTTATTGATCTCACAACCCGGGTTTGTGACTGACAGTGAGAAGAGGTAACACTCATTCATGCCCTAGCAATGGGAATTCATTCCTCACGCTATGTACTAGATGGAGGGGCACGTCCGTACGTCTCTCGAGCTCGTCTGGAATCACCCCTGAACTCCCTCGTCTAACAAGCACCGTGGCACCACTCCTGCTCACAGGGATAACGTCTCGGAGCCATCATATTGAGTGGAGGGTCTCTCTCCCTACCATCCATCTCGTAAAGGGGATTCACCCCTCGAGCCATGTACTAAATGGGGGTGCACGTCCGTACGACTTTCGAGCTCGTCGAAAATCACTCCTGAACTCCCTCGTCGAACAAGCACCGTGGCACCGCTCTTGCTCATAGGGATAACACCCGGAGCCATCATATCAAGTGGAGGGTCTCTCTCCCTGCCACCCATCTCGTAATCTCATTGGATGGTGGGTCTCTCTCCCAGCCATCCGTCTCGTAATCTCGCTAAACTCGAGGCCTGAAACTGACTAGAAAGGTTCGGAAGTAGGGGAACAGGTCCTAAAACATAGTTCTAAGGTATCCTAGGCTTTACAAGTCCCTGAGTCAGACGCGTTCCTAGATACTCCTAGAAGCATTCAACTCGTGACATAATCAAGCTCGATTCAAACTTATCACTCCAAGTAACATTGTGCTCACAATGTCCAGCAATTTACGAGTCTCGCGATAAGCTAAGAAACTCTAAACAGGTTATAATTTCAAGAAACAAAACCGAGCATAAGATGCAACAACACAACATACGAAAGTCCAGAATATTCCAAGCCAGATAAACACGAGCATGAATTTAATCCTAAACAAGCATGCACACTACCAAGGTCCAACAATTCAGTACAGGTAACTCTTTAACTATGCAAGTATGCTCGCTTACGAACTTACATGTAATTCCAAATGACTACATACCTGGATAACGAAAGTTTGAAAATTCGATCCCGAGTTCCACGCACTTCTTTAACATGACCGAGCACCTAATCGAAAAATAAATAACCTTAAAATCTAGTTCCAAACACTTCAATCAAACTAACTTGACTTAAATAACCAAACAAATGCATGGAGGCTTAAAATGGGATCGAAAAAATGGAAGCGCCTAACTGTACCTAACCGGCAGCGGCGGTGGCGGTTTACAGCGAGAAGCAGCAGCGGCGGTGGCTTCTAGCGAGTGGCGGCGCGTGGAGCACAGATCTTGAATGTCCGTGGCCCAATCTAACCAAAACCAACCTCGAAACATTAAGAACCGACATAAAATCAATCGAACCAACTGAACAAAAAATCGAAAAGTTCTTGAAATCTTACCGGTGGAGCTCGTGATTCTTGCCTGATGTGAGAAACAAGCCCAGTCGAGGAGACTATATCGACGCGTGAAGAAGAAAGATCAAGACGGGAAGATGAGGACGAGCGTGGTTCTTCGGGTGAATGTCGTTGTCGATTGGGAGAAAACGTTGTTGTCGATCGGTCGGCGGTGAAGGAATGAAAATCCAACGCAGCGGAAGGACGATTGAATCGTCGTGGTACCGTTGTGAAATACGCTTTCTCAAAATCGAATCTATCATATAAATCCTAGGTTAAACATGCAATCTAGAAGGAAAAAACAGTAAGAGAGACTTAGTTGTTGAAGAACCGTTCTTCGTCTTTTCCTTCTCCGGTCACAAACTCTTCGCGAACACGATCTCCTCGAACGAACCAACAAACCGGACACCTCCGATAGGCTTCTCGGTTGTTCTCTTTTAGGTAGAAGGGGAGTAGTGGGACTCCTTTTGGTGAAAGGGGAGGAGAGACTTTTGAGATGAGAGTTGAGAGAGAATCTAGAGTTCTTTTGGTGAGAAATCCAAAAAAATGAACTTTCATGTGAGAAATCCTTCTTGCAAAGGAGTTTAAATAATGGTGATAGGTGGAGTTGAAATCTCCACCTATTTACCATTTAACCACAACCATATGTTATGCAAATCATATTTGCATAACTATATTTAATAAGATATCTCATATCTCATAATACAAATCACATTTGTATAATTGTGGATTTTTCAATTAAATCACATTCAATTTAATTTCTCTCAATCCAATTTCTCCAAATTAGCCCTAATTAGACAATTAGGCTAACCTATAGTTTATTATGAATCTCATTCACATTAAACTATATAATATGTCAATCATATCTCATATAAATGACATAATTACCCTTTAATGAATTTGAACACTTCAAATCCACACCAAAATTGTAAACCCTCTATTATCCAATTTGAGCCAACCGAGTGACCAAATGGACCTACAGGTGACGAGCTCCAATGATCCGAGACTAACCTGTCAAACTCTTTGACCCGGTTAATCAACATTCATTAGCTACGGTAACACTCCACTAAATCCTGTAGTTGCACTCTCGTCACTGTAAGACAAGTGGTGTCCACTGATATAACTAATGCCCGTGAGTCGACCCTTCATAGGTTGTTCGTAGACACTGTTGGGTTAAATTATCGTTTCACCCCTGTGTATACTTCTTGCTCCTTAAGTCCCCACTGCTCCTCTAATGAACAACAACATTGTAATGGTCCAACCATATACAACACCTCTCTCGGGCCAGTGAGAGGGTGGGCGCCCGTTGTTCAAGCCCTGGAGACAACACTTAAGGGAACAATCCCTCTAGTTTTCCTAAAGTCGGGAGCGAGTGAATTTCATCTCGCGTAGTTAAGTTCCCAGCTCCCCATGTGGTTCTATCCCTGAGAAGATAAGCATATTGGGCAAGTAACTGTGACCACTCTCACCCGTACTAGTCAAGGACAAACCCCCGCAGACAGGAGTCCGTAACACGCTCAGGATTAAGGTCGAGTCACTAATGGTCATCTACGAAGTTATTAGTCCTATACTGTCAACGGTGTTACATCATTGGTCACTAATGGTCATCTACGAAGTTATCACTAACTGTGACCACTCTCACCCGGAAAATGACTTTGAATCGTCGTGGTGTTCGTTGAAAAACCATTTCTTAAAACCGAACCTATCTCATAGATCCTAGGCTAAACATGCTTGAGAAGAAGAAAAACAGTGAGTTAGTGTTACACACTTGTTGAAGAACGTTTCTTCAAGATCTCCCTCTCCGATCATGAACTCTTCGTGTCCTCGATCTCTACAATCATGAACTCTCGAACAACGAACGAATTGGACACCTCCAATTAATCTTCTCGTTCTTTCTCGGTCGGAAGAGGGAGAGTGGTGGAACTCCCTCTTGGTCATCTACGAAGTTATTAGTCCTATACTGTAAATAGTGTTACGTCAGTAGGTCTAATAATTCACGATCCAGTTTTGTACAATCTCATTGCACAGGATGCCCCCACTCGCATGTCAACCACATGAACGAGTCAGATCACCTCGTTTGTATCTAATACAAAGCGGGCCACATCCACAGTGTATCGAGGATTAGGTCTCCAACCCTATCCGTATACTGTAGATCGTTCGGGTCATTAACTCAAACGTGATTCTCTCTGTGTGTCCACTACACACCGTTCAAGTTCTAGTTCTCTCATAAATTCAATGACCCTAGAGCTTAGTTTATTGGACAAAGTTTGTAAAATTGCGAGACACAAAGTGATGAAAGAAATAACTCTTATTTGTTTCAAATGATAATATTACAAACAAAACGAGATTATGACATACATCCCAACAAACTCCCACTTGGACTAAGCTAGTGGAGTAAATAATACATTTCTCAAATGTACAAGAATTACAATAAAGTAATACAATAAACTAGGGCATTGAATACCCTTTACAATACTCCTATTTGCCCTAGTCAGGAAGCACTCGAAGACCTAGACTCTCTAGGTGACCCTTAAACACCTTAGCCGTGAGGGCCTTTGTAAATGGATCGGCAACGTTGTGCTCCGACGCTATCTGCGTGACTGTCACGTCGCCGAGGTGCACAATCTCCCGTATCAGGTGATACTTCCGCTCAATGTGCTTGCCCCTCTTATGACTCTGAGGCTCTCTAGAGTTGGCTACAATACCACTGTTGTCACAAAATAGCGTGATCGGTAAGTTCATATTTGGAACAACTTCCAATCTATTATGAACTTCCTAAGCCAAACAACTTCCTTTCCAGCATCACAAGCCGCAACGTACTCAGCTTCCATAGTGGAATCAACGATGCATCCCTGCTTGATGCTTCGCCATACTACAACTCCTCCATTCAAAATGAAGGTTGACCCCGAAGTGGATTTTCTAGAATTCTTATCGGTCTGAAAGTCAGAATCAGTGTATCCCGTAAGGATCGTCTCATATCCTCAACCTCTTGAGAAGTCTTAGGACATTGATCCTTAGACAAGTGAACCCCATGCCTAAAAGGCAACAAACCCTAAATGGAGTTATGCATCTTATATCTAGACAACATCTTGTCAATATAAGATGCCTGAGACATGGCCAGTGTTCTGTTCTTCCAGTTCCGGACAATCTGGATACCTAAAACATACTGTGCTTCTCCCAAATCTTTCATTTGGAATTGCGAAGCTAGCCATTTCTTTATGTCAGTAAGAAATCCTACCTCATTCCCAATGAGAAGGATATCATCCACATACAATATCAGAAATACGACAGTTTTGTCGACGATTTTCTTGTAGACACAAGGCTTGTCAACATTCTGATCAAAGCCATAAGATTTGATCGCCTCATTAAACCTTATATTCCAAGACCTCGAGGCTTGTTTTAGTCCATAAATGGACTTATGAAGCCAGCAAACCTTTTGCTCTTGGCCTTGAGCAATGAACCCTTTAGGTTGGTCCATGTATGGTCTCGTCAAGGTTGCCATTCAGAAAGGTGGTCTTGAAATCCATCTGTCATACCTTATAGTCATAATATGCGGCAATGGCCAGAAGGATCCTGATCGACTAGTCGTGCTTTGAAGGTCTGCACCTTCCCATCTACACCACATTTACGCTTGTAGATCCATTTGCAACCAATAGGTTTTACCCCATCTGGTTGATCCACAAGCTCCCAGACGGAATTGAAGTACATCGACTCCATTTCTTGGTCCATAGCTTTAATTCATTCGTCTTTGTCAACGTCTGCCATTGCTTGATCATAGGTCAATGGATCCTCGCAATCATCATCAGGAGTGACAACTTGAGTTTTAGCTAAACCCATGTAACGTTCAGGCTGTCTCACAGCTCTCCCACTACGTCTAGGCATTCCCAACTTTTGGGAACGGACTTGACTAGACGTTTTAGGATCAATAACACTTGTTGACGTACTAGCCCCATCAACAACTCTTGTTGATGTACTGTCCATTTCATTTAACACGATTTTGCCTCTAGGCAAATGATCTCTGATGTGGTCTTCCTCAAGAAAAGTGGCGTTTGTCGACACAAGCACCCTATTTTCCTTAGGCTCGTAAAATAGACCATCCCTAGTCTCTTTTGGGTAACCTACAAATAGGCACAATTTTGAATGGGGTTCTAACTTCTTCGGGTTTGACACCAACACGTGGGTCGGGCATCCTCAAATTCTGAAATGGTGTAAACTGCCTTTACGTCCATTTCAGAGTTCGAAAGGTGTTTCACAAACACTCTTCGATGGAACGTTGTTCAAAATATACACCGAAGTCTCCACTGCGTACCCCCAAAAAGAATCAGGGAGACGAGCATAGCTCATCATCGATCAAACCATGTCCAACAGGGTTCTGTTTCTCCTCTCCGATACACCATTCTGATGTGGCATACCAGATGTTGAGAGTTGGGACGTAATTCCGTATTCTATCATATAGTCCTGGAATTTAGTGTTCATATACTCTCCACCTCGATCCGATCGAAGTATTTTTATGATTTTACCTAACAGGTTCTTAACCTCAATCTTGTACTCCTTGAACTTTTCAAGAGTTTCAGACTTCCTATGCATTAGGTAAATATACCCATACCTTGAATAGTCATCTATAAAAGATACAAAGTATTCGTAACCACCTCGTGCTTTAACACTCATCGAACCACAGAGGTCAGAATGTATAAGCTCAAGGGGCTCTTTGGATCTATATCATTTTTCACTAAAAGGACGTTTGGTCATTTTGCCTTCAAGGCATAACTCACACACTGGTAAAGAGTTTTCTTCCAACTCGCTTAGAAGTCCACTTTTCACTAGTCTCTCAATCCTATTGAGCTTGATGTGGCCTAACCGTAGATGCCAAAGATGGACATTTTCTTTAGGAGAAACTTTCACTCTCTTAGTTCGTGTTTCTACCGTTTTAAACAATTCAGTATTCAAAACACTTTTGACCGAATTAGATTTCAAAACCTTAACACTTTCTTCTCACGGGCTAAAATTTCCACTAGTCTTTCCTTGTAACTCAAATCCTGATCGGCCTGCAGTGGCTTAAAATTTAGCACGTGAGATGCATCTGGCACATAGCCTCGTAGCATTGACACGTGAAACACGTCGTGCACGACTGCTAGAGAGGTGGAAAGGCCAAACGATATGCCACCGACCCAATCTGCTCTAGGATCTGAATGACCTGATGAACCTAGGGCTCAACTTCCCTTTCTTGCCAAATCTCAACACGCCTCGCATAGGTGCCACTTTCAGAAAAACGTAATCCACAACAGCAAACTCTAAATCTTTACGCCTCACATCGGCATAACTTTTATGTCTACTCTGAGTTGTCAACATCCTTGCTCTGATCTTTTGCACGACCTCGTTTGTAACCTGGACCAGCTCGTGTCCCAAAAGCTTACGCTCACCAACCTCGCCCCAATACACTGGGGATCGACACCTCTTACCATACAAAGCCTCATAAGGCGCCATACCAATCGTTGTCTGATAACTATTGTTATAGGCAAACCCCATTAGATGGAGGTACGTATCCCAACTGCTTGCAAACTCCATGACACAAGCCCGAAACATGTCCTCTAAAATCTGATTCAACCTCTCGGCCTGACCGTTTGTCTGTGGGTGAAACATCGTGCTGAAACTACACTCGGCCCCTAGGGCTCTCTGGAAGCTTGTCCAGAAGTTAGATGTGAAACAGGGGTCCCTATCGGAGACTATCTTAACTAGAACTCCATGCAACCTGACGATCTCTTCCATAAACAACTTCACCCACTTTTCCACTGTATAAGTTAGTTTTTTGGGAGGAAATGCGCCGACTTAGTCAATCTGTCTACGATCACCCAAATCACTGTAAATCCTTTAACCGTTTGGGGAAGGCCATAAATGTAATCCATCGAAATCTCTTCATATTTCCATTGCAGTGCCTCCAAGGGTTGCAACAACCCTATTGGCTTCTTTCTTGGTGCTTTAACCTACTGACAAATCTGACACTTGCTCACAAATTCAGCTACGACTTTCTTCATCCTACTCTACCAGAAAAACTGTCTCAAGTCCTGATACATTTTGGTACTGCCCGGATGCACTTAAAAAGGCGAACTATGAGCTTCGACCATGACTTCCTCTTTAAGGCTATTTACCTCTGGGACACACAACCGACCCCTGAATAACAAACCACCATCTGATGCCATGGTGAACTGTTAGCTCTTAGAATGAGAGCTAAGATTGAGCTTTTATTGTGATTATTTCTTGGTATTTTGAGCTTTCTTGACTATCTTAACCCCTTAATTAGGTACATTTGTATGTTAATTTACACAAAGTGAGTCTGAAGTACCTTTAGGCCATCTAAGTACTTTTCATTGATGAATTTTGTCATTTTGGCCATGTTTACAGGAGTTTTTGGGAAGATGAATGTTATGAAGTGTTGAAGGTCTGCTTCAAACTGTTGTAGCTGTGCTATTGCTGAAGCATAATTTCATCCCTAATCCTATCCCCTTTTTACTGTTTTGGTTGAACTTGTGTTTGCTGCTGCCTTACTTTACTAATCATCTTCTGCATTACTTTAGCATTTCATTTGATACTTCTAATTTCTAATCCCATTACTCCTTTCATTTATGTTGGTTCCCTTTACTCATTAAAAACAAACTCAACCTTGTGAATTTTCTACAACTAATCCCTGAGGAGACGATTAAAATACTTATCACTTGCTGCTTAGATTGTGTGTGCTTGCACAGTTTAGGAGTGTTTTCTTGATAATTTCATATACCCATTTTAAATAAACAAGTTTTTGGCGCCGTTGTCAGGGATTAGTTTGATTTTTACTTTGTTTGAGTTATTTTTAGTGATTTTTGAGTTGAAAGAAAGGTTTAACTAAGGTGTTCCTTTGTTTTTCAGGTGTTGTAATTGTGCATGAATGACTTCCCAGGCTTAGAATTTTTCTTAGATCTTGAACCTGAGAGAGCATTTCATAGAAGAAGGAGGATTCAAAAGGAAAAAATGGCAGATTTTCGTGGAGGTCCTATAGATCCTAATAATCCTCAAAATAACCCTGGAAACCAACCACACGGCCAAGGAGGCTTTAGACCACCTTTAGTTGAACCCCAAGCTATGGTCCCTGCCAATGTTATTGTCTTAGCAGATGACAGGGAGAGAGCTATTAGAACTTATGCCAATCCCTTAGTTGAAGAGCTAAATCCTGGGATTATTAGGCCAGAAATCCAAGCCCCAACGTTTGAGCTTAAACCTGTCATGTTTCAAATGCTCCAAACCATAGGACAGTTCCATGGACTATCATCTGAAGATCCTCATCTGCATTTGAAATCTTTCCTAGGGGTTAGTGATTCTTTTATACTACCAGGAGTGCCTAAGGATGCCCTAAGGTTGAGTTTGTTCCCTTACTCCCTTAGAGATGCAACCAAGACATGGTTGAATACACTTCCTCCTGGGGCAGTTGACTCTTGGAACACCCTTGCTGAAAAATTCCTCATTAAGTATTTCCCACCAACTAGGAATGCTAAGTTTAGAAATGAAATTGTGGCTTTTCAGCAGTTTGATGATGAATCCTTAAGTGAGGCCTGAGAGAGATTTAAGGACTTGCTTAGGAAGTGTCCTCATCATGGACTCCCTCATTGTATTCAAATGGAGATATTTTACAATGGGTTGAATACAGCTACTAAACAAGTTGTAGATGCTTCTGCAAATGGGGCTCTTTTATCAAAGACCTATAATGAAGCATTTGAGATATTGGAAAGAATATCCTCGAACAACTGTTAGTGGGCTGATTCAAGGAGCTCCCAAGGCAAAAAGAACAAAGGAATGTTAGAGTTAGATGCTTTAACCGCTCTTAATGCACAAATGGCATCCATGGCCAACATGTTGAAGAATCTAACTGTTGGAAATGCAACCCAAGTTTTCCCTAATACTCAGAATGCAGCTATGGTAAACCAAGTAGTAAGTACTGAGTCATGTGTTTACTATGGTGAAGGGCACACATTTGAATTTTGTCCCAGTAATCCAGCCTCAGTTTACTATGTTGGGAACCATAGTAATCAAAGGAACAATCCTTATTCTAATACCTATAACCCAGGTTGGAGAAATCATCCTAACTTTGCTTAGGGAGGTCAAGGAAGTAATTCTCAAACCCCTCAATTGCAGCAAAAGGTGAATTATCCACCAGGTTTTGGGCATCAGAATCAGCAGGCCTATGGAAATCAACAACCGATGCTCCAGCATCAGAGGGCAGTAGCAGCCCCATAGCATATTCCATGTACTTCTCTTGAAAGTTTGTTGAAGGAATATATGGCTAAGAATGATGCTGTTATTCAAAGTCAGCAAGCTTCGATGAGAAACTTAGAAGTGCAATTGGGTCAACTTGCTAATGAAATAAGATCTAGGCCTCAAGGTAAGCTTCCTTCAGATACTGAAATCCCAAAAAGGGAAGGGGATGAGCAAGTGCAAGCTAAAAGAGCTAAGGAGTGGGAAACCTTTAACTAAGCCGGAGGAGAACAGTAAGAAGAAACACAAGGAGAAGGACTCTGCAGTGCAAGTCGAGGAAGGGATAAAGGAAGAGCATATGGAACCTAAGGAAGTAGAGAGTGAGGAGATTGAAGAGCTACCTAGAGCACAACCTTCAAAACCATCTGGATGCATTCCTACTACTACTCCTGAGTTCGTACCACCTCCTCCACCTTTCCCGCAGAGGTTGAAGAAAAAGAAAAAAATGAAGTCCATTTTGAGAAATTTATGGATATTCTCAAGGAAATTTATATCAACATTCCTTTGGTAGATGCCCTAAGACAAATGCCTAGCTATATGAAGTTTCTTAAGGATATTCTATCTGAAAGGGAGAGATTTGAGGAGTTCAAGGTAGTGTCTTTGAATGAAGAGTGTAGTGTCATGCTAACAAGAAGGATTCCTAGCAAAGAGAAAGACCCAGGTGCTTTCACTATACCAGTGTCCATAGGAGGACAACAGCTGGGAAGGGCCCTTTATGACTTAGGCGCAAGCATAAACCTAATGCCATTGTCTATTTACAAGAAATTTGGCATAGGCGAAGCTAGGCCCACTACTGTCACATTGCAGCTCGCGGATAGATCCATTACTCACCCTGAAGGTAAGATTGAGGATATTTTGGTTCAAGTGGGTAAGTTCATATTCTCTGCTGATTTCATTATTATGGACTATGAGGCGGATAGTGAGGTACCTATAATTCTAGGAAGACCTTTTCTTAAGACTGGAAGGACAATTGTTGATGTTTATGAGGGAACAATCACCCTAAAAATGAATGACCAAAAGATCGAGTTCAGCATTTATGATACAATGAAACATCCCACAGATGTGGAAAACTGCTTTGTTCTTAACATGCTGGAAGAAATTATTGATGAATCAATTGAACAAGAATTGTTGGAGCATCATACTCAGGGCTTTGGGCAGATTACAGGTGAGGAATTGAATGCTTGTGAGCTGAGAGAAGAGCGTGAGGCTGTTGTGGAGTTAAGTAATTGCAAAAGGGTTTTTGAGTCCCTAGAACTGGGGGAACGGAAAACACCACCTATGCAACCGTCCATTGAGATACCACCCACTTCGGATTTAAAGCCTCTGCCGATGCACTTGAAATATGCCTTTCTAGGAGAATGTCAGACTCTCACTATAATTGTCTCAGCAGGTTTAATGCCTAAAGATGAGGAATTGCTGCTTAAATTGTTAAGGCAGCATAAGAAAGCTATTGGGTGGACTTTGGCCGATATAAAGGGTATAAGTCCTTCCTTCTGCATGCACAAAATAAATTTGGAGGAAGAAAACTTCAAATCTATTGAGCAGCAGAGAAGGCTCAATCCAGCCATGAAAGAAGTTGTCAAGAAGGAGGTAATTAAGTGGTTAGATGTAGGAATTATATACCCTATAGCTGATAGTAGTTGGGTCAATCCTGTGCAATGTGTGCCGAAAAAGGGTGGAATGACAGTTGTGACAAATGACACAAATGAATTGATCCCTACTAGGACAGTGACTGGATGGAGGGTATGCATGGATTTTAGGAGACTTAATAAGGCCACTCGTAAGGATTATTTCCCTCTACCCTTCATTGACCAATTGCTAGATAGGTTAGCTGGCCAAGCTTACTATTGCTTTTTGGATGGGTATAGTGGTTATAATCAAATCACAATAGCTCCTCAAGATCAAGAAAAAATCACTTTCACCTGTCCTTATGGAACTTTTGTGTTTAGGAGAATGCCCTTTGGTCTTTGCAATGCCCCTGCAACCTTTCAGAGGTGTATGATGACCATTTTTTCTGATTTAGTGGAGAATGTCATGGAAGTATTCATGGATGACTTCTCAGTTTTTGGTGAATCATTCGAGAGTTGCTTGGACAATTTAGGGAAGGTGTTGACAAGGTGCGAAGAGGCTAATTTGGTTTTGAATTGGGAGAAGTGTCAATTTATAGTGAAGGAAGGCATCGTTTTAGGCCACAAGATTTCAAGAAAAGGCATTGAAGTGATAGGGCAAAAGTGGAAATCATTGAAAAACTGAACCTCCAACATCAGTTAAGGGAACTATGAGTTTTTTAGGACATGCTGGTTTTTATAGGAGGTTTATTAAGGACTTTTACAAGATATCCAAGCCTTTGTGTGCTCTTTTAGAAGCCAATAGACCTTTTGAGTTTAGCTTTGCATGTTTGGCTGCATTTGTAACTTTGAAAAGAGATTTAGTTACAGCTCCCATTATGAGAGGACCTAATTGGGATTTACCTTTTGCAGTTATGACTGATGCAAGTGACTATGCAGTGGGAGCCATGTTGGGGCAAAAGTACGAGAAGCTTCTTCACTATGTGTATTATGCTAGTAGAACTCTCAATGAAGCCCAATTGAACTACACCACTACAGAGAAAGAATTGTTGGCTGTAGTTTTTGCCTTGGAAAAATTTTGAGCTTATTTGGTGGGTTCCACAGTCACTATCTTTACAGATCATGCAGCCATAAAATATTTATTGGCAAAGAGAGAGGCCAAGCCAAGGTTGGTGCGATGGGTGTTGTTGCTTCAAGAATTTGATGTTATTATAATTGATAGAAAAGGCTTAGAAAACCGGGTAGCAGACCATCTATTTAGGCTGGCACCAGCAGCGTCACTGCCACAACAATCTACAATCAGAGATGAGTTTCCTGATGAACAAGCTGTTGTGATGAGCTCAAGTGCAAGAAATTGGAACCCTTGGTTTTGTGATTTTGTTAATTATGCGACCCGGTGGCATCCTACCCTTAGACATGCTTAGGGGCAATCATTGAAACGGTTCATTCATGATGCTAGGACTTATTTTTGGGATGACCCCTACCTCTATAAACAATGTGCTGAAGGGTTGTTGAGAAGATGTGTCACTGAAGCTAAAATTACTTCCATTTTACAGCATTGCCACACTTCACCCTATGGAGGACACTTTGGTGGCCAACGGACAGCCGCCAAGGTTTTTCAATCTGGTTACTATTGGCCTTCTATTTTTAAGGATGCCCACTTGTTTAGTAAGGCCTGTGATAGATGTCAAAGAAGAGGAAACATAGGAAGGAGGGATGAGTTACCCCTCTCCTACATTTTGGAGGTTGAGTTATTTGATGTTTGGGGCATTGACTTTATGGGCCCTTTCCCTCCCTCTAATGGAAATATATATATTTTGGTGGTCGTGGACTATTTCTTCAAATGGATTGAGGCAATAGCCTGCCCAATGATGATGCCAAGACAGTCATGCGGTTCTTACATAAGCATATCTTCACTAGGTTTGGAACTCCTCGAGCTTTAATTAGTGATGAAGGCTCTCATTTTGTGAATAAAACCATGACTGTACTTTTAGGTAAATACAATGTCAAGCACAAGATCTCAACTCCATACCACCTGCAGGCAAATGGGCAAGCTGAAATCTCTAATAGGGAAATCAAGAAGATTATGGAAAAAATAGTAAATCCTAGCAGGAAGGACTGGTCATTTCGGCTAGAAGACTCTTTGTGGGCCTATAGGACAACCTTTAAAACCCCTTTGGGAATGTCTCCTTATAGGCTGGTTTATGGAAAGACCTGCCACTTACCTCTTGAGCTTGAGCACAAGGCATTTTGGGACTTGAAGGAGCTTAATCTGGATCAATCCGCAGCTGGAGCTCTCAGGTTGCTTCAGCTTAATGAATTAGAGGAGTTCATATTATTTTCCTATGAAAATGCTAAGTTGTACAAGGAAAAGGTTAAGTTGTGGCACGATAGGAAAATTGTGCACAAACATTTGAAAAGGGGCAGAAGGTGTTGTTGTTTAACTCCAGGTTGAAATTATTTCCTGGCAAATTAAAATCCAAGTGGTCAGGTCCTTTCACCGTCATGGAAGTGTTTCCCCATGGTGTTGTTATGCTCAGAGATGAGAGGGACGGAAGAGACTTCAAGGTTAATGGTCAGAGATTGAAACATTATTGGGGGGAAGAATTCCAAAGAAACATAGCCTCACAAAGGCTAGCTGATAATTAACATGTTCTACAAAGCATTTTAATAATTGGGAGTGCACTTCCATGATCAGTCATTCCTCCCATTTTCTTATCCTTCTTTCGAACATTTTGTTCCCTTTTTATTTGTTTAAGTTTCATTTCATTAATTAATTTCCTTGTTGAATTTTTCAGCTTTCTATTGGTGGACGTAGTTAAGAGGCTATTTAATACCAACTTTGGCGTCAGGTTCCAATGCACGTCATCTGAAGCCCATTGCTGCAATTTATCATAGAAAGAAATTATCATTTTCGGGAATTGCATGCATCATTTTTGCTGGAGCTTTTATTTTGAAGTTGACAGCGCTGAAAAAAGGGAAAGGAATCTGATTTGTGTCAGATTTGTCCCCTCGGTAATAAATGTTGGCCTGCAAGCAGTTGGCTAGAAAACAAATTAAGGGATTTGGGCTGATTTGACCGATCCTTATCAGTTTAGCCACATGGATCCTTGCTCGAGGGTTTGAGTCTTTAAATTGTCCAGCTGATTACGAGTTCTTCATCTGCCCAAGAAGCACCTTGCTTGCTTTAGTCTCTGTGTTCGGAGTAGCTGCGAGCATTTCCTTCCCATGGCTCCTAAGAAAGCTAAGTTCAAGAAGGCTAAAGCGGTGGCTGCTGTTGAAGCATCTGACGACCAAGTGCAGATTGAGCATGCTGCAGTTCTGATGCCTCCCCCTCCTCAACCTAAGGCTTCTAAGCAGTCCAAATCAAGGGGCAGAAAGAAGAGTGGTGTAGCTACGAAGCCAGCTGAAGAACCAGTTGAGGAATTTATCCCTCAGTTGGGAGAGGGAGACATTGCTGAGGAATTGCCCGTAGAATCGCCTGAACCTTCCACCCCTCGAAGGAAGCCCTCAAAGAAGAAGGAGCAAGCCTCCCATAACCGCTCCAACCATTCTCCACCACGTTTTATCACTGAGCAAGCTAGAGAGCGATTTGACACATTAAAATCCAAGGAGCTCTTCTTAGAAAGAAGTTTTGTTGCTCCGTTCGCCGGTCTTTCTCATTTCATCAAGGCCAACATCATTAATCATGGGTGGACTCTTTTCTGTCAACCACCGGAACCAGCCGTTGGCTCTTTGGTAAGGGAGTTTTATGCCAACTTTGAGGATACTGGTGAATTTCGAGTTATCATTCGCGGGAAATTGGTGGATTGGTCTCCTAAAGCTATCAACAAACTGTATGAGCTACCAGATATCCTTCGGGCCAACTATAATGCGATGGTGTTGAATCCTTCTACCACTCATCTGAATGCAGCTCTGAGGCTGATAGGGTTAAAAGGTGCTCGGTGGATGGTCTCAGCCACCGGTTCCAGGTCTTTTCAAGCAACATATTTGACTGATGAGGCGAATGTGTGGCTCTCCTTCCTCAAGAACAGGCTACTTCCAACAACACATGATTCCATTGTCTCAAGCGATCGAATGTTGCTTACCTATGCGATTTTGAAGGTTCTGAGCATTGATGTTGGACGAATCATTGCGGAGGAAATTCGGACTCACGCCAAGAAAACTGCTGGCAAGCTCTTTTTCCCTAACACTATCACTAAGCTTTATCCGAATGCAGGTGTAGATGTTGACTCTTCTGAGAAAAGGCTGACTGATCCCTCCATGTTTGATAATGCTGCTATTGAGAGGCTGCGTCGAAGAGATCACAAGGGCAAGGGTGGTTTAGCTGTGGGGCTCACTAAACTCCTCGAACAACAAGAGATCATGCTGAAGCAAATGGAATACTCCAGTGCACACCAATTAACATATTGGCATTATGCTAAGGACAGAGACAATGCTTTCAAGGAGGCACTGCTAGCTAACTTCCCTGCTCCATATACTACTTTTCCTACTTTCCCAGAGACTGTCTTAAATCCTTGGGCATCCTCATCGTCCGTGGTGGATGAGGAAGAGGAAACTCAAGATCGAATCCTTGGAGATGAAGACTGATCAAATAGGGAAGTTCTGCCCTTTTTGTTTGGCTAGTAGATGGTCTCACTGATAGTTAGCACGTTGTGCTTTTCATGTTTTGTTTGTCCTATGTGTAATTGTCTGTTGTTGCTCTGTCAGTTCTTTGGTTTAGGAAGTGTGCTTTCCATTTTGTGTCTTCTTTTGTGATAGCTTAGGTGGCCGCTTGTTGTGAAATCTGTTAGGTTATTCGCCGACGAAGAAAAAATATATATCTATCTATATATCTGAATCTGAAGGTTGGTGAGCTTGCCACCGTAGTTGAAATGAAATTAATAGTTTTGACTAGTGTGTTCCATTTCTTTTTCTCACTTCTGATGAGTTAAGTTGTGCTTACTTTAGTTGCCATAATCCTTTTAATATAACGCAATGCTTGTAGCAGCTTTATGGTGCCCCTAGCTTGCTAACCACCAACTCTTGAGATTTTGCTCCTTTAAACTTAAATTAGAGAGGTTGGATGCTCATTGCCTTTAGTTTTTTTACAGACAAATAACTAAGTTTGGGGGTTACTTACCTTGATTCTTTACTCATTGGGGACAATGAGCAATTTAAGTTTGGGGGTAAGGCACCCTAGTAATAAAAGTTATCACTCCTAGGAGCATTCCTCTTCTTTTTAGGACTCATGCCTCCTCTTTAAAAAAAAAGAAAAGAAAAGAAAAAGAGTGAAGTTTGAGAGTTACTCCTCTACCCAAGTTGCCTATTAGACTAGAGTTGGACATGACACCCCTGTTCACCTTTGAGTTGAACAGTAATAAAGGGATATGAATATGCGTTGGCAACCCAATTTAGTAGCAGGGCTCGTTGTTAGGTAGCCTTCATCACAAATGTTGGTGCTTAAATCCAAGGTTCTGTTTACAAAAAGGGTTCTCTCTAACTTCTTTAGTGAAATAAGTTCTTATCTAAAAAAAAAATAAAGAAAAGAAGACGAAAGTTAAAGCCTAGTATAAAATTCTCGTTGCTTAGGTGAGTTGCATCATCAATGTGGCCATTCTAAGAACTAAGGAGAAGTTTATGCAAAGGTGAGTGGCTAAGAGAGCCTAAGGGAATGAATGTTTGACTACTTAAGCATAAAGTGAGCTTTGTAGGATTCTTAGGAGTGATAACTCTTGTTGCTGTAAAAAAAAAATGCTTTGTTGAAAGAAAAACTAAAGGCAGTAGAACTCATTCTTCTTTTTGTAAGTTTATGGGCTGCATAGTGAATTCAAAGATGGATTAAGTGCTAGTTGAGTTGTGGGGTTGTTTTGTGAAGCTTGCTACTTTTGATTTGAAAGAAAAAAAAATTGATTATGGCAAATCTTGTGAAGGCTAAGTTTTGATGAACTTTTGTAAGAAAAAGAAATGTGACTGCTATATCAGTAACTATTTGTATCATTCGACTGCTGAATCAAATTTTTCTTGAGCACATTGGTAGTTGTTACTTCTTGGTGTGATTAGAATGTTAAGGCATTACTCAGGGACGAGTAATGATTTAAGTTTGGGGGTTTGTTAGCTCTTAGAATGAGAGCTAAGATTGAGTTTTTATTGTGATTATTTCTTGGTATTTTGAGCTTTCTTGACTATCTTAACCCTTTAATTAGGCAACTTTGTATGTTAATTGACACAAAGTGAGTCTGAAGTACCTTTAGGCCATCTAAGTACTTTTCATTGATGATTTTTGTCATTTTGGCCATGTTTACAGGAGTTTTTGGGAAGATGAATGTTATGAAGTGCTGAAGGTCTGCTTCGAACTGATGTAGTTGTGCTATTGCTGAAGGATAAAGATTGCTGAAGCATAATTTCATCCCTAATCCTATCCCCTTTTTACTGATTTGGTTGAACTTGTGTTTGTTGCTGCCTTACTTTATTAATCATCTTCTGCATTACTTTAGCATTTCATTTGATACTTCTAATTTCTAATCTCATTACTCCTTTCATTTATGTTGGTTCCCCTTTACTCATTAAAAACAAACTCAACCTTGTGAATTTTCTACAACTAATCCCTGAGGAGACGATCAAAATACTTATCACTTGCTGCTTAGATTTTGTATGCTTGCACAGTTTAGGAGTGTTTTTTTGATAATTTCATACACCCCTTTTAAGCAAACATGAACTCACTCTCTTGGTCCGACTTAGCCTAATTCCACTAATCCACAAAACTGGAGTTCCCCTGTTGGGAATTTAAAATCCGTTGTCTCAAAGTCAGCTGCACTATCAACTGATTAAACTGAGCCTAACCTAACCTAACATCACGACTATACCTGTACGCTCCATATCGGCTCGCAGGTGAGCTTCTCTTGTAACTAACGCTGAAGTATGAGCTACTTTCCAACTTAGGGCATGACGAACACATTCACCTTACCCAGGTGATACAGAAACTCGAGCTCGTAATCTTTCACTAACTTCAACCATCCACGCTGTCTCATATTCAGTTTTTTATGTGTAAATAAGTATTTTAGGCTCTTATGATCTGTATACATCTTAATTTTCTCGCCGTAGAGATAATGTCTCCAAATTTTCAAAGTAAAGACCACAACCGCTAGTTCTAAGTCATGGATCGAGTAATTTCGCTCGTAATCGTTCAACTGATGGGAAGCATAAGCAATAACCTTTCCATTTTGCATCAAAACACACCCCAACCCCTTCTTAGTTGCATCACTGTATACCACAAAACCTCTTGAACCATCAGGCACTGTGAGCACAAGTGTCGAGATCAACCTCTGTTTCAAATCCTGAAAGCTCGACTCGCACACGTCACTCCACACGAAAGCATTTCCCTTTTGGGTCAACTGGGTGAGGGGTGTAGCAATCTAAGAGAAGTCTTTCACAAATCGTTGATAATAACTAGCTAAGCCCAAAAAACTGTGAACTTCAGTGACAGTCTTGGGTCGAGGCCATCATGAAACTGCTTCCACCTTTGTCGGATCTACTGAGACACCCTCCTTAGATACGACGTGCCCTAGAAAGGACACTTGACTTAACTAAAACTCGCACTTAGAGAACTTAGCATACAACTTATTCTCCCTCAAAGCAACCAAAACTTTTCTGAGGTGGCTCTCATGCTCCTCGCTCGAACTCGAGTAAATCAAGATGTCGTCAATAAACACGATAACGAAGGTGTCCAAGAACTCCTTGAACACTCTATTCATCAGGTCCATGAACACTGTTTGGGGCATTTGTCAAACCGAGCGACACACGGTAAGCTCGTAATGCCCATACCTAGATTTGAATGTTGTATTCGGGATGTCCTCCACGGTACACCCCACGGTGAAACGTTGGGGCGAATGAAGTCCTTGTCTAGAAACTCTTGCAACTGGGTCTTGAGTTCTTTTAACTCGGTTGGGTCATTCGATACGGGGCTTTCAACAGAGGACTCTAGCTCAAAACTGAAATCCACCTCCCTAACTAGAGGTAAACCGGTAAATCCTCAGAAAACACAACCGCACACTCTCTGACTACTGGGACTGCTGACACGTCTCCTTTCTCGTTCCTCGGGTCTGTTACACTTTCCAAGAAGGCCCAACCTCCTTAGCCAACCAACCTGCTTGACTTTAGGATTGAAAACACCTTTGGAACCGTTCCTGACTCGGTCCTCTTGAACATGAAGCTCGATTCAGATGGAGGTTTAAACAGGACCTCCCTACAGTGACAGTCGATGTGGGCATGATTCGCAGCCAACCAAACCATACCTAGAATCACATCGAAGTCACTCATATCCAAGACAATCAAGGTCACTTCCAACGAGCGACCTTCCACTAAACAGACAATACAACGACCAAGTGGCCAAGGATGGGTCTTCTACTAGAATCTGTCCACAACCTCTATGACCATGACCTCTCTGACCACCTCGAGCACGTCTGCTTGTGGTTGGCCTCTCATGACCCCTTCCACGGGCCATTAAATGGAATTTCAAGCTAGCAAGCAAGTATCTCACAACTACCCACCTTAAGAGTGAGGTCATATAAATTCAACGCATAGCAATGTAAAAACAGTAAGATGAGAAAACATATTAGTCCTTATCTACTTTACTACTTAGTTAACAAATACCAAACCTGTAGCCGACGAGATTGTTGGGTTTTATGTCCTAAAACTCGTGGTGTTGTAAACTGAATGTATATTCTATTTTGCAATAAAGTTGTCATTGAGATTTATTCAGTAAAGGTGTTATTGAATAAAGTGAATTGTATATTTTGAAACCCTAATCCAATAAAGAACCCATGGCTATAGGATGTATACTTGAACTTTATGTCTGACATAAAAGTAGATCAGGTTCAAGTTATAGCCAAAACAGTCTATAGTATAGGGATAGGGTTGGGTACCTTATCCTGGGGACACTATGGACGCGACCCATTTTGTAAAATACAAACGATGTGATCCTGAATCGTTCATGTGGAGACATGCGAGTGGGGGCGTCCTATGCAATGAGTCTGCATAAGACTGGACCGAGAAATAGTCACTTAGACTTAATAACTCTATTTAATGTCTTAACCGACTATATTCATACGATGACCTAGGTAACTCGATCTTAATCTTGAGCGTGCCATGAACTCCTGTTTATTCGGATTATCCTTAGATTTGCATGGGTGAGAGTGGTCCGAGATTACTAACTCAATAAGCCTCCCATTTTAGGGATAAGACTGGGTAGATAGCTGGGAACATAGTTCTGCAAGATGGAATTCACTCCTACCCGCTTTAGGGATTAGTAGAGAGGTTGTTCTTTTAAGTGTTGACTCCGAGTCTTGAACAATGAGAGGGATTCAGTTTGTTGGTTGGACCACAAACCAATTGTTCATTAGAGGATCAGTGGGATTTAAGGAACAAGAAGTAATTACAGAGGTAAAACGGTATATTTGATCCAACTGTAATTACGAACAACCTGTGAAGGATCGACTTACTAATCATGGTTATATCGAGTGGACAGAAATATATCTACAGTGAGGAGAATACAGCCATTGGGCTTTAGTGGAGTGTCCCGTGTTGGGATGTATGTCCTAATCTCGTATATGTTTGTAACATTCCAAATTGAAATAAATAAGAGTTATTTTTTCATCATTTTGTGTCTCGCATATTTATAAACTTAATCCAATAAACTGAGCTCCAGGGTCATTAAATTATGAGAGAACTAGAACTTGAATGGTGTGTAGTGGACACACAGGGAGGATCACGTTCGAGTTAATGACCCGAACGGTCTATAGTATACGGATAGGGTTGGAGACCTAATCCTGGATACGTTGTAGATGTGACCTGCTTTGTATTAGATACAAACGAGGTGATCCAACTCGTTCATGTGGTTGACATGCGAGTGGGGACATCCTATGCAATGAGATTGTACAAGACCGGACCGTGAATTATTAGTCAACCCCTTCAACCTGGGTATAACCCTTTGCTACTAGTCTAGCTTTAAAGGTTTGCACCTTCCCATCTACACCACGCTTTCTCTTGTAGATCCACTTACAACCTATAGGTTTTACCCCATCAGACTTATCTACAAGATCCCAAACAGAATTGAAGTACATTGACTTCATTTCTTGGTCCATGGCTATGACCCATTTGTCTTTGTCTTTGTCAACCATCGCTTGATTATAAGTCGATGGATTCTCACAGTCGTCATCCGATATAACAACTTGGATTTCAGATAAACCCATGTAACGGTCAGGTTGTGTTATAACCCTCTCACTACGCCGAGGCATACTCAACTCTTAAGATGAACTCTCTTGACTAGACAAGCTAGTATCAACAACTCTTGTTGACGTACTAGTTTTATTAGCAACCTTTGCTATTGTTCCATCTAACTCACTCAACACAATTTTACTTCTTGTCTTCTGGTCCCTTATGTGGTCCTCCTCTAAGAAAGTGACATTTGTCGACACAAAAACCTTATCTTCCTTAGAATCATTGAATAAACCACCTCTTGTTTCTTTTGGGTATCCTACGAATAGGCATATCTTTGAACGTGAATCCAACTTCTTTGGATTTGTCACAAGAACATGTGCTGGACAACCCCAAATTCTGAAATAACATAAACTACCTTTACGTCCTTTCCGAGTTCAAAAGGTGTTTGTAAATACTTTTGAGGCACATTATTCAAAAATATATACGTGATCTCTCTGCAGAAACCCCCAAAATGAACTAGGAGATGAGCATAACTCATCATTGATCGAACCATGTCCAACAAGGTTCTATTTCTCTTTCCGATACACCGTTTTGTTATGGTGTCTTTTGGGAGCCGAGAGTTGGGATGTAATTCCATGTTCTATCATATAGTTCTGGAATTTTAAATCCATGTACTCTCCACCTCGATCTGATTGAAGCGTTTTAATTGTTTTACCTAATTGATTTTCAACCTCAGTCTTGAATTCCTTGAACTTTTCAAGTGCTTCAGACTTATGTTGTATTAGGTAAATATGCCCAAATCTGGAATAATCATCTACAAAAGAGATGAAATATTCATAAGCTCCTCTGACTTTAACACTCATCGGACCACAAGAGTCTGAATGTATAAGCTCAAGAGGTTCTTTGGCTCTATAACCTTTTCCACTAAAATGTCTTTTAGTCATTTTGCCTTCTAGGCAGGATTCACATACAGGTAAAGTATTTTCTTCTAACTCATTTAGAAGTCCATTCTTTACCAATCTCGCAATCCTATTGAGATTAATGTGACCCAATCTAAGATGCCAAAGATGAGCATTTTCTTTAGGAGAAATTAGTTCGTGTACTTGCAATTTTGTATAATTCACAGTTAAAACTATTTTAACTGAATTAAACCATTGCAAATAATTCTCAAGAAGAGCAACACATAGTACAATATTTTTCCAAAGAAATAAACACTTTATTCAATTGAAAAGAAAATGAAGTACAATGTTCGCTAAGACAAGAAATAGAAATAAGATTTCTAATAAACCCTTAAGCTACATGTTATCAAATAACAGATTTTCCTTGCCAGACGATTGCTCTTTATTTGCTCTTTTTCCTCTTCTTTTGTATCTTCTTAAGTTCAGAAGTATGGCTGCAGTTCTTAGTTCCAGAGGATGAACCCTCTTGAGAACTTTTGGAATTGGCAAACAGATTTGCCTCTCCATTCTATTGTCTCTTATCATCCATAAGAAACTGATAATTTTGCAACTCATTTAGTAGAGAAGTCAGATCATACTCTATGTTGTTCATCGCTGCATTGCTACGGAATTGCAGAAAACTATTCGGAAGAGATTATAGGATGAACAAAACTTGATTCTTCTCATCTATGACCGCTCCGTTTAATTCCACTATGTTGAAGTGAGCAATCAGATTGAGAACATGTTCTCTCACTGACGTTCCCTCCTTCATGTGCGCGTTGTAAACGAATTTTAGGGCTTCATGCTGAATTTGTTTGGGCGGTTGTCTAGACAAATTTAACACAAAATCCATGATCTCACGTGCTGAGACCTTGCCCTCCAACCTCCTAGCCAAAACATGAGGTATGCTAGCTAGGATATAGGCTTTTGCCTTTTCATTTGCATTGATCCAGCAGTCATATGCACCCTCAACAGTTTGAGGTGTGTTTTGAGTAGGGAATTGAGGACACTGCTCATTGAGAACGAACTTAAGATCATGTGCTACCAAGACAATGTTGAGTGTATTCCTCCAAGTCATTATGTTCTCCCTGGTTAATTTTTCAACACCCAGTAAGGAAATAATAGAGTTAGACATTTTTGCTGAAAATTTACAAACAAACTTGTATGAGTTTATTGCTATAATTGTCTAATCCAATCATGTTATAGCTAATTATCAAATGATTCCTAGGTCATTTATAATTTGCAATGATACTCCAAAGCTTTAGAGTGTATGACACCGAAGGGTAATAAAAAACACTCCTCTGGATCAAGACACTCTTGGCAAAAACCTAATGCCAGAATAACTCTTATTCCTATAGGCTTTAGTTACCATTTTTCGGTCAGGATATATACACATCTTATGTAACTTGTGAGTGTAACCCTCTGTCTTTAGACCCCAGAGTCCCCATCCAATAAAATCCACCGAAGGGAGGACTAGATTGAAAAACAGACTAAGGAAATCTTTATCCCTTTCGGGTGTCTACTGTGTTCGATCCCCTATGATCAAGCCCTCCGAAGGATTGTCACGTCCAGGCCAAACTAGCAGAGAGCCAATAGTGATCTTACGGTGTAAATCGACTGAAGAGACCATAGGTTTTGTTTTCACTAAACCTGCTCCCACTCACTATAAGTACCCTTTCCATTCACCTTGATATTGACTCATACAAACACCATCCGAAGGGGGACGCTCCCGTTTGCGCCACGAGGCCAAGTATGAGTCTCACAGTTTGAACTTTCCAGAGATACGTAGGTGGAAAAATATGTACCATATACACTTTTCCTCCAACAAGATACTTTAAATCTATAAGAATCTTACTTAGGTTAAATCCGACTAATGGTTTTACCTAAAGGTATCAATATAACTCTTATATCGATAATCAATATAACTCTTATATTGATTTTATCCTAAGTTTCCTAATATAACTTTTATATTAACCCTAAGATTTCTAGTTTATTAACCCCTTAATAAACCCGCTGACACTACTGTGATTTATAAACTTCTCTGATTAAATTTCACTCCCAGGTCAGTTTCCAGGTAGGGGTGTTCCGTTTCCGTCAGCTTAAATACCCCAACCTAGACAAAACTTTCCTTAGACATAGTTCCTCTTTTAATCATTGTTTATAAATCACTTGGTTCCTAATTCTAATATAATTAGAACTAGATAACCTAAAGTATATTATTTCCATGTTCTAAACATTTTAAAACTAATAATTAACCATAGGTGACGTGCATACTATGTTAAAGTGCTTGATCATTCATCTCATGAATAATAAGACATACATAGCATAGTCATCTCATGATATATAATGCATGTCAATGCTATCCATAAATTAATATAACACTTTATATTAATTAATCATGCAAATTATATAATATAACTCTTTATATTATAAATGATGCATGAAAATGCTTAACCTAAGGTGGGATATCTAAATTAACAGCATACATTATGCATGACAATAATTACACAACAATTGCATAATTTAAATAGCAATATTAGACCAATTTTGACATTCTAAATTCAATTTTAATTAATATAATCTAATTATATTAATTAAAATTAATTAAATTAAATATAAAACGATTTATATTTAATATATAATTAAAAAAAAACGTTTTTCACCCGTTGCTCCTTTGCGTGAAACGCCTTCGGCGTTGCAACGCTGCACCTTGTCGGTTTCTGCCCGTTGGAGCGCGCTGCAAAACGCCTCTTCCTTCAGCGTTGTGACGATCGTGTTGGAGTTGCAATGTTATCGCCTCATCGTCCAAGCATTGGGACGCTGGGAGGGGCATTGCAACGCCGTGTCTCCTTGCAGCCTGAAATCCGTCTCATTGGCGTTGCAACGCTGCACACTGAACAGAAAACAGTCTCCACTATTTTGGCTCGTTTTTGCTCCGATCTTCTCAGCAACCACCGTGCCTCGATCGACACGGACTTACAGACTCGATTTACAATTAAAATTGCCCAAAACACCAGGCCCTTACATTGAACAATTCAATGAAAATTGTAAATCTAAGTGCCAAAATTGAAAATGTCTAAATTGCAAACCGTTCATACATCTCATGCAAAACAGTAAATCTCACCTCGTTCTTGAAAAACTCAGAACGTAAATCAAGAACGCAATCGGGCTCTGATACCAATTGATAGGAATCGAATCTCGCAACGGAAGCGATAGTGAATCTTGTGTTCTTGATTTCGTTACAAAAATTACATTCAAGAACAATTTTACCTAGATTAAGCATATAATAACAATATGGACAGCGAGATATTACCTTTGTAGAACTCTTTCTTCAAGTGCTCCTTCTCCCACGTTCACCATCTCAGCAACACGAACCCGAATGTTCACCGACACTACCACCGGATCTTCTCTGTTGTTCTCTAGGTGAGGGAGGAATGTGGGTTCCCTTTAGGTGTGATGAGATGTTGTGAGAGACTTTGTGTTTTGGAACTTTTCCAACAACACAACAAAGGCTTAGGTTTGTTAATCTTGAGATTAGCTTAACCTAATTGTATCTTATGCAACTTGGAAATTATCATCCTATCCCTCTTTCATTATCTCTTTAGTATATAGTTAATATGTGAATCTAATTCACATTAAAACTATATATTATATCAATTATATCACATATAATTGATATAACATCTCATATATGAAATTGAACACTTCAATTTCATTCCTAACTTTATACCCTCAATATAACCATGTTGAGCCAACGGAGGGACCTAATGAACCTACAGTTCATGAGCTCCAATGATGTGAGATTAACTGATCAAACTCTTTGATCCAGTTAATCAATCTTCATTAACTACAAGTCACTCCACTATAGACTTGTAGCTGCACTCTCCTCACTGTAGATTATATTGTGTCCACTGATATAATCATTACCCATGAGTTGACCCTTCACAGGTAGTTCGTAATCACGGCTGGGTCAAATCACTGTTTTACCCCTGTGATTAACTCTTTGTTCCTTAAGCACCACTGATCCTCTAATAAACAACAAGTCTAAGGTCCTACCATAGACTCATACCCTCATAGAGGGCGAGGTCCCGTTGTTCATGACCTGAAGTCAGTTCTTAAGGGAACAACCTATCTAATTTCTTAGTGTAGGAATGAGTGAATTCCATCTTGCACAGTTAAGTTCCCAGCTACCTACAAGATTCTGTCCCTGAGAAGGTAGGCTTATTGAGTCGGCTACAGGCAACTCTCACCCATACTAGTCTAGGGACAAACCCTATAAGCAGGAGTTCTTAATTTGCTCAGGATTCAGGTCGAGTCACTAATGACCATCTATAAATTATATGTCTTATCCTGTTAACGGTGTTACATTGGTTAGACTAATAATTTGCAGTCCGGTCTTGTATGAACTCTTTATACAGGATGGCCCCACTCGCATGTCAACCACATGAATGAGTTGGATTACCTCATTTGTACTAATTACAAAGTGGGTTGCATGCATGGTGTTACCAGAATAAGATTTCCAACCTTATTCTTATGCCATAGACCATTTAGGTTATATTCTTGAACACAATCCAAATAGTGTCCACTACACTGATGTTCAAGATATATTATAACCTTGGAGCTTAGTTTATTGGATTTATAAACCAAGAATATAATTTTATAAAAACAAATAACCCTTTATTTATTTGATCAAAATTACACAAGTTTAAGGCATAAATCCCAACACTCGAATCATTGCAGCTTGTCATCTGTAGGTCCATTAGGTCCCTCGGTTGGCTCAAACTGGATAAATTGAGGGTTTACAGTTTGGTGTGGATTTGAAGTGTTCAAATTCATTAAAAGGTATTTATGTCATTTATATGAGATATGATTGACATAATACATAGTTTAATGTGAATGAGATTCATAATAAACTATAGGTTAGCCTAATTGATTAACTAGTGCTAAATTAGAGAAATTAAATTGAATATGATTCAATTTAAAATTCCACAATTATGCAAATGGGATTTGTATAATAAGGTATGAGATACCTTATATTATGTGATATGCAACTATGATTTGCATATCATATGATTGTGGTAAATTGGTAAATGGTGGAGATTTTAACTCCACCATATGGTATTATAAAGGGATGGAATGTGAGACATTCCACAAGAGAACTTCTCATTTTTTGGAATTCTCAATCCAAGAGAAGAAGAATTCTCTCTCAATTCTCTCTACAAAATTCTCTCTACACAAACCAAAGGGAGTTCCGCCACTCTCCCTCAACCGATCGAGAACAACTGAGAAGTCATTTTGGAGGTGTCCAAACCGTTCAGTTCGAGAGATTGCGTGAAGAGTTCGTTGGCACGAAGAGTTTGTGATCAGAGAAGAAACTGTCGAAGAAAGGTTCTTTAACAAATAAGTAGATCTATACTTCCTATTTTTCTTCTCTTAAAAACATGTTTAGCCTAGAATTAAATTGTTTTAGTTCAATTTTAAGAAACGTTTTTTACAACGAACACCACGACGTTTCAAGTCGTTTCCGCTGTGGGAATTTCAATCCCTTCATCCCGGTGGTTAACGAATGTTGATTAGCTAGGCTAAAGAGTTTGGTCGGTTAATCTCGTATCGTTAGAACTCATGATCTGTAGGTCCATTAGGTCCCCCTTACAGGCTCAGACTAAGCCTTGTAACATTTGAGAGAAAAGAATTTGAATTGTTCAAATTCGATTTTGGGAGAGAGCGTTAATTATATGCGATATATTTAACGTTTCATAGTTTAATTATAAATTAAACTATGATAAAGAAGAGGTGCATGTATTTAAATATGATTTAAATATTGGTTCGGTTTATAACATGAATAGGGATTCATGTTCGAATGGTCGATTTGAGAAATCGGGATTGGTTCAATTATTTAATTTGATATTTGATATTAAATTAAATAAATTATTTAAAATTAATTAATTAAATTATTTAATTAATAAAATTAATAAAATTGATTTTAATTTAAAATTAATTTTATATTAATTTTGAATTAAAATTAAAAGAAAATTCAAATTTATTTTTGAATTTCAATTGGACCAAAGAACAAATGATGAACAAGTTTCTTTGAATTTGAAATTCACCATAATTGAGCACCTCCTTTTTGCTAAATCTTCATCATCTTCATGTTATTATCTTCTCCTTGATTGAAGAAGCTTTTGGTTTGCTTTAATTGAAGAAGAAACACATGGATTTTTAAGGATTAATCAAGAATTTTCTGATTCACGTTTTTCAGACCTTTCTCCCATCTCTCTTCAAATTCTCTCTATCAAAGATCACACAATCTGTTCCAAGGCTTGAGGATAGTAGGGAAGACGCTAGAGGTTGTCCACAAAGTGTTTGTGACAAGAGATTGCCCACGGATTAGGAGAATTTTGAGCTACAAAGGTATGAGTTCTTATTCTCTGTTTTTCCAGATTTGAGCATTTTTTTATTTTGAAAAATTGATCAACTTAGAGTGTTCAAAATTCGAAATTGCTTCTGCTTTCTTAATGTACACTCTTTCACAAACGACTCCTCTTCGAGAGGTTGTGAAGACAAGAAGCTCATGATGTGAGCGAGTCTACAGAATCTAGAACCTAAGGCTCTAATACCAACTGCAACGACCCTAAATCTCATAACAAACCTACGTTAGGGAAGTCACTCTGCCACATTGTTCGTGCCGAAATTTCGACAACATAACGACATACCTAGGAGAAAACAAAAAAATTCTAGAAACCTATCAAGTAGAAAACACTTCAAAATATTCAATGAATGCCCAACCCCACCAATCTTCAATCAAAAAATGGGTTGGGCTACAAACAAAATTCCAACACACGATTTCTTAGACAGATGTACAAGGCAACATAATTTAACTAAAGCAAAATGAAAATCAATGACTACGAGGCATCACAGAAAAAGAGAAACACAATGTCGCGCGATTAAGTGAAGTAAGCAATAAAAAAGATAATCTCAAGAAACAAAACTAAGCCTAAGACACGAAAAATAAGGAATCAACAGTCTCACCAGGTTGTCATCGTTGTCGGCTGCCTCAAGGTTTCTTACCTGCAACCAAAAACAACAAGTAGACAGGTGAGTATAAAAATACTCAGTAAGCAGCCCACTCACGTCCAAACAAGCTAACATTCAACCAAAGCTACTATAGTGGCACCTAGGTCTCAACACAAGACAACAGGACCCCGTGTCCGCGCCCGACTCTTCTAACCTCAGTTCTTGGTCTCACAACCCGAGTTTGCGACTAGAAGTGAGAAGATGTAACACTCACTCATGCCTTAGCAATGGGGATTCACCCCTCATGCCATGTACTAGATGGAGGGGCATGTCCGTGCGACTCTCGAGCTCGTCGAAAATCACCCTTGAACTCCCTCGTCTAACAAGCACCGTGGCACTGCTCCTACCCATAGGGATAACGTCCAGGAGCCATCATATTGAGTGGAGGGTCCCTCTCCCTACCACCCATCTCGTAAAGGAGATTCACCCCTCGAGTCGTACTAGATGGAGGGGCACGCCCGTACGACTCTCGAGCTCGTCGTAAATCACCCCTGAACTCCCTCGTCGAACAAGCACCGTGGCACCGCTCCTGCTCATAGGGATAACGTCTTAGAGCCATCATATCCAGTGGAGGGTCTATCTCCATGCCACCCATCTCGTAAAGGGGATTCACCTCTCGAGGAATATACTAGGTGGAGGGGCACGTCCATACGACTCTCGAGCTCGTCGGGAATCACCCTTGAACTCCCTCGTCGAACAAGCACCGTAGCACCGCTCCTGCTCATAGGGATAACATCTAGGAGCCATCATATCGAGTGGAGGGTCTTTCTCCCTGCCACCCATCTCGTAAAGGAGATTCACCCCTCGAGCCATGTACTAGATGGAGGGGCACACCCATACGACTCTTGAGCTCATCGAGAATCACCCCTGAACTCCCTTGTCGACAAGCACCGTAGCATCGCTCCGTCTCATCGGGATAACGTCCCGGAGTCATCATATTGAGTGGAGGATCTCTTTTCCTGCCACCCATCTCGTAAAGGGGGTTCACCCCTCGAGCCATGTACTAGATGGAGGGGCACGCCCGTACGACTTTCGAGCTCGTCAGGAATCACCCTTGAACTCCCTCGCCGAACAAGCACCGTGGCACCGCTCCTGCTCATAGGGATAACGTCATGGAGCCATCATATCGAGTGGAGAGTCTCTCTCCCTGCCACCCATCTCGTAATCTCGTCGGATGGTGGGTCTCTCTCCCAGCCATCCATCTCGTAATCTCGCTAAACCCGAGGCTGGAAACGGACTAGAAAAGTAGGGGCACGAGTCCTAAAACATAGTTCTAAGGTATCCTAGGCTTTACAAGTCCCTGAGTCCAATGCATGCCTAGATACTCCTAAAAGCATTCAACTTGCGACATAATCAAGCTCAATTCAAGCTTATCCTCCCAAGTAACATAGTGCTCACAATGTCCAACAATTTATGAGTCTCGCGATAAGCTAAGCAACTCTAAACATGTTATAGTTTCAAGCAGGATAATCGAGCATAAGATGCAACAACACAACATACGAAGTCCAGAATATTCCAAGCTAGATAAACACGAGCATGAATTTAATCCTAAACAAGCATGCACACTACCAAGGTCCGACAATTCAATACATGTAACTTTTTAACTACGCAAAGTACGCTCGCTTACAAACGTACGTGCAATTCCAAATGACTACTTACATGGATAACGAAGATTTTAACATTAGGGGGGAGGAATGAAGAAGTTGGAAAATAAAATAAAATGGAATGCATCATCATTATCTCATTTTGATCTCTGAATAGATCAATGTGAACTAGAAGTTCAAAAGATAATTCATTTGCAAAATATTGTAAATCAAATGTTAGATGCATTTATAAGTAAGAAGATGACCATGTCACACATATAAGTTACAACTGCTCCATCTAGAATTGAAATCTCAACATAGCAAGTTGTTACAACTAATGAGTCTGTGGCATGCCAGAAGCATAGTTGACTAGTGGGTTCCAAATATAAAAGTTTTCGACAAAGGAAAGTAATCAATAATCAAAATGATCCAATTAAGGATGTAGATGTTCTAGAAGAAATCCTGAATACGACTACTTATAAAAATATTGAAGAAAGTCAAATACTTGAGGATAATAACGAAATTTTTATAAACTATGTCATAATTAATTGGAAAAAAAGATGGAAACAAAATGATATAGTAGTGATTGATAACATTTTTTCTTCGTTGCCCATCATATTATTCATGAAAATGATGATTCTGAAGCAATATCTATCGAAGAATGTCGACATAAAAAGAATTGACTGAAATGGAAAGAAGCAATACATGTAGAATTAAACTTACTTTCAAAACGTGTAGTTTTTAAACTAGTAGTCTAGACACCATACGATGTCAAGCTTGTGGAATGAAAGTGCATATTTCTAAGAAAAAGAAATGAAAAAAATAAAGGCACAAGCTATAAAGCAAGACTTATTGCATAAGGATTCTTGCAAAAACCTGATATTAATTATGACAAGACATATTCTCATGTGGTGGATATAATAAACATGGAGATGTCTAATTAGCATGGTTGTATATGTAAAACTTGACATGTTTCTAATGAATATAATCATAACATATTTATATAGACCTCTAGATAATTGTATTTATATGAAAAATCCTGAAGGATTAAGGACTCCAAAATCATATAATTCAAATGCTAGAGAATTATATTTGGTCAAATTACAGAGATCCTTATATGGATTAAAACAATCCAAACAAATGTGATATAATCGTCTTAGTGAATATTTGTTGAAAAATGGGTATAAAAATTGTTGGGTTTTATGTCCTAAAACTCGTGGTTTGTAAACTGAATGTACATTTTATTTTACAATAAAGATGTTATTAAGGTTTATTCAGTAAATGCGTTATTTAATAATGTGAAATTGTATATTTATAATCCTAATCCAATAAAGAACATTTGACTATATGATGTATACTTGAACTTTATGTGTGACATAAAAATGGATCAAATTCAAGTTATAGCCAGAACGACCTATTATGGATAAGGTTGGGTACCTTATTCTGGAGACACTATGGATGCAACCCACTTTGTAAAATATAAATGATGTGATCCTGAATCATTCATGTGGAGACATGCAAGTGGGGGCGTCGTATGCAATGAGTTTGCTTAAGACTGGACCGCGAAATAGTCACTTAGACTTTATAACTCCCTTCACTGTCTTAACTGACTATCTTTATACGATGATTTATGTAACTCGATCTTAATCCTGAACGTGCTATGAACTCCTGTTTATTCGAGATTATCCTTAGATTTGCTTTGGTGAGAGTGGCCTGAGATTGCCGACTCAATAAGCCTCCCATTTCAGAGATAACACCAGATAGATAGTTGGGAACATAGTCCTGCAAAATGGAATTCTCTCCTATCTACTTTAGGGATTAGTAGATAGGTTGTTCCAAGTGTTGACTCCGAGTCTTGAACAAAGGGCTCACCTCTCTCATTGCCCTGAGAGGGATTCAGTTAGTTGGTTAGACCACAAACCAATTGTTTCATTAGAGGATCAATGGGACTTAAGAAACAAGAAGTAATTACAGAGGTAAAACGGTTTATTCGACCCAGCTGTAATTACGAACGACCTATGAAGGATCGACTTACTAATCATGATTATATCGAGTGGATAGAAATATATCTACAGTGAGGAGAGTGCAGTCACTAGGCTTTTTTGGAGTGTCCCGGTGGTTAACGAATGTTGATTAGCAAGGCTAAAGAGTTTGGTTGGTTAATCTCGTATCGTTGAAGTTCATGTTCTGTAGGTCCATTAGGTCCCCCTTACTAGCTCGATCTAAGCTTTGTAACAATTTGTGAGAAAAGAATTTGAATTGTTCAAATTCAGTTTTGGGAGAAAGCGTTAATTATATGTGATATATTTAACGTGTCATAACTTAATTATGAATTAAACTATGATTAAAAAGAGGTGGACATATTTAAATATGATTTAAATATTAGATCGGTTTATAGCATGAATAGAGATTCATGTTCGAGAAATCGATTTTGAGATCGAGATTGGACAAATTATTTAATTTAATATTTGATATTAAATTAAATTAAAAATTAATTGATTAAATTATTTAAAATAATTAATTAATTAAATTAATTTTAATTTAAAATTAGTTATATATTGATTTTGAATTAAAATTAAGAGAAATTTCAAGTTTTATCTTGAAATCAAATTGCCAACTTGCCTAATTTTAGTCATTCTTAAAATTAGCCAATATTGACCACTTCCTTCTTCAATCATCCTCATCACTCATGTGTTGGCATCTTCACAAAGCTTAATGAAGCTTTATATGAAGGAGATTTGAGAAGATTAGATAGAATTTTGCAGAAAATTCACATAGTTCTCGGTTTTGACCTTTACACACTTTTCTTCCAAATTCTCTCAATCTAGGATCCCAAAACCCGTTCCAAGGTCTGAGGATAATAGGGAAGACATTAGAGGTGGTCTACGAAGTGTTCGTGTTGCAAATCGTCCACCAGGTGAGGAGAATTTGATCTTCAAAATTGAGTTGGAAGGGAATGGATTTCCCGCAGCGGAAGTGCGATGTGAATCGTTGTTGTTCTAATTTTCTTAAAATCAAAAGTATTAACATACATTCTAGATTAAGCATGCTTTTGAGAAGAAAAACAGAAAGTAAAAGTTTGAAAACCTACCTCTTGAAGAACTCTTCTTCGCGTTTCCTTCTCCAGTCATGATCTCTCGATCCAACGATCTTTCCATCACGAACCACGAACCGATCAATCGGACACTTCCACTTGATCTTCTCGGTTGTTCTCGGGAGGATGGGGAGAGTGGTGAGACTCCCTTTGGATTTTGGGTTGGAGAGAATTTGTGAGATTGGAGAGAATTCTAGAGAGAAAACTCTTTTCTCTTTTTTGGTGGATTTCCAAAAAAATGAGATTGTGAGATAAGAAATGTCTTTCAATCCACCTATTTATAATGGTGTGTGGTGGAATTAAAATCTCCACCAATTTACCAAAATACCACAACTATATAATATGCAATTCATATTTGCATATCACATAACATAAGGTATCTCATACCTTATTATACAAATCACATTTGCATAATTGTGGAATTTTAAATTGAATATTATTCAATTTAGTTTCTCTCAAATCAATTTCTCCAAATTAGCCTTAATTAAATAATTAGGCTATACTATAGTTTATTATGAATCTCATTCACATTAAACTATATATTATGTCAATCATATCTCAGGCAAATGACATAAATACCCTTTTAATGAATTTGAACACTTCAAATCCACTCGAAACTGTAAACCCTCATTTAGTCCAATTTGAGCCAATCGATGGACCTAATGGACCTACAGATCATGAGCTCCAATGATACAAGATTAACTGATCAAACTCTTTGACCCGATTAATCAACATTCATTAACTACAGGGACACTCCACCATAGCCCGTACCTGCACTCTCCTCACTGTAGGACAAGTTGTGTTCATCGATATAACCAATGCCCGTTGACCCTTCACAGGTTGTTCGTAGTCATAGTTTGGTCAAATTACCGTTTTACCCCTTTGTCTACCTTTTGCTCCTTAAGTCCCACTGCTTCTCTAATGAACAACTTTGTTGCATGGTCCAACCATAAACATCATACCTCTCGGGCTATTGAGAGGGTGGGCCTCGTTGTCCAAGCCCTGAAGACAACACTTAAGGGAACAACCCCTCTAGTTTTCCTAACTCGGGAACGAGTGAATTCCTTCTTGCGTAGTTAAGTTTCCAACTTCTCACGTGGTTTTTTTCCCAAGAAGATAGGTATATTGGTCGAGCGAAACAGGTCACCCTTACCCGTACTAGTTAAAGGACAGACCCCCGCAGACAAGAGTCCGTAACACGCTCAGGATTAAGGACAAGTCACTAATGGTCATCTACGAAGTTATTAGTCCTATACTGTTAATGGTGTTACATCAGTAGGTCTAATAATTCACGGTTCAGTCTTGTACAATCTCATTGCACATGATGCCCCCACTCGCATGTCAACCACATGAACGAGCTGGATCACTCCGTTTGTATCTAATACAAAACGGGTCGCATCCACAGTGTTACCAGGATGAGGTTCCCAACCCTATCCATATACTGTAGACCGTTCGGGTCAATAACTCGAACGTGATCCTTCCTGTGTGTCCACTACACACCGTTCAAGTTCTCTCAAATATGACCCTGAAGCTTAGTTTATTGGATTAAGTTTATAAAATGTGAGATACAAAGTTTGAATAATAAATAACCTTTATTCATTAAATCAACAAGTATTACAAACTACACGAGATTAGGGCATACACCCCAACAAAGTTTTCTAACTATCTTTTTTTTTCTAGTTTTGAGCATGTTTTTATTTTCCAAAATTGATCAAATTAGAGTGTTCAAGATCCTAAATTGCTTCCGTTTTTTTAATATGGACTCGATAAAAAATAACCCTATAATAACCCTATTTTGTCGATGTGTTTTTATAAAAAAAATCACAGTTATGATTTATAATTATTGTTGTATATGTTGATGATGTGAATATAATTGGAAATCCTGAAAAGCTTCCAAAGACAATAGTCTTAAGAAAGAATTTGAGACGAAAGATCTTGGAAAAACAAAATTTTGTCTTAGTCTGCAAATTGAACATTTAGTGAATGAGATATTCATTCCTCAGTCAACTTATGGAAATAAAATATTTAAAAAGGTTTTACATGGACAAAGTACACTCATTAAACATTCTAATGATAGTTCGATAACTGGAAATGAAAAATGACATATTTCGGCCTCGAGAAGATAATGAAAAACTACTTGGTCTTGAAGAAACATATCTCAGTGCAATAGATACACTTATGTATCTTGCTAATAATACGCGTTTGATATAAATTTTTTAGTAAATTTATTAGTTAGATATAGTTCTTCTCCCACAAAAGACTTGGAACAGAGTTAAACATGTACCATTATCTTTGATGGATAATTGATATGAGTTTATTTTATTCTAATAAACCGAACTTTGATCTAGTTGATATTGCAAATGTTGGATATTTATCTGATCTACATAAAATTAGATCTCAAACGAGTTATTTATTCAGATGTGGAGGAACTACTATATTGTGGTAGTCTGTAAAGCAGACTATTACAACCACCTCAAATCAAGTTGAAGTTAAACTCTTCTACATCCATGATCTTGAACAAAATGGTGAAATCATAGTTCAACAAATTTCTTCAAAAGATAACGTGTCAGACTTATTTATGAATACATTACCCACTGCAACATTCAAGAAGTTGTTACATGACATTGGAATGAGACGGTTCAGAGGTCTCAAGTGATATTTCCGTGAGAAGGAGTAAAAGTACTGCACTATTACTATTTTTCCTTAACTATGAGTTGTTTTCCATTGAGTTTTCCTAAAAGTACTGCATTATTTTTCCTTATCTATGGTTTGTTTTCCATTGAGTTTTCCTAGCAAGGGTTTTTGATATAAGACAGTTGTTGATGTATATAAATAACGTACTCTTTTTCCTTAACTAAGTTTTTTTCTCATTAGATTTTTCCTAGTAAGGTTTTAACGAGACATATTATTTATGTATAATGAATATCAAAAGGGAAATGTTATAAATACACTATTGTTTATCGTAGATATCAATTGGATTACTTGGGGTCTACTCACTTGGATTACTTGGAGCCTACTCAATTGGAACACTATAAATATGTGTAGTATGAAGTTTTATTTAATTTTTTTTATAAAAAAAATTTGACAAATAAAAAATCTATCTACCTTGCTCTCTTTTATCCATTATGTTTCTTAAATTGTTCTGGTTCACAACAACTTTTCTATTTTGTTTGTGCAATTAGAAAGATTTGTTATTGACAATAAAAAAATTTAACACTTTGTGTGGGTTATTATAGTCTGTGAAACATATAATATTATTTAAAATGCAGAGTAGTATAGTCTGGGGTTATAATAGTCTGTGTTTGGGGTGCAAAGTATTTCACTAGTTATTATAACACGGGTTATAATAACCAGTGGGCCAAACAGGCCCTAAAACATTATAACTTTGACTAAAATGGTAGAGATTTAAAATCTTCATCCACACAAAGTGTTAAATTAAAAAAAAATTAAAAATAACAAATAAAAAAACGAATTTAAGTTCCAAATTCTCATTTTGGACTTTTAAGAAGTTAAAGGAGAAAAAAAAATTAATGGTTTTTAGTTCTCTATAAGTTAAAATATCATTTTGGTCCTCGTACTTTAGAACTTATTCTATTTTAGTTCATATCCTTTTAAATAATGTCCAAATTTAATTCTCATACTTTCAATGAATCTTAAAATTAGTCTCTACTGTTAGTATATGGTTAACTTTTTTTAAAAAAAAATAATTTTCATTCCTAAGATATTTTACATTGGTGTTTTTCTTGAATAGGAATTATTATTTTTATTTTATCGAAATCAATAAAAAGTAACTCTAAACTACTAATAAAGACTAATTCTAAGATATATTAAAAGTACATTAACTAAATTTAAACATTTAAAAGTACAAACTCGAATGGAATGAATTCCAAATTATACAGACTAAAATGGTATTTAAATATTTTCTGTTTTTCAAAAAGCACACACATTTATTAAACTTTTTCTTTGTTTTCCAAGAACATTTTTTCGAAACGTTTACAACTTATGAGCCAAAACATTTTTTCGAAACGTATATGCAATTTTTATAAGTTCAATTTTTAAATACAAACAACAAAAAAACAAAACCGTTATTGAACACTTTCATCCTTTCGACTTATTTAATAACTATTTAGTTTTTTATTTTTGATTTTTGAACTATAGATTTTTGTTTTCTACTTTTTACATATGTTTTAAAAAAGCAAGCTAAGTTTTAAAAACTAAAAAAAATAAATGAAATTTTGTTTGATAACCATTTGATTTTTCATTTTTCATTTTTTAAAATTGTGTTTGTTTTTTCACCATTTATCTACAATGGTTTCCATGTTTTTTAAAGAAATATTTAAGTTTCTAGCCAAATTTAAAAAACAAAAACAAGTTTTTGAAAACTACTTTTTTTAGTTTTCAAAACTTGACTTAATTTTTTAAAACATATCTAAAAAGTAGATAAGAAACACGCATGGAAAGAGGTTTTCGTACCGATAACCTATTTTCACGCGCTTTAATAACTGATGATCTGCATTATGAAAATAACGAAATATGACCCATTTTGATGAGGCAATGCACCCAAAATTACTCATAAGGGTAATATGAAGCGATCTTTCCTGTTCACGCTCTCGTACGCGGAAATACTCTCGCTCTCGTTGTCTTGCTCTCGCCAAAAATATAGAGAAAAAAATGACAAGGAAAAAAGTCAGAGAAGAGCTAGAGTAGCAGAAATAAAGAGAGAGCAAGACAGCGAGACCGAGACAGAGGGAGCGAGAGCAAGAACTATAATGCGATTTTTCTTGTTTTTTTTTTCTCCAGAATTTCGAAAACATCATTACTATCAAGAGTGAGAGTGAAACTTGAGCGAGAACGAGTCTTGAACAAGAGCAAGAGAGCTACAACCAGAGTACAATGCCCTTACGGTAATTTGGACGAAATGCACAGTACAAATGGTCATATGTCATTAATTTCAGAACATGGGTCAAATAACATCAATGCGCGTAAAAAATAGTCTTCCATGCAAATTTCTTTGCAACGGGTGAACTCATAGGTGAAAATAATATTTATAGGCTTAATTTTCAAAAACTAAATAGTTATCCAATTGAGTTTTTGTTTTTAAAAAAATATTTTTATTTTGTAGAATTTGACTAAGAATTAAATATTTATTTAAGAAATATGAAAAACAACGTAAAAAAAATGTGAGAAAACAAATTATTTTTAAAAGCCAAAAATCAAAACCCAAATGGCAAATGGCAAATGGCAAATGGCAAATCGAGCCTTCATTTTTCATTTTGAAAAAGTAAAAATCATGGTTGGAAGGAGTAATAGGAAAGAAATTGGTATAAAAAGAGGGGTGAAAAAGTTTTGTCGATAGTTGCAATAGCAAATTTCTACAAGATATTGATAGGCTAAGTAGCTAACAAACAAGTGCCAGACATTCATCATTACACTAAAAAAATATTAATGTTATAGCTTTAGACTTATTTTAAAAAATAAAATTAAAAGAAAAATCAAGCTTATCCTAGAATAGGATATAATGCATCACTTTCTTTCTATGCAACATTCTTCATAAACTCAGTATATGTATGACAATTTAATGAAATGGACAATTTGAGTTGAGAGAAATTCAACATCTCGTATGATCAAAGCTAAGACAACTATCAATTGGCCCCAATTTGACTAATTCTAGAGTAAAAGACATCAAAATTTAGAGCCGAAAGAGATCAAAACCGAGTCATCCAAGCGGAGACCCTTTGTACTCCCTACATTAACGAAAATATTAGAATTTTTATATAAGTATATGTGTTTAAGTCGTATGGTCAATGACTCAATCAATCTTACACACTCCTTAATATTCGAATGTAGAGAACTAAATAATTAACTAGCTAATACAAGATATTAGAGATTTAATTTTACCATAACGGAGTAGATGTCAAAGAGAATATAGATCTTCTAAATAAGTCTTATAATTGGTAATCAATTAACAACTCAACACTACTAAACTTTTTACCAACAATGAGCTCATACCCTAAAAAGATGATGACTTAGACTAGTCCATTATATATATTTATTATTTTAACATCATCCCAAATTTCAAATCAAAGATCACTCACATCTAAGGTTTAAAATGTCAATGTCTCACCTTTATGGAAATATCAATAAAAATATCGATAAAATGTTGATGTCGATGGATATTCTTAAACAATTTATGAAAATAAAATAAAAAAAATATATAAATTAATAAATAAACTTTTTACATTTTTTGTTTTGAGTTCAAAAATATGCGGCGGAGGGATTCAAACCTATAGTCTTTTGATTATAAAGACATAATTTATACTAGTTGAGTTATGTTCTCATTGGCAACGTCTTTACACTTTTTAAATAAGCTAACATCCTCATTATTTATATTGTATTCACGTTAGTAACATTTTGTAGCTATTTCTTTTTTTACGTTTTAATTTTTTTTTTTACAATATAATAGAAATGTTGCTTAATCCATGAATATGTAAAAATATCGATCAAAATTTAATACCATATCACATGGTAATTTCCCTTGGCCAATCTCAATTTGACTAAGGATTCTAAGTTAGAAGAATTATGTCAACTCAATTTCTAGTTGGATCACACAGAACTAATCATTGCAATGATGGCTCAGCAGTAGATGAAACAATAATGAAGGTTGATAGCTCTAATAAAGAGTTTATTGAATTAGGAAAAAGTCTTGAAAGATAAGCCCTTTGTCTCAAAAGACCAAAGGTTTAAGTGGACTCTTCTTAATTTCCTACCTCAAATAACTTGAAGAGAGACCCCAAATTTGTAATGTACTCCAAGAGATCTATGAAGGGCGCCATGAATGCCAACTAAAGATGAAGAGGAACAAAATAATTTTTAAAAGGTAACTAACTAGAAGTTTGTGAAATTAGGGTTTTAAATGTTTATCGATATATTTGTCAATTGGAGGGCTCAACCATCGATATTTTTTATATCTCGTATAAATATTAATGAGACATAAAAAAATATTATCAATTAGTCACTAGTACTGATAGTCGTTAGATTATATTATTCAAATTCGATTAGATTTAGTTTAGATTTGTCATTTGAATTAGTTTTAAATTAAGTTGTTTAGATTTGCTTATTTCGAATTTGTTATTAGATTTACTTTTATTACTATAAATAGGTTTTGTATTTCCGAAACACAATTTATATCCATGAAAGCCTAAAGTTTTGCATTTTCTCTTTCTCCTAAAAATCTCATCTCTAAATTTATCATGGTATAGAACCTTAAGAATTTCTTTCATGAAATTCTGAAGGTTGTTGCGGTTCCATTAATATAGAGGTCTTTCATGAAATTCTGAAGGTTTGTTGCGGTTCCATTAATATAGAGGAGGAAGAAAATAAAGAAGTTCATGAGGGAAGATGAAGAAGATGATGAAGATCTAGAAAATTTGGAATTAAAATTTACATAGATAGGCATTTGGATTTTAAATTGGCTGCTTCGACATCAACATTTGGAGTTTGCAATTTTTTTTTAAAAAAAGGTAAAATACCTTTTTGGTCCCTTTGTATTTAGTTTCGTTTTAGTGTCTCAGTTTTCAAACTTCACAATTTAGCTACTGAGTTTTGCATTTATTACATTGTTGGTCCTTCTATCTAATTTTCCATTTTTCCCTAGACACCTATTTTTATATATGTAGTAAATTATTTTATTAATATTTAATTATATTTTATTTAAATTTTATTTTTTATTCGACGAAATACTTTTTTAATCTCCCAAATAGAAGGATTAAAGTGTAACTAAATGCAAAACTTGAGGGTAAATTTGAGATTAAAAAAAGTATTTTGTCAAATAAAAAATAAATTTTATATTAAATATAATTGAATATTAATAAAAATAATTTATTATATATAAAAAAATAGGTGTCACGTCAACTTTCTACTAATGGAAAATTCGATAGAAGGATCAAAAGTATAACTAAATGCAAAACTCAGGAGCTAAATTGTTAGTTTGAAAACTAAGAAACTAAAAGGAAATTAAACAAAAAGGTATTTGCCCATAAAAAAAGGTCTGAATGCATCTGAATCTGTATCTACATCTATTTTGGCATTTGAATCTACATCTTTTTTTGCATATAATTCTGCATCTAAATCTGTATTGGTAGCTGGAATTTGGCAATTTCATTATCAGTTGGAATTCGTAGCATTAACATCGACATTGGTTAGAATTTACATCAAGAATTTGACAATCGCACTGGTAGTTATTTGGCAATCATATTTGGTAGTTGGTATTCACAGTAAAATTTTATTGGTAGTTGGTATTCACAGTAAAATTTTATTTGCATTGATATCGCTGGTTTAGATTTTTATTTAGAATAATTTTAATATAAATAGGTTTTTAGGTTTGTATCTTATAAACACAATTCATATCGCCTAAAGTTTTGCACTTTCTCATAACTCCCACCTCTAAATTTATCAATAGTATAATTTATGACTCATTTAGGAAGGTAGAAAGACTTATTTTTAATTGAAATATTTTTTAAAAAAACAATCTTGGTTTACAGAATCTCTATCAATATGGATATGTGTCTGTGAAACTGAGATATGGATATATCTCCTTTAATAGCAATATTATCCTAGTATTAGAATTATAAAAGTGTTGAATATACAATACCCATTCAAGATAGGTCTAAGACATCTATCTATGGCCAAAGTTATAATTTGGAGCAATGAGCTAACTATCTATGGACTCTTCTAGCATTTACACTTGAAGAAACCCTCCATGGTCTAATTTAACTCTTCTAAAGAAGAAGATGTGACAATGATCACATGCAATCCTTGCATAATGCTTATCATTTGAAAAATAATCAATCAAAACATGTCTTTGTTTATACGTGTGTGAGACAAGAAAATCTCAATCAAATATTTGCTACACGCCTAAAGATCATGTGACTCACCATTTTCTCGATTTGGATAAGGAACTTCACTGGCATACATGCTCACCATTCAATAGAATCTATGTTAGTTCATAACTCTATCTTTCACCTGAGTTCTAGCTCGTTAGAATTTTCTCGCTTAAAGAAATCTCACCATTATAAAGATTAGTAGATGTCAAATAATTTAGTCAATAGGTAAGGCTTTCTTGCCCATTTAAGGTAAAATATTTCTTGTACAAATTATTAGAATTAGTTTTACTAATTCTCACAACCTCTCTACCATCATCCACCTAATTTGATTACTTAGCTATAAACTCCTCCAATGTCTATTATTTAGCATAGTAAATCACTATTAGATTCAACTTTTTTATCATCTATACAATAAATGTATAGGTCATAGCCAACAAACAAAATCAAACTTGATTTAGGGTTTTCATTCATGATTCAAAGTCTATTTATTTTCACTTGTAATTTTGTTGAAAAATGATGGGACAAAGAGAGATTCTGTCCATAGATTGTTCTTTGAATTATCACATTGCAACAGATAAAAAGAAAGACTATTCATTTTTGTTAGGTGTTGATCAGGTAAATAATTCTTAACTACCCCCTACTTTTTGAGCTTGAAGACTTTAACTTTGATTAATAAAACTCATCACATGATGTCTAGGAATAGGAAAACCAGAAAAAGAAACTCAAACAGAAATAAAAGAAAATATGCCAGCTAAATTTCCAAGCAATCATTTAATAAGAATTTCAATTTGTTTGCCATTCTCCAACTAAATCTTAAATTTTACTATACCATTTCATCTCTTCAAGTTAGAAGGTTTGATTTTCTTCAAATACTATTTGTTTAGGTAAAATAAGATTAATTCTTTTCCACCTCATATTATCATATTATCATATTAATTAGTTGGTAAACCAATAAATAAATAACAAGTGCAGTCAAAACATTATTTATTACCTCGGTAAAGATTAGAGATTTCAATCCTACCTTAATGAAATTATTAAATATAAAACTAAAAAAAGTATGTAAATTTATCTTTAGAATAAGAAAATTATTAAATAAAAAAAGTCTATTTAGTCTCAAAGTTTCAAATTTTCACTTCCGTGGAAGGAATTAGGAAATACTCCCTTTTTTATCTTTGAAGTTGGGTTCTATTATTAATTTAATAAAAGAATGATCTGGCATATTTTATTATTAAGATACACCCTAATATTAGAAAATAATGAAATAGTCTTCCTCTCATTCTTCATTAATGTGCAAGTTAAAAAGATTGATTTTATTTGATGTTTTTTCGACGTGTAAACTTGTTGGATAATAACTTTTAGATCTAAATCTTGTTTTACATTGTAAGCTCTCAATTTCATTTTAGTTCTTAAATTTTTAAAGATTTTGTTTTGGCACTCAAATTTTACCTAAAATATCATATTAAATGTTTTCTTACATTTTAAATATCTTAGACATGCGTGATTTGATAATCACTTTTTTTTTTTTTTTTGAGTTTTAAAAATTATGGTTATGAATACTACCTCCATCTATAAGTTTTCAAGTTTTCTTATCTACCTTCTATAATATTTTCAAAAATCAAGTCAAAACTAGAAAAAGTAGTTTTTGTTTTTGGAAATTTCTTGAAAGCCTAATGTTTCTTTAAGAAATATAGAATTATTGTAGAAAAATTGTGAGAAAGCAAATACAATTTTTCATAAACTAAAAATAAAAAACCAAATGGTTATTAAACGGATCGGAACCAAGTTAATTTTTTTTTATACATGGAATCCAAGTTAATTATACTTTATAGTATATATATATTGTGACATGTGTGTCCTTTAGAGCATAAGATGGAATGAGACATGATTATCAAGATTTAACCCCATTCTTTATCTTTGAACTAAATAAATAAATCTTTATCTGCAAAATAAAATGTTTATGCAATTATAGAACCTTAATTGTTTAGATTATATCTAGGAAAAGATGTTCCTCTATGTTATCTTCATTTTACTGATCATAAAAGTAAAAGAAAAAAAATAATAAACAAAAAATAAAAGAAAAGAAAAGGTTTGGTTTATAAAAAATCAACCACTGGTAATGGTTGGGGTTGATTTATTGCATTTGCTTGTAAGGAAAGAAAAGTAACTTCTTTTTTTTTTTTTTTAATCTTTTATTATTATTATTATTATTTAGATAGGAAAAGAAAAGCAACTTACCCATATACAATACTTTACTCTGTATTAACAATATAATAATACTTTGAGAAATTCTACTTTAATTCCGAACTTTCATTTAAGAAAAAAAAAACAGATCATAATAATGATAATTCCTACTAAAAAATTTCCATATTTCATTTTATTAGATTATTTTGTCTAATTATTTTTTTGCGTATTTATCTCATTTGAATTCTGATATAAAATTTCTCTGTCTATGGAAAGATTAGCCTTCTACCTTATTTATTAATTAGTCTCAATTTTTCTGTCTAAATCCACGATACCATCCTCATATTCGTAGTTTAAAAATATTAATTCACATTAAATTTTTGTTCAACAATAGTTTTGTTATGCCCCCACAAACTAACACGGATACTTTTTTGTCCTCACTAACATGCATCCTCCTTAAGAAATTCTCAAAAGGTCACCCAATATAAGATTATTCCGAATCAAACGCACTTAATTTTAGAGTTCCTATGATTGAGCCACCGAAAAAGAATGTGTACTTTGTTAGTATAGGTAGTAGCTATCAATTCTTTTAAACATTTCTCAAGTATACTTTCATATTCTCATGGACACTCTCATCCAAATGTAGACTTAGTTCATTCATGTACCCCTCGGGCACCATACTTTCATATTCTTAGAATCCCTCTCATTTAGATGTGGGATTGGTTCATTTATGTACCCCTTTTCCTCGGACATCATAAATTTTAATAATAATAAAACTTAATTATATATATACATACTGATTATCAAAATTGATGGCTAGATGACCCGCCATTACTGAATTAAAAAATAAAACAATAACAACAAACACTACGAAAACCTAAAAATACATTTCATCAAAATAGAACTTCCAATGCCAAGACTTAAACATTACTCAACTATCCAAGCATTAGTAACTTCTCTCCAAAGTTGTAGGCAGATATGTTCTATAAAATTTAGAGTATGTTTGGGCATTGATTTTTAAGACTACAAAAGTAATTTTAAAAGAATTTTAACAGTTCTTTTAGTACAATTGGAGGTAGGGAATTCAACCACAGATCTCGTGATTGTTAACACATTCTTATGTCAGTTGAATTATGCTTTTTTACCAAATTTTAACTGTTTTTAGTCTTTGGTAAACGTGGTTATTAATTAATTTTAATAAAAAGTACTTTTTTTAATTACTTTGATTTGCAAAATCCAAGTAAGAGTAACTTTTTAAATTAGTTTTCTTAAGAATCTGGTGGATCTTCTAACTATTTACCTTCCATTGAGACATGATTCACCATTAATACTCACTTCTTTATTTTAAATTTAATTTTTTCTTCTAATATCATATTTTAATTAATTGAATTTATTTTTTCTTACTTTTTTTTATTTAAATTGAAATAAAAACTTTTCAATATAACTTTTTTACCCTTGTTCTTCTTATCAAAATATAAAAATATTTAAACTAAACACAATATTGTAATTTAAATCATATGAAATTTAAACTAATTATCTGATAAAAACATTGAAATTATAGTATCAACGTAACATTATGCATGATTGAAATAGTACCTATTTTGGTTATTATAGTTAAATTGCAAGAGTTTAATACAACAATCTCAAACTACCTTAAACACCAAAATTTAGTAGGGTAGGGTAGAAAGTAAAATGAAAAATGATTTTATTTAAATTACAAACTTGCTCCTAATGGTTTGGACATGCATAGTTCAATTTAGTTTCAATAGTTTCAAAACTTTCGATTTTATCTTTATAATTTGAACTTAGTTTCAATTTGGTCTATATGGAGTTTAAAAGTATTAATTTAGTCCCTAGGTTAAACATCACAAATCATTTCTAAATTATTTTTTATCCACAAGACTCAATGCAATAGATGACTAACACAATTATCCAAATAAACAAAAACATAAGCTCAATCTCCTTATAAAAACATAAATAAATAAATAAATAAATAAAAACCTTATTATCACATAAATAACTCTGTGAATATTGGTGATAACAAGAACTATTGAAGAGGTTTCATCGAACCACAATAACCAACTTTAAACTTTTAAACTTATAGAGACCCAAGACCAAATTGAAACGACAATCAAACTATAGGAACAAGAAATGTAATTTTTAACCAAAATTTTTCGGCAAAGAATTTTTTTTTTTTTTTTTTTGGAGTTCAACAACGTAGGAGTGGGAGATTCGAACATCTAACCTGAGACATATTCACTTTAACAATAAAGAGTTATTTGTTGAAGTTAATGAGTGGTGATTTGCTGGCAGGATATTTAAATATATCCCCAGAAAGAGAGAAAAAAAAAAGAGTTGAATTTATATTTATATATTACATTTTATTATTATTATTAATAATAAATATTGGAAGGGATAGATGCCTTACAGAACAGCTTCCTCTAAGATAGCTGGAAGAGATGCCCTTACCCCCACTATGCCCCCACCTTCTTTTGTATTTACAGCCTAACAGCTACTTCCACCATTCTCTCTCCTCTTTCTCTCTCTAAATTCACATTTATAATTATTTTCATTTATAATCTTATAAACTCTTTAATATATATATTTGGATAGGATACAATGAAGTGTATAGTAACAAATACCCATAATGTTTTTACAACCCAATCACATGCCTCAATGTCATTGGTAGTTGAATATTTAAGTCAACTTTTTCACCATGGTTGACTACTACTATTACTACTCTATGCTCTTTATTGCCTTGTCTTTTTTTTTTTTATTATTATAATTTTTTACAAAAGTTGGAACAACCACATTGGATCTCACACACCCACTTACAAACTTGTAATCATCATGTTTGCTTATGTTTTTTCTCTCATCTACTTTTTTTTCATGAAGGTTTGAATCTTACTTTTTAACTAATTAGAAGTACTTTTTTTTTTAATTATTATATTTCAAAATGTTTGGTTATGTGATTGAGAGTGATTTAAAAAAAAAAAAAAAATTGTATGAAGAGTGAGTTTGAGAGGACTTTTAGGGTTTGTTTGGTATGTAATCCAAATTCTGTTTTATGTTTTCGAAAATTGTTTTCGAATTCTGTGATTTAAATAGTAGAAATTCTGAAAACAACATTTTTATATTTTCATTGTATCCAGATTCTGAATTTAAAAATTTAAAATGCAGAATAATATTTTTTAAAAAAAAGATAAAAATCTTAATAAATACAATATTTCATGTTATAAACTCAATTTACTTTTGTTAAATTAAAATATGTATAATATAACATATTATAAATTATATAATATTATATTATAAAAATTATCTTCATAAATTAATTAATAATGACTTATATTCAATCTACTAATTAGTTGTTTAAAGTTTGTACTATAACATACACACTTTAAACAACTATTTAGAATGAAATCAAATTTCTAAATCTTCTACCAAACACATATCTGAAAACATGAAATACAACTTTGTTTTCATTCAATCCCTTATTTTCAAATTTCTGTTTTCAAATTACTTACCAAACATGCCCTTAAGAATTTATGATTTTTCATACATAATACTTTTAATTAATGGGAAGAATTTTGGATATTTTTCATTTAAAGGGAGTACTTTTTTAAATACAATTATAGAATAAATGTGTTTCAATGAAATATATGGGTTTCCGAAATACGATTTTAACCCTATTTAAATATGTATGGATTGTTGAATTTTTAGGATGGAATTAGGGTTTTCTACATCAAAAGTATTTTTTACCAAAAAAAGAAGAGAGAGAATATGATCAAATTTGTGTATAAGCTAAGCTAAGGTTTCACATTAAATCCTACCAATTAAAAGCATCCAATTGGTCTTTATCACATGAAGCATCAAGGGTTTGAACTTATAGGTGGTTAATTCTCAAAAAAAAAAAAAAAAAAAAAAAAATTACCCCAGTATGTAACACACCATGGTCCACCATACCAGTGGAGAGATAAAGAGAGAGAGAGAGAGTCAATTTTCAAGTTTTTGTTAATAAATATTCAAAAGCTTCAACTTGTCAAGTTGTTGATCTTTAGAAGCCTTGAAAATTAAAATTAAAATAAAAATAAAAAAAAAAAACTCATAATAAAAGTTGGGCATAAATGCTGAATCTGAGGTTGATATCCTTTGCTTGCATCATAACTTAGAATACCAACTATTTATTCATTTACATTTTCACTCAAATACAAGTAACTTTAGAGAAGAAACCACCCTATTTTTTAAAGCATATACTTTCAATCAAAGATCATAGATTCGAATCTTCATATCTTTTCTATTGTTAAACTAAAAAAAACAACACTACTTTTAGAAGAAACACTAATAAAAAACTTTAGAATAATGTAGAAATTAAAAATGTAATGTAGCGTATAGATATATATATATATAGAAATCAACATGAACAATAATAATATCGTATCTTTAAAAGTGGTCGTAGGTTCGAGTCTCCATTTAAGAAGATTAATTTGAAATATTAGAAGAATGAAAAAAAAAAAAAAGAGAAATAGAGAGAAGGGAGGGTTTAAGATGGAGACAAAAGGTTTAGTTCACATGGGGTTGGGCATGTGATGTGAATGTCACTTACATCTTCTGTCTGTCTACCATGTGGATTAACCCCTTATTCATCTGGCACCAGCTCACCCACCCCACCAAGTTGATTCTCTCTCTCTTATTTCATCTTTTTTTTTTTTTTTATATAAACTTTACCCCCCATTTTTCATCTAATTTTCTTTAGGCAAATTGCCTTTAACCTCAAAAACTCCTAGGTTGGCATTGACACCACAAATTAACTCCCCCATCAGCCCACAAGTGAAAAAAAATTATTTTTTAAAATTTCTTTTTGATAATCTTACCCACTATATTTTTTAGCCTTCTTTCATAATTTTTTTTGTAGAAGTGAAAATTTGATTGTTGTAGTCTTAACGGATTTAAACAATGCTCGTGTTGGTATAAAAAAAATTAAGGGTTGAGTTTGAGTTTGAATTTTCAACTCTATACTATTTTCTTTCCTTTTTTTGGGGATGGTTAAGGGTGGGGAAATTTTGTCCATAAATTAATTTTTTAATTACATATTAGGAAATTATTTTGTATATATATATATATATATTTTTTTTTTTCATTATCAATGACATGACATCACATGTATGAAAACAAGACTCCACTTAACACAAGGTTAATTATGCAATCAGAAATTCACAAGCCATTATAATGATTGTTCATTTTTTTAATTGCTTAAGCAACCGTGTGACGTATATATATATATATCTTGTTGGATTTGTATTTTATTTTTAGTTTTGTTTCAATAATGTAAATTTGTTTATTGATGTTTTCTTTATTATTCATAATTTACGTGTTAATTTAAGGAAAAAGAAGTTTCAATCAGCTGATTTTTGTATTTGAAATTTAACTCAATTGAAAAAGTAACTTTAAAAAGTTGAAACAAAAAATAAAAAAAAAAATGAGTGAAGAACTTTATCTTTTAGAGAGAAAAAAAAATCAAATTGTTATCAAATAAGTCACAAACTTGCTCACGTTTTTATTTGTGATTTTGAAATGACTTTTGAAACTAATATTTTTAAGTAAAGAACATTTTCTACAGGTGATTTTAGGGGAGAAAACTAATCAAGTACTTTTAAAAAGCGCCTTTGGTTTTAGAATAAGTATGGAAAAAGGTTTATGGTGCTTTCAAGGTAAGCACTTTTTTCACAAGTATTTTTTAAAATTCTCAAATTTATTTCTTTAATTAATCATGTAACAAAACACTACAAAAATGTCAAACAGTGATTAAATTAGCTAAAAGAGCCTTTCAAATGTCATACCAAAATTACCCCTAATTGGTTAAAAGAGCACTTTTTTTACTATTCTAAAAGTAATGTCAAAATTCCCCTTCAAAAGATGATTTTGAATGTTACTTAGTGAAGTTACATTAAATTACAACTTAAATTGTACTTTACTTAAAAGGGTGTGTTGTGTGTGGGGAAAGAAAGAGTAAATTGGAAGGCTCATCAAAAGCATGTGCTGTGGATTTCTTGCATTAATAGTGTTTTTAATGCTGAATTATCACTTTTCACATTATTAAGTTTTTTTTTAAAAATATATATATATATATCTAAAAAAAAGAAAAACACATACACATTGGATTGCTGCAAATTCTGTACATCATTGGAACATGAGAGCATGTGCTTATCAAGTGAGCTTTTTCTGTGTAAATATGCCTAATTTAAAACCTTAAATTCTAAATTAATCATAAAGCTTATAAGCTTAATCAGATAATCAAGTGGAATGATTATTCACAAACTTAAAAAGAAGAAAAAGAAGTACAAAGTTAATTAAGAAGAGGTACAATTAGTATATGGGCCCCCATGTGGGCCCAAACAAAGCACTCAACCAAACAAAAAAAAAGCCCATTTTCAGCAAGTAAAGGGTGGAGGCCCCCCATGTGCCCACACAACATCAACTTAAAATGGGAAAAGGAAAGTACCAACTTAAAATTTAAAATAAAGAATAAAATTTTGTAATTTTTTTTTTTAAATCATAAAAAAAAAAAAAATTAAAAAAAAAAACCCATGTTCCTTTCTTTGATGTCAACTTCTCTGCTTTTGCTGTGTGTTACTGATGTCCACATCTCTGACGTTGAGAGACGCAAATGGATAACAGGATAAGCCTTTGCCCATGGATTTTCAAAAAGCTTGTTTGGTAACACTGTTTCGGATCATCCAAACGGACCACAAGGGCCAAAATCATAACCCCTCTAAATTCCGTTTGAAATGACCAAAATCATTTTTCTCATGTCTCCTTCAATAATAATTTTGGTAATTCCAAAATCACTTTCGAACATGCCCTTACCCTGCTCAATTCCACCTTGGGATTAAACTTACCCACCACAGCAAACAGAATGACTTTGATCTATACATCCTCTAAACCCACCATTTCCCTTTTTTCCCATGCTTTTTTTCCTCTCCATTTGCTCTTCCTTTCATTCTTTTTAATGATTCAGTTGGGCCTCCATCTGGGCCACATGGCCCATGGGCCTACATCAAAGACCAACCCTCTTTTGATGCATCATTGTTTTGTGTGTGGTTGTTGTGTACAAGCACTCATTCTGTACTTTGTGTTTTCCAATTTGATCTTCTAATATCAGGCCCAGAGTTCTTTTGATCAAGGTGATGGAGACTTCAGTCAGACAAGAGGAATATTTGGTTCATATATGACTTTGGAATAAGTTCTTGAGAAATGGGAGTTGAGTGAACCCAGAAAAAGAAAGAATCAAATCATGGAACAAAACTTGCAATTATTATACCAACTTTTGTTCTATGTTCATGTCAGTTCCTTGTGAAGATAGAGGATCTGTCTGTCCTTGTGAATTAGAAGCAAGTCCTCTTGCAAATTGTTAATCCATCTGATTTTTCTTCATCTTTCATTGTCTACAATGATTTAGCTCTTGGCTGATAATGATATTAACTAGTGGAAGAGGAAGAGAGAGACAGAGAGAGATGGAAATTAGGTGGTCTCAAAACAAGAATATATGTCACATAAAAGTTTAGGGACCATATTGCTGAGATATTTTAGATTGAGCATTGGCTAACAAGTATCTGCAAAATGAATAAGACTACAGAGGGACACCAGATAGCTAAGAGAAATACAAGGAGACTAGTTGTTCATACCGTCGCTGTCGTAACTTTATGTGGCTAAGCGCTGGTAGCAGTGCCATTATGAGCAGCAAACAAAGCTTTCTTCTAACTAGCACGTTTGACTCTAGATATGTTTGAGTTTGACTGCAGCTTACGAACAAAGGAGGAGATTTTTCTGTCCACATGTTCGATGAGAAAATGAATCTTGAAAATGGAGCTTGCTAATTGAGGGCAACAGCCTTTCCTTTTCTCTTCAGTTGTGATGCCATGTGTTCGTTCTCGAGTCTAATCCTCTCATTTTCCAACTTCAACTTTTCTAACTCCCGGTCTCGTTTCTTGTTAAATCTTTCCCACTTGAAACGTTGTTTCTCCAATTCCAACCTCTCAATTTGGATTTGAAGCCTTTTCTCTTCTAACTGAATAGAACGGGACTCGATCCATAGCTTTTGTGACTGAGAAATTCTATCGGCTTCGTGTAGAACTTGATTTGTTACAACACGAGCAACTTCTGGTTGACAGTGAGAACTATTGTTGAAGTCATTAGAACTCAAGGAATGCCTTGAGTTGCCTTCTTCATAGCCAAGGCCTTGTCTCACCCTCTTTGTGGAGCCTCCAGTAGCCCCATACAGACCCCGATTACTCTCATGCAAAGTATATTTCTCCTCAAAATAGCCACAAGCATCCGTTTCCATATCATGATCGTCGTCATCAAAATCATCGTGTCGGAGCTTCCTAAGATCATCATTTTCACAATCAATTCTATTTCTGAGAACAACCTGTAAAGAATGTAGCAATTCCGGATCATGAGGCAAATGCAATCTATTGCCATTATGATAAGAACACATCTCTTCATAGAACAGATGCTTGGAGTTTAGAATTTTCCTAACATCATCCTTTTCATTTGCCGTTAGATAATCTATCCTGTCCAAAAGCACGGGGTTCTCGACAACTTGGCAGGATGTGCCCGTACCAAGCATATCATTTAGTCTTTTATACCTTTTATTGAGGTCATTAAATTTATCCTCACATTGCTGGGGCGAAACATGATAACCCCGCTCGGCCATTACCTTCGAAACGGATTTCCACTTGCCCTTCTTCTGTAAAACTGCAAGTCTCCTTCTCCCTAAGCTTCCACATCCTGAAGCAGAATCCTCTCCCATATAAGATATAACAGTAATCAAAAGCTTCACCATCGTTTCTGTCCACTTCACACGCTGCCACTGCAATCCATTCTTCCCTTTATGAGCTTCATTATAACCATCAATCCCCTCCTCACTAAAGCTCGGTTCATCTTCATCGCTCATCGAATTGTTGCCCCTCTCCCCTTTACCATAATCTGCAAGTCTAATACGGTGATCACTCTGTTGCATGCTCCCCATTGTCAATGGAAAACTGCCATGAACTGAAGATCGAGCTGAAGAGTGCTGGTGACTACAATCATGATATTGTTGGCATAAGTTGAGGGAATATGGTCCCTGTTGATGATGAACCCCCATAGATCCTTCCAAGTCAACACCCCCGTACTAAACCCTGCCCGGAATCATCCCTCGTTTGGATAAACTGGATTCCATTACTCTCCACACCCCAATTTCAGAATGTCCTCAAATACTTCATACTCACCCCCCCCCCCCCCCCCCAATTTATGCCCTGTTTGGATCCAAATGAAGCACAATAGTTCTTATTTACCCGTAATATTGAATTGCAGATTCCTTGAAGCCTTCAATCAACCAAATCCAGTAATCTAAACCCTCAACCAGGCAAGTTCAATCCCCCAAGAACATCAATCAACCCAAACAGAAACCCATTTCCTAAATTCAATACCAAACAAAAGATTTCAAACACTACACAAATTCCACAACCGCATTGGAATGAACATAATGAATCAAAACTAATATAAACATTACAAAAGAAACCCCTAAAGGAAATCAGATTAAACAACGTACAAAATCAGGCAAGCCAGTTCGAAATCTAACCAAAATCCTCGCACTCGAAGAACATCAGAAATTAAAACAAACAAACAAATGCCAATAGGGTTCAAATCCATTACCTGAAATGCGGCGAAGAACTCGAATTGGAAAAAGGGCAGTTGGCTAAAATCAGTGTGTTTGCACATCCGTTTCTGTTACAGTATGACGACTGTGGAAGACGAAGAACCCCAAATAAAAAAAATATAAAAAAATAATAAAAAACTGTGAACAAATTCAATGAAGGGAACACAAACACATTATAGATGATTAATTTAATGGCCCATTCGCCAACGAAATGAGCATAATGGTAATACGGGAAATTAATATGATATGATAAATCATAAATATCCATATTTGGATTCGGCCGAATTATTGGAGTCTCTGTAATTTTTCAACTACAAGTAGGCAGTTCATGAGTCTTTTCCTCTTTGTTATTATTGTTGTTATATCATTCTTGTGATTTGACTATGATATAAAAATTTATTGTTTTCAAATGTTAATATTCAATCATAAAAATTTCAACAAAAGTTGAGACCTTTGATCAATTTTTGGATTCTTTTTGCCTTTTTGACATAGAGGCCATTGTTTTGTTTGTATGTTGCATGTGATTACTCATATCTTAGGAACTTTCAGTGTCGAGAAATTTGATTGAAAAAAAAAATGTTTGAGAAATCTGAAAGTTTTAGTAGATGATTTGAAATTTAGTTTTAAAATTTTTTATGGGTTTCTAATAAACAAAATTCTTTAATATAAATTTTTCAACTTTCAATTTTATGTTTAAAAGGTTATTTGATATATTTACCAACATAGCGTAGTTCAACTGGCAAAAAAATATTTGACTTCCATCAAGAGTTTGTTAAAAAAAAGGTCATTGATATATTCAACCTTTTTTTAAAAAAAATTAATAGATCTATTATTAAGTTTTATGTAGGGTTCTAAACATTCAATTTTCAGTCAAATAGGTCCATAAATTTTTTAAAATTTTGAATTGACCGATAATTTATTCGACACAAAATTGAAAGTGTAGGGACCTATTAGACACAAAATTTTGTTAATCTTGGATTGACCTATTGGCTTGTTGATCTTGATCAAACTATTGTTTCATTGATCTAGCCTATTTGATGATCTTCGTTCGACCTGTCAACTTGTTGATCTTGAATCGGCATGTTGGTTTGTTAATCTTCTTAAAGTCTTTCAATCGTTGAATATTCTGACTTCTAAATTTGAATTCTCTAGACTAAACTTGAAACTTCTAAATTCTGACTTTTTGAGACTCTATTGTTGAATGCTTTGGATTCTACCTCTTTTGAATCTCTAAATTTGAATTCGGATTCTTGGAGCTTTTTACTTTTAGGTTTGGCGGAATGTTTTGAATTCTGACTCTTCTAAATATGTCTAAATTAATAGAAGGGTAACCTGCTCTATTTATAGAGTTTAGTGGATCTTATATGGACTTGGGCTTGGAGTTGGTTGACTTTGAGCCCAATTTTTGGACTTAGGTTATTTATGTTTAATCAAATTTTGTAATAGACTTGGATTATTTTAAATTGGCTCAGGTTTCTTTTTAATGACTTTAGACTAGACTAGTTTCAGATCTAATTGCCATGTGGCATAATTTGATTGGATTGTCTTAAGTTATTGAATGGATCAATAGGACACGTGACATTATTTGATTTATCAACTTTTCATGTCTTTTAATTTAATTTGAGGACATGCATAAATATGTAATTGGTCCCAAATTTATTTTATCATTATTTTATATTAATGGCGTGACAATTTGTGATTAGCCAAAATTTCTCATTCAAAAAATGTCTATTTTTCGAGATTTATATATGAGTGTGTGGTGGATGGATCTTGAAAAATATAATTTAGAATCAAAACATATGATGATTTAGACTTCATTTATCGTGTCAATTTCATCAAAATATGAATTTAATTTAAAATTTTGATTTTTTTTATCTGACACGCTTCTTATGTCAATTAATCAAAATATGAATTTTGGCCAAATTTTTAGTTTCTTGTTTGGCAACAAACTTTAATTTGAAATTTTTTTCCAAAATTTTGACTTCGAATAGAATTTAGATATTATCTGAATCTTGGCTTGAATTTGGAATATAATTTTCAATTTGAATCTTACTCAAATTTTTCCAAAAAGTATAAACAAATTTTGATTTGAGGAATGTTGTTAAAATTATATGGGTTTGACTTAAATTTGGAATGAAATTTGAATTTGAGACTTACTCAAATTTTGATTCAGGAGAAAATTTGAAGTATACCCAAATTTTGATTTAAGAAAATTTGCTAAAATTAGATGGATCTTGGCTTGAATTTGAAATGGATCGAATTTGGAATTGAGACTCACTCAAATTTATTATTTGGGAGAAAATTTGAATATACCTAAATTTTGATTTGAGAATTTTTTTTCAAAATTATATGGATCTTGAATTTGAGATGAGATTTGGATTTGAGGCTTACTCAAATTTTTATTTGGGAAAACTTTTGAAGTATATCAAACCATGACAAAATTTTGATATCCAACCTTTTTGTCAAATAATGGAAATATTTGATTTTAACAAATATTTTTATTCTTGTATTTAAGTCAAAATTTCGCTCACATAAATTTGAAGGTAGATTTTTTTTTTTTTTTTTTATAAAAACAATAGTAGAAGATTCCTAAATTTTGCTTGCCAATTTTATTTGATTAGACCTTTTTTTTGCCAAAATCAAAACTCTCCTTGTATGTTTTTGAAGGAGTGCATATTAAGAAAATGGAAACAATATAGGATGTTCAATATTCTAATTTGATCAATTTTACAAAATAAAAAACATGTTCAAAACTGGAAAAAACAGAGAGTTAGAAAACTAACATTTGAAGATCAAATTCTCCAAATCTGTGAGCTAATTCTGATCACGAACACTTCGTGAACCATAAGAGTTTTCCCTACTATCCTCAGGCCTTGGAACGGATTGTGGGATCCAAAGTTGAGAGAACTTGGGAGAGAAAAGGAGAAAGGTTCAAAACCAAGAAAATCAGAATTTTCTGCAAAATACTCCAACACGATGTTTTAGAGAAAGGAGAAAGGTTCAAAACCAAGAAAATCAGAATTTTCTGCAAAATACTCCAACACGATGTTTCTTCTCTAATTAAATGTATTATCTAGCTTCTTTAAGCTAGGAGAAGAAGCCGACAAAAAGATGAGAAGGATTGGACAACTAGGAGGTGGCCAATTTTGAGAAACCAAGGAGGTTATTCACTTAAATATGAACTTGGTCCAAATTTAATTCAAAAATGAATTTTGAATTTCTTTTTAATTTTAATTCAAAATTAAAAGAAAATTAATTTTTAATTTAATTAATTAATTTTAAATAATTATTTAATTTAATATCATATATCAAATTAAATAATTGGACCAATCTCGATTTCTTAAATCGATCGTTCGAACATAAATAACTATCCATATTTTAAACCAAACTAATATTTAAATCAAATTTAAATATGTCCATCTCATCTTTATCTTAGTTTAATTACTAAAACCGAATTTGAACAATTTAAATTCTTTTCTCTCAAATTATTACAAGGCTTACTCCGAGTTGGTAAGGGGACCTAATGCACCTACAGATCATGAGCTCCAACGATTCGAGATTAACCGACCAAACTCTTTAGCGTAGCTAATCAACATTCGTTAACCACCGGGACACTCCACTAAAGCCCAGTGGTTGCACTCTCCTCACTGTAGATATATTTATATCCACTCGATATAACCATGATTAGTAAGTTGATCCTTCACAGGTCGTTCGTAACTACAGTTGGGTCAAATAAACTGTTTTACCCCTGTAATTACTTCTTGTTCCTTAAGTCTCACTAATCCTCTAATGAACAATTGGTTTGTGATCCAACCAACAAACTGAATCTCTCTCGGGGCAATGAGAGGGGTGAGCCCTTTGTTCAAGATCCAGGGTCAACACTTAAATGAACAATCTCTCTAGTAATCCCTAAAGCGGGTAGGAGTGAATTCCATCTTGTAGAACTATGTTCCCAGCTATCAACCCGGTCTTATCCCTGAAATGGGAGGCTTATTGAGTCGGAAATCTCGGACCACTTTCACCCATGTAAATCTAAAGATAATCCCGAATAAACAGGAGTTCATAGCGCGCTCAAGATTAAGATTGAGTTACCTAGATCATCGTATGAATATAGTCATTGCATAGGACGCCTCCACTCGCATGTCTCCACATGAATGGTTTAGGATCACATTTTTTGTATTTTACAAAATGGGTCGCGCCCATAGTGTCCTCAGGATAAGGTACCTAGCCTTATCCCTATACTATAGACTGTTTTGGCTATAACTTGAACTTAATCCACTTTTATGCCACATATAAAGTTCAAGTATACATCCTATAGCCAAGGGTTCCTATTGGATTAGGGTTATAAATACACAATTCACTTTATTCAATAACACTTTTACTGAATATACTTCAATAATAACTTTATTGCAAAAATAGAATATACATTCAGTTTACAAACCACAAGTTTTAGGACATAAAACTCAACAGTTTTGACCAAATCCCTGTGTTTATAAATGGTTGAGCTATAAAATTGTCATGGAAGAAGATTTTTTTCTGAAAAGAAACTCCTATATGTTGGCTGAAATATAAGTAAGGTGGCTGCATATGGCACTTTAGAGAATTTGGAATCTTGAAAGGTAGAATAATCCATCATGCGTGCTTCAGTTCAAAGTATAAAAAAATCTTAATTTATTATAAACATTATGATGTAAATGCCCATTTCCACATGTCATTTAACACCTATGCCACGTGGCAAATTATCCTTAGCTATAGTATCCTCCATGTGTCCATTTCTTACCAATGCTTAGTGTCCAAATGTACCAACACATCTCTTGCCAAATTGCCTATGAATAGTGGCTTTTGGTGGAAGAATAAAACACATCATTGGTAAAATTCTCTCCAATTCTCTCCATTCTCTTCCATTTTCTCTTTATTTTATTACTTATTTAATTGCCATATAATTCCACTATATTTATATTATATATATTCCATTTCCAAACACTTGCATTATTATTATTATTATTATTATTATTATTATTATTATTATTATTATTATAATATTATTATTATAATATTATTATTATAATATTATTATTATAATATTATATTATATTAGTATTTAAATATTGGTAAAATTATACCCAGTTTTCATCCTATTTTCACAACACGTTATCAGCACGAAGCTCTGCCACTTTTTCCACTGAAGGTAGGTCCTCCGGGTAAGCCATTTTTTTTAATAATAAAATGTTATTTTGCATGTTTAATTAATTTCCTAATATAAATGCAATTTTATTACTATGGTAAATCTTGCAAAATTAGAATTTGCGGCCTTGGATATTAATGGAAATAACTACTTGTCATGGGTCCTTGATGCTGAAATCCATTTAGACTCCATGAATCTTGGAGAAACAATTAAAGAAGGAAATGATGCATTAAATCAAGAAAAAGCGAAAGCCATGATCTTCCTTCGCCATCATCTTCACGAGGGATTAGAAATGGAGTATCTTACAATAAAAGATCCCTACATTCTATGGCAAGGCTTGAAAGAAAGGTATGATAATAAAAAAATAGTTATTCTTCCAAAAGCTCGTTATGATTGGATGCACCTGAGGTTGCAAGACTTCAAATCAGTAAGTGAATATAATTCCGCACTCTTCAGAATTAGTTCAAAATTAAAATTATGCGGAGAAATGATTACTGATGTTGATATGTTAGAGAAGACATTTTCCACTTTTCATGTCTCGAATATGCTCATGCGACAGTAATATCGAGAGAAAGACTTTAAAAAATATTCAGAACTAATTTCATGTCTTCTAGTGGCTGAACAAAATAACAAGCTATTAATGAAAAATCACGAATCTCGACCAACTGGAGCAACACCATCTCCTGAAGTGAATGCTGTGAATTTTAATAATCGTGGTCGAGGTCGTAGTCGTGATCGAGGTCGGGACCGCGGTAGAGGAAGAAATACCTATTTTCGTAGTGGGCATTATAATTTTAAGAAACCCACACGAAGTGATGATCGTAAAGGCAAGACTCCACAAGATAAGAGTTCAAATGATGATGAACATAAATGTTTTCGGTGCGGAATGACTGGGCACTAGTCACGTACTTGTCGTACGTCAAAACACCTTGTTGATCTCTATCAAGATTCCCTGAAGGAAAAAGGAAAAGGGAAGAATGTGGAGGTAAATCTTGTCATTCAAGAAGATGATGTGTTTGACCCCTCCAATATGATGCATCTTGATGTGACTGATTATTTTGAATCTCCTGGAGAGAGAATTGATGCAATCAAACAAGTAGAGGATGCTTTGTATGAAGATATATAATTAAGTACTGCTTGTAATTATTGTATGTTTTTCTTGTTTTTGTATATATATTTAGGACTTTTTGTAATCGCTTTTCTTTTCTTATCAATGAAGAAATATGGACAATTTCAATATGTTGAGTAACCAGAAAATGAGCAATGAGGATTTATGTCCGCAGATCTGCAGAACTACGCATACGATACTCATAAACAGAAAATATTTTTCTAAATTGACAATCTTTGGAAGCAAAATCAATACTATATCGGAGTTTCGCAGACTGATTGAAGGTTTTGGAAAAAGCAAGTTTTATCTTGCCTAGAGGAACAAAATTTTCAATTAATAATGTCTTGTTCTCTAGCAAATCGAAAAGAAATCTATTGAGTTTCAAAGATATACGTAATAATGGTTATCATGTTGAAACTGATCATAAAAATAATATAGAGTGTCTTTATATCACATCTATTGTTTCACATGAAAACGTATATTAGAAACAACACATCGCTTTTTCTTACGGATTATATTATACTCATATACGAGTAATCGAAAGTTATGCAACAATGAACCGAAGTTCATGAATCCAGAAATATTCAGTATTTGGCATGATCGATTGGGTCATCTAGGATCGATAATGATGAGGAAAATTATTGAAAATTCACATGGACATTCTCTAAAGAACCAGAAGATTCTTCAATCAAATGAGTTGTCATGTGATGCTTGCTCTCAAGGGAAATTAATTATTAGACCATCACCACTAAAGTGGGAATTGAATCACCGCATTTTTAGAGCGAATTTAAGGTGATATTTGTGGACCTATTAACCCACCAAGTGGTCAATTTAGATATTTTATGGTATTAATTGACGATCCAATGAGATGGTCACATGTATGCTTATTATCAAGTCGAAATCTTGCATTTGCAAGATTACTTGCTCAAATAATTAAGTTAAGAGCACAATTTCACGATTATACAATTAAGACAATTCGACTTGATAATCTTTGGTGAATTTACATCTCAAACTTTTAATAATTATTGTATGTCAATTGGGATAAGTGTTGAACATCCTGTAGCTCATGTTGATACACAAAATGGTCTAGCAGAATCATTTATAAAACATCCGCAATTAATTGCAAGACCATTGCTTATGAGAGCTAAACTTCCTACATCGGTCTGGGGTCATGCTATTTTGCACGCTGCATCATTATTACGTATTAGGCCAGTAGCCTATAAAAAATATTCCCCCATGCAATTAGCTTATGACCAGCAGCCAAATCTATCCCATCTGAGAATTTTTGGATGTGCAGTATATGTTCCAATTGTTCCACCACAACGTACTAAGATGGGTCCTCAAAGGAGGTTAGGAATATATGTTGGATATGATTCCCCATCAATTATTAAATATCTTGAACCCCTGACGGGTGATGTATTTACTGCACGATTTGCTGATTGTCATTTTAATGAAACAAATTTTCCAACATTAGAGGGAGGAATTAAGAAGTTGGAAAAATAAATTACATGGAATGCATCATTATTATCTCATTTAGATCCTCGTAGAGATCAATGTGAACTTGAAGTTCAAAAGATAATTCATTTGCAAAATATAGCAAATCAATTACCAGATGCATTCACAGATGCTAAAAGAGTGACTAAATCATATATATACCAGCAGCAAATGCTCCATAAAAAATTGATATCCCAAAGGAAAAAGTTGTCAATAATGAGTCTGGAGCACGCCAGAAGCGTGGTAGACCAATGGATTCTAAAGATAAAAATCATCGGAAAAAAAATGTAGTTGAGAATCAAAATGATTCTATAAAAGGTATGGATGTTCCAGAAGAAATCCAAGATACAACTACTCAAAAGAGTATTGATAAAATCAAACGCTTGAGGATAATAATGAAATTTCTATAAACTATGTTACAACAGGAAAAAGATGGAACTGAAATGATATCATTGTTGACAACATTTTTTCTTATAAATTTGCTCACGATATTATTCATGAAAGTGACGATTTTGATCCAAAATCTATCGAAGAATGTCAACATAGAAAGGATTGATTGAAGTGGAAAGAAACAATCCAAGCAGAGTTGAGCTCACTTTCAAAACGTGAGGTTTTCTGTCAAACCTGTCCACAAATGAGTATTTGTAAGGAAAAGAAATGAAAAAATGAAATCACAAGATATAAAGCGAGACTTGTTGCATAAGGATTCTCGCAAAAGTCTGGTATAGATTATGAGGAGACATATTCTCCTGTGGTGGATACAATAACGTTAAGATATTTGATTGGCCTGACTATATATGAAAAACTTGATATGCATCTAATGGATGTAGTCACAACGTATTTATATGGATCACTGGATAATGACATTTATATGAAAGCCCCGGAAGGATTTAAAATACCAGAAACATATGAATCAAGTTCTCGGGAATTATATTCAATAAAGTTACAGAGATCATTATATGGATTAAAACAATCAGGACGAATGTGGTATAATCGCCTGAGTGAATATCTGTTGAAAGAAGGATATCAAAATAATCCAATATGTCTGTGTGTTTTTATAAAGAAATCTCAGTCAAGATTTGCTATTATAACTGTATATGTTGATGACTTAAATATAATTGGAACTCCTGAAAAATTATCCAAGACAATAGAATATGCTAAGAAAGAATTCGAGATGAAACATCTTGGAAAAACAAAATTTTGCCTTGGTTTGCAAATTGAACATTTAGCAGATGGGATATTTGTTCATCAATCAACTTATACAGAGAAAATCTTAAAAAGATTCTATATGGATAAAGTACATCCATTGAACATTCCAATGGAGGTTCGTTCACTGGATGTAAAGAAAGATATATTTCGACCTCGAGATAATAATGAAGAACTACTTGGTCCTGAAGTACCATATCTTAGTGCAATTGGTGCACTTATGTATCTAGCTAATAACACAAGACCAGATATTGCATTTTCAGTAAATTTATTAGCTAGATATAGTTCATGTCCTACAAAAAGACATTGGAACGGAGTTAAGCATGTACTCCGGTATCTTCGAGGGACGATTGATATAGGTTTATTTTATTCTAACAAATCCAGTTTTGATCTAGTTGGTTATGCAGATTCTGGTTTCTATCTGATCCACACAAGATTAGATCTCAGACAGGTTATCTATTTACATGTGGAGGAACTGCTATATCATGGCGATCAGTAAAACAGACCATCACGGCTACTTCTTCGAATCATGCTGAAATCCTCGCAATTCACGAGGCAAGTCGAGAATGTGTATGGCTAAGATCAATGACACAACATATTCGTGAGACATGTGGCTTGTCTTCGAGCAAACCTCTTCCAACAATATTATACGAAGACAACACAACATGTATAGCTTAAATCAAAGGAGGATATATTAAAGGAGATAGAACGAAATATATCTCTCCAAAATTTTTCTACACTCATGACCTTGAAGAAAATGACGACATCTCAGTACAACAGATTTGTTCGAAGGATAACTTGGCTTAAAGGAGATAGAACGAAATATATCTCTCCAAAATTTTTCTACACTCATGACCTTGAAGAAAATGGCGACATCTCAGTATAACAAATTTGTTCGAAGGATAACTTGGCAGACATATTTACAAAGGCATTACCAACTACAACATTTGAGAAATTGGTTCACAGTATTGAGATGCGAAAACTCAGAGATCTCAAGGGATATCGTCATGAGGGGGAGTAAATGTATTATATAAAATATGTACTCTTTTTCCTTCACTAGGGTTTTTATCTCATAGGGTTTTTCCCTAGTAAGGTTTTAACGAGACATATTTTATATAAATTGGCATTTAAGGGGGAGTATTATAAACATTATGATGTAAATGCCCATTTCCACATGCCATTTAACACCTATGTCATGTGACAAATTATCCTTAGCCATAGTGTTCTCCATGTGTCCATTTCTTACCAATGCTTAGTGTCCAAATGTACCAACACATCCCTTGCCAAATTGCCTATAAATAGTGGCTTTTGGTGGAAGAATAAAACACACCATTGGTGAAATTCTCTCCAATTCTCTCTATTCTCTTCCATTTTCTCTTTATTTTATTACTTATTTAATTGCCAATAATTCCACTATATTTATATTTATATTATATATATTCCATTTCCAAACACTTGCATTATTATTATTATTATTATTATTATTATATTAGTATTTAAATATTGGTAAAATTATATCCGATTTTCATCCTATTTTCACAACATAATTTACTTTCTTATGTGTGGGTATTATTATACTAAATTGTGTAGTACTGCTTTTTTTTTTCTTTTCTCCTTCCTATATCCAATGTCTTCTTTCTTTAGGAGTTCTAATTTTTTTTTTTTAATCTTACGTTTCTTTTTGTAGAATTTGCATGGGTGTATCCATACACCCATGTTGGAGCTACATACTTTTTTTTTTCTTTTTCTGTCATCTTGCCACATAAGTTTCTGGCTTAGGATGCAAATCCATATGCAAACCTTTTTTCTTACTGCATGCACTTTTTTTTCAAAGCAAATTGGGCCTTTATTTTGCTTGACCCTTTTTAGCTTTTTTTTTTTTGTCACTTCTTTTGTTGTCGTCTTTGCTAATTATACTTACTTTCTCAATTTTAAGAAACAAATTTTATATTACAACTGCTTCTAGTACACAATGGATTTTCACTCCCCATATAACAGGTAGATGCATATCCAAAACTTTTTTTAAAGATTTTTTTAATTGGTGATTTATGTTCTTGAATACATACATATGAACTGTTTGCACCATAGATCTTTTGCTATAACTGTTCCTGCTTTGTTCCCTTTGTTAGGATGCAAACAAAAAAGTCCCACATTGGCTAGGAAATAGATTGATCATGGGTATATAAATGAGGACAATTATCTTCATTGGTTTGAGGCCTTTTGGGGAACCAAAAGCAAAACCATGAGGGTTGATGCCCAAAGTGGACAATATCATACCATTGTGGAGATATGTGAAGGTCCATTGTCCTTAACACCCTTTTTGCTTGAATATGTGTGTATATCTTGTTATCATTGCAGAGTAGCGTGCAACGGTTGGTCACTAGCCTCATTTACTGTGATGCCACTCCTACTAGACCATACAAGACACCTAATTTATTGGGCGACCTGAGTAGCCTGCAATGGTGGTCACCTTCACTCTACAATGATGTCACTCCTGCTAGACTAACGACAGCTCTTCCGTTATTTCTCTAAAGCTATAGTACTAAACCCTGTTGTTTTGTAATATTTTGGTAGCCTTTTGTGGTTCATTAAGTTTATTAATGCATGATTGGTTGGTGAATTGGCTAAATCTTTAGGAAGCCTTGGTTCATGTGTATAGTATTGCTTCTTAAGATTTATTTGGGAAAATTGCAATTTTTGACCCTTTTTAGGTTTATATTTGAATTTTTTACCCCAATTTCAAATTCTGATTTTTTTGGACCCTATGATGATGAAAATGAGGTAAGAAAGAGAAAATGCATGAGATGAAATTACATATTTGCCCTCCATCTATTTATATTATATCAAATATATCCACAACCATTAATACACTTTCAACTACTCAACAACTTCAACAAACTAATTAACTATCTAAAACAAACACCTCTAAACACTTTCATCACTTATCTAACTCATTCACTAACAAAATACTTTAATCTCACATTCTACCTCTTCAATTACTTCAAAATACCTTAAAGTTAAATCTATACCTATATGCACAAGTAAGTATCTTCTTTACTCTTTGCATTTAGTTTGTGTTTTTACTTGAGTTTAATTTTATATTGGTGCACGAATATTATTGTCCATTTTTTCTAAATTTCGTTTGAATCCCGGACGGGAGGAAGTAATGTTCAAACCGAGATTTTTCCCGGTGAAGATGTTGGACCGGGAATTTACCCGGTTGAGCATTTCCACTGGAAAAATTTCTCGGTCAAAAATATGATGACCGAGAAATTGAACAGATTTTAATTATTTTTTGTTTTTGATTTTTGTTTTCTACAGACACCATACCGTGTGTTTGGGTTTGTTTTGGGGGTATATGGAATGATGGAGAAAAGGATTACGATGGTGGCGAGGTTAGGGGACTTGATGTGGATGTAGAAATTAAATTTGAGGAGTTTTTGGGTCTAGTCTATGAGATAAGTTATACTGACCGAAATGATTTCAATCTTGTAATGAGATGTATATTGCCATTAAGATCCAAATCCCCAGCATTTGTTATTAAAAATGATGTAGATCTCAAATGTTTCCTTACTTTGGAAGACGTCTCCTCAATTCCACTCTACATATCTACATCTCCTACCTTTTCAAGAAGTCATGCATTTCAACCCTATCCAATTCCTTGTAAGGTACTAGATAATCCATATATGGGAGTACAAAATTATCCATATGTTTCATCCATGACTACGTCTACAGTTGTCCCTCATAACACCATAAATGGTCCGTATATGGGAATGTGTAATTCCTCATTATTTCCAAATCCCTCCACAAATTATAACGTCCAAGAGATTCCATCTACACCCACATACTTCCCAAGTAATATATGTGAACAATTTGGTGAACCAACATCCGAACACAATGAGGTTGAAGAAGATGTTTTCCCAACCAACCCCCCAACTCCCACAACCAACCTCCCAATTCCACAAACTAACCTCTCAACACAAAAGACTGTTGATGTGGTACCATCAACCTTTCCAGAGTATGATGTTGTTCCATCTACCTTTCCATATGTACCAGATTATGAGGTGGTTCCATCCACCATTCCATACGTACCAACATCCTCCTATGTGTCATTCACATCCATGTTTGAGGATGACGTTGAATATTTTCATGATTGGGGTGATTATAGCTTGGAGGAAGATGATGTGGAGGTTGAAAGGATAAAAACGAATGACGAGCTTGAAGAGGCAGTAAATGATCCTGTGGAGGAGACAACAAATGGCGAGTTAGAAGAGAGAGTAGATGATCATGATCAGGAAGTCAATGATGAGTTAGAGGAGAGAAATGAATATGTGGTAGAAGAGGAAAACAATGGTCTTGAACTTCGAACAAACACCAATTGTAGAAACCGATCGAACGATGTACATGGATCGTCAAGTAAACAAACAGTCATGCCATGTGAGTACGCTTCAGTTAAAGATGTGGAGGTGGGAGAGATATTCGTGTCCAAAAAAGATTTATGCATGCGTTTGTCTGTGTTGGCGATGAGAGACAACTTTGAGTTTAGGGTGAAAAAGTCAAATCCTAAACTTTACAAAGTTGTTTGTATTGTTCAAGAGTGCACGTGGAGGCTACGAGCAATGGGGATAAAGGGTAGCAATATATTCAAAGTGTCGAAATACTGCAAGACACATACATGCCAACATCAGATGCTGACTCACGATCATCGACAAGCTAGAAGTTGGGTAATTGACACACTTCTAAAGTCAAAATTTGAACAAGTTGGTCGTAGTTATAGGGCGAACGACATAGTTAGTAACATGCGTCAAGAATTTGGTGTGAGTTTAACATATGATAGGGCATACAAGGCTAGAGAAAAAGCATTAGTTTTTGCCAGAGGGTCGCCAGAAGAGTCATTTAATCTGTTGCCAAGATTTGGTGAAGCTTTAAAGATTGAAAATCCAGGCACAATATTCAACCTTGAACTTGATGATGATCAATATTTCAAACATGTCTTTATGGCCTTAAGTGCATCTATTAGAGGGGTTTTGAGCTCCATCAGACCTGTACTATCGTGAACATGTAACCGACGTGTACCTTGGTAAGCCGTCTAAGAAACCTCTTGATTGACTTTAGGTCTGACTCCATACCTTCAACCCGTTTATCCAATTTCTTCAACCACTTGGAGCACTTGCATCTTCTCCTTTTCTTCTTCCTCTTCTCCTCATTTTCTTCTTCCCCTTCTTCTCTTACATCCCTCATCACTTCATCTTGCTCCTTGTCTGCTTCACACCCCACATTTTGACCCTCTTCGTGAAGTACCTCTTTACTTTTACACACATTAGGCGTTTCCTGTGAGGTTGCTACAAGGCATGGTTCCTGATCTGCTTCACGACCCACCGTCTCAGGTACCTCATCCAATTGAGTGTCCTCTTGCATTTCAGTGCACTCAGCATTAGGGGCAAGTACTGGTACCCGTGGGCGTTCAACTTTGCGGTCCATGTATCGGACCTCCTCATCAGAAGGATCAAGATTCGCTTTGATGGTAACCTGTGAAAAAACAAAAATAGAAAATGTGGTTATCATAACAACAACAACAAAATGAAATAAAGATTTAAGATCGAAATTAAGTCTATGGTAGCTGACTAACCAATCCATCCACGAATATCTCTCCGCATACGATCGTGTGTGTGTATGACGACGAGTGGGAACAAGACCATCTGAGAATGCGTGGGATGGATGTCTCGTTTAATCGATTTGCAACACGTCTTGTCAGGGTTGAAACGACCTCATACACCCAAACCTAAAACAATGATATAAGATTGTTAAAAAATGTAATTAACATTATGCGCACGAGAACTAATTTCAGTAATTGAAATTATACTAACCTGAAATGCATGCGGGAAACCATAAAGACTATACGTCTCTTGCTTTCTCACAGCAGTTTGTTTGCCCTTATATGCCTCAGCCTTACCCTTCAGTGCTTTTTGCAGACTTTTTATTGTCTTCTCAAATATTATTTTACTCCAATCCTCACAGTAGAAGGTCCCAATCATCAATAACATCTAGGAGGCTAGTATCTATTTGTTGTTTTCTCTCCCTCCCCATCATCGCCAACTCGATGAAATAAAATAGGGCAACCTTAACAGCATCCTCGTCATCTTGGAAGTCAAGCGTGGGGAACATTTTATCTAAATCATCCCCCTTCAAACCTTCTCTACCACCTAAATACAACTCCCTCAATCTATTGGTAAACACTGTCCTCCGCAAAGGTCTATTCCCATGCCTAAGCCCAGTTATTAAGTCAAACTCACGCTTACCAAAGGACACCTTCTGACCCATTAAGTTGAAACTCATTACATTAACCCTAGTCTCATTTACCTCCCTCAAAAGTATGTAATGAACAAGTTGCCCATTAAACATGACATTTGAATCCAACAATGGACCAAAAATAGTTTGCCTAAATATGTCTAATTGGTTTGGGGTCAGCTTGTTCTTAATATTTTTATTCGTTCTAGCTAAGTGAGCACAACATGTTAGAGCTGCAGGAAAGTGATCGGCCGGAGGAATTTTCTCAACTACTTCTATTGCAACCTATATATATTTAAAAAAATTTCAAAAACGATAAACATTTCAAAACTGTAAAATTTCCCGGTGTTTCCCGGTTGGACAAAATTCTCGGTCGTCCTGGTTCTCGGTGTGAATTCCCGTTCGTCGGTTTCACGGTGTCCTGGTGCATACCGACTACCGGGAATTCACTCGGAGATGAATCCTGATCTGAATTCATGAATCCCGGCCGGGATTCTTCTTCGAAACCGAAAACTAGGATTCCAGAAAACGAGAAAAACAAAAAATTTACAATTCCTACATAGACAGAACGTGCCGACAACATGAATGCAACATTTCTGACCAAAAAATAACTTGAAAAACAACTAAACTAACAGATTCATGTATTAAAGCAATAACACCAAAAAATAACTTGAAAAACCTAAAATCTAACATTCCAAACCACTTAAATAACCATAAAAATTTCAAAATACGTACTTCTTGTGTCGAAATCCACAGATAATCAACAAATAATTCTCACCAAACTTCAGAGACTAAGGGCAAAGTGAAAGGAAACAAACGGGAAACGAAAACGAACGGGAAAAGGGAAAAGGAAGGGTTTTTTTTATTTTATTTTCAATAAGGGCAAAATGGTAATTTCATGTGTTATGGGGTCCAAAATAATCAGAATTTGAAATTGGGGTCAAAACTCCAATTATAAATTTCAAAAGGGTCAGAATTTGCAATTTTCCATTTATTTGGTTGTTGTTGTCGTCTTAGGTAGGATTGGATTGAAGAAAAGTATGAAGGAAGTTCAGAAAAGCATATTAGACTAAAATACTGCAGCAATCCACCTCAAATTTTGACACGTGTGAAGATTGTTTTCATTAATTGAGCTGTCATAAAAAGGTCAACTGGACCACGTGGACCAGTAGAATGTTGCCATTTGCATCACTTGTCTATTCAACCCTGATTTTAATTGAAAAAGAGAGGATATATAATGTGTTGTCCTTGTAGGAAAGGTTATCTTGGTAGAGGAGAGATTGAAAAGGGTAGAAGGCTACGGAAAGGAGAAGAAGGAGCTGAAAGAAATCATCTATCTTAAAAGGGAGTTAAACGACAAATAATGAAGTCCTTTAGAAGCTTCTCCATCTAAATATTCTTCTCTTTTTACTGTTATTCTTCTTTTTTGTTGTCCATTTTCTTTGACTTATTGTAATGGATTTCTCAATATTTTTTAGTAGTTTTATTGTTGTCATTATGAGCTAAATAGCTTAAGGCAAGGATTATGGGACTTTTACATTGTAGAGAAGATCTTGCTCAATGTTTCTATTATTGATTACTGATTTGGAGTGTTTTTAATGTTAAGATGAATTACGTTTGGCCAGCCTTCTTCATCTATCATTTTCTTGTATTTTGGGAAAAAGAATAGGAAATTGTTTGCTTCAAATCTCACTAAGAACGGGTTACCAAGCTTGCTTGCAATGAAATGGGTAGGTTAGAGTTAATCACCCACTTAGTGCACATGAGTAATGAGTTTAATTTGAGTGTTTTAAATAGAAATTTGGCTATATTTTATGGGAATCTGGGAAGATCAACGGTTGAAATACTCTGTGGTATGATTTAGCATGAGTTTTACTGCAGTATTGCGTCCTTAATACAATATATGTGTCTCCCAAATCCAAACCTGCCTTTAACTCTAAATGTTTCTCTTTGCTAATCTTATTCTAGTTCTTTTCCTGTTGTCTTTAAGTTGCTCGTGGTTGAGTTAGTTTACCTTTATTTCTTTGAAAGCGTTTTGAATGTTGTTTTTGTTTGGTTACCCTTTAATTCACTAAAAGTAGCTCCAACTTGGTAAAATTCTTGGTCTAGTCCTTGAGGAGAACAATATAAATATACTTATCACTTGTTGCAATTGGTTGTGTATACTTGCACATTAGAGGTGTTTAATTGCAAAATTAGTACCACCTTAGCCAAAGACAACAACCATGCACCTAATTTATTGGGTGATCTAAGTAGCCTGCAGTAGTGGTCACCTTCACATACACTGATGTCATTCCTGCTAGATCAGGTACCTAATTTATTGGCAACGATGACCAACTTCACTTACAATGTTGTCACCAATGCCAAACTGATATGAATTCAACCATGCAATTAAAGACTAAAGAGAAAGATTCAAAATGGAGTTGAATTAAATGTTTCAAACTTCATTTATGACGAACTAAAGATGCATTTATTGAACTCAAGTACAACTCATACTTCATTAAAAACAAACCAAGCTTCATTTATGCAACTAGAGTTTCAAGCTACTTCAAGTGGGGATCCATTTATGCAGGGAAGTGAAGGAGTCCATATTAAGAAAGCGGAAGAAATTTAGGATCTTGAACACTCTAATTTGATCAATTTTGCAAAATAAAAAACATGCTCAAAACTGAAAAAACAGAGAGTAAGGGAACTCAACTTTGAAGATCAAATTCTCTTCATCTGGTGGACGATTTACAACACGAACACTTCGTGGACCACCTCTAGTGTCTTCCCTACTATCCTTAGGCCTTGGAACAGATTGTGGGATCCTAGATTGAGAGAATTTAGAAGAGAAAGGGGAATGGTTCAAAATCGAGAAAACCAGAAATTTTTTGTAAAAAACCTTTTATCTATGTGTTTCTTCTTCAATTAAACCAAATCACAAGCTCTCTCAAGCAAGGTGAAGAAGACAACTCATGAATGATGAGGATTAAGTAAGAAGGAGGTGCTCAATTTTGGTGAATTTGACAATCAAAGTAGGTGATTTACCAATTTATGTATTTGGTCCTTTTTCATTTCAAAAATGAATTTGAATTTCCTTTTAATTTTAATTAAAAAATTAATATAAAATTAATTTTAAATTAAAATCAATTTCTTAATTTAATTAATTAATTTTAATTAATTATATAATTTAATATCAAATATCAAATTAAATAATTGGGTCAATCCCGATTTCTTAAATCGATCGTTCGAACATGAATCCTTATTCATGTTTTAAACCGAACTAATATTTAAATCATATTTAAATATGTCCACCTCTTTTTTATCATAGTTTAATTCATAATTAATTTATGACATGTTAAGTATATCACATATAATTAACATTTTCTTCCCAAATCGAATTTGAATAATTCAAATTCTTTTCTCTCAAATTGTTACAAGGCTTAGTCTGAGCTAGTAAGGAGGACCTAACGAACCTACAGATCATGAGCTCCAACAATATGAGATTAACTGGTCAAACTTTTCAGCCTAGCTAGTCAACATTCGTTAACAATCGGAGCACTCCACTAAAACCCAGTGGCTGCACTCTCCTCACTGTAGATATACTTTTGTCCACTCGATATAACCATGATTAGTAAGTCGATTCTTCACAAGTTGTTCGTAATTATAGCTGGGTCAAATATACCGTTTTACCTTTGTAATTACTTCTTATTCCTTAAGTCCCACTGATCCTCTAATGAACAATTGGTTTGTGGTCTAACCTGTTGGGATATGTGCCCTAAAAATTATGTAATTTTGGTCAAATAAATAAAGAGTTATTGTTTTGATAAAATTATATTCTCGTTTTATAAGTCCAATAAACTAAGCTCCAAGATTATAATATATCTTGAACATCAGTGTAGTAGACACTATTTGGATTGTGTTCAAGAGTATAACCTAAATGGTCTATGGTATAAAACCTTATTCCAGTAACACCATGGATGCGACCCACTTTGTAGTTAGTACAAATGAGGTAATCCGATTCATTCATGTGGATGACATGCGAGTGGGGGCATCCTGTATGAAGAGTTCATATAAGACTGGACTGCAAATTATTAGTCTGACCAGTATAACGCCGTTAACAGGACAAGACGGATAATTTATAGATGGTCATTAGTGACTCGACCTGAATCCTGAGCAAGTTAAGAACTCCTGCTTATAGGGGTTTGTCCTTAGACTAGTATGGGTGAGAGTGGCACAGAGCTCGACTCAATAAGCCTACCTTCTCCGAGGCGATGAACCTCGTAGGTACCTGGAGACTTAACTATGCAAGATGGAATTCACTCATTCCTAAACTAAGGAATTAGATAGGTTGTTCTATTAAGAACTAAGTCCAGGTCTTGAACAACGGGGCCCCGCCCTCTAAACTAGCTTAAGAGGGTTTGAGTTTATGGTAGGACCATAGACTTGTTCATTAGAGGATCAGTGGTGCAAGGAACAAAGAGGTAATCACATGGGTAAAACGGTAATTTGACCTAACTGTGATTACGAACAACCTGTGAAGGGTCGACTCATGGGTAATGATATATTAATAGACATAATATAATCTACAGTGAGGAGAGTGCAATTACAAGTCTATAGTGGAGTGACTTGTGGTTAATGAATATTGATTAACTGGATCAAAGAGTTTGATAAGTTAATCTCACATCATTGGAGCTCATGCACTGTAGGTCCATTAGGTCCGTCCGTTGGCTCAACGTGGTAATATTGAGGGTATAAAGTTAGGCATGAGATTGAAGTGTTCAATTTCATATATGAGGTGTTATATCAATTATATGTGATATAATTTATATAATATATAGTTTTAATGTGAATTAGATTCACATATTAACTATATACTAATGAGAGAATGAAGGAGGGATAAGATGGTAATTTCCATCCTATTTTCCTATAAATAGTTGCATTAGATGCAACTTTGGGATAAGAAATTTACACATAACCCTAGAGTTCTTTCATTTGTGTTGGAAAGAGTTCCAAACACATTTCTAAAAGATCTCCTCACCTCATCCTAAAAGGAACACACCTTCTTCCCTCACCTAGAGAACAACGGAGAAGATCTAGTGGTGGATCTTCACAAGGTTCGGGTTTGTTGCTGAGATCGTGATCGATGGAGGAGGAACTCGTGAAGAAAGTGTTCTTTAAAGGTAAATATCTTGTTGTCCTATCTTTAGAATTGCATGCTTAATCTTAGTTATTTGTTCTTGCATGAGATCTATGTAACGAAATCATGAATACGTGATTTCCAATCGCTTCCGCTGCGAGATTCGATTCCTTCATAACCAATAAATCGAATTCCTCTCGGGGCAATGAGTGGGGTGGGCCCTTTGTTCAAGACCTGGAGTCAGCACTTAAGGGAACAACCTCTCTACTAATCTCTAAAGCGGGTAGAAGTGAATTCTATCTTGCAGAACTATGTTCCTAACTATCTACCCGGTCTTATCCCTGAAATGGGAGGTTTATTGAGTCGAAAATCTCAACCCACTCTCACCCATGCAAATCTAAGGATAATCTGAATAAATAGGAGTTCATGGCATGCTCAGGATTAAGATCGAGTTACCTAGGTCATCGTATGAAGATAGTCAGTTAAGACAGTAAATGGAGTTTTAAAGTCTAAGTGACTATTTCGCGGTCCAGTCTTATGCAAACTCATTGCATAGGACGCTTTCACTCGCATGTCTTCACATGAACGATTCAGGATCACATTATTTGTACTTTACAAAGTGGGTTGCGTCCATAGTGTCCCCAGGATAAGGTGTACCCAACCATATCCCTATACTATAGACCATTATGGCTATAACTTGAACTTGATCCACTTTTATGTCGCACATAAAGTTCAAGCATTCATCCTATAGCCAAGGGTTCTTTATTGGATTAGGGTTACACAATACACAATTCACTTTATTCAATAACACCTTTACTGAATAAATCTCAACAACATCTTCATAGCAAAATAGAATATACATTCAATTTAGAAACCCACGAGTTTTATGTAGGTTGATCAAAAAGTCAATTCTCGGATTTATGGCTAATTTCATGTAATTTTCAGTTTTAAAGTCTTGTTTTCAATGATTTAAGTTAAAAAATAGCTAGTGGAGATCATGGTATTGATGGGGATGTAAGTTAAAACCTTTCAATAGACCATAAGTTACTCTAGGATTAATTTTGAGGCTATATAAAGCCATGTAACTTGTAGAAAAAAAGGGAAAAACAAGATTGAAAATGTAATCAAATGAGTCGTTGAGCTTTGTTATAACCTAGAGCTATTTCGTTGCAATTCTATGTAGATTAGGTTGCATACTTAGAATCATTCAAGCTTGACTTGATCAATCTTGCTTGTGGAGTGATTCGGATCTCATACAAGTTCTCTTGCTTTGAGATGTTTGATCGACAAGGTAATCCGATTTTACTTTCCTTGAGTTGATTCTCAAAATTTTGTTTTGGGGTCTTTGAGATTGAGTTCTAAAGGTCTTGTTTATTTAAGCAAGGTTGTCAGATCCAATTGTAAAGGGTTACTTAACATTTTGACATTAGAATCTTTGGCTTCTTTGATTTCATTTTGATTTGGGGTTTTTGGGTTTGTGATCTAAAGGTCTTGTTTGTTCCACAACAAGGTTGTTAGATTTCAAATTCCTCTTTAAATTTCATATCATTTGTTATTAGAGCCTTAGGCTCAAGATCGGATATATGTTTTATTTGCGTTTATCTTTTATTATTTTTTTTTATGTTCTAGTTTTTTTTAATTATTCTATTTTTGTAATCTGTCCAGTTTTCATAGTCGGTCCAAAAACTCATATTTTCGTATGCTTTTTCATCTTGACGTCTTCATCAATATTGTAGATCATACTCTCACCTATAAATTTATCTTCTATGAGAATTTCTAATTCGGTTTTCTTTAGGGTGAAAAATCTGCATTTTTATAACTTGTTATGAAAAAACTGCTATACCCGAGAACATGTACTCTTGTGTTGTTCTTGTTGTTTTTGCTTCTAAAGCATGCTAAATCCGAAAATTTCTCATTTGAACTGATCATTTTTGTTTTAATATAATCAGTTGGCATTCATTCTTAGATGTTACACTTTGAAAGTTTGAAAAGTTGGCTGTTACATATTAAATATGGGCAGTTACATCTGCACATTGAATTTTTCAACCATTAGTTCCAAATAGTAACTCTTATATTTAAAAATGTCAGCCATCGGTTATTAATTGTCCATTAGTTACATTGCTTCTTCATTTGTGTAGCCATAACATTGAATTTCTATAGTTTCACCTTGTTTCCACTATAATCCAAACTTTTTGTTAAGTTTGATTGAATTCTTGCCATTTATTTAATTTCTAAATTTTTTCATCAGTCAAGCTAGTTTGTTTGTGTTCAAAGTGTGCAAATATCCATTAGATTGCAAATTATCTTGGCTTCTCCAATTCAAATTATGAGAGGTGAGATTGCGAATCAAGACTTCTCTCAAAATTGAGTGCAAACATGAGTGACCTAAATATTCTTGAGTGTAAACTTGTGAAGCAGTGTTGTGAGGTCCTTTGTATTTTATTAACTTGTTTTTGCAGCAATCTTTCATAAAGAAAATGATACGAGAAAGAAATTCAAGAGAGCAAGACCGAAAATTGAAATAAATTTTCAGTTTGCGTTACAACGCCATCCTTAGATTCAAGGACGAATCTTCTTGAAGAAGGGGAGAATGATATGAATCCAACCATGCAATTAAAGACTAAAGAGAAAGCTTTAAAATGGAGTTGAATTAAATGTTGTCAAACTTCATTTATGACGAACTAAAGATGCATTTATTGAACTCAAGTGCAACTCATGCTTATTAAAGATAAAAACCAAGCTTCATTTATGCAACTAGAGTTTCAAGCTACTTCAAGTGGGGATCCATTTATGCATGGAAGGTTACAAACTTTGTGTAGGTTGATCAAAAAGTCAATTCTCGGATTTATGGCTAATTTCATGTAATTTTCAGTTTTAAAGTCTTGTTTTCAATGATTTAGGTTAAAAATAGCTAGTGGAGATCATGGTATTGATGGGGATGTAGGTTACAACCTTTCAATAGACCATAGGTTACTCTAGGGTTAATTTTGAGGCTATATAAAGTCATGTAACTTGTAAAAAAAAAGAAGAAAAAAAGATTGAAAATGTAAACAAAAGAGGCCTTTGTGCTTTATTATAACCTAGTGCTATGTTTCTTTCCAATTCTATGTAGATTAGGTTGCATTCTTAGAATCATTCAAGCTTGACTTGATCAATCTTGCTTGTGGAGTGGTTTGGATCTCATACAAGTTCTCTTGCCTTGAGATGTTTGATCGACAAGGTAATCCGATTTTATTTTCCTTCAGTTGATTTTCAAAATTGGTTTTCGGGTCTTTGAGATTGAGTTATCTAAAGGTCTTGTTTCTTTAAGCAAGGTTGTTAGATCCAATTTTCAAGGGTAACTAAACATTTTGACATTAGAATCTTTGGCTTCTTTGATTTTATTTTGATTTGGGATTTTTGGATTTGTGATCTAAAGGTCTTGTTCTTCTACAACAAGGTTGTTAGATTTCAAATTCCTCTTTAAATTTCATATCACAAACTTTAAAGATGAAGCGACAACCTTAACTTTGAAGATGAAGCAAAAACCTCAACTCTGAAGATGAAGCAACAACCTTCTAGCCGTTTACAATTTGGGAGTTTAATCAATTACATATTTAAAAGTTATTCCAACATATCAGAAATGCCAGAATCAAGAAAATGATAGACTTTCCTTACCTTTCCCTCAAAGTTATGTAACTCTTCTAATTTTCTTGTTGCTTCTCAATCTGCTTGCTTTTTCCGTTTGAAGATGACTTGAAAAGAGTTATATTGGCAACCATAGACTCTTCTGACAACAACTTAATGTTGTTTCTTTCTTACCTTGAGGTAGGGACTAGAAGTTCTTTGTCTTCCCAACTAGTAATACTCAACTCCAAATCGTAGGCATGAGTTGCTAGTTCTTCAAAAGTGCAAGATTTAATACCTTGAAGGATGTAGAGTAGTCCTCAGTGCATGCCTTGAGTGCACATCCTGGCAGTAGATAGCTCAGTGATTCGATCTTTACAATCAAGGCTTAAAGTTTTCCAACGATTGATGTAGTTGACAACATGTTCACCCTTCCGTTGCTTGATATTGGTGAGGTCCATCATGTTGACAGTTTTCCTTATACTATAGGAACGGTTGAGAAACTTCTTTTCAAACTACTTCCAACTGTCAATAGTCTCAAGCTCAAGGCCAGTATACCAGTTGAAAGTGTTTCTCTTTAGTGTTCGGACAAACCACTTGACTGGTAAATCTCCTTTGGTACCAACATTTTTGCATGTCTCGATGAAGTGAGCAATGTGTAGCCTGGGAGTGTCCTTTCCGTTGAATTCTTAAAACTTTAATGGTTGGTATATGATAGCATGCAAATATGCTATCTTATTTCTATATTTAAGCTAGTTTTTATACTCAAAACATAAGTTTTCATGGCATTTTATGGTTAATTTCAGGAAACTGAGTTTAAGAAGCAAGAATTGAATGTTTTGAGGCTATTTTGGTGCAATTTGGAACATGTGTATGCTTAATTGAAGTCCCAAGAAAATTCTAGATGTATTTTGAGTATAAAAAATATACTGAGAGATTCTACATCGAATCACGATTCCAACGCATCAAACCAGAGGTCATTTGGACACCCGAGCAAAAAGATATGACAAAAATGGTCGCAGTGGGCTGGCTGGCAGCAGGCACAACGTTGCAACGCCGTACCGAAAAGCCCTATAAATACAACATGTTATTTTCATTGCAAAGAGAGTCGAAATTGATAGTTTTTAGCCCTAATTTCGGAATACACTCTAAGAAGAGAAAGAAGAGCATTCCTTGGGAGCTAAAGCGTTTGTGGAGGCTCGAGATCGTGACGGGAACTCGGGAACGAGAGACCCACATCGACACATAAGTTTATTTCTCTTTCTTTTAGTTTGTAATTGAGTTTAAAGACTTTTCCTATGACTTTAACTTGTTTTTATGGTGATTTTGAGTAGCTAAACGTTGTAGTTGGAATTTGATTAGCATGTTTTAGATTTATTTGATTGTGTATTGAACTTTGTTATGTTATTTATTTTTGGCAATTCGTTCTTAATTTAATAAATCTTGTTGGTTTAAGTGGACTCGAGAGAAAGAAACTTAGGTTAGAGCAAAGTTGTCAAAATCCTTAGAAATCTTGCATGAGAATGACCTAGAGTTTTTTGGGAAACACATAAAGAAGTTGCTTAATGTCGTGCATGCTTTTAAAATTCATAAGGAAACTTTAGAATTTATCGTGTGTGCGAGGGTCACTACGGATCGAGAGATTCTCTTGAGTATTTTCACTTCTTGTTTATAAATTCATAATATTAGTTCATTGCATGTGTTAAATAAGGAATTAACTTGTGAAATTATCTTCCTTCAATTCTATCATATTCGTGTCTCCAATTGTACATTTATTTTCTATCTTTGTTTTCACTATCCATCAAAGTTTTGTTGCATTAGATAAAATTGAGAATAAGTATCTTGGTAATTAATTAATCTAGAAACCCATTCCCGAGGACGATACTTGGAACTCTAAATCACTATACTAAAACTTGACCCGTACACTTGCGATATTGCAATATAATTTTACGTAACAGTATCCACTAGGCATCCTTAGATTGTCGATCTTCTTAGTATATGACTTGGAATACAAGAGAGAGTTATGAGTAGGTCCACCATATTGTGCTCTAATATAGTTTATGATTATATCTTTGAGGTTTTAGACAGCAAATGAACCAACTGAAGTGGAATGTTGCGACTGATCTTTTTGTACAGTGGTCTTTTCCTTATCTTTGATGGTTGGGGGTCTAACTTGATTCAACAACAACCCAACTTTCAATCTTGTTCTTGAGATAAGAAATTTTGTAGTCTCTTTCTTTGGTTATATTCAGTAACATGCTAATCTTCTTTTCAATTTCAACCATTTTTCCTCACTGGTGCTCGCATCAGTTATCATAACGAACATCACGACAGGATTTTCTTAGTTGAAGAGACGAAAAAGTGATTTTGTTGAACACAAGATTTTTTGCACTGGCGACATCAATTTGAGCAAATTTTGTCATGTGTCTCAGTATTTTGTTTGCAATGACAGTGTTTGACTTTTTTTCATGTTAGATTTCTCTAGAGCAACTGCGAGTGATTGACCATGTTAGATTTCTCTAGAGCAATTGCGAGTGATTGACCCAATGTAGGAGTTACTTAAAGCAACAACATTTGAAGAAACTTCTTCGGATGCCATGTTTTCTTTAGAGAGAAAGAGATAAGAGATAAAGACGGTCCTACAGAGTGTGCCAATTTATTCACACGGGATTTCAACACAGAAATTTAATTCATGGAATGAACTTGATTTTGTTGATTTTTGTGAAGTGTTACAATCTCTAATATTTATCATATGGTTCTTTCTGTCGATTATTGTTTTAAGCTCTAACTGGTTGATTTTCTTTGATCAGCATGTTGGCTTGTTGATCTTGGATCGAACTGTTGTCTTGTTGATCTTAGATCGACCTGTCAGTTTGTTGATCTTGGGTCAGCCTGTAATGCCCCAGGCCCAAGATCCCCTACGACCTTACCACATCACCATATCATTCATACCATCCTTGAGTCGCTTGCGAGAGTGAAGACTTTTTCCCACAAACCAACACGGGTCCTTTTAGCATACTTTGTCCTCACTTACATGCTCCCTAGGAAAATTCCCAGGAGGTCACCCAACATAGAATTGCTTTAAGCCAAGCACGCTTAACTTTGAAGTTCCTATGATTGAGCCACCGAAAAGGAAGGTGCACCTTATTGGTATAGGTAGTAACTATCAATTCTTTTAAGCTTTTCTCAACTATACTTTCATATCCTCATGGTCACTCTCATGTACTCCTCTTCCTCGGGCACCATACTTTCATATCCTCAGGATCCCTCTCATTCAGATGTGGACTCGGTTCATTCATGTACTCCTCTCATTCAGATGTGGTTGTTTATGACCTTGTTTCGGGTTGTTGCTGTGTTTTACTCGTTGTTTTTTATATGTTCCTTTAGTTGCGAAGTTGACCTTGAAAATTTGTAAATTAGATTATGGCACGTGGTAGATCAGTCATTGGCGCCCGGGATCGTCGTAGTCGCAGAGGTCAAGGTTGTGAGGCCCGTGGCAAGAATCCAGTTGTTGAAGCACTAGAGGACGAGCGTTCTGAGCACCAGGAGGAGCTCAACTAGGATGCCCCGCCCGTCAAGGAGTCGACGAGGCAGAACGAAGGAGTACATGAGAGAATGGAAGAGCAAGCTCCGCCACCGACTAATGTGTCCTTAGCAAGCCTCCAGGAGCTCATCCAGTCGACTTTGGCAGGTCAGACAACACTGCTCACCCAGGCCCTGAGAGTCATAACAAGCCAGAATGAGGGGCTAGCAATCATTCAAAATTTGGGGGTCGCATCAGCCCAGACCCATGGAGCGATGACGGAGGAGGCGAGGTATCTCAAGGATTTTAAGAAATACGACACACCCCTCTTTGATGAACAAAGTGTAGACCCTATGGTTGTAGAGGCGTAGTTTGCAGGGGTTGAATCGATATTTGAGCGCATGTGCTGCCCCGAACATCAAAGGGTGCAGTGTGTTATTTACGCGTTCAGTGGTCGTGCCCTTATGTGGTGGCAAGCTGCAGTTTTGTCCATTGATGTCAGCACTGGACTAGTGACTTGGGTGAAGTTTCAGGAGGTGTATTTCGAGAAGTATTATATGGTCGTGGCTATGCTTCAGAAGCAGACGAAGTTCATTCAGTTGAAGCAGAGGTTGAATCAGCCAGTGGAAGAGTATGATCATGAATTTACTATGTTGTCCCATTTTGCTGCAGATTTGGAGGATACAGAAAAGAAGAAGATTGATCGATTTTTGGCGGGGTTGCATAGTGACATACAGGGGGTTGTGGTCACCCATGAACCAAAGACCTACGCTACAACCATTCGAGTGGCTTCCCTCCTAGACGTCTGTGCTCCAAAGTTGAAGGGAGCCAACACTAGTTAGGCATCTAGGGTTGGCCAGAATTCAGGGGTTGGCCAGAAGAGGAGGTTCGAGCAGGCTTTTCTAGGCCAAACTGACCCGGGGTGCAGGGTCAACAGACGATGCAGGCCTCATGCAGAGGTTCGTGTTAAAGGTGCGAAGGGCAACACACCGGAACCTGCAAGAAGGTGGGTCGTTTGTCGTCTGTGTGCAAGCAGGGGACCAGAGATTAGAGGATTTGTTACAAATGTGGCAAACCAAGGAACATTGCATGGGCTTGCACGGTGAAGAAAGATGAAGCGAACCAAGAGGGCCATCGAAGAGCAGAGTCTATGCGACCGCGAACAGGAATGCATGAGGATTTGGCTCAGTTGTGACAAGTACGCTACCCGTTCTGGTACACTTGACCTTTGTTTTGTTTGATTCTGATAGTACCCACTCGTTTATTTCTGTTGTATTTGTGGGTCAAGCTCGATTAGAGGTAGAACCGTTAGATTTTGAACTATTAGTAGCTACTTCGGTAAGGATGGAGTTAATAACCCGGGAATAGGTTAAGTCTGGGTAGGTAGTGGTGGTGAATTATGTGATAGATGTGACGTTTATGGTTCTAAACATGAACGACTTCGATGCAATCTTGGGCATGGACTGGTTGTTTGCGAACCATGCTAACATCGATTGTCATTAGCGAGAGGTAGTGTTCCGACCTCCAACGAAATCCAGTTATAAGTTTAGGGGAACCGAGGCCAGAGAAATCCCAAAGATGATTTCAGCTCTCAAGACAAGGAAGTTGGTGAGTGAAGGGGTGTGGGCCCTCTTGGCTAGTGTGTCAAATACGAGGAGTAAGGGATCAGACGTGACTTCGATCCTTGTTGTTAGGGAGTTTACTGATGAAGGGAATCGAAGTCCCCGCAGCGGAAGCGATTGCGAATCGTGCGCTCTTGATTTAGTTACAACGATTTATTCAAGAACCCAAATAACAGATTAAACATATATAATAGAATGGACAACAATAAATTACCTTTGAAGAACCTTTCTTCGAGTGCTTCTCTCTCCCACGATCACGATCTCAGCAACAGGAATTCCAACGTATGAAGACACGACCACCGGATCTTCTCCGTTGTTCTCTAGGTGAGGGAGGAATGTGGGTTCCCTTTTGGAGAGGTGAGGTTTTTGTGAGAAATGTGTGTTTTGGAACGCTTCCAACAACACAACAAGAGAGGGCTTGTAATTCTATGAAAACACTTAACCTAGTTGCATCTCATACAACCATATATATAGGGGATTGGGATGGAAATGACCATCCTACCTCTCCTTTATTCTCTCTTTAGTACATAGTTTATATATGAATCTAATTCACATTAAAACTATATATTATATCAATTATATCATATATAATTGATATAACTCCTCATGTATGAAATTGAACACTTCAATTTCACTCCTAACTTTATACCCTCAATATTACCATATTGAGCCAATGGAGGGATCTAATGGACCTACATATCATAAGCTCCAATGATGTGAAATTAACTGATCAAACTCTTTGATCTAGTTAATCAATATTCATTAACTACAAGTCACTCCACTATAGACTTGTAGCTGCACTCTCCTCACTGTAGATATTATTGTGTCCACTGGTATAGTCATTACCCATGAGTCGACCGTTCACAGGTTGTTCGTAATCACAGCTGGGTCAAATTACCATTTGACCCTTGTAATTACCTCTTTGCTCCTTAAGCACCACTGATCCTCTAATGAACAACAAGTCTAAGGTCCTACCTTAGACTCATACCCTCATAGAGGGCGGGGCCCTGTTGTTCAAGACCTGGAGTCAGTTCTTAAGGGAACAACCTATCTAATTCCTCAATAGAGGAATGAGTGAATTCCATCTTGCACAGTTAAGTTCCCAGCTACCTACGAGGTTTTGTCCCTGAGAAGGTAGGCTTATTGAGTCGGCTATAGGCCACTCTCACCCATACTAGTCTAAGGACAAACCCCTATAAGGAGGAGTTTTTAACTTGCTCAGGATTTAGGTCGAGTCACTAATGACCATCTATAAATTACTAGTGTTATCCTGGTTAGACTAATAATTTGCGATCCAGTCTTGTATGAACTCTTCATACAGAATGCCCCCACTCGCATGTCAACTACATGAATGAGTTGGATTACCTCATTTGTACTAATTGCAAAGTGGGTCGCATCCATGGTGTTACCAGAATGAGATTTCCAACCTTATTCTTATACCATAGACTATTTAGGTTATAATCTTGAACTCGACCCAAATAGTGTCCACTACACTGATTTCAAGATAAATGTTATAACCTTGGAGCTTAGTTTATTGGATTTATAAAAGCAAGATTGTAATCTTATCAAAACAAATAACACTTTATTTAATTGATCAAAATTACACAAGTTTAGGGCATAAATCTCAATAATCTCCCACTTGACCTAAAGCTTGTGGAGTACTAAACATTACAGTAATGTAAATACAATAAACTAGGGCATTTAAACCCTTTTGTACAAAAATACTCCCACTTACCCTAGTTTGGGAAGACTTGTAAACCTAGACCTTCTAGGTGACTCTCAAATACTTTAGTCGTGAGAGCCTTTGTAAAAGGATCAGCAATGTTGTGCTCTGAGGCTATCTTCGTGACAATCACGTCTCCTCTATGCACGATCTCTCAGATGAGATGATACTTCCGCTCTATATGCTTTCCCCTCTTGTGTCTTCGGGGTTCCCTCGAATTTGCCACTGCACCACTGTTATCGCAATACAGCGTGATGGGCAAAGTCATATTTGGAACAACTTCCAAATTTAGCCTGAATTTCCTTAACCAAACGACTTCCTTAGCTGCTTCACAAGCTGCTACATATTCGGCCTCCATGGTGGAATCAACGATGCTTCCTTGCTTGACGCGCCGCCATACTACACGACTCCTCCGTTAAGAGTGAAAACCGACCTCGATGTAGATTTAGAGAATCTTTATCGATCCCGAAAGTCGTAACGTGTATCCTATAAGGATCAAATCCTTAGCCCCATACACAAGCATGTAGTTCCTTGTTCTCAGAAGATACTTAAGGATTGTTTTAAGCGTTGTCCAGTGTTCAAGTCACGGATTGGATTGATACTCATGACCATCCCAATGCGCAAAGCAGATGTCAGGCCTAGTACACAACATGGCGTACATCAGGCCCCCAACAACCGATGCATAAGGGATCCGTCTCATATCCTCAACTCCTTGAGGTGTCTTAGGACATTGTTCCTTAGACAAATGGATTCCATGTCTAAAAGGCAACAAGCCCTTTTTGGAATCTTGCATCTTAAACCTTGACAACACTTTGTCTATGTATGATGCTTGAGACAAGGCTAGTGTTTTATTCTTGCGGTTTCGGATAATCTGGATCCCAAGAACAAACTGCGCATCACCCAAATCTTTCATTTGGAACTGCGTAGCTAGCCATTCCTTGATGTCAGTAAGATAACCTACATCATTCCCAATGAGTAGGATATCATCCAGATAGAGAATTAGGAAAGCGACAGAACTATTGATGATTTTCTTGTAGACACAAGGTTCATCATCATTCTGGTCAAAACCATAAGATCTGATAGCCTCATCAAATCTTATATTCCAGGACGTAGAGGCTTCTTTCAGTCCATAAATCGACCTTTTAAGCCTGCAAACCTTTTGCTCTTGTCCTGGTTTAATGAACCCTTTGGGTTGGTGCCTAAGAAAATTTAGTTCATGATTAAAATCGAGTCACATATTTCTAGTTTAAGCATGCTTTTATTGATCAAGGAGTTCATGCAAAACAACCAACAATGTTCACTAAATTAGCCTAAATCAATCACAATTCTAGCCTAAAACAGTCACGAGTTATGCTTAAAAGAGTGAGCAAAAGTAGTCTAAATCAGTACGTAAACAACCCAAAAATCCAGTATTAAATTAGTGGTTGACAACAAGCAATAACACTTAGAGATAGGAAAAACGTTACACAGCAGGTGGTCTTATTTTTCAAGTTCAGTTTGATAGAGATATCTCATCAACGGAAGCTCGAAACAACGATCTAACCGTTAAAAACAAAGCCCTGTGAGTCTCGAACAAGCTGTCAAAATTTCAGCACAATCCAACGGTTGAAACTCCAGGAATCAACAACTTTGTGAGCGCCGCTGGTGAAAAACCGAACTGCACTGATCTCCCAACGTGACAGCGATATCCGACACAGCGAAGCTCAGAACGACGATCCAACCGTTCAAAGTAAAGCCCTATGAGTCTCAAACAAGCTGTCAAAATTGCAGCACAATCCAACGGTCAGAACTTTGAGAAACGACAACTTTGTGAGCGTCGTCTGTGAAAAACCGAACTGCACGATTTTTGCTACAACAATGGCACCTTGAAGCTTCGATTTTTTTCTCAATCGCACGATTGCTACAACAATGGCACTTTCATGATTCTTCTCTTCAATACACACCTTTGTTGTAGCAATCACCCCTTCTCTCTCGCTCTCTTCCCCTTTTGTGGCAACTTCTTCTCTCCTTTTTGCACTTGAACCCTAGCCTCCTTATATAAGATGGTGTTGCCCTAATTCCACAAATTACAAAAATGCCCTTAGGGGTAGAAAGACCATCTTACCCTTCGGGTAAGATATCTAAAATGCCCTTAGGGACTCTTGTAATTTTTATAATCTCCTGCACACAGAAAAATCCCAAATAAATATATGAAGTTAATTATAAATCAAAATACGCAAGGATTTTTGGAGTTAAGAAAAATCTCAAATTTTGGTCTTTAATTAACTGTTAGCTTATTTTCCAAAATTTCTTAAATTAAAGCACAAAAACATCAAAATTAATTCTTTTTGCACCTAATGCTTAAATTCAAGATTTTAAAGCTAACACACATAATTTAGGGATAAAATAACATGAGGATCACTAAATTAGATGCAATTCAAGTAGATTAAACACTAAAATTCTAGTAAAATAACTCACTTATGGTGAGTTATCAGTTGGTCCATGTCGATGGTTTCCTCAAGATTGCCATTCAAAAAGGTTGTCTTGACATCCATTTGTCATACCTCATAGTCATAATATGCGGCAATGGTAAGAAGGATACGAATAGACTTTACCATAGCAACAGGTGAAAAGGTCTCCTCATAGTCAACCCCTTCAACCTGAGTATAACCCTTTGCTACTAGTCTAGCTTTAAAGGTTTGCACCTTCCCATTTACACCACGTTTTCTCTTATAGATCCACTTACAAACTATAGGTTTTACGCCATCAGGCTTATCTACAAGATCCCAAACAGAATTGAAGTACATAAACTTCATTTCTAGGTTCATGGCTATGACCCATTTGTCTTTGCCTTTGTCAACCATTGCTTGATTATAAGTCAATGGATCCTCGCAGTTGTCATCTGGTATAACAACTTGAGTTTCAGCTAAACCCATGTGCAGTGGCCAAAGTCAGATCACAACCCTCCCACTACGTCGAGGCATACTCAACTCTTGAGATGGACTCTCTTGACTAGACAAACTAGTATCAACAACTCTTGTTGACGTACTAGTATTGTTATTAGCAACCTTTGCTAATGTTCCGTCTAACTCACTCAACACTACCTTACTTTTTGGTTTGTGGTCCCTTGTGTGGTCCTTCTCCAAGAAAGTGGCATTTGTCGACACAAAGACCTTATCTTCCTTAGGATCATAGAATAAACCACCTCTTGTTTCTTTTGGGTATCCTACGAATAGGCACAACTTTGAACGTGAATCCAACTTCTTTGGATTTGTCACAAGTACATGTGCTGGACAACCCCATATTCTGAAGTAACATAAATTACCTTTACGTTCTTTCCAGAGTTCAAAAGGTGTTTCAGAAACACTTTTGGAGGGCACACTATTCAAAATGTATACTGCAGTCTTCCCTGCATAACCCCAAAAAGAACTAGGGAGATGAACATAACTCATCATTGATCGAACCATGTCCAACAAGGTTCTATTTCTCCTTTCTGATACACCGTTTTGCTGTGGTGTGTCGGGAGCTGAGAGTTGGGATGTAATTCCATGTTCTATCATATAGTTCTGGAATTTTAAATTCATGTACTCTCCACCTCTATCTAGATCGAAGTGTTTTAATTCTTTTACCTAATTGATTTTCAACCTCAGTCTTGAATTCCTTGAACTTTTCAAGTGCTTCAGATTTGTGGTGCATTAGGTAAATATACCCATATCTGGAATAATCATCTATAAAAGAGATGAAATGTTCATATCCTCCCCTGACTTTAACATTCATTAGACCACAAAGTTCTGAATGTATAAGCTCTAGAGGATCTTTGGCTATATAACATTTTCCACTAAAAGGTCTTTTAGTCATTTTGCCTTCTAGGCAGGATTCACATACTGACAAGAAATTTTCTTCTAACTCGTTTAGAAGTCCGTTTTTACCAATCTCTCAATCCTATTGAGATTAATGTGACCCAATCTTAGATGCCAAAGATGAACATTTTCTTTAGGAGAAATTTTACGTTTCTTAGTTTGTGCGTTTGCAGTTTTAAATAATTCAGTGTTCAAAACCATTTTGACTGAATTAGGCCTTAAAACATACAATCCATTTTCTAATGAAGCTGAACATATTTCTAAAGCTTTCTTCAAAATAACCACTTTATTCATAGAAAATGAAACAAAAATACATTGTTCAATAAGGCAAGAAATGGAAATAAGGTTTCTAGTAAACCCTGGTATCACTAATATATTGTCCAACAATACATATTTCTTGCCAAAATAAAGCTTCATCATTGTGCCTCATTGCTCTGGTGAGACGACCTCTCCATTTCCAACCCGAGCGTTATCTCTCCTTCTGTAGTATTCTTTGCCAGAATCAATTCTCGAAAAGAAGAACAAACATGATTAGTGGCGCTGAATCAAGTATCCAAGTTGTTTTATCATTATCCACTAAACAAGCTTCTAGGCAAAGTAAATCATATTTACCTTCCTTCTTTTTTCTCGCAATGTACTTGGATGATTCCGTTTCCAATGCCCATCTTCGTTGCAGTGGAAACACTTTCCTTTATCGGCAACATCTTTGACTTTCTTGCCCTTTCAGGCAGCGGCTTTGTCACTGTTTCCCTTTACCAACCTTGTTCATGTTCTTCTTCTTACCTCTCGGGTTAGAAGAAGATGAAACCATGTTTTTGTCCTGCAGGTCGAACCTCGTGATAACTCCTCATCGCAACATTTGCCTCACCTTTTGATCCCTAAATTTTCATCAAAGAAGTGAAAGGTCCGGAGTTCATTCGAGAAGGAGGTAAGATTAAAAGTAAGCTTGTTCATAACAAACATTACTTCTAAATCAGAGGAAACTATACGGAAGGGTTTCGAATGAAGTCGACTGGCTCGACTCATCGATGGAAGCACCATTCGACTCGCAATGTTAAAGTGCACCATCATATCCGAGGACATGATCCCAAACAGATGTACCTCCGGCATCATCGAGTTGAATATGTACTTTAGGGCATTATGTCGGGCTTGTGTGGATCGTTGTCCAAACATACCGAGCAGAATCCATGATTTCCTTGGCGGTAATCATGCCCTCATGCTTCTTGGCTAATATATCGGACATACTTGCGGCATGTAGACCTTGGTCTTATCATTAGCCTTGATCCATCGATCATATGCATCACGAACATTTCGTGACGCATTTGAGCAGCGGCACCTGAGGACACTCCTCGCTTAGCACAAACTTCGGATCATCCACTACCAAAATAGTGTTGAGTTTGTTTTTCCATGTCATCATATTCTCTCCGGTTAACTTTTCCGCACCCAATAAGGAAATTATAGAGCTAGACATTTTTTTTGAAAATTTACAAACAAACTTGTATGAGTTTCTTGCTATAACTCTAATCCAATCATGTTTTAGCTAATTATCAAATGATTCCTAGGCCATTTATAATTTGCAATGATACTCAAAGGCTTAGAATGTATGACACCGAAGGGTAATAAAAAACACTCCTCCTCTAGATCAAGACACTCTTAACAAAAACCTCAGAATAACTCTTATTCCTATAGGTTTTAGTTACCATTTTTCGATCTGGATACATACACAACTTATGTACCCCGTGAGTGTAACCCTTTATCTTTAGATCTCAGAGTCTTGATCCAATAAAATCCATGAGAGGGAGGACTAGATTGGAAAATAGTCTAAGGAAATCTTTATCCCTTTCGGTGTCTACTATGTTAGATCCCCATGATCAAGCCCTCAGAAGGGATTGTGCGGTCCGAGCCAAACTAGCAGTGACCATAGTGGTCTAACGGTGTAAACCGACAAAAGAGACCGTAGGTTTTGTTTTCACTAAACCCGCTCCCACTCACTATAAGTACCCTCTCCATTCACCTTGATATTGACTCATACAAACACCATCCGAAGGGGGACGCTCCCGTTTGCGCCACGAGGCCAAGTATAAGTCTCACGGTGTGAACTCCCGGAGATAGCGTAGGTGGAAAAATATGTATCTCATACACTTTTTTCTCCCACTGAATACTTTAAGTTTATAGGAATTTTTCTTAGGCTAAAACCCGGCTAATGGTTTTACCTAACTCTATCAACATAACTCTTATATTGATGATCAATATAACTCTAATACTGATTTTATCCTAACTTTGTTAATATAACTCCTTATATTAAACCTAGGATTTCTAGTTTATTAACCCCTTAATAAACTCACTTTGTATTCTTTGTAATTTATAAGACTCTCGATTAAATTTCACTCCTGAGTCGGTTCGTGTAGGGGTGTTACATTTCCGTCAGCTTAAATACCCAAGCCTAGACAGAACTTTCCTTAGACAGAGTTCCTCTTTTAATCATAGCTTAAAAATTACTTGGTTTCTAATTCTAATCTAATTAGAACTAGATAACCTAAGGTCTATTATTTCCAAGTTCTAGACATTTTAAAACTAATAATTAACCTTAGGTGACATGCATACTATGTTATAGTGCTTGATCATTCATCACATGAATAATAAGACATTCATAGCATATTCATCTCATGAAAAGTAATGCATGTCAATGCTGTCCAAAAATTAATATAACAACCTTATATTAATTAATCATGCAAACTATATAATATAACTCCTTATATTATAAATGATGCATGAAAATGCTTAACCTAAGGTGGGATTTCTAAAATACAAGCATACACTATGCATGGCAATAATTACACAACAATTGCATAATTAAAATAGCAAAATTAGACCAATTTTGGCACCCTAGAAATAATTTTAATTAATATAATCTAATTATATTAATTAAAATTAAATATATTAAATATATTAAATATTAAACGTTTTTATAATTAATATATATAATAAAAAAATATTTTCTACCCATTGCTCATCGCGTGAAACGTATTTGGTGTTGCAACGCTGATAGCAACGTTGCAACGCTGCTTTTGTCGTCTTCTGTCGAGCGTTGCAACGCTGCCTCCTGTGCGCGCCTTCTCCCGCAAGCGCAACGTTGCAAAGCCGATGAACAGCGTTGCAACGCTGCACACAGACAACACATGGAATCACCATTCCTTGCTCATTTTTGCTCTGATCTTCTCAGCAACCGCTTTACCTCGATCGACACAGACTTACAGACTCGATTTACAATTAAATTTGCCCAAAACACCAGGCCCTTACATTGAACATTTCAATGGAAATTGTAAATCTAAGTGCCAAAATTGAAAACATCTAATTTCGCAAAACTGTTCATACATCTCATGCAAAAACAGTAAATCTCATCTTGTTCTTGAAAAATCCAGAACATAAATCAAGAACGCAATTGGGCTCTGATACCAATTGAAGGGAATCGAAGTCCTCGCAGCGGAAGCGATTGCGAATCGCGCGCTCTTGATTTAGTTACAACGATTTATTCAAGAACCCAAATAACAAGATTAAGCATATATAATAGAATGAACAACAAGAAATTACCTTTGAAGAACCTTTCTTCGAGTGCTCCTCTCTCCCACGATCACGATCTCAGCAACAAGAATTCCAATGTATGAAGACACGACCACCGGATCTTCTCCGTTGTTCTCTAGGTGAGGGAGGAATGTGGGTTCCCTTTAGGAAATGTGAGGTTTTTGTGAGAGATGTGTGTTTTGGAACTCTTCCAACAACACAACAAGCGAGGGCTTGTAATTCTATGAAAACACTTAACCTAGTTGCATCTCATGCAACCATATATATAGGGGATTGGGATTGAAATGACCATCCTACCCCTCCTTTATTCTCTCTTTAGTACATAGTTTATATATGAATCTAATTCACATTAAAACTATATATTATATCAATTATATCATATATAATTGATATAACTCCTCATGTATGAAATTGAACACTTCAATTTCACTCCTAACTTTATACCCTTAATATTACCATATTGAGCCAATGGAGGATCTAATGGACCTACAAATCATGAGCTCAATGATGTGAGATTAAGCCCGATCAAACTCTTTGATCTAGTTAATCAATATTCATTAACTACAAGTCATTCCACTATAGACTTGTAGTTTACTCTCTCTCCTCACCGCAGATATTATTGTGTCCATCGATATAGTCATTACCCATGAGTCGACCATTCACAAAGTTGTTCGTAATCACAACCGGGTCAAATTACCGTTTTACCTCGTGATTACCTTTTTTTGCTCCTTAAGCACCATCGATCCTCTAATGAACAACAAGTCTAAGGCCCCGTTGTTCAAGACCTGGAGTCAGTTCTTAAGGGAACAACCTATCTAAATCCTCAGTAGATGAATGAGTGAATTCCATCTTGCACAGTTAAGTTCCCAGCTACCTACGAGGTTCTCTCCCTGAGAAGGTAGGCTTATTGAGTCGGCTATAGGCCACTCTCACTCATACTAGTCTAAGGACAAACCCCTATAAGCAGGAGTTCTTAACTTGCTCAGATTTGTGTCGAGTCACTAATGACCATCTATAAATTACTAGTCTTATCCTCATTGTATGAATGTTACACTTTGGTTAGACTAATAATTTGCAATCTAATCTTGTATGAACTCTTCATACAGGATGCCCCCTCTCGCATGTCAACTACATGAATGAGTTGGATTACCTCATTTGTACTAATTACAAAGTGGGCCGCATCCATGGTGTTACCAGAATGAGGTTTCCAACCTTATTCTTATACCATAGACTATTTAGGTTATAATCTTGAACTCAACCCAAATAGTGTCCACTACACTTATTTCAAGATAAATGTTATAACCTTGGAGCTTAGTTTATTGGATTTATAAAAGCAAGACTGTAATCTTATCAAAACAAATAACACTTTATTTAATTGATCAAAATTACACAAGTTTAGGGCATAAATCCCAACAACTGAAGTATTCCCAGAGGAGTTTCCCGGACTACCCCCGGTTCAAGAGGTTGACTTTAGCATTGAGCTCGAGCCTAGGACGACTCCGTTATCTAAGGCTCCCTATAGAATGGCTCCAGCAGAATTGAAGGAGCTTAAGACCTAGTTGCAGGAACTCCTGGATAGGGGATATATCCGCCCTAGTGTTTCACCGTGGGGTGCACAAGTTTTGTTCGTGAAGAAGAAGGATGGGTCGATGCGGTTGTGCATAGACTACCGAGAGTTGAATATGGTAACAGTAAAGAACAAGTACCCTCTTCCCAAGATCGATGATTTGTATGACCAACTACAGGGGACGACGGTGTTTTCTAAGATCGACCTGCGATCGGGGTACCATCAGTTGCGAATCAAGGACGAGGATATCTCGAAGACTGCCTTCAGGTCTAGGTACAGACACTATGAGCTCACGATGATGTCTTTTGGCTTGACGAATGCTCCAACCGCTTTTATGGACTTAATGAACAGAGTGTTCAAGAAGTTCCTAGACACATTTGTGATTGTCTTCATCGACGATATTTTGGTGTACTCCAAGACAGAAGAGGAGCATAAAATCCATTTGACAAAGGTGTTATCAGCCTTGAGGACCAACCGGTTGTATGCGAAATTTTCTAAATGTGAGTTCTGGTTGCAACAAGTAGCCTTCCTAGGACACGTGGTGTCCAAAGACGGCGTAGCAGTAGTGGATTCTGCCAGGATATAGGCAGTCACAGATTGAGCTCACCCTAAGATAGTCATACAGGTGTGAAGCTTCTTGGGCTTGACAGGTTATTACAGACGTTTCGTTAAGGATTTCTCTAAGATAGTCGCACTGTTGACTCAGTTGACCCGAAAGGGGAATGTCTTCGTATGGAGTGATGCTTGAGAGGTAAGCTTTCAGAACCTCAAACACAGGCTGGTCTCGACACTTGTGCTTGCGGTACCGAATGGCTCAGGAGGCTTTGTGGTTTACAATGATGCCTCCAAGAAAGGCCTGGAGTGTGTGTTGATGCAGAATGGGAAAGTGATCGCCTATGCCTCTCGCCAGCTGAAGGATTACGAGCGAAATTGTCCAACTCATGACGTGGAATTGGTTGTCGTGGTTTTTGCCCTGAAAATATGGAGACACTATTTGTGCGGAGAGAAAATTCAGATGTTTACGAACCATAAGAGCCTCAAGTACCTTTTCACCCAAAAAGAGTTGAACATGAGGCAACGCAGGTGGCTAGAGTTGGTGAAGGACTACGAAATTGAGATACTGTACCACCCGGGTAAGGCGAATGTGGTCGTCGATGCCCTTAGCAGGAAGGTGGCCCATACCTCGACCTTGATTACGAGGCAAGCTAGGTTGCGTTCTGAGTTGGAGCGCACAGAAATAGTGGTTGTGTTAAATCAGGTCACAACTCAACTAAATTAGTTATCAGTTCGACCGACCCTGAGACAACGAGTCGTAAAGGCTCAACAGGGAGATCCGAGCCTCGAGGACTTTTGGCAGCAAGCAAGGGCTGATTAGGAGGGTGAGTTTGTTGTGGCGGTGGATGGTAGACTTCTATTTAGGAGACGGTTGTGCATGCCTGATGGGAGTGGTCTTAAGGAGGAGATCTTGGTTGATGTCCATAGTTCCCCATTTTCGATGCATCTGGGGAGCACCAAGATGTACCAGGATCTGAAACATTTCTACTGTGGCGTGGAATGAAAAAGGAGATGGCGGAATTCGTCAGAAAATGTCTGGTGCGCCAGCAGGTTAAAGCCCCAAGGCAGAAGCCTGTAGGGTTGTTGCAACCCTTTGAGGTACCTCAGTGGAAGTGTGAAGAGGTCTCCATGGATTTCATTTCTGGTTTGCCCCAAACAGCTAAAGGATTCACTGTGATTTGGGTGATCATGGATAGGCTAAAAAAGTCAACACATTTTCTACCTGGGAAGACGACTTATACGGTTGAGAAGTGGGCACATCTATTCATGGAGGATATAGTAAGGTTGCACTGAGTCCCAGTGAAGATAGTATCTGATAGGGACCCTAGGTTCACCTCGAACTTTTGGGTGAGTTTCCAGAACGCCTTGGGGGTTGAATGCAACTTTAGTATGGTGTTCCACCCTCAGACCGATGGTCAGACGGAAAGGTTAAATCAGTTCTTGGAGGATATGCTTCGGGTTTGTGCATTAGAATTCTCAGGTAGTTGGGACTCACATCTTCACCTGATGGAGTTTTCCTAAAACAATAATTATCAGGCAACGATTGACATGTTCGAAGCCCTCTATGGGAGAAGATACAGAACCCTAGTGTATTGGGGAGAGGTTGGTGAGCGGAAGTTATTGGGGTCTGAGTTGGTCCAGATGACAAACGAGGTTGTGCAGAGGATTAGGGCAAGAATGTTAACAGCTCAGAGTAGGCAAAAAAGTTATGTTGATGTGAGACGACGGAAGTTGGAGTTTTCTGTTGGAGACTATTCATTTCTGAAAGTGGCACCTATGAAGGGTGTTCTGAGGTTTGGTAAAAAGGGGAAGCTAAGCCCTAGGTTCATTGGACCATTCGAGATTTTAGAGCGCATCGGTCCAGTAGCCTATCGTTTAGCCTTGTCGTCGTCCCTTGCTTTTGTTCACGACGTATTCCATGTGTCTATGTTGCGAGGTTATGTGCTAGATTCCTCGCATGTGATCGACTTTGAGCCCTTGCAGGTAGACAGTGACTTGAGTTACGAGGAGAAGCCTGTGCAAATTCTCACTCGGGATAGTAAGGTACCGAGGAACAGGGAGATTAAGTTGGTTAAAGTCATGTGGCAGAACCACCATTTCAAATAGGCAACCTTGGAGCGTGAGGACGAAATGCGGGCGAGTTATCAAGATCTGTTCGCGAACTAACAACTTTCGAGGACGAAAGTTCCTAAGGTGGGAAGAATGTGAGGCCCAATAGCCCTTTCCCTTTTCTTTTCAGTTATTTTCTTTTCGTTAAAAAAAAAAAGCAAAGTCAGAAAGGAAATCGGGGAGGGCACTCGCCTTCCCTCCTCTTCGAGTGCCGCCTGAAATGAAACGGCCACTGGTCGTTTCGACCGACAACGTCGTTCGCTCCCTCCCTCGTTCTTTTTCTCTCCCTCAATCGTTCTCCCGATCTCTCTCTCTCTAAATCGTCTCCCTCTCCCCTTCGCCAAAGCTTTCTCTCTCCAAATCGCTCTCCCTCTTAGTAGTTCTCTCTCTCAATTGACCTCTTCCTTGCGCAACCGCCGACGACGTCAACTGCATCCCGGTGCCGACAACCGATCCCTCTTTCTCTCTCGGTATCTTTCTCCCTCTTGACTTTCTCTCTCTTCACCGTCCCACTTTGTCCTTCACTCTCGAATCACTCTATCTCTCTCTCCCTCCCTCTCGTTTTCCCTCTCTCTCTCGGTCTCCCTCTGTCTCTGTCTCTCCCTCTCTGTTTTTTTTTTCTCATCCTCTGTTTCTGATCGTCTATTTTGGTGGGCAGGGTTGTGAATCGAAGTAATTTGGAAGAGTGGCGGTATGAGCCAATGCACTCGCCGGTTTCGAGAGGTTTCCTTCGTTTTGGTAAGCCCTAACTCCATAAGCATGTTACTTTTAGGTACAGTGGAATCGATAGCCTTAAGTGTGGATGTCAAGCTTGAGCTTAGTTAAGTTCTGAATGTTGTTTTGTTTGGTCAGGATTGTAGCGTTAACAAGAAGAATAGTTCTAGCAGGACCGACGCTAGGTGTAGTTTCGCATCAACCGAAGGTAAGCGATTGAACCTTATTTTGTGTGTTTGTTAGTTAGTAAGGGTGTAATTTAAGTTCAACGATTTATAGGTTGACCTAGGTGGCTTTTTCCTTGTTGAATCTTTTGGGGCTGAATAAATATGATGACTTGGCTTGTAGGTTCCCTTAGTACGCACAGGCAAGTTCGGAGTTGGTTTTAGAAGGGATTAACTTTTCACTACGTTTATAATAGAGGTAAGTAGTCGTTTGGACTATCCCACTCGTAAGTGTAGGGGTTAAGGATGACACTACATGCATGCTAAGATTTTCGTAGTAGTTGACCGTTTTTTCTCATGGTGATTAATTGTTTGGATCATAGAAGTAATTTGTTATAGACCATGTGAAAGCATATGTTGTTGCTTGTTCACTCTCACATGCCTGAGCTTGAGATTGCCTATTATGTATAATGTGAAACTTGTGGTGAAATACCGAGCGTGATGAATGTTGTTGTGTGTTCCCTCAAGTAGAGACTTATGTAGTTTTGTGTTTAGTTTTGTATTAGCCTGGGAAGGCGCTAAGTAGCCTTAAAGTCGTAGCTAACACAACCAGTCATGTTGTAAGTCAAGGTCCCTGTGTGTACCCCTTAGCAGACTGAGACTCTAGGTTGACGAGTTTGACATGGGATGTGGGGTCCATCCTCCATCTAGTTGAGTAGCTCAGGGAGTGATTCCCAGAGTACAAGGGACTGTGGATACGTTCCTTTTCCTAGTTCGAGGTTCAGGGAGTGATTCCCGAGATACAGGGGGCGCTGGATACGTTCCTCATCCTGGTTCGAGGCTCAGGGAGTGATTCCCAGAGTTGGAGAGGGTTGGGCATGTTCCTTCACCTTAGATGAGGCATGGGAGAGCTTCGTGGTCGTGAGCTTGTGGGCGGGAGAACCGCTATTGATGCCAACTTAGTCCAAAAGCCAAGGGTAGGGCAAGGATATAATCCGAGCAAGATTAGGGTGAGAGCGAGGGTGGAAGTTTGTAGGACGGGTTGTGTGTTGTGTTTTAGCTAGGTCTAAGGCTTGACCCTTTTGTACTATTTTACTTTGGACAAAGTGGGCTACTTACTGAGTATTTTATACTCACCCCTCATTTTGTGTGTTTTGGATGCAGGTAAGGCGAAACACTGAGATGACCAGAGTCTGCGAGGACCCTGCGAGGCTATGGAAGGACTTGTTGGACTTAGTTAGGGTTTTTGTTTAGTGGTTTGTTTGGTTCTGTTTGCTCTACTGTGCTCTTTATCTAGCCTGTATCTTTCGTGTTGCCTTTGGTCTTGTAATGTTGAACTTTTGCATGTACTGTTCTGGTAATCTCTTGTTAAGAAAGTAAGTTCTGTTTTGGCATCTCTGGATAAGAAAACATGTTCTATTCTGACATCTCTTGTAGAAAATATGTTATGTGTAACTTGTGTGGTTGTCTGTAAACTCTGGGGGGCTGAAGCCCAACCTGTTTGAATTCTGTAGTTTGAAGAAGGTTGGATACCATCGTGAGAACTTTCTTTGGAAATGCTTTCTTGTTCAGATGATAGGAAATTTTTGGAATTGTCCTAGTTACGTCGTTATGCTGCCGAATTTTCGGGGCGAACGATGTAACTTAAAGTAACATCCCAAGTAGAATGGCTTTGTTTTTTGGGGTGTTACACAACCTATTACTTGGTTATCCTCTTGGATTGACTTGTTGGCTTCATTCCAAAATTGCCCTTTAAAACAAAATTAATTTAGCCCAACTACCAAATAAACAAGATTTTAACCCAAAAATTAGCTTAAAACCAAGGGTTAGTTAAGCTAAAAAAATGGCCCAACTACCAAATAAACAAGATTTTAACCCAAAAATTAGCTTAAAACCAAGGGTTAGTTAAGCTAAAAAAATGTTGGGTGTTATATCGCAACTTCAACCATTCGTTTATGAGAAATAAAATTGAATACCGAAAATTTAATTAGCTGAAGGTGGAACAGGTACTTTAAAAGTAAAGAATGAGTTGTGCCTTCGAAAAGAGTCACAGATTAATGTTTTTTAAGGAACTACTATTTTTAGTACAATAGGGATTGGAGATTCGAACTACTAGTCTCGTGGTCGTCGTTAATATATTTGATATGTCAGTTGTTTTCTTTGACTTTAAGTAACTACTTATTTCCCCCTAAAAGCAAATATGGATAGTTAATTTTACTTTTAATTCTTTTCAAAACAAAGCTAGTAACTCGCACATTAAAAAAATTAGGTCTTGTGTCGTCATATGATTATTTTGTTTAAATTCTACTTATTTGTTCACAATTCTTTCCTTCTTTGTTTTTTTTTTTTTTTGGGTTTTCACCTTTCTTAGAAATACTGAAATTTTTAGCTAAGTTTTTTTTAAATGATTTTTAATAACTACTTTTTTAAAAAAAAATTTACAATTTTACTTATATTTAGAAAATATTTTTTAAAAAGTAGAAAAAAAATATAGAAGAAACATACGTGGAAATAACATTTATAAATCGAATTTTAAAAAGAAAAAAATGAAAAATGAAAATCGTATTATCAAATGAGGCGGTAGTGATTAGAATTCTATTTTTAGTCTAAATATCGCTTAACTAATATAACCCTCTATACTAGTTCAAAGATTATAATCTTCACTCCCATTGTAATGTTAAATTTTTTAAAAAGAAAAAGATACAAATCCTGAATATATATATTTTTTTTGGCCAGGTTTATAGTAGCAAGTGGAATGGCAACCAGCCCGAGACCATAATCCAACACTCATTTTATTAGGTTTTTTTTCCCTGTCATCTATTAGACTTCGTCATTTGTGTCTATTTTTGCAGCAATCGATCCTTGAAATAGTGAATTTGTTCTGTTTTGTCCATAAATTCTCTATAGCAAATTTTTATAAAAAATATTTGTGTGTTTATTTAGTTGTGTCATTCTTCTGTCAAATTTTCATAATATAATAGACAATCAAACAAAAGAATTTTGAGTTATATTACGTAACTCTCCTAATTACAACTCTTCTCTCTCGACCACTTATTAAAAAAAAATTAAAGGGTTGTTTGTAGCGCTAAGTGGATTATAATAACAGGGGTTATAATAGTTTGTGGGTTATGATAATCTGTGCAATCATATAATATTATTTAAAATACAGAGTAGTATAGTTTGAAGTTATAATAGTCTGTGTTTGGGGTGTAGAGTGTCGCCACGTACCTGCCGTCTTCATAAAAGGGATATTTAAAAGGAGTCGCCACCAACCTTTTTTATGGTGTGATTGGGCACCAAAATAAAATAACTTTTTTTAAAAAAAAAAGAAGAAAAAAAAATGGTATGCGAAAACCAGATTTGGATTCGGGAGTTGTTTGTGTATGGGGAAGGTGTTAGCACCACAACAACACCGTTTAAAAGCAGTGGCCAAATTTAATCTTGAATTGCACAAATTTTAGAAGGACAAAAAAAACTTATTTAGGAAAATGAGATTTTTAAAACAATGTCTTATTTTACCCCTCATTACTCCAATATTTGGAGTCATGATCCCATAAAATAAGTGGATGAAAATCCATTAATGTGGTTGTATTGAAATTATTTTCAAGATTTTGGAAATAATATCACCTCAAGAATATGAGAAAAAAATCACAATTTTCTCAAATACATCATAGGATGACCTTCATAAAAGAAAGTTTTTTTTTTTTAAAACTCTAATTTAAATTTAATAATTAAAACCGATAAATAAGCAAGCCGGACAAAAATATGTGGCTACAGCATGCCCCCTTTATACATCCTTATAGGATTATAAGGTGGACAAAGGTATAGCCATTATTTTATTCGGTCGCAGCAGAGATAAAGAGTGTCAAGGGCTAGGGATAAATAAGCGTCACATGACAAAATAAAATACGCTGAGGGTCAGGGATAAACAAGCGCCACTGCTGCAAAAAGTGTCAAGGGCCAGGGATAAACAAGCGCCACATGACAAAATAAAACACGCTGAGGGCCAGGGATAAATAAGCGCCACTGCAGCAAAAGTGTCAAGGGTCAGGGATAAACAAGCGTCACATGACAAAATAAAACACGCTGAGGGCCAGGGATAAACAAGCGCCACTGCAGCAAAAGTGTCAAGGGTCAGGGATAAACAAACGCCACATGACAAAATAAAACACGCTGAGGGCCAGGGATAAACAAGTGCCCATGCAGCAAAAAGTGTCAAGGGTCAGGGCTAAACAAGCGCCACATGACAAAATAAAACACGCTGAGGGTCAGGGATAAACAAGCGTCACATGATAAAAATAAAACACGCTGAGGGGCCAGGGATAAACAAGCACCACTACAGTAAAAGATGTCAAGGGTCAGGGATAAACAAGCGCCACATGACAAAATAAAACGCTGAGGGCCAGGGATAAACAAGTGCCACTACAGCAAAAGGTGTCCAGGGCCAGAAATAAACAAGCGTCACATGACAAAATAAAACACGTTGAGGGCCAGGGATAAACAAACGCCACTACAACAAAAGGTGTCAAGGGCCAGGGATAAACAAACGCCACATGACAAAAACAAGCAAGATCGTGAACAAGGGTAAGCCTTGCTTATACGCATGTATATGCAAAATTTTGACTGATTTATTACCACTACTTTATCCTTCTTTTATTTTGCTCGAAAGGTTAAAGCCTATAAAATAGCTTTTAGAACACAATTGTTCCAACAAACATCAATTTATTGGATTGGAAAGCCTCATGGATACAATTTCTGACCAAACAAAAGCCTTCTATCAGACTTTACAAAGCAAATCCAGATAAAATGTAACTCCTACGACCAGAAGTTACTACATCTTTATGCATAATACTTCTTGACAAAATCTGCATTTAGCTGATTGGGTAGGTCATTGTCATCCATGTCAGTTAAAACCAAAGCCCCACCTGAGAATGCCCTTTTTACCACATATGGCCCCTCGTAGTTTGGTGTCCACTTCCCCCTGTGATCCTTTTGAAATGGCAAGATCCTCTTTAAAACCAAATCTCCTTCTTGGAAGCAACGTTGGCGTACTTTCTTGTTATAAGCTTGAGCCAACTTTCTCTGGTATAACTGTCCTCTACACAATGCAGTCATCCTTCTTTCTTCAATGAAGTTTAATTGCTCGTACCTTGCTTGAGCCCACTCTGCTTCTTCTAACTTTGCCTCTTTAATCACTCTGAGAGACGGGACTTCAACTTCAAAAGGTAAAACTGCCTCCATTCCATATACTAAAGAAAATGGAGTTGCCCTAGTTGAAGTGCGAATGAAGGTTCGGTAACCGTGTAGAGCAAAAGGCAACATCTCATGTCAATCTTTGTACGTGACAGTTATCTTCTCTATAATTTTCTTGATATTCTTTCCGCTTCTACGGCTCCATTCATCTTAGGTCGGTAAGGAGTAGAATTAGAGTGTCTAATTTTGGATTGAGTACACAACTCATCCATTAACTTGTTATTCAAGTTTTTTGCATTATCAGTAATGATCCGCTCAGGCAAGCCATAACGACATATGATGTCTCTTTTTATGAATTTGAGCACGACTTGCTTAGTGACGCTTCTATATGAGGTGGCTTCTACCCACTTTGTGAAATAGTCAATGACTACCAGAATAAAGCAGTGACCATTCGATGCTTTTGGTTCGATTGGTCCTATCACATCCATACCCCACATAGAGAAAGGCCACTGAGTCGTTAGTACATGAAGAGATGAGGCTGGAGTGTGCATTTTATCTGCATATATCTGACATTTATGACATTTCCTTGCATATTTAATGCAATCTGATTCCATGGTCAATCAATAGTAGCCAGCACGTAGGACTTGCCTAGCCATCATGTGCCCATTTGCATGAGTCCCGCAAACTCTTTCATGCACTTCTTCAACTATCTTTTTGGCCTCCGTTTCATCAACACACCTTAGCAAAGTCATGTCATCATTTCTTTTATATAACACATCCCCATTTAAAAAGAAACTCATGGCTAACTTCCCGATCGGCGCTTATTATTTTTTGGATGCCCTAGTGGGTATTCTCGACACGTAATGTAACGTTTAATGTCGTGATACCAGGGCCTCCCATCTGGTTCTTCTTCAATGCTCAAGTAGTAGGCTGACACTTCTCGCTTTTAAAAATTTAAAGGTTGAATTTCCTTATCATAATCTAGCTTAAACAAGGCAGACAAGGTGGCTAATGCATCTGCAACTTGATTACTTTCTCGTGGAACATGCTCAAACGTGATTGACTCAAGTGATTGAGCCAAATCTCGAATATATTTATTATAAGGGATCAATTTAGGGTCCCTTGTTTCTCATTCTCTATTCAATTGGTGTATCACCAAAAGTGAATCTCCAAACACTTGCCATTTCTTTATCTTCATGTCAAATGCCATTTGAACTCCCATACTGCAAGCCTCGTACTCGGCTACGTTATTCGTACAGTCGAAGTATAACTTGGCAGTTAATGGATATAGCTTCCCTTCAGGAGATGTCAACACAACTCCGATTCCATGTCCCACCTCGTTTGTGGCTCCATTAAACCACATTGTCCACATTTCCAAGTCATGTGGCTCATCTGATACAACCATAATGTCCTCGTCTGGAAACTCGAACTTCATCGGCTCATAATCCTCTACTGGAAACTCGACTAAACAATCAGCGATTGCACTCCCTTTTTATGGCCTTCCTGGTAACATAAACAATATCATATTCTGATAACAAAACCTGTCACTTAGCTACTCTTCCGGACAGAGATGGTTTTTCGAAGATGTACTTTATGGGATCCATCTTTGAGATAAGCCATGTCGTGTAATACAACATGTACTGTCTCAATCTTTGAAATTTGCCCAAGCTAAGGCGCAACAAGTTTTTCTAACAAAGAGTAATTCGACTCACAACTTGTAAACTTTTTGCTCAAATAGTAAATAGCTTGCTCCTTTCTCCCAGAAGAATCATGTTGCCCAAGCACACATCCCATTGACCCTTCTTTTACTGTTAAGTAAAGGATTAGTGGGCGTCCTAGTATCGGTAGGACCAACACTGAGGGGTTTTGCAAGTATTCTTTGATTTTCTCAAAAGTCCTTTGACAATCCTCATTCCAACGACATACTTCACTTTTGCGTAATAATCTTAGCATCGACTCGCAAGTTTGAGTTAAGTGTGATATGAATCGTGCAATATAGTTTAACCGCCCTAAGAAACTTCTGATCTCCTTTTGAATCTTTGGAGGTTTTAGATCTGTTATTGCTTTTATCTTATCAGGATCTACCTTGATTCCTTCTTGTCTAACAACAAACCCTAATAATTTTCCAGAAGATACCCCAAATATGCACTTTGTTGGATTCAACTTTAATTGAAATTTCCTTAGCCGCTCAAAAAGCTTACGAAGAGTGACGATGTGCTTTTCTCCTGACTTGGACTTGGCGATCATGTCGTCTACGTACACCTCAATTTCTTTGTGCATTAGATCATGAAAAAGAGTAACCATGGCTCTCTGATAAGTTGCCCCTGCATTATGTAAACCGAAAGGCATGACTTTATAGCAAAATGTCTTGCATAGAGTGATGAAAGTCGTATTTTCTTGATCTTCCGGAGCCATTTTAATTTGGTTGTATCCTGAAAATCCATCCATAAATGAAAAGGTAGAATATCCTGTTGTATTGTCCACTAAAACATCGATGTGAGGAAGTGGAAAATTATCTTTGGGACTTGCGCGATTGAGATCCCTATAATCTACACACATTCCCACCTTTCCATCCTTTTTCGGGACTGAGACAATATTTGCAACCCACTCAGGGTACTTTGCTACTGCCAAGAAGCCCACGTCAAATTGATTTTTGACTTCTTCCTTTACTTTGATCAACATTTTGGGTTTCATTTTTCGCAGTTTTTGCCTTATAGGTTTACACTCGGCTTTAAGTGGTAACCGATGTGTTACAATTTCTGTATTCAGACCAGACATATCTTGGTAAGAACATGCAAATATGTCGTTGTACTCACGTAAAAGGGATACAAGATCCAAACGATCTTGCTTTGTAGCCAAAGTACTGATTCGTATTTCTTTTACTTCCTCTAATGACCCCAAATTGATTACTTCTAGCGGCTCTTGGTAAGGTAGAGTTTCTCTCTCTTCTTGCTTCATCAGTCTTAATAACTTTTATGACACTTCAAAGTCATCCTCCTCGCTTTGGTCAATACTAAAAACTAGAACTTCAAAGTTGGCTTCTTCATCTTCAGCGTCCTCTTGCATCTTCCTAGCGACACTGGGCCTCTCTTTCACTTTCCAATTGTTCAACTCAAAGCCTGGAGGACAAGGGTAAACTAGTTGTCGCGGCTTGGTGGCGCTTTCAGAGACAACAACGACTAAAGCGTCGGAGGCTTTAACACAAAGCGAGTTGTCACCATGAATCACTTCACCCAATTTGAAAGTCTCGGATATATGCGGTATATACATTCTTCCTTGCTCGATTTCTCGGCCTTCAAGACGTGCACTTCTCACCTTTCTTTTTTCTGCTCTTACTCTCTTGCACTAAAAAACGGTTGGCTTGTATTCCGACCCGAACCTTTCCTTACTTTCTGGAAGGCAACTGACCTTTGAGTTTCCTTTTTGTCTAATAAGAATGATGAGGAGGTGAACTTCAAGTTATTTTGTAAACTTTGAACATTTGTTATTATAAAAGAAGGAAATGATGGTTTGATCGGTCAAAAATAAATCTTATTGGCAAACAAAATTTTATTAATACTAACACAAAGTGTATGAATGCAAGAAGAAAAAAAAATCTACTTCAAAGTCAAAGTCAACTACTATACAAACTTCAAACAACATAAAAAAAAAAAAAAACGAGTTAAATTGTAACCTAGTGGTAACACCCAAAAAATGTCCGAGGTCTCGTCCTATCACCCCTAGGAACCTAATCAAGTCTTCATCACTAGGTTCTGTGGGTACGATACCTTGTCGAAGAGTATAAGCCCTTTTGGCAAATTGATTTGCTTTTCAAGCAAACAGTTTTAACTTCTCAACCACTTGTTCAAATAATGACATCTTAAATTTCTATACTTTTTTTCTCCACATTACAAAAACTTGTCGTCATTAGTCGATCTCGTATTTTAGTCGCTTGTAGTCTTCCATTACTACTTCATTTTTCTTTTCCATATGTTCTCAATTTGATGCTTAAAGTTTATAGTAGCATCATAAAGTAGTACATTCCCACGCTCAGTCTCAATGGACTGAGACCTCTATGACTCTTGGCCAAATAGTCTCTGATGACTGTTGCCCAATCTGTTGGAACACTACTTTCAATGAGTTTCCCTCAATGGTGGATTTTTGGCGAATGCCCCGGGCAAATGGGTGTCTACCATCCTAAGACTTTAAAAAAAAGTGAGTCTAACGATTTACTTAAATGAAAATACAACATATCATAGTCAAAGCAACAACATGAAAACTCCAAACAAAGTGAGGTTAGATCTAAAGATCCTAAAAGACACAGGTCCCCAAAATGATCATTGTCTTACTGACTTTCGTGATCATCTTGAGTGAGAATCTTTCGTGTGCCTGCACGGAAGTATAAACTTTTCGAAGGTCAACACTACTCCATCCTCGGTTCTAGTCCTATTGGGAATAGCCCGGGTAGAGGGCTCGTGATAGTGTGTGAGACAAAGTAAATAAACAATTAAAGCAAAGAAATAAATAATAAGGTCTTCAAACAGGTGAAGTTGGGTCTAAAAACCTAAACAATACAGGTTACCAAAAATGGTCTCACAATGATCATGTGACCAAATTGAGTGAGGATTTTTCGTGTGCTTACACAGAAGCATAAGTTTCTCGAAGTTCGACGATACTTCATCCTCAAATCTAATCCTATTAGGAAAAAGCCCGAGTAGGAGGCTTGTGATAGTGTGTGAAACAAAACAAAATAGTAATGCAAAAAAAAAAATGCACAAAAGTACAAATAAAAGAACAAAATAAATAAAAAAGCAAATCAAGAATAACAAATGGTCAAACTCTCGAGGTGGAACCTCATAGTCCCCAGTGGAGTCGCCAAGCTGTTGCCACGTACCTGCGACGCGGAGCGGCCAACGTCCTCATAAAAGGGATATTTAAAAGGAGTCGCCACCAACCTTTTTTATGGTGTGATTGGACACCAAAATAAAATAACTTTTTTTAAAAAAAAAGAAGAAAAAAAGTGGTATGCGAAAACTAGATTTGGATTCGGGAGTTGTTTGTGTATGGGGAAGGTGTTAGCACTCCACAACACCCGTTTAAAACGGTGGCCAAATTTAATCTTGAATTGCACAAATTTTAGAAGGACAAAAAAAACTTATTTAGGAAAATGAGGTTTTTAAAACAATGTCTTATTTTACCCCTCATTACTCCAATATATTGGAGTCATGATCCCATAAAATAAGTGGATGAAAATTCATTAATGTGATTGCATTGAAATTATTTTCAAGATTTTGGAAATAATATCACCTCAAGAATATGAGAAAAAAATCACAATTTTCTCAAATCCATCGTAGGATGACCTTCATAAAAGAAAGTTTTTTTTTTAAAAGGTTTTAATTAAATTCATTTTGATCAAGATCTTGGACTCCCAAAGATAATGATCCCTCACCTCAAGAATTCTAGAAAATCGGACTCCTAAATATTTCTAGATTCCGTCGTAGGATTTTTTTTAGAAATAAAAAAAAACCATTATAAAAATCACAAAAAAAAGTTGTAAATAAAATTTAGTTTTTTTTTTTAAAATCTTTATAAACTAAATTTTAAGAAAAAGTGAAAATAAGTTTACAAAAAAAGATTTGAAACCATGAATGATAATTAAAATAATTTTTTTTAAATAATAAAATACAAAATGCAATTTAAAGATAGATCATGCTTAACATAACAAATTGATCATACAAATAAGCAAATAAATGTCATTTACAATTATGCAAATTGAATTTCTGAACAAAATAAACATATTGAAATCGATCTTGGACTTCCAAAGAATCGATTTCTCACGTCGGGAAAACTAGAAAATCGGACTCCCAAATATTTCTAGATTCCGTTGTCGGTATATTTTTTTTACATAAAATGGTGTAGATTACTAGATCACATAATAATTAGTATACATAAAGCAAAAAAAAAACAATAGGAAATGTAATTTTTAAACATACAAATATAACACAAAGTGAAAGGAGAAAATGACAATAATAATAGTAATGATAATAATACAATTCTTTAAACTAAAGTAAGTACAACACTCACACCTCTTAAAAAAAAATACTAATTTAAAAAAGACTAAATTAGAAAAAAGAAAGAAATAAAAATGAAAATAAAATAATAAATAAAAAAACTAAAATTTCAAATCTTACAACTTTTAAGAAAAAAAAAAATTAAAGACGTGCGTGTGCCACTGACGCGACGGAAGTCTGCCGCCCATCAGTTCTTCTGCTTTTTTTTTATTATATATATATAATAATAATAATAATAATATATAATAATATTTAATAATAATATATATAATATAAAAACTTTAAAAAAAATAAAAAAAATAATAATGGATAGCTGCCCATCAAACTTTTTTTTTATTTATTTATTATAATAATAATAATAATAATAATAAATCTTTTTACTTTTAAAAACATTTTCAAATCCAAACTCTCCTTCCTCTCTCATTTTTCTTTCTTTCTCAAACCCAAATCTCACATTTCCCTTTCTCTTTTTTCTCTCTTTCTTTTCTGCCTTACCACCTTCTTCTCATCTCCTCCTCAAACCTCACATTCCACCATTTTCCCCTCTCTTTCTTTCAAACTTAACACATCTTTCTAAACCCTCTTTTTTTTGCAACACTTTCGTTAACAGAAAGCAAAGATTTCTTCTACGAAGATATGTTATTTTATTCTCTTCTTCTTTTTTTTTGTTTTACATGTTGCTTCTCTCTTTTTAATCTGTTTTTTTTTTATTTTTATTTTTATTACTTTTACAAAGATGCTTCGATTCTTTTTTTAGTTTTAAACACTCTCCTCTTTTAGGCTCATTTTTTACTTCTAGCAAAAGAAAAGAGATCTAGGAATAAAAGGAAGAAAAAAAAACGAGGAGAATAAAACTAGCAAAAAAAAAACAGTAGCATAATAAAAAAAAATGTGATACTACTAACAAAATGAAGAACACGTAAACATAAAGAAAAAAAAATATAAATCAATGCGAAAATGATAATAACAAATAACAATAACAATGATAAAGAAAAATAAAACAAAAAAAAAAATCCCTTACTGAACTAATATTTTTCAGGGGTGATTCGAGAACAGATCTAAAAGTGGGGAGAGGAATACAACTAGCTCGCCATTTGAAGTGCGGATCCTTGGGTCCAAAACCCTACTAAGTGCAACTTCCGGCTAAGCGTGATTGTTTTTACTATATTCCAAACCCTATTTTTTTTGTAAAGAAACTACTGTGGAAAATAAGAAGAACTTACTTTTTTTGATTTTTTTTTTGTGTAGATGAATGTGGTGAGATGTGGAGAATGATATTTTTTGTGTTTTTTTTCTTTCTTGGAATTCCCCCCAGGGTTTTGAAAAATAAAATGCTTATAAAGGCAAGAATTTCAAATCCTCTAGGGTTCCAATTCCAAGAGTTCTAATTTTGACACGGTGTTCCAAATGTTCCCTTAGTTTCTATATTTTCAAATTTTTAAATTTAGTCTTTATACTTTCGGTAAAACTTAACACCAATCTCTACGGTTAGTTTTAAATTAATTTTATCCAAATTGATTAAATAATAATAATAATTTCCATGCAAGAAAAGTCACAATGTGAACATATTTTTAAAATTTATAGAAGAAATAGTTATAGTATCTAATTTTTTTAAATAAAAATTAACAACAAATTAGTAGAGAATCATTTTAAGCTTGGTTAAAAGTATAGAAACTTAGCTTTGTTAAAAGTATAGAAACTAAAATGGAACAATACTTAAAGTACAAAGAAGAAAATAGTATTTGAATAATAAAAAAAAAACCATATCCATCATGCATAAACCAAAAGGGAAAAGATTTAAAACAAAAATACCCAAAAATAGACAATCATAAAAAGGAAAAAAGAAAAGTAAATTATAAAAAAAAAAAAAAGAAAAAGAATCCAATCATTAAAGAGGTACTATATTACACCCAACACATATAACAAACAAATTACATAATGAATTCAAGTAACAACTCTTCACCTACTTTTAACTGAATGGCTATAATTTTGCCACCACACAAGTTCACATTTCCACTTCTAAGGCAAGAAATTTGTGTTGATTTCAAAAGAAAGGCAAAAGTGAGGAATTTTTGGTACTTTAGTTTCTTTAACACATAAACAAAGATTTGCAATCTCAACTAATTGATATGATTTGCTTTAATTACATGTTATTATGTATTTAGAGCCTAAAATTGACACTTATAGTTTTTTAAAACTTTCTTTTTCATATATTATTTGCTTATCATATCAACTTTCTCTTTTCGATCAGATGTTAACTTTTTTTCTCTGCCTAGTAATTTAAGTAATTAAAATAAATAATGATGTAATGTATCATGATCTTATTATGGGTGTCCAACCCATTTGTTAGATAAACATGGGTTTTTCTTATGTTTGTGGGTCTAAAATATCGGGTTATACGTCTAGCCCACTTGAGGTTAAATGAATTGACTTATCTAGAAGCTCTAGGGTTTTTTTAGGAGTATATAACCTAAAAAAGGGAGGAAAACGGAAAATGAATACAGAAAATGTTGGGAGATCAATGCAGTTCGGTTTTTCACAAACGGGTTTCACAAAGTTATCGTTTTTTAGAGTTTCAACCGTTGGATTTTGCTGAAATATTTTAGGCTTGTTGGGAACACACAAGGGCTCATTTTGAACGGTTGGATCGTTGTTCTAAGTTTCGATTGATCAGATATTGCTGTTGGACAGAACCTACAAAAACTGGGTGATATTTATCATCTTTTATCTCTCAATTGTTGTTCTCTTATGTACGGAACTACTGATGGGTTGTGAATCTTTGTAGGACTGATTTGGTTTATTTTTCCCTCAATTTTATCATAATAAGAGAAGGTGACAAGGGTGAACTCCTCACAAGTCCCATGATTTTTATTCTTCACATCGAAAAGGTTTTCCACGTATAATTTGTGTGTTTCTTGCATTTAGTTTTATGCATGTGTATATGGTTTATTGTTGTCCATTGTTGGTTGTTGCTTGAGAATTATTTTATGAATAATGTTTGGTGGATTGAAGTACTATTTTTGGTTGATTGTCTTAGAGGAGATCTTGGCGGGTTATTAATATACTATTTTGGCTCTATCAGTTGGTATCAGAGCCAAGGTTTAATTTAATCATTGTTATGGAGTCTACTAATGGTAGTGGAGGTAATTCAATGGTTAGACTGACATCAACCAATTATTTCATTCGGAGACCGATGATGGAGGATTTGCTATTTTGCAAAGATTTGTATGATCCAATGGAAACAACCATAGAAGCTGGTGATACAATTTCCAAACCTTCAAAACTAGATAAAATGGAAGAGAAAGATTGGATAAAGTTAAAGAGGAAGACTTTGTGAATTATTAGGCAGTGGGTTGATCTTAGTATTTTCAACCATGTGTCTAAACAATCCAACCCATATGGTTTGTAGAAGAAATTGGAAGGTGTTTATGAAAGGAAGACTGCTCATAATAAAGCGTCATTAATCAAGAGACTTGTTAATTTGAAATTGAATGGTGGGAAGTCTGTTTCTGAACATTTGAGTGGCTTCCAGGATATTATTAACAAGTTGACTACTATGAAGATTATTTTTATGATGAATTGCAGACTTTGTTCTTGTTGAGTTCTTTGCCAGACATTTGGAAAACCTTAGTTGTGACTATTATAAACTTTGCTCCATAAGTTGTTCTATCTTTGAATATGATTAAAGAAACCATGTTCAATGAAGAGATAAGAATAAAGGAGATAGGAGTTTATAATTTGAATACTCTTCTTGTTGAGAATCATGGTAGAAGCAAGAGTAGAGGACTCAAAGGTCGTGGTAACACAAAGAAGAGGTCCAAGTCCATAGACAAAGAGACTAGGACATGTTATTACTGCAACAAGCCTGGTCATATTAAAAAGATTTGTTATAGTTGGAAGAAAGAACAAGGTAAGAACCAAGACTCACGAAAGGAGGGAAATGATAAAAATACTGCAACAACTGCTACTACAAGTAATGGTGATGTTACTTTAGTTTGTGCAACTAGTGAGTGTCGTCATGTAGAAAGTCCAGACACAAAGTGGTTGATAGATTCAGGAGCCCCATATCATTGTGTTTCCATAAAGGAGTATTTCATGAACTATCAATTTGGCGATTTTGGTAAAGTAAAGATGGGAAACAAGAGCTCAGGTAGCATTGTTGGGTTAGGTGATATTCGTGTGAAGACAAGTGTTGGGTGCATGCTTACATTAAAGAATGTGCGCCATATTCTTGATTTAAGCCTTAACTTCTTGTCTGCAAGTGTCCTTGATCAAGAAGGGTTTCAACATACCTTTGATGATGGTAAGTGAAAATTGTCTAAAGGTTCGATGACAGTTGCTCGCAGTGAGTTGTGTTGCTCTTGGTATAAAACATACTTGAGGGTATGTTTTTGTGAGCTGAATGCAGTTGGAGAAAAGAATTCTCCTAATTTGTGGCATCGAAGGCTAGGGCATATGAGTAAGAAGGGAATCAAACTGTTGGCAGGTAAATCTCTTATTCTTGTTAATAAAACGGTTTCTCTCGAACCTTGTGATTATTGCTTGGCAGGTAATCAACATAAAGTTTCTTTTGCTAAAAAATCTATTAGAAGGCAAGGAAAATTAGAGTTAGTCCACTCTGATGTTTGTGGTACTATTGAGATAGAGTCTCTTAGTGGCAATAGATATTTTGTCACTTTCATTGATGATATTACTCGAAGAACTTGGGTGTATATGTTGAAAACAAAAAGCCAAGTGTTTGAGATTTTCATAAAGTTTCATGTTATGATAGAAAGGAAGACTGAAAGAAAGTTGAAGTGTCTTCGATCTGACAATGGTGGTGAGTATACTTCGAATGAGTTCAAGTACTATTGCTCACAACATGGCATTAGGCATGAGTATACAGAGCTCGACACACCATAACAAATGGAGTTACTGAAAGGATGAATAGAACCATTGTAGAGAAGATGAGGTGCATGCTTAGAATGTCTGATCTTCTTAAGACATTTTGGGTTGAAGTAGTGCAATGTATCGTGTATTTGATTAATCGATCTCCATCGAGTCCTCTTGGTTACGACCTATGAAGCACGGACACTTCAAATGTGGCTAAGTATCAGTGTCAGACACGTGTCAGACATGCAATTTTACGTGTCCAATTTTTTTTTTTTAAATTGAACACGTTGAGACACGGTTGGACACGCTGGGACACGTTAAAAATTTTAAAAGGATTATGTCCAACCCAAATAAGCCTTTACAGACATGGTGGAATCAAAATTTTAAATGGATTATGGGCCAACCCAAATGGATAAAGGTTTTACTTCATGTCTTCATCTTAAAAATAAGTAAATAAAATCTATGTAGTGTGTCCTTGCCCTACCTCATATCACACGAAGACCAATCCACGAAGAAGAGAAACTGCTGACAACATGTATCGACAAGCGCCAAGGAGGTTTTTTTTCGCGCTGCTAGCCGTCTCTGACAATTTTTGTCCGCCGTCAGCCGTCCACTGCCGTTCGTTTATCGCCGTTGCCTCTTCCTCTCAACTCCTCTGCATTCTGCCGATTGTTTTGGTTTTCAGAACTGTAGGTATTTTTTTCCTTATTTTCCTTCATATAAAACTTAAACTAAACTAGTATGAATATCAAGTGAATTCTTATTCCATCATTTCTAACATTGTCATTCAATAAAATTACAAGTTTATAATTTTATTAGGAAGAAAAAAGGATGGCATCTTCAACCTCTAGCAACTCTCATTCATCAAATCCTTCCATAGAATCCCCTTCCTCTACTTTTGAAGATGATTCAAAACCTCTATGGCAATATGTGACTAAGATTAAAAAATTGAGTGATGGAGGTGAAATTTTTTTATGGCAATGTAATTTTGTCATGCCACAAAGAAGAGCTCTTATACAAGAGTTAGGGCTCATTTGTTGAAGATAAATGGTCAAGGGATTGGAATGTGTCTAAAAGTCACTCCTAAAGATTTGGTCGAGATGCAAAAGTTAGAAGATGAGGGGAAGACTCGAATGGAAAGAAAAAGTCCAAACAATGTTCATTTACCACCTACACCTTCAATCATATCAATGGGTGGTGTTAATGTCAGTAATTCTCCCACTCCCATTACAAGTGAGCTAAAGAAAAGAAAGGTTGGTACAAGTGCACTTGAAAGATCTTTCAACAAGACATCACGAGACCAATTACATGCACTTATTGCTCGAATATAATGTTTTATTCTGTTGGCTTGCCTTTCCATTTAGCGAGGAATCCTCATTTTATAGGGGCCTTTACTTATGCTGCAAACCATATGTTGTCGGGATATGTTCCTCCTGGATATAATTTATTGAGGACAAGTCTTCTTGTTGCGTATGATTTATGATATTGCAATACCGCAGTGTACGGGTCAAGTTTTAGTTTAGTGATTTATGAGTCCAAGTATCATCCTCGGGAATGGGTTTCTAGATTAATTAATTACTAAGATACTAATTCTCAATTTTAGCTAAAGAAACATAACATGGATAATTGATTGAAAGTAAAGACAAGCAAACAAACAAACATTTGGAGACGCGAATTGATAGATTTGAGGGAAGTGATTATATAAGTTAATGACTCAATTAACACATGCAATGAACCGATGAGATGAATTTATAAACAAGAAGTAAAATACCCAAGAAAATCTCTCGATTCTTAGTGAGCCTCACACATGCAATAAACTCCATAGTCTCCATATGAACCTACAACATGCATGACATTAAGCAACTTCTTTATGTGTTTCCCTAAGATTTCTAAGTCATTCTCATGCCAGATTTCTAAAGGTTTTGACAATTTTGCTCTAATTCAAGCTTTATCTCTCGAGTCCACTTAAACCAACAAATTAAGAAGTAAAGAACGAATTGCCAAAAATAAGGACAAAACATGCTTCAATACATAGCAAGAAAGTCATAACAAGTAAATCAAATCCTAACTACAATGTCTAGCTACTCTAAATCACATGAAAATCAAACTAAACATGTAGAAAACGTCTTAGCACGCTATTACAAATTGAAAGAAAAGGAAATTAAACTTATGTGTCGACGTCGGTCATTCGTCTTCGAGCTCCCGTCTTCGATCTCGAACCTCCACGAATGCTTTGACCCCAAAAATGCTCTTTTCTCTCTTCTTGCAAAGTGTATTTCGAAATTAGGGTGGAAAATCTACTAAAGGCCCCCTTTACAAGAAAACATAAGGTTCTATTTATAGACTTAATCGGTGCAGCGTTGCAATGCTAGGGACAGCGTTGCAACGTTGTACCCTAGGCGGCTGGTAAATAAGGAAACAGTCAGCAGCGTTATAACGCTGAGGACAGCGTTGCAACACTGATACCCTAACGCGCGCGCCCCTTTATCGATCTGGTGTTGAGACGCTGCAAGGCAGCGTTGCAACGCCCTCTGTGCGGCTCCTCATATAAGCTTCCTTATCGAGATAGCGTTGCGAGGCTGCAAGGCAGCGTTGCAACGCTATCGCCTGGAGTCTTCAAAGCCTCTAAATAGCAATCACGGCGTTGCAACGCCATCACCTCGGGTCTACTAGCTTGGATTGTTCTTTCTACTTCCAATTGATGTTATTTTTAGCTTCAAAATGCCTCTTTCGATCTCGAGTGATCCAAAATGTCTTCTAATGTCCTGTTTAAGCTCTTAACCTGAAATTGAGTGTTTAAACCAAATAAAAGCTCTGAAATTATCATAAAACTAGCAATTATTAAGCCTAAGGATAACACATTTTGTGTGCTATCAAACACCCCCAAACTTAAACTTTTGCTAGTCCCGAGCAAAAACAGAATTAAACATTAGATTGTTCTTAAACATACATTTGATTCAAGCCTCAAAGATTTAAGAGAAAATCTATCAATCACAGGAAACACTCAAACATAAACTTCAGCAAGCAACTTAAAACTTTTCCTAAGTGTTCCTACGTGTGTGTGTGATTAGCCTATGTTCCCTTCATTTTTACTAAGGCCAGATCAACTTTATTAGGCTCTCTATTCAACTTCCCTCTACACTGGTCTTAATTACTAATCTTTGAGTCTCCCCACATTCAAGAATTAAATAACCCTACTTAGCACGTAACCACTTTTTTTTATAACTTTTTCTATTTTCTTCTTTTTTTTGTGTAAGGATACTAGCTTTCACACGTCCACTGCAGGGACCCTTACCCAGAGCACTCGCTCAATGAGTGGCCTAACTGATCACAATGAAGGTAGCTCTTTTTGCCCTCACGATTTTTTTTTTAACAAACAATAAAAACAGACGACAACTCTTTCACATAATGCACATATTATACAGATCATGCACTTCATATTGTCATTCACCCTATCCTGCAGTTTAACTCTCAAGTCAGTTCTCAGACCTATCGCATCAAACTTCTAAACCTAATAAATTTGTTCGAAGCATTTCAAAACTAAAGGAACATAAGCTATGTGCATAATAATGCAGGAGAAACTTAAGAAATTTTTTTAATTAACTCAAATTCATGTCATGCTCTCAGGTTTCAGCAGAATCACAAAGATTTCCAATTATAACTCATCCTAGGCTATCATACTCATACTTATGTAAAAGATCAATCAACAGTTCTAGCACATACCAAGGGCAGTCACAACAAATAACAACATCGCACCCCCAAACTTAAACCATTGTCCCCAATGTTTACAGAAATAAGAACAAATTACGTGGAGGGGTAAGAGTGAACAATACTGTCCTGGGTGATGGAGATCTTTCTGAGTTCCTTGGATAGCCAAAGCATTTGTGTTGGAGTTCCTCAGAACGGGAGCATGGATTTCCAACGAAGGATGACATCGTCACAACCTACAAAGCAAAACAAACAAACTAGTAAATACTAAGAACTGAAAAACAACTAAAACAACTAGAGACAAAAAATAAAAAAAGTGAAGCTTGGTTTGCCTCCCAAGAAGCGCTTTCTTTAACGTCTGCAGCTAGACTGTACTCCCTCGGGGTGTTTCTTTCCTTGCTTGCAGTGCCTGGAGTGATGTGTTCATTTGGCCAATCTAGGTCTCTATATTCTTTATTGCAGCTCCATGACTCGTCACTATACCAGATAAACTGGTGACTGCATTCTCCAGCTGGTTGGACCGACTTCTGAATTCAGCTATGAAGGAGTGCAATGTCTCTTCCAGAGATGGTTTCCTCTCTGATTTAGAAGCATGCACTATTGGAGGATTCAACACATTTTTGTTGTTAGCATAAGAAAAATTCTCATGATACCTCAAACCTGGATTATAATCTGTTGGGAGGTTATTCTGAGTCTGATTTCCTCTATAGTTGTTGCTTCTGTTGTTCAGGTAGTGTAGTTGCTCCATAGTGGATTCTCCATTGGGCTGGGAGCATTGAGAGGACATCCCTGTTTGTGGTGATCCTGCAAAATTATTCAGAGCATGAGTGAGAGATGTCATATGAGATCTAAGAGAGGTTACCTCATCCAGTTGATACAATCCAACTACTGGTTTAGATCAATCATTGTCTATAGGTCACTGGTAGTTGGCAGTTGACACTTCCTCAAGGAGGGTACGTGCTTCTGGCATAGTCTTCGCCATGAACGCCCCTCCAGCAGTGGCATCCAGAATGATCCTGGTCTTACCTTCCAGTCCATTGTAAAACAATTGTACCTGGAGCCAATCTGGGTAGCCATGTTGTGGGCACCTCCTGAGCATGTCCTTGTACCTTTTCCATGCCTTAAATAGTTGCTCTCTCTCCTGCTGCCTGAATGTTCCTATCTCAGTCCTTAACTTTGTAGCTTTCACAGGTGGAAAGAATTTGGTCATGAAGGCTTGGGTCAACTCCTCCCAGGAAGTGATACTACCTGAGGGAAGTGACCCTAGCCATTCTTTGGCTCTACCCTGCAAAGAGAAAGGAAAGAGATGTAAGCGAATACTATCAGCATGGATACCGTTCATTTTAACAGTACCACATATTTCTAAGAAGTTCTGCAAGTGTGAGTTAGGATCTTCTGTGGCTAAGCCTCGAAAAATACCTTCCCTAACCATTTGTATCAACCCTATCTTAAGTTCAAAGTTATTAGCATTCATAGGGGCATGGACTATTCCAGCCTGCTCAGAATTAAACACAGGTTGGAAATACTCCCTGATAGGTTTAGGGTTATTGATGAGCTCGATCATCGCCATTGCACGAAGCTCTGCTTTTTCCTTCCTTAGGAGTCTCTCTCTGAGTTCTTTCGATCTCAGGATCAAAAGGGTGCAAGTCTGTAGCTTTCTCCTTGGGCATACACCTGAAGGTACAAAAAAATAAATAAATAAATTAGTCAAAAACACAAAAACTAGGAAATAAAATAAAGAAGAAAGAAAAAAAATAAAGGTACGAAACATAAAACTTGGGTTGCCTCCCAAGAAACGCTTTCTTTAACGTCTTGTTGCGTATAATTTATGATATTGCAATACCGCAGTGTACGGGTCAAGTTTTAGTATAGTGATTTATGAGTCCAAGTATCGTCATCGGAAATGGGTTTCTAGATTAATTAATTACTAAGATACTAATTCTTAATTTTAGCTAAAGAAACATAACATGGATAATTGATTGAAAGTAAAGACAAACAAACAAACAAACATGTGGAAACACGAATTGATAGATTTGAGGGAAGTGATTATATAAGTTAATGACTCAATTAACACATGCAATGAACCGATGAGATGAATTTATAAACAAGAAGTAAAATACTCAAGAAAATCTCTCGATTCTTAGTGAGCCTCACACATGCAATAAACTCCATAGTCTCCATATGAACCTACAACATGCATGACATTAAGCAACTTCTTTATGTATTGCCCTAAGATTTCTAAGTCATTCTCATGCCAAATTTCTAAGGGTTTTGACAATTTTGCTCTAATTCAAGCTTTATCTCTCGAGTCCACTTAAACCAACAAATTAAGAAGTAAGAACGAATTTCCAAAAATAAGGACAAAACATGCTTCAATACATAGCAAGAAAGTCATAACAAGTAAATCAAATCCTAACTACAATGTCTAGCTACTCTAAATCACATGAAAATCAAACTAAACATGTAGAAAACGTCTTAGCACGCTATTACATATTGAAAGAAAAGGAAATTAAACTTATGTGTCGACGTCGGTCCTTCGTCTCCGAGCTCCCGTCTTCGATCTCGAACCTCCACGAATGCTTTGGCTCCAAAAACGCTCTTTCTCTCTTCTTACAAAGTGTATTTCGAAATTATGGTGGAAAATCTACCAAATTCAGCTCCTTTTACAAGAAAACATAAGGTTCTATTTATAGACTTAATCGGTGCAGCGTTGCAACGCTAGGGACAGCGTTGCAACGTTGTACCCTAGGCGGTTGGTAAATAAGGAAGCGATCGGCGGCGTTACATAACGGCGAAGCAGCGTGTAACGGCGATACCTAACGCGCGCACCCCCTTATCGATCTGGTGTTGCGACGCTGCAAGGCAGCGTTGCAACGCCCTCTGTGAGGCTCCTCATATAAGCTTCCTTATCGAGATAGCGTTGCGACGCTGCAAGGTAGCGTTGCAACGCTATCGCCTAGAGTCTTCAAAGCCTCTAAACAGCAATCACGGCGTTGCAACGCCATCACCTTGGGTCTACTAGCTTGGATTGATCTTTCTACTTCTAATTGATATTATTTTTAGCTCCAAAAGGCCTCGTTTCGATCTCGAGTGATCCAAAATGTCTCCAAATGTCCTGTTTAAGCTCTTAATCTGAAATTGAGTGATTAAACCAAATAAAAGCTCTGAAATTATCATAAAACTAGCAATTATTAAGCCTAAGGATAGCACATTTTGTGTGCTATCACTTCTGCAACAAGAAAAGGCAAATATTGAAAGACTATTGACACCTATTAAAAGTGAATGGCGTACAAAGAGGGTGAATATTATGAGTGATGGATGGAGTGACTCACAAAGGAGACCTTTGATTAATTTTATGGCAAGTTCTGATTGCACACCAATGTTTCTAAAAGCAGTGGATTACTCTGGTGAGATCAAAGATAAACATTTCATTGCAAATTTGATGAAAGAAGTAATCAATGAAGTCGACCCTGAAAATGCGATTCAAGTTATAAGAGATAATGCTCCTAATTGCAAAGGTGTAGGGCAAATCATTGAAGCACAATTTTCGACAATTATTTGGACACCATGTGTAGTGCATACCCTGAATCTTGTTTTGAAAAACATATGTGCTGCCAAAACTGTTGAAAACAATCAACTTGCATATGGGGTACGCAATTGGATCTCTGATATTACTAGTGATATCATGGTAGTGAAAATTTTTATCATGAATCATTCCATGAGACTCACCATGTTTAATGAATTTGTGTCTCTTAAATTGCTTTTTATAGCTGAAACACGTTTTGCATCAGTAATCATCATGCTTAAGAGGTTCAAACTTATTAAAAGTGGTTTACAAAATATGGTTATCAGTGATCAATTGGCAAGTTATAGAGAAGATGATGTGGGAAAGGCGATACATGTAAAGGAGTTGGTCTTTGATGACGTATGGTGGGACAAGATTGATTATATTATTTCCTTCACTTCACCTATATATGATATGATCAGAGCTTATGATACTGACAAACCTTGTTTACATTTGGTTTATGATATGTGAGATACAATGATTGAAAAGGTGAAGACAACAATATATAGATATGAAGGATTGCAACCAAGTGAACACTTCTCTTTCTATGACGTGGTGCATAACATTCTCATTGATCGTCGAAACAAGAATGATACTCCTCTTCATTGTTTAGCACATTCTTTAAATCCAAGGTACTTAATTACTTCTTTTATATCCTTATGGTGGTTATGACCTATTCTAATCTTATAGTTTATATTTAAAGTTTAACCATTTTTTTCAAAACGTATATTTAGGTACTATAGTGAAGAATGACTTAAACAATACCCTGATAACTCTTCAAATAAGAGTTATTTAGAACATTTTTAGTGGAGTTATTAGTGCCTAAGAGCATAAATTGTTACTCTTTTGCTTTGAAAGTCCTTTTGAACTTGTGTTTTGTAGTGGAAAAGACCTTTAAGGGTAAAAAGCCTTCTTCTTGTTGATTATTAGATATTTTTGCTGAATTTTGCTTAATTTTAGCCTGTGAAGGTTAAATTTCTTGAGGCCAAAGAAGCTAAGTGTCAAGAGTGCAAGGAAAGGCTAGAGCATTTGTAATGCTGGAGCATTTTCCAAAAGCATGTTGAAACATTGTCATTGCTTGAAGCAGTCTCCTGAAGTCTGTAGTAGTTTACATGGAGCAATTATATTTAAATCATTTAGGATTTTTACAATTGGGTCCATTTGGAATATAGAGAGTATGGGCACAAATGGGTCTTTACTAAACCCTATTTTTATCACTTGAGGGAGGTATTTAAGCTTCATTAGGGTTGTTTGTCAAGGTAGGGACTTAGAGGAGGAGAGAATTAGAGGCTTGGATAGCAAGTAGTTGTTGTCTTCTTCAAGAAGGAGAAGGAGAAGCTGAAGAATTGAGCCAATCTAGAACAAAAGTGGAGCAAAAGCAAGGAGGGATCGTTGTTCTAGCTTCCTACCATAAGCTTTTCTTCTCATCTCTTGAATTTGCATCTTCTTTTTTTTTTCTAAGTACCTCATTGTTGTAATATATTTTAGTTTAGATTTTATGCATCTTTCCTTTATTGTTATGAGCTAATTCTTTCTAAGGCAAGGATTAGAGGAATTTATGTAATTTGGGATTGAGCTTAAGCTTTTGTATGCTTAAATTATGGCTGGATTTTAGTTGAATTTATTATTAATGTGGAACTAAGGTTGGCCATCTTCATTCCATATTGTTTTCTTTGCTTTTGGGAAAAAAAGGGAAAACCGATTGCTAGAATCCACTTTAGGTTTGATTACAAGTGAATACTTGCAGTGAAAATGGGTAGGTTAGGGATAACCATCCATCTAAAGTACAAGAGCAATGAGCTTAACAAGGTAATTGAATGGGAATTTAATTGTTGAAAAATTCTGGGAATTCTGGGAAGAATCTCGTGTTAAGTTGTTGTAGCATAATTATGAGTATGCAATTACTTCTGCAATATATATTAGATTGCATAAAGAACCTCTAATTTGAGCCTATCGCATTTGCTGTAGCATTTTCAGTGCTTTTAATATTTGTTTCAGCATTCTACTAGTGAAGTTCTTTTTTCCTTTATTCTTGTCATCCTTAATTTGTTCTTTTGTTAGTTACAACTCCAATTCACTATAATTAATTTGAGCTAGATAAAATTTGCGGTTTAGTCCCTAAGGATTCGATACTCGATACTCAAAATACCGTTTTATATTACTTCGATCGCGTGCACTTGCGCGTCGTGACAGACCTTAATCGAGTGGCTCCACATCAAGATATGAAACTAACTCGAGAGAGAATGAAGTGTTTTAAGAGATATTTTACTAATTATGAGGATCGTGCAAAAGTGGATGTAGAATTTGCTAGATTTTCTACCAAGACGGGAGATTTTGTTGAATATGATTCCATATCTCAGAGGTATACTATAGATCCAGTAAGTTGGTGGGCAACTCATGGTGTATATGCACCAACGCTTCAGTCAATTACTTTTAAAATACTTGAACAACCTTCCTCCTCTTCATGATGTGAGAGGAATTGGAGCACATATTCCGTTATTAACTCTATCATGAGAAACAAAATGGCGCCGCAACGTGCAGAGATTTGGTATTTATCCATAGTAATCTTTGTCTTTTGTCAAGAAGAACTCCAAAGTATTTAAAAGGAGATACTAAGTTATGGAATATTCCTAGAGATGCTTTTGATTCTTTTGAAGATGTCGACATACTTGAAATAGCTAATTTGTCTTTGGATGAACCAGATTTGGAGGCTGGGATTATTGTTGATGATGATGTTGTCGGTGATAAAGATGAAGATGCGGAGATTTGAGATTCTTCTTTATATTTCTTGAGAACTTTGTTTTGAATAAAACTATTTTTTATTTCCTTTTTTGTATTTTTTTTATCTGGTTCAATAGTTTGTATTAGGTTTTGGTTAGTCATTGTCATTGGAAATCTTGTTTTGCAACTTTGTGAATGTTGGATATGGACAATGTATTTCATTTTTATTGTATTATCTCAAATCAAATCTCAATTGATTTAACATTTTATGTTTTGGAGTACATTTAGTAATTTATGTTATATATATATAGAAGAAAATAATAATAACGTATCCTTAACGTGTCCGTGTCCTAGTTTTTTAGAAATTGGTGTATCGTCGTGTTTTGTCGTGTCTATGTTCGTGTCCCGTGTTCGTGTTCGTGCTTCTTAGGTTATGACATTCTAGAGAGAGCATGGAAGGGACGTGATCCTACTTATTCTCATCTAAGAATTTTTGGCAGCAAGGCATACATGCATGTGCCTAAAGAACAGAGGTCAAAGCTTGATTCGAAGACTAATTCATGTGTATTTGTTGGGTATCGGGATGAAGAGTATGGTTACAGGTTCTATGATCTAGAAAAGAAAAAAGTAGTGAGAAGCAGAGATGTACTATTCTTTAAGCACGAGAAGGGTGCAGATCTTCTGAGTACAAGGTACACTTATATTTCAAAATCGTCTTTTAATACTTCTAATGATCTTTCTTCTACTACTTCTATTATTCAGTCGTCGAATATGATTATTGAGGATGTACTTGATAATGCACATGATGATGTTGGTGAGGTAGAACCTGATGGTAATGTACCAGATCATGTTGATGATGATGATCTTTACGAGTCTTCATCTGATGAAGAGATCCAGGAGGAAGGGATTCAGGAAGAAGTTCATGAGCATGGAGAGCTACCTACCCCTCAAGTGGACGATACACAGGTTCGAAGGTCCACAAGAGAGCGTAAACCTTAAACAAAGTATCCAAGCTAAGAGTTCATTCTAATTAGTGAAGATGGAGAGCAAGACAACTATCAAGAGGTCTTGTCTCAGGATGAAAAAGACTAGTGACTTGATGCAATGAAGGAGGAAATGAATCCTTTGAAAAAGAATGAAACATATGAGCTAGTACAACTTCCAAAGGGAAAGAAAGTCTCGAGAAATAAGTGGGTTTTCAAGTATAAAAAGGATGGCGAGAAGATAGTAAAGCTCAAAGCCAGATTAGTGGTAAAGGGATGTAACCACAAAAAGGGCATTGACTTCAGAACAGCTTTGGGCTTAGCAGCAAGTCTAGATCTTGAATTGGAGCAACTTGATGTAAAAACTGAATTTTTACATGGTGATTTGCATGAAAAGATCTACATGGAGCAACCTGAAATGTTTGAAGAAAAAGGGAAAGATAAACTTGTTTGCAAGTTGAAGAAAAGTCTTTATGAGCTTAAACAGGAACCAAGACGGTGGTACAAGAAATTTGATTCGTATATGACAGGAAATTATTATAAACAAACTACAGCTGATTCTTGTGTGTATTTTAGAAAGTTCCCTGGAGGTAACTTCAATATTCTTCTTTTATATGTAGATGATATGTTGATAGTTGGACAAGATGTAGATATGATTCAAAGTTTGAAAAAAGACTTGTCCAAGTCATTTGACATGAAAGATTTGGGCCCGAAGCAAATCTTAGGCATGGAGATTACTCGTGACAAGAAAGCTAGGAAACTGTGGTTATCCCATGAGAAGTATATTGAACGGGTTCTTGGAAGGTTCAATATGAAGCATGATAAGTCTATTGGTACACCGTTAGCAACTCACTTCAAGTTAGATAAGAGCGTTTGTCCTATAATAGAGAAGGAGAAATAAGTTATGTCAGTCATTCCTTACTCTTCTGCCGTTGGTTCTCTGATGTATGTTATGGCTAGACCTGATATTACACATGCAGTTGGTTTAGTGAGTCGTTTCTTATCCAATCCAGATAAGGCTCACTGGGAAGTAGTGAAGTGGATCTTCAGATACTTGCGAGACACTCCAAATTGAGTTTGTGTTATGGAGGTGGTAAGCCTATACTTCAAGGTTATACTGATGCAGACGTGGCATGTGATCTTGATAATAGAAAGTTGATAACTCTCACATATGAGAGTTGTTTGGCCTATTTTTGTTGACTTACTACTGGTAACTAAGCACTAATTAGGAAAAAGTGTAAGAAATTGATGCAGGAATTGTGACATTTTCTAAAAGCAAAAAGGAGAACTCACGTGTTATGATTTTACTTCAAGAACGCAAACTGAAGCAATTGCCTAGACAAAGTAAGATCTTTTTCTTAGTTGAAAGATTTGTGGAAAAGATTGAGTTCACAGAAGTCAAGTCGTGATTCAAGGACAACAAGTCAAGCTTGTCGGTTGGAAACCCTAGAGGTGGACAACTCTATAAATAGAGAAGGAAGTGGTCGATAGTGTATGTTGTCTTGGGGGGGGGGGGGATACTATGAGTTATTTAGTCTATTGTTGTCATCTTGTTATTTTTACTTTCTCATTTTTATTCAGTATTAGTTCTGCTGTATCATTTATTCGAACCACTGGTTTTGGAGAATTGAATGTCTCTTTACTGTTCTGCTGCATTAGATTTATATTCGGCGTTACAGTTTCTTTTTCGGTTCGGATTAATATTTGTATTACAAACAGACGTTGTGTTGTGTTTAATAAAAGTTCATTGTTCTTTTTAATTCACAAGAGTTCTTGGGTTCTGTGTTAACTCTCTTTACAGTAGCAATCTATGTTGTTCTCTCGATTCTTGTTAAACTGTGGTAGACCGAGAGAAAGTTTGGGATTTACGTTTTCAATCGTTATGTTAAAGTTTTCATTTATTGTTTTATCCATGAGGAGCTAACCTTCCTTAGGGATTCAAGATGTGAATGCCCTAAGGAAAGACAATGAACTCCAAAGCAAGAGTAGTTCGACTAACCTCTAATGAAGTTTACTTTTGGTAAGTTTATTGTGGGTAGCCTTAGTCGGCCATCTAAAGTTACCCATCAAGCTTTAGCTTGGCACTGAAAGGGTTGAGGTAAAGTGGATTTCCAAAAAGTAATGGAGTAAAAGGGCTTAGACATAAGACCTTAACTTTGATTCTAGGCATAGGACAAGACTCCAAAAACTTAGAGTTATGTGCACAAACATCTGAGATAGATTAACCATAGACATATAGGATTAATCACTCAGTCTCCTAAAGATACTTCAAAGAAGGTCGAATAGGAGTAGAACTCGGTTTACATCGTTTGGAAGGTTAGATCGAATCACATCGCACTTGCAGTCGCATTGTCGTTGTCACACCATGCAATTTCGTCGCAATGACAGAATCCTACATTTGCATCGTGTTAGCAGAGCGGTGTAGCGCAGAGCTATGCAACGACGTTGACGCAATAGCGCTACACAATTGCATCGTAAGCGGTAGTCATACGCAACTATGTGATAGAGCAGCACGGCGCAATTGCGTTGTTTTGCCTTCTCACGCAAATGCAGAATACTGTCGCGCTGAGCAGCAGAATGTAACTGCAAAGCGAGGCAATTGCGTTGGAATTATGTTGTCTTTCCAATTTAGTGGCCCTAGCATTTTGAATCTTTTACTTTCTCATTTTTGTCATTTATTTTAGTCACAATCACCACACCATTTAATTCACTTTTAGTTACCATTTTAATTGCAGTCGATCGACTAGTTGTACAATATTCTCGATTGATTTTATTGATTCATTCCCTTGGGTACGATACTCTAGAATATTTCTAGTTTTATATTACTTTGATCGTGTGCGCTTGCGTGTTTTCTATTATCAAAAGTCCACCTCAGGTTATGAGTTTACATTTTCAGGGGGAGCCATCTCATGGAAATCCAAGCTACAAAAATGTGTAGCATTGTCCACAATTGAGGCAGAGTATATTGCAGCAGTAGAAGCAAGCAAAGAGATGTTACGGAAAAGGAATACAAAAAATGTTGGGAGATCAGTGCAGATCAGTTTTTCACAGACAGCTTTCACAAAGTTGTCATATGCTGAAGTTTCAACCGTTGGATTTTGCTGAAATTTTGTCATCTTGTTGGAGAACATAGGGCCTTGTTTTGAACGGTTGGATCGTCGTTCTAAGGCTTTGATTTATCGGATATTGCTATCGGACATAACCTGTAAAAATTGGGTGATATTTATCATCTTTCATCCCTCAATTGTTGTTCTCTTATGTATGGGACTATTGGTAGGTTGTGAATCTTTGTAGGACTGATTTGGGTTCTTTTCCCTCAAATTTATCATGATAAGAGAAGATGACAAGGGTGAACTCCTCACAAGTCCCGTGGTTTTATCTCTTCACATCGAAGAGGTTTTCCACACATATAATTCGTGTGTTTCTTGCATTTAGTTTTTTTGCATTTGTTTATGGTTTATTATTGTTGTCCATTGCTAATTGTTGGTTGAGAATTATTTGGTGAATAATTTGTGGTGGATTGAAATACTATTTTTGGTTCGTTTTAGAGGAGATCTTGGTGGGTTATAAATATACTATTTTGGCCCTATCAAATCTATTGTAAAGAAAAATGGCTAATTATCGTTTCATTTGTCAAACTAGTGCAAATGTTTTAAATGTTTTTAAGATTAAAGGTTTTAAAGAACAATGTGATCATTTTAGAAATTTAAGTAGATAAAATTTAAAATTATGACATAAATTTTTCTTGGAAAAAGTTGGAAAACTAACTTATGAGTTTAGTAGGGACTTGATGCTTCAACTTCTAATCTCTATTAAAAGTCGTTGTTTCTAACCTAAAATAAAAAATTTAAAAAAAAAAAAAGAAAAAAATGAGTGTGACACCTTTTTTTTATATATTGCATCTCAATTCAATTTTTTTGAGTTATTTTGTAAGAGTAAATTATTTACAAATCTTTTCTCTATATATTTTTAGAAACGTTTAAATCACAATCCTTCTAATTTCCACCAGGTAGAAATTGAAGGACCTGTGATGTGAATGGCTACGATACATTAGGATAAATTCAATAGCTTGAGTTCTTTTTATCCTTTTTTTTTTTTTTTAATATAAGGATCAAATAGTACTAAATCAAGTCTATCTTTAATTTGGAATTTTATCTAAAAAGAGGTTCCTTGAAATGACATAAACTAAAACCATTGGTGTTTCCAAGGAAAATGAAGGATATTTCATAGAATATGCCTTTTATCCTCCTTCCTTGAACTAAGTTGTATCCTACCATTCTTTATTGTCATCTTTTTCCAAATCTTCCAAATTAATTCTTTCATCTATTTAAACACTTCAAAAGTTAATATTTCCGATTTATGAAAATATAGATATGGATAAATATTTCTTAAAAAGTGATAAATGTGTTCTTACAAAATGATGGAAAAAATTCATGAATAATAGTTAAATCAATAAATAAGCATTTTACTTTTTTTAGATAAGTTAAAAGATTTTTAATATTAGTTTCAGGTTTAAATTAGTGATATTTTGTTAGAAAAATATTTAATTAATATTTTATATTATGATGATATTGATTAACTCTATTATCTATGTCAAATCCTTGAATGTATAAAACTATACAAAAGGCTTCACATCATTCGTCAGAGTGAGAAGAAGATCATTTGTATTTAGATAGACATGAAATCCCATCTCAAAACCAATTAATAAGGGAAGGAGTAACTCATACATCTTATTAAAAATGTGAGTTCCCCATCTTTCTAATGTGAGATCCTCGAGATGTCACTCATTGAAGAAATAAAGAGAGACCTCACAATTTATAAGATACATGAACTACTCTTCTCATTGTCAATTGATTCTGAGATAAAACTTCATGTAATCTAATATGGTATCATAACCCATAAAGCTCAAAAGGATATTCAATCCAAAATTTTGGGATCAAATCTTAGAATGATGAACTCAAAAAGCCACCATCTTGAGGGGGCATATTAAGAATCCTACATTGGAAAGATGAGAAGACCTCACATTCTTAATAAGATGCAAGTGAGTGATTAGTTGACTTGGAAACAAACATTTGAAAATAATGGATTCAACGATAATAGAGTTTTGTTTCATATTTTTGCGAATAAGTGTTTAGTAGCATATTTAGAAATTGCATCTCAATTAATAAAGTTTTTTCCAACGTGTGTTGGGCAATATATTTATAAACAATAAAATGGTTATATTTACCAAGTATTTGTTTGAAACTCAACTACTATTAATTAATTTATGCATATTTTTATGTTACAAACTTTGTGTAATTATTATTTTACAATTTTACCTTTTGTAGTGTAATTTTCTATTTTAATATTTCAAATTTAAAATTTGAATGCACTCAAAATATAAAAATTTAAAAATGTTGTTATGAGAATTTCTATTATTTGGATTACATAATTCAAAAATAATTTGAAAAAACAAATATGCTATAAATCCATTTGATTAAGTGAAATTGAAGTCCAAATTAATAGAAAATTTTTCTTATTGTTACATAGCTTAGAAAAATCCAATAATTATTGGAATTATGATATTTATTGCTATTCAAAAAAGAAAAAACGAATAATTATTAGAATTATGATATTTATTATTATTTTTAGTTCAACAAAATTTAGGGAAGGAAGTTTCAAACCTATGACCTCTTGGTCATAAGGCATATATGTCAGTTGAGTTATGTTTTTGTTGGCAGAATTATGATATTTATTGGTATTCAAGAAAAATAATCAATTAATTTTTAATTTTCAGATTTTTTATTTTTTTTGGTATATATAGTTTTAGTCTATTTTTTCTTAGTATTTAACAATATGTGGGGTGGAGGGTTTTGAAACATTTGTAAAAAGTAGTTCAAACATGGAAACCCATAGATGGGAGTGATATTTATAGGCTTAATTTTCAAAAACTAAAAGCTAAAAATCAAATGGTTATCAAACGAGGTTTAAACTTTCAAGTTTATGTTAAAAGAGTTTCTGGATTTCAAAAAGCATCTAATAGGTACTTGAACTTTTCATTTTTTTATCATATGTCCCTAATTAAACTATAAAAATGTTTAATAGATCATTGAATTATCAATTTTGCGTCTAATAGGTCATTGATATATTTAAAAAAAATTAAATTAACTGTTTCATACAAAATTGAATTTGTGTATGATATGGCCTTAAACTTTCAATTTTGTGTCTATAGATTTGCAATTTTTTTAAAAAAAATTCAAATAGGTCAAGGATCTATTACACATAAAATTGAAAGTTGAGATTTCGTTTCATAACCATTTTATTTTTTATTTTTTTAAAACTGTGTTTGGTTTCACCCAATCTCTTTACATTGGTTTTCATATTTCTTAAAAAAACATTTGAATTTTTAACCAAATTCTAAAAAATAAGTTCTTAAAAACTATTTTTTTAGTTTTCAAAACTTTGGTTTGGATTTTGAAAATATTAGTAAAAAGTAGATAACAAAACAAAAAACTCATTGTCGGTAACAATGTTTATAAGCTTACTTTTTAAAAATAAAAAACTAAAATTCAAATGGTTATCAAATGGAGGTCTAAGAATCTATTAGAAACAAAATTGAAAGTTTAAACACCTATTAGGCGTTTTTTAATGTTGACACATTAATGGGATACAAATTTAAAATCTCATAAATCTATTAAACACTTTTAAAAGTTTAGGAACCAAATAGATACGCTAAACTTATAATTTAACCTTTATTGAACTACTTTAATTTTGGATTTTGGATGAAAGTATAAAACCCAAAATATTGTAAACGGTAAGAACAAGCAAAGAGGTTATAATAGTGTTAAATTGATTCTTTATATAGTGTCAAATTCAACAACATTTGGAGGTGGGGGGATTCGAACCATGACCTCTCGGTCATAAGTTTTACTTTATACCAATTGAGTTATGCTCTTGTTGGCACTTCCAAAATCACCTTAGAAACACAAACATTATATTAATCATTTTTTTAAAAAAATACTTCAAGTTAAATTTAAATCACTTTTAACAATATTGAATCAAATATTAAAATGATTTATAACTATTTTAAAAAAAAAATTAATTATAATTAAATCACTTAGCTTAAAATATTTATTTTAAAGTCGCTCTGAAACATGCCTTCTGATGATCACTTTTAATGGTATGAAAATCACTATTGAAAGTGTAGAACCAAACATTAAAATGATTATATGAAAATCACCTTTCATAAATCAATTATAAACAAATCTATTGTGTTAAGATCAATATATTTTTTAAATCATTTTCAAGTGAATGATCGGGAATCACTTCCAAAATCACTTATTCATCATTGCCAAACATCATAATTTTAAAAGAGAAGTGATTTTAGGCATGCTAAAAGTTATTTTGGTCGTTCCAATATCACTTAATTTTTTTAGGTGGCTTGGGAGTAATATTTTGAAAGAAAAAGAAGTTGTAAAAGATTCTTGGGCAAAATACACTTTTGATCTTTAAGGTTTCAGTTTGGTGTCTATTTGGCCATGAGGTTTCAAAAGCGACATTTTAGTCCTTTAGAGGTTGTTTGGTGTCTATTTGGCCATGAGGTTTCAAAAGCGACATTTTAGTCCTTTAGAGGTTGTTTGGGGCACTAAGTGAGTTATAATAACAGGGGGTTATAATAGTCTGTGCGTTATTATAGTATGTGGAATTATATAATATTATTTAAAATGCATAGTAGTATAGTCAGGGGTTATAATAGTTTGTGTTTGGGGTGCAGATTATTCGACAGGTTATAATAGCACAAGTTATTATAACTTGTGCCCCAATCAACCCCTTAGGTTTGAAAAATGGTTCTAAATGATCCCTTGACCATTAGTTGACTAACATAAACATGATTTGACAGTTAATTAGTGGCTAGATTTGGTGACATGGACTTTGTCTAAGGAGTTGACAAATTATTTAATTTATTTTAGTTTATGTGGCATTATTTCTTTTCTTTCCTTTTCCCTTCCGAGAAATTTGTATGGAACACTCTTTTTCACTCGCATTGATCTGATTTGACTCATGTTCTGAAATTAATAACATATGGCCCTTTCTGTACTGTGCATTCTGCCTAAATTACCATAAGGGCATCGTACTCTGCCTCTAGCTCTCTCGCTCTCGCTCTCTCTCAAGACTCATTCTCGCTTAAGTCTCGCTCTCGCTCATGATAGTAATGAGGTTGTCGAAATTCTGGAGAAAAAAAATAAGAAAAATCGCACTATAGTTCTCGCTCTCGCTCTCACGCTCTCGTTGTCTCGCTCTCGCTCTACTTCTGCTACTCTAGCTCTTCTTTGACTTTTTTCCTTGTCTTTTTTTTCTCCATATTTTCGATCACTCATTTGAGCGAGAGTGAGAGCAAGAGAGCGAGAGCGAGAGCGTTTCCGCGTACGAGAGCGTGAACAAAAAAGACCGCTTCATATTACCCTTATGAGTAATTTTGTGCGCATTGCCACGTCAGAATTGGTCCTATTTCATTATTTTCATAATGTGGATCATCTGAAATTAAAGTGCGTGGAAATAGGTTATTCGTGCGAAAACCCCTTCCCTTTCATTCCTCCTCCTTCCTTTCCTAGTTAGTTGCCAAATCATGGTTTCGTTAATGAACTAACGGTCAAGGGACCATTTAAAATTATTTTACAAACTTAAGAGGCTAAAATGTCATTTTTAAAACCTCAGGTACTAAATAGATATCAAATTGAAACCTTAAACACCAAAAAGTATATTTTGCCGAAGATTCATTTTTAACAATAATAATAAAAAAAAAAAGCAATTCCCTCAAATTTAAATTATAAATATTATTTGGGTCATTTTAAGTTGGTCACCCTTAGTTGACTTTCATTCGAGCATTTTATAATTGAAGATATTGATCCAGAGTCTGTGATAAGAGCAAAAAATATATAATTGTTTAAATTAAATAATTAGGCACGGTAAGAATTATGGCAAACAAGGTAATTAATCTCCCTTTATGTTCTCTTTTTCATAATTTTATATAAGGTGAGCATCAATCGGTTGGAGTCAGTTTTCGACCCCAACCAACGTCGAACCGATCATATGGTCGATACGGTTGATTGGTTCATTTTTTTTCGCCTAAAGCTTAAATCGACCGAACTTTCGTCGGTTTAAGCGGTTTAACTTTTTTTAATATAGTTATTTTTATTTTATTATTATTTATAATATATAATATAAATATATAAAATTTTTACTGTTATATTATTAATATTTTTATTATATAATTTTTTAAAAAATTTCGGTCAATCGATCGGCCAAATCGACAGATCGACTAGTCGGTTTTTCTAAGGGCAAAATCGACTTAGACCAACCACCTTCCTAAAACTGCCCGACCGACGTCAGTTTGGTCAGTATTGATTCGTCATCTTGATTTTCAAATTTCCTTTGCTCGTCCTAATTTTATTGAAGAAAAATTAGGTTTAGGACATAATTGTTGTCTTGTCTCTAATATTATCATATCTTCAATTTGGTGAATCTCAAACAAAAAAAAATCTTCAATTTAATCTTTTAAAAATTTGGACAAAAATCAATTTATACTTCTAAATTTTGGGATCAATAAAAACTCTAAACTAATAATTATATCAATTAAAGTACTCAATAATTATATCAATTAAAACCTTGAACTTTTATAAATGTATTAATTTACACCCTCCATGTCAGATTATGTTTAAAAAACGTTAGTTCAAAATTTATAATTCTACCAATTAAATCTTAAACTATCATCAGTGAATTAGTTTAGACCATCAATTTTAAAATTGTCTTTGCATCAATTCTCACATGTGTGAGATTTCTTAAAAAATCTAAACCTTTCATTTGAAAATCGTCTATTATTTGAAATGAAGGGTCTCAATTAATTTACTTATGATTGAAGAGTTTAATTGATATGATTACAAATTTACAAGGATAAATTAATGTTTTTCAAACGAAATCTAAATGAAGGTGTAAATTGATACACGTAGAAAATTTCATAATTTTGATTAATACAATTATTAGTTTGAAATTTTTATTCATACAACTCAAAAGTTAGCGGTATAAATTGAATTTTCTCCAAAAGTTTTCATGATTTAATGCGAATTGATTTTCTTTTTTTCAATTAAATCGATTTGTGGTTAGCAAATTGTTAAACTTTATTGGTTAATTGGAGACGCAACATGAAATTACATTATGATTTTATTAATTGTAAACATTATGTGATGTTTTTTTATGCAACAACATTTAGAGTGCAGAGTGAGAAATTCGAACGTCTATGCCTTCTCATAAATCCATATTTTATATGAGTTCAGTTATGCTTTTATCAAAAAATAAATGTGATATGATTAGATTTAATGAAAATATATGCTCATCCTCATAAAATAAATCAACCCACTTCACATTATCCTACTCATAATAATGCACCTAACTTGACGCGGGTTGTTGCTATAGAAAATGAACCTACAAAATATAACGCCTCAGGCTTAGGATTTGGACCAATATTCGGAATTTGAATTCAGTACCTAGTAACCCCAACATTTCCTTGCATCTCGGCCCCTACGACTTGGTCACACCACTTTACTTTTCTTGAGTTGCTTCTAAGAGTGAAGATTGCCCCCACAAACCAATAATCCAAGACAAACACGTTTAATTTTGGAGTTCTTATGATTGAGTCATCGAAAAAAAAGATGCACATTGTTGGTATAGGTAGTAGCTATTAATTCTTTTAAGTTTTTCTCAACCATATTTTCATATCTTCAGGATCCTTCTCATTTGAATGTGGTATCGATTCATTTATGTACTTCTCCTTACCCTGAACGTCACAACAAATGTTACTATACTAACAATTTAAAGTTATAATTCTATATTCACATTACTTTAACTGTTAATGACTTTATGAAGGTCATTAAAATACAACCTCAGTATAATTTAATTAGTTAAATGATATTAGTAAACTCTAGTAAAAGTTATAGTTTTGAAATCCTCACTCCATTGTTTGAATTGTATTATAAAAATTTGATGTGGCTAGAAAAAAAAAACTTAATATGTGTACAATGTACCAATTTAAACATGACTTAAGTAGTCAATTAAGTGACTAACGGAGTATAACTCAAATTGTTAAAATATTATATCTTAAAATATAAAGTGAGAGCTTCAAATCTTTACCCCCTACCAGTAAACTAAAGAAGAAGAAAAAAAAATTGTTTAACCCCTTTTCATTATAGGTTCTTTCTCACATCTTTAATGTAATTCTCTTTTTTAAAAAAAACCTAAAATAAAAAGAATTAGCTTACTTTAAGAGATTACCGACCTAATTGAAAAATAAAGTAATCATATATTTTTAGCCTAAAAAATATAATATATTCAAAATGATAAGGCTCTAATCATCCAAATTCAGTTCTCCATGGGAAAAAATTTAGATTATTTAATAATGACCTTCTTTGAAGAATACTTCTATATGTTTTAAGTTACTTATATAATTTTTACCGACCTAACAATAAATATTATGGTTTATATACGAGCTGAAACCTTGTGAATTTAATATTCATTATAGTTTTTATTAAACTTGAAAATGATACAATTAGGTCCCATCATTTACTTATATTTTAATATTAATTATGTATGCGTGTGTGTGATTATATCTGTATTGTATTATAAAAGTTTTTCTGTTGTTGGTATAAGATTGCTAGTGGCTTTTGGCTTTGAATTATGTTGAAAAGAATTAGATTTTTTATTTCTTTCTAGAAGTAGTTATTGTCTTATCTCATATATTATATAGAAAAGATAATTTATTATAATCAACGAATCATAAAATTTCGAAGCCTAGACGCTCATGCACTTTCAAATGTTCAAATTTAATCCTTATAATTTTAATCAATCTTAAAATTAATTTATTTCGTTAGTTTGAAGTTAATTTTTTATGGAATTTGATGAAATAATAATAGTAATTCTCATCATAAAAAAATATAATGTGAATAAAATTATAGAGAGAAAGCTAATGAAAACTATTTTTTTTTGGAAAATAAATAATAATAGACTAATCATAGGGATTAAATTAGGGGCAATTGGGTTGGTAGCAAAAAGGCCCAATATAATTGTCCATATACCAAATGTCTCAATCTATTTGCAAAAAGAGCAAAAATTTGAAAAGAGAAATTGAAATTACTAAAAGACCCCCACACCAGTCACTGCTATCAATAATATCACTGATAGGATGCTATCAGTGATATCACTGCTAGGATTCTATCAGTGATATCACTCATAGGATTCTGTTTATTTAATAACTAATTTTTTTGTCTGTTTATTTAATAACTAATTTTTTTCTTATAATTTTGATAAACTACTATTGTGATATCTATCACCGATAGAAGTGATAGACTTCTATCAGTGATAGTTGTCTGATAGACTTCTACCACAGTTGTCTATCTATTACTTATTACTCATAACTTTTCTATTATCTATTAGACTTCTTGTTCCTATTCGGCTTTTATCGCTGTCTATCACTGATAGAAGTGATAGACTACTATCCTGTTAATGATTGATAAAAGTTAATGAAAAAGAAGTGATAGACTACTATTACTAATAGAAGTCATAGGTTTCTATGAGTGATAGTTTTCCGATAGACTTCTACCTATCTATTACCTATTACTCATAACCTTTGTATTAGACTTCTTGTTCTTCTTGATTATTAATTTCTTTCTTCTATTCGACTTCTATCAGTGATAAATGTCTATCACTGATAGTTGTCTATCAATCATTAACTTCTTTTCAGTGATAGACTTCTATCAGTGGTAGTTGTCTATCACTATCACTGATAGTTGTCTATCTGTTAGCTATTACTGTTTTGTTGTGTGGTCTTCAAACTTTCTCATCAGATGCCAAAGTTCTTGTGTTCATAGTATTGATATTAAACTTTTGAAACAATCACAAACTTTGTATTGATAGTATGAATAGTATGATAACAACAATATTGAGTTCTATCTTGAAAAAATATATCTAAAACCAATTGCAAAAATTACATCATGGTAAAAATGGTGGAAATTTACATGTCCTACGATTGTGACCAACACGATGAAAATGATTACATTTTGTGTGACTTCTTGCTTCACCAATCGACAAAATCTTTTGCTTTCGGGGTCTTCCTGGTTGACGTTTAACAATTGGAGGCAATGCATTCATGTCAACATCTATCGAACTCCATTTAGAATGATTCCCAACTGGGCGGATTACACCTTCATAAGTTGTCACTCCCGTCACTAATTGCACAAGAGGAGCCATCAAAACAAGCATCATTAATATGAGCAACTAAAGGTTATCTTGTATTTTGATCTTTAACTAAAGTTAAAAACCAAAAAACATCTTTATCTTCTTTAATTTTAACCACATCCTGAACACCATTTATCCCATAACCTAATAACATTGACAATTCTATAGAAGAAATAGAATTATCCATTCGAACTTCTTTCACAATCAGATTAATAAAATCATCAAAACACATCATCTCATCAACCAAAATTCCAATGGTCTTGTAATTCTCATAGAAATGTTTCTCATTCCATTGGCCACTATAAAAAATAACTATTGGAAGCTTCATCATAGTTCCTACGAAAAGTAATAACAACATTAACAACATTAAGTAATATAGAAACCGATCACCACAATAGTCACTCGTTGATTAATGATATCACTGATAGTATTGATATCTATTGATCACTGATATCATTGATATCTATTGATCACTGATATCATTGATATCTACTGATCACTGATATCATATCTTTGATCAATGATATCACTGATATCATTGATATCTAGAAAACAGTGATAGATATCACTGATATCACTGATATCATTGATATCTACTGATCATTGATATCACTGATATCATATATATTGATCAATGATGTCATTGATATCTAGAAAACAATGATAGATATCATTGATATCACTGATGTCATATGTGTTCTCTAGCATATCTAGAAAACAAAACAATCACCAAAATCAGACTTGCGACTCCAAAACATTGCAGAAAAACATTGATATAACAAAATGAACAAAAGAAATACCCACGAAAAAAGCTCTGGTTGATTGACAAACTCAAATACCCACGAAAAGAGCTCCAATAGAAGATCATATATCACTAATTGGAAGCACAATAGTCACTCGTATATCACTAATATCATTGATATCTATTGATTACTGATATCACTGATATCGCTGATATCACTGATATCATTATCTATTGATCACTAATATAACTGATATCTATTGATCATATAGGAAACAATGATAGATATCACTGATGTCACGTATATCGTCGATCATCTAGAAAACAGTATTGCTGAAAATAATCAAACAAACTTGCGACTTCGATCGAATTGGAGAAGATAATCAGACAAACTTGCGACTTCGATCGAATTGGAGAAGATAATCAAACAAACTCGATGAAAATTCATGGACAGCAATTCAACAGATCGAACTGGAAGATACCCGATCGAATAGGTGAAGGCTTGCGACTCCGATTGAATTTGAGAAGATACTCAAACTTGCGACTCGACAGAAGATTGGACTGGAATCGAGAAGAGTTTGGGAAGATTGGACTGGAATCAAGAAGATGTTGTCGCAAAAATCGGAAAAAGAACAAATACCAATTGAAAAACAAATACCAATTAAAAAGGGAATAGGTTTAAGCCAAGAGTATAATTGGAATTATAAAAAAAAAATTAAAGATTTTTGCCATATTTGCAATTCTTTTAAAATGTTGCTATATCTACAAATACTAAAACCATAATTGCTACCCATTACAAATTCTCTAAAAAATAGGTATATTAAATAAATTATAATGCATCTCATTTGATTTGACTGTGAATTTAGAGTCTTACAAGTAGTTAAATATTTATTCATGTTTGAGAATCTAGAAAATTGAAATGTTTAAATGTTTAAAATTGTAAAATAATAAAAAATATAAATGTCGGGCATAATCATGTTTGTTTTTAATATAAAAATATAAAAATAACAAGGAATATTTAAGTAACCGTGAAGAACAAATACCGTGAAGAACAAATATCAATTGAAAAACAAATACCAATTAAAAAATGAATAGGTTTAAGCCAAGGGTATAATTGGAATTATAAAAAAAATTAAAGATTTTTGCCATATTTGCAATTCTTTTAAAATGTTGGTATATCTACAACTACTAAAACCATAATTGCTACCCATTACAAATTCTCATTAAATTAAGATATATTTATCAAAAGTAAAGTGATTAAATTTTAGCTACTGAAAATATAGAAACTAATTTTTTTGTTTTAAAAAATATCCTAAAGTACATGGGACGAAATGTTATTTTAACCTTTAAAGTATTCGTCATTATAAAAAAAAAAGACTAAGTGAACAAAGTTTTTAGCTAATAAGTTTGTTTAAAAGTTCTTATGATGTTTAGTTATTTGTGAGTTTGTTGGGGAGAGGTTGGTGAACGGAAGTTGTTGGGACCCGAGTTGGTCCAGATGACAAATGAGGTCGTACATAAAATAAGATCGAGGATGTTAACGACGCTGTAACGACCCTAAAATTCGAGACGAACCTACGATAGGGAAGTTACTCCGCCACACCGTTCGTGCCAAAATTTCGGCAGCATAACGGCATAGCAAAGAGAAAATCAAAATTTTACTGGAACCTAACAAGCAGAAAACACTTCAAAGAGTCTCAAGAAATGCCCAACCCCTACCAAACTACAATCAGAGAACGGGTTGGGCTACAACCAGAGTTCCAAAGTACCATCTCTTAGGCAAACGAACACACAACAGAAACCACACTCAACCAGAATGAAAATGCACTAGCTAAGAAGTACAAGAGAAACACAGGGTCAAGCGACCAAGCAATAAAACAGAAACTAGAACATGACAGTGACAATCGAGAACTCTAAGCAAAAAAGAAAACAAGAAGAAAACAGGGTCCCACAGCCTCGTCAGGTCGTCGTCGTCATCAACCGCCTCAGGGTTTCTTACCTGCAACCAAAAACAACAAAGTAGACGGGTGAGTATAAAAATACTCAGTAAGCAACCCACTCACGTCCATACAAGCTAACATGCAAACACAACTAGACTCAACTTCTAAACTCACTCAACCCCAAACTGGTCTCACACTCAGCACACTTCACCCTGAGTCCTCTGCGGTAATACTCGAGCTCTACCTTCGTTCCTGGAACTTTGATTGACGATTCAATGAGAGAAAGCAATTCTCACGCCACTACACACTAGCATAGAGCAGAGCAGGTACGTATCCTACACGCCCTATGGGGAATCGCCCCTAAGCCAGCACGGGATAATGGAAAGCAACCACTCCCTGACGGGGACGTACTCCAGGCTCTCACAACGCAACACGCTAGCATAGTGCAGTGAGGTACGTAACCAACACGCCCTATGGAGAATCGCCCCTAAGCTAGCACGGGATAATGGAAAGCAACCACTCCCAGATCTCATCGGGGACGCACCCCAGTCTCACGAGCCTATCATATATCGTCAACCTAGAGGTTCCGACTCGCTCAGGCGTAACTCAGAGTTTATTAAGTGCTGGATTTTGCGCTTCATAAGGCTATTTTGGGTTCTAACTAGACATTTCCAATATCCTTGACCCATTCTCAAGAGTTCCAAACTCAGCAAGGTTCTCGCTTTCAACCAACACCTCAAACTACCCAAATTCCACTTTCAGACCACACTCGGTTAGACGTCCGACTTAGTCTTACCCTAAGCCCACACAGGTTTGCTCAGCTCCTTGCTTCATGTTGGTAAACGCCTCCCTAACTAGCATTCTGACATAGCCCAGACCCGCCCTGCAGGACGCTCGCAAGCTATGTCTCACTCTGAGTCTGTTGCCACACTCATAGTGACTCACCTCGAAGCATTCTCGTCTTTGGTCTGTTGACATGACTACCATGACTCACCACAAGACTGAAGGGAATGAGAATCCCCGCGCAGCAGAAGACGATCGAATCGTCGTGGTATCATCATGCAACATGCTTATTAAAATTGATCTAACTATTAGATCTAGGCTAAACATCTTTGAAATTTTACAAAGAAGAAGAAAAACACTTACTTGTTGTAGACCAATTCAGCAAACTCTCCTTGTTAATCACGAACTCTTCGTGCTTCTCGATCTCTACGAAATCTTCCACGATCAGATCCCAAACACTACCAAATGATCTTCTTGGTTGTTCTCTTTTGGAGAAGGGAAGTTGGTGGGAACTTTTGTTTTTGGAAAGAGAGGAGAAATGAGATAATGGAGAGAGTTCACTTTTGGATTCTTAGGTCAAAATCCAAAAATGAGAACTTAGCTTTGCTTAGCTTACCAAACCCATCTTACAAAGGGTTTATATAGTGGAATGATGAAGTTCACAACTTCACATTATTACCACTTTACCACAACCATATGTCATGTAAATCTTATTTATATAATATAAGATATCTCATATCTTATGTTGCAAATCTCATTTGCAATAATTGTGGATTTAATTAAATTGAATCACATTCAATTTATTTTCTCTCTATCAATTTCTCCAATTAGCCTTTAATTCAACAATTAGGCTAATATATATAGTTTATTATGAATCTCATTCATATTAAACTATATATTATATCATCTATATGATATAAATACTCTTAAAGTGAAATTGAACACTTCAATTTCATGCCAAAACATTAACCCTTCTTTTATCCCAGATTGAGCCAACCAAGGGACCTAATGGACCTACAAAGTGGCGGGCTCCAATGATTTGAGATTAACGGTCAAACTCTTTGACCTTGGTCAACCAATGTTCATTAGCTCTGAGAACACTCCACTAAAGCTCTGTAGTTTGTACTCCCATCGGTGTAGAATCTTACGTGTCCACCGATATAACCAATGCCCATGAGTCGACCCTTCACAGTTGTTCGTGACACACGGTGGGTCAAATTACCGCTTTACCCCTGTGTCTAAATCTTGTTCCTTAAGTCCCCACCGCTCCTCTAATGAACAACATATTGTGATGGTCCAACCATACACAACACCCTTCTCGGACCGGTGAGAAGGTGGCGCGCGTTGTCCAAGCCTTGGAGAAAGACTTAAGGGAACAACCCTCTAGATTCCCTATGGCGAGAACGAGTGAATTCCATCTCGCGTAATTAGGTTCCCGACTCTCTACTTGGTTACGTCCCGAGAAGATAAGCATATTGGGCAAGTAATCGATACTACCCTCACCCGCCGTACTAGTCAAAGGACGGACGCATGATGTGAGTCCGTAATATGCTCGGGATTCGGTCGAGTCACTAATGGTCATCTATGAATTTATTAGTCTTTCATCATCAGCGAGTGTTATATCGATGAAGTCTAATAATTCACGGTCGATCTTGTACAATCTCATTGTGCACAGATGCCCCACTCGCATGTCAATCACATGAACGAAGTCGGATCACCTCGTTTGTATCTAATACAAAAGCGGTCGCATCCACGGTGTATCCGGATTAGGTCTCCAACCTCATCCTTATATCATCAGACCGTTCGGGTCATTAACTCGAACGTGATTCTCCTTGTGTGTCAACTACACACCGTTCAAGTTCTAGTTCTCTCATATATTCAATGACCCTGGAGCTTAGTTTATTGGAAAGGTTTAAAATATTTGCGAGACACAAAGTAAAGAAATGAATAACTCTTATTAATTTCAAAACAATATTTTACAAACACGAGATTAGGAGAAATCCCAACAAACTCCCACTTGGACTAAGCTAGTGGAGAAGGTACATTTCCAAAATGTATTTGAGTTAGAATAAAAATACAATAAACTAGGGCATTGAATACTCGTTTACACATCTCCCACTTGCCCTAGTCAGGAAGCTCTCGAATACCTAGACTCTTTAGGTGACCCTCAAACACTTTAGCCATGAGGGGCTTTGTAAATGGATCAGCTACGTTGTGCACCGATGTTATCTGCGTGATCATCACGTCTCTCGCGGTGCACAATTTCCCGTGATCGATGATACTTGCGCGCGCCAATGTGTTTACCTCTTTTATGGCTTCGAGGCTCACGTGAGTTAGCTCTTTGCACCTTTGTTATCACATAACAGCGTGATTGGCAAGTTCATATTTGGAACAACTTCCAAATCCATCATGAACTTCCTAAGCCAAACAACTTCCTTTGCAACTTCACAAGCCGCAACATACTCTGCTTCCATAGTGGAATCAGCAATGCATCCCTACTTGATGCTTCGCCATACTACAGCTCCTCCATTCAAGACGAAGGTGACCCGGAAGTGGATTTCCTAGAATCCTTATCGGTCGAAAATCAAAAGAAATCAGGTATATCTGTAAGGATCAAATCCCCACGGCCATATACTAAGCTGTAGTTCCTCGTTCTCCTAAGATACTTGAGGATTGTCTTTACGTCTGTCCAGTGATCTAATCTTGGATTGGACTGATATCTATTGACAATTCCCTCTTTGCATGAGATGTCGGGCCCGGTACACAAGCATTGCATACATCGGGCTCCCTACAATTTGAAGCATATGAAATGCGTCTCATATCCTCAACATCTTGAGGAGTCTTAGGACACTGATCCTTAGACAAATGAACCCCATGCCTAAAAGGGAGCAAACCCTTCTTGGAGTTTTGCATCTTATATCTAGACAACATCTTGTCAATATAAGACGTCTGAGACAAGGCTAGCATTCTGTTCTTCCGGTTCTGGACTATTTGGATACCTAGAACATACTGAGCTTCTCCCAAATCTTTCATTTGAAATTGTGAAGCTAGCCACTTCTTAATGTCAGTAAGAAATTCTACCTCATTCCCAATGAGAAGAATATCGTCCACATACAACACCAAAAATGCGACAGTTTTGTCAACGATTTTCTTGTAGACACAAGGCTCGTCGGCATTTTGATCAAAGCCATAAGACTTGATTGCCTCATCAAATCTTATGTTCCAAGACCTCGAAGCTTGTTTCAGTCCATAAATGGACCTATGAAGCCAAGCAAACCTTTTGCTCTTGGCCTTGGGCAATGAACCCTTTCATATTTGGTCCATGTAGATGGTCTCATCAAGTTTGCCATTCAGAAAGGCTGTCTTGACATCCATCTGCCATACCTCGTAGTCATAATACGCGGCGATGGCCAGAAGGATCCTGATTGACTTTACCATTGTAACAGGTGAAAAGGTCTCCTCATAGTCAACCCCTTCAACCTTGGTAAAACCCTTTGCCACTAGTCGGGCTTTGAAGGTTTGCACCTTTCCATCTACGTCACGTTTACGCTTGTAGATCCATTTACAACCAATAGGTTTTACCCCATCCGGTTGATCCTCCATTTCTTGGTCCATAGCTTTAATCCACTCGTCTTTATCAACATCAGCCATTGCCGATCATAGGTTAATGGATCCTCACGATCATCGTCGGAGCGGCACGGTGAGGTTTTGGCTAAACCCATATAGCGATCGGGTCGTCTCTCACGATCCTCCCACTACGCCGAGGCATTCCCAACTCTTGGGAGCGGATTTGACTAGACGTTTAGGGTCAACAACGCTGGCGACGTACTAGCCCTATCAACAACTCTTGCTGATGTACTGTCCATTTGATTCAATACAATTTTACTCCTTGGTAAATGATCCCTGATGTGGTCTTCCTCTAAGAAAATGGCGTTTGTCGACACAAGCACCCTATTTTCCTTGGAATCGTAAAACAGACCACCCCTAGTCTCTTTAGGGTAACCTACGAATAGGCACAATTTCGAACGGAGTTCCAACTTTTTCGGGTTTGACACCAACACATGGGTCGGGCATCTCCAAATTCTGAAGTGATGTAAACTGCCTTTACGACCACTCCAGAGCTCAAAGGGTGTTTCACAAACACTCTTTGATGAAACATTCTTCAAAATGTAAACCGCAGTCTCTACTGCGTACCCCCAGAAAGAATCAGGGAGACGAGCATAGCTCATCATCGACCGAACCATGTCCAACAAGGTTCTGTTTCTCCTCTCCGATACACCATTCTGCTGTGGCATACCAGGTGCTGAGAGTTGGGACGTAATTTCGTGTTCTATCATATAGTCCTGGAATTCAGTGTCCATGTACTCTCCACCTCGATCCGATCGAAGTGTTTTAAGCGATTTACCTAAGAGGTTCTCAACCTCAGTCTTATACTCCTTGAACTTTTCAAGAGTTTCAGACTTCTTATGCATTAGGTAAATATATCCATATCTGGAGTAATCGTCTATGAAAGACACAAGTACTCATAACCGCCCCGAGCTTTAACACTCATCGGACCACAGAGGTCAGAATGTACTAACTCGAGCGGCTCTTTGGCTCTATATCCTTTTCCACTAAAAGGATGTTTGGTCATTTTGCCTTCAAGGCATGACTCACATACTGGCAAAGAGTTTTCTTCCAACTCGTTTAGAAGTCCACTCTTCACTAGTTTCTCAATCCTATTGAGATTAATGTGGCCTAACCGTAAATGCCAAAGATGGGCATTTTCTTTTGGAGAAATTTTTGCTTTCTTAGTTCGTGTTTCTGCAGTTTTAAACAATTCAGTATTCAAAACACTTTTAACCGAATTGGGTTTTAAAACATACAGATTATTTTCAAGTGAAGCTGAACAAATAACATTCCCTTTGAAAGAAATAAACGCTTTATTTAATTCAAAAGAAACTTAAATATAGTGTTCAATTAAGCAGGAAATAGAAACAAGGTTTCTAGTAAACTCTGGAACTATGTACAAATTGTCTAACAATAAGTACTTCCCGCCAAAATGCAGCTTCACCGTGCCAATTACTGCAGCAGAGACAAGCTCCCCAGATCCAACCCGTAGAGTCACCTCACCCTCTCGCAGCGGCTGCAAGGAATCAATCCCCTGAAAAGAAGAACAAACGTGGTTAGTGGCGCTTGAATCTAATATCCAGGAAGAGTCATTACTCTCCACTAAACATGTTTCTACCACAAGTAAATCACATTTACCTTGGTTCTTCCTCTCGGCCAGGAATTTGGGACGAGTTCTCTTCCAGTTGTCCGCTTCCATTGCGGTGGAAACACTTTCCTTTCGCTGCAACCTCCTTGACCTTCTTGCCTCTTCCGGCGGCGGTTGATCGATTTACCCCTCTTCATCATCTTCTTCCCTTTCGGGCGTAAAGGAGCAACAGAATTTGTCCCAGAAGTCGAACCCCTGTGATAAGACCTGTAGGCAACATTTGCCTCAGATTCCTTGACCCTGTTCAGTGGACCTTGAAATTCTGAGCTCGTTGAGGAGGGTAGTCGATTGTAGCTAATTTTGTTCATAACAAAGACATTACTCTAAATCAAGGAAACTCTTTGGAAGAGTCTCCATGATAAAATCGACTGGCTCGACTCGTCGATCAAAGCCCCATTCATCTCAGCCAGATTAAAGCGGGTCATCATGTCTAGAACATGTTCACGGACAGACGACCCCTCTTTCATCCGAACGTTAAAAATGTATTTGAGCAAGTCATGTCGGACTGAAAGGAAAGGATCGTTGTCCAAACATTTCTCGCAAGGACTCCGTGATTTCTTAGCGGAAACCATCACTCATGCTTCTTTGCCAAGACATCGACATCTTTTGGCGATTATGTAGACCTTGGCCTTTTTCATTGGCCCTGATCCATCGATCGTACGTATCGCGAACAACTCGCGATGCGGTCGCGCCCGGCATCTGAGGACACTCCTCAGACAACACGAACTTTATGTCGTCAGTTACCAATATTTTATTGATGTTATTTTTCCAGCTCTGATAATTATCTCCCACTAACTTATTGGAAGCAAGTAAAGCTATAATAGCGCTAGATATTTTTTAGCTGAAAATTTAAGAAAAACTTTGTATTAGTCTCGCAAAAACCTTTTGAAAATTAATCTAATTTTAGCAAAAAAAATATTTCATGATCCCTAGGTCATTCAAAATTTTGCAATGATACCCTAAAGGTTTAGAATGACTCACCACCGAAGAAGGGTGAATGTAACACTCCTTCTCTAGGACGAGACTTTCTCGATCAGACCTTAATCCCAGAATAACTCTTATTCCATTAGGCATCCAATTACCATTGTTCGGTCAAATTCGTTAACACTTAACGAATTCTGTGAGTGTCGCCCTCAATCTTTAAGTTTCCAAGTATCCGTCTTAACAATAGCCACCGAAGGGTGAACTAAGAAGGAAAACCAACCAAGAAACTGTATCCCTTTCGAGAATTCACTATGTTCCGACTCTCATGATCATGCCCTCCGAAGGGATTGTCTGGTCCAGGCCAAACTAGCAGGCAGATCATGGGTGTCTCACGGTGTGAATCGAAAGAAGAAACCGTGGGTCTTGTTTTCACAAGTCTCGCTCCCACTCACTATAAGTACTCTCTCCATCCACGATGCTATTGACCTATACAAATGCCACCCGAAGGGGAACGCTCCCATTTGCGTCACGAGGCCGAGTATAAATCTCACGGTGTGGACTTAAAAGAGATTTGTGGTTGGAAATTGAAATGTATCTCATACACTATATTTCCTCTCATTCAATACTTTAATTTTAATAGGGATTGACCTAGATAATCGGCTAAAAAATACATAAGTCTACCAATATAACTCTTATATGGTATTTTGCCTAAGTCTATAATCACATTATTAACTTAGGTCTATGTGAGAAGATTAATTAACACTTAATTAACGGCGCTCACGTAAATATAACCTAAGAATCTCCAGACCGAATTCACTCCCAGGTCGGTTTCCAGGTAGGGGTGTTCCGCAAGCGTCAACTTAAATACCCCAACCTTAGACAAAACCTTCCTTAGACAGAGTTACGAATCAGTCGCCATTCAAAGATTAATTTGATTTCCTAAATTTCTAATCTAATTAGAAAATTAGAAAACATAAGTCTAATTATTCAAGTTCTAAACACTTTAAAACTAATAATTAACTTAGGTTGCATGCATTTCTATGTTATAGTGTTTGAACATTCATCACATGAATAACTATATACTATAACATGATAATTATTCATCACATGAATAAAAATGCATGAGCATACTTTAATCTAAAAATACAACACTTATATTAATAAATTAAATATGCATTTAATTACATTATAACTCTTATAATATAACCTATCATGCAAACTATATTATAACTCTTATAATATATATGATGCATGAATATGTTTAACCTAAGGTGAGATTTTAAATCTATATGACATACATTATGCACATAGAAATTAATTAAAATCATACATCTCATGCATAAAATAATTAAATAGCAAAATTGGACCGGTTTTTGGCACCTAGGGGCAATTATTTAATTAAATAAAATTAATATAACAATTATATTAATAGTATTTAATAAAATAATTAAATAAATAAATTAAAAAACATTTTAATTAAAAAACTGAAAAATTAATATATCAACGGTTTAAAAACGCCTCTCGCGCGTAGTGCGTTGGTAACGCCATCTTGCGCAGAGCCTTCATCACATGGGCACGGCTTTGAGACGCCGTTGGGCAGCGTCTCAACGCCATCGACAGACAGCAAGCTCCTTGCTAGTTTTGTCCCAGTTTTTCGCCTGTTTCCGCTCCGATTTCTTCACAGCAACGCTTGCCACAAACGACCCAGACTTACAGACTCGATTTACAACAAAATTGCCCAAAATAACAGGCCCTTACATTGATCTCATCAACATAATTGTAAATCTAATCTAGTGCCAAAAACCGAAAACATCCATTTCGCAAACCAAACATTCATCTCATGAAAACATGACAAAATACCCACCTAAATCTTAATAAAACAGTGCATAGATGAATGACCATCGAAATGGCTCTGATACCAATTGAAGGGAATGAGAATCCCCGCGCAGCGGAAGACGATCGAATCGTCGTGGTATCATCATGCAACATGCTTATTAAAATTGATCTAACTATTAGATCTAGGCTAAACATGTTGAAATTTTACAGCAAGAAGAAAAACACTTACTTGTTGTAGACCAATTCAGCAAACTCTCCTTGTTAATCATGAACTCTTCGTGCTTCTCGATCTCTACGAACTCTTCCACGATCAGATCCCAAACACTACTAAATGATCTTCTTGGTTGTTCTCTTTTGGAGAAGGGAAGTTGGTGGGAACTTTTGTTTTTTTTTGGAAAGAGAGGAGAAATGAGAAAATGGAGAGAGATCACTTTTGGATTCTTAGGTCAAAATCCAAAAATGAGAACTTAGCTTTGCTTAGCTTACCAAACCCATCTTACAAAGGGTTTATATAGTGGAATGATGAAGTTCACAACTTCACATTATTACCACTTTACCACAACCATATGTCATGTAAATCTTATTTATATAATATAAGATATCTCATATCTTATGTTGCAAATCTCATTTGCAATAATTGTGGATTTAATTAAATTGAATCACATTCAATTTATTTTCTCTCTATCAATTTCTCCAATTAGCCTTTAATTCAACAATTAGGCTAATATATATAGTTTATTATGAATCTCATTCATATTAAACTATATATTATATCATCTATATGATATAAATATTCTTAAAGTGAAATTGAACACTTCAATTTCATGCCAAAACATTAACCCTTCTTTTATCCTGATTGAGCCAACCAAGGGACCTAATGGACCTACAGTGACGGGCTCCAATGATTTGAGGTTAACCAGTCAAACTCTTTGACCCGATCAACCAATGTTCATTAGCTACAATAACACTCCACTAAAGCCTGTAGCTGTACTCCCATCAGTGTAGAATCTTACGTGTCCACCGATATAACCAATGCCCATGAGTCGACCACCTTCACAAGGTTGTTCGTGAGACACGATCGGGACAAATTACCGCTTTTACTCCCGTGTCACATCTTATTCCTTAAGTCCCCACCGCTGCTCCTCTAATGAACAACATATTGTGATGGTCCAACCATACACAACACCCTTCTCGGGCCGGTGAGAAGGTGGGCGCCGTTGTCCAAGCCACGGAGACGAAGACTTAAGGGAACAACCCTCTAGATTCCCTATGGGTGGGAACGAGTGAATTCCATCTCGTAATTAGGTTCCTAGCTCTCTACTTGGTTCATCCCCCGAGAAGATAGGCATATTGGGCAAGTAACTGATACTACCCTCACCCGTACTAGTCAAAGGACAGACCCCTGCAAACAGGAGTCCGTAATACGCTCAGGATTCAGGTCAAGTCACTAATGGTCATCTATGAATTTATTAGTCTTTACTGTCAACGGTATTATATCAGTAAGTCTAATAATTCATGGTCCGATCTTGTACAATCTCATTGTATAGGATGCCCCCACTCGCATGTCAATCACATGAACGAGTCAGATCACCTCGTTTGTATCTAATACAAAGAGGGTCGCATCCACAGTGTATCCAGGATTAGGTCTCCAACCTCATCCTTATACTGTAGACCGTTCGGGCAATTAACTCGAACGTGATCCTCCTTGTGTGTCAACTACACACCGTTCAAGTTCTAGTTCTCTTATATATTCAATGACCCTGGAGCTTAGTTTATTGGAAAGGTTTAAAATATTTGCGAGACACAAAGTAAAGAAATGAATAACTCTTATTAATTTCAAAACAATATTTTACAAACACGAGATTAGGACAGAAATCCCAACAAAGACATCATTGTCCCTGGTCTGCTGCCACACACACTGTGACTCACTAGAGACATCATCAATACACAAACTCCATGCTAGTTTCTCGCCACACAAGGCTGTAGGATAACGTCACCTAAATAAGTAGTAAGGTAGGGACTACTAGCCCGGGGGTTCCATGACACCGTACTCTTGACTTAGTACTAAACCAATATCGAAGATACATACTAACAATCATGCAAGCAATACAAGCTGCATAACGATTATGATCCTCAACCACACGAGCACAAACTCAATCACAGTCGGAACCAACCCCTTTAACATACACATCAACACCAAGTTTCAATCCACAAAGCTTTGCAATCCAGCTCTCTCACTTATGAGCTCGCTTACTGGATCAAGTTGGCCACATCCATCGACTCGAGGATCCACGAACAAACACTTCCTTAAAAAGCAAACACAAGCTCACCTAAAACAATTCCAAGAAAACGAATGGTCACTAGCTTGGCCTAGGGCTCACCTCTAACACCTAACAAGTTAGTTAAAGCAACTCAAACAACTAAAACACAAACCGAAGCTTAAGGCATTTCACCCAACGATCACATTTGGCCCAAACTTCAGTAACCAAAACATCAGTGTGCAACCTCGAACCCTTTTCAAGTACGATCTCACGCTTAGGCGACCTTAAGCCCAACACAGTAACCCTCCATTTGGTTTGGTCAACTACACTTTGCCACACTCTCAACAAGGGATTACTCGTGACTCACAGCTTCCAACCTCCAACCTCGAGGTGGAACCCGAGCGTAGAACCACCTTTCAACTACATCAGTCTCAGACCCACAATGTTCGTTCTCAGCTTATCGCGATCAAAGATTTTTAGTCAACTTCTAACTTGAAGCCTTAAGCCCCTATTCCCATATTAACTACTTTCATAGCCCAATAGCAGTTCAAGCAACACCAACACAAACCCAAATTTGAAACATACGCATCACAATATAGTTTTCGTGCATTAGACACAATTCATGGATTTCCACACTCACACAAATCAAATAATAACTTTAAGGGGCTTAATCCAACTGACTACTTACAGATACCCGAAGAATCAAGAACTCAAACTCGTGCACCACGCGAACCCCTAAACACGATCGAGGCCCTAACTGACAAACACAGAACTTTAGTCATGCTCCAAACAACTTAAATCGAAATAACGCGACTTAAATAACTAAACAAACACATGGAGGCTTAAAACGTGAACAAGAAAATGAAGGCGGGTGTACCTCACCGGCGGTGGCGGCAGCGGCGGCGAATTTTTCGGCGAGCGGCGGCTTCCGGCGAATGGAAGCGTGTGGAGCATCATTCATGGATGCCCACGACCCGATCTATCTGAAACCAACCTCTAAATGACAAGAACCGACCGAAAGCTCATTGAACCGATCAGACCAACCTTGCGGTTTAGGAGAGCTTCCGACTCGCGTGTACTCCGGCAAGACTTGCAGTTGCGATGGACATCAATCTGCAACGACGTGCAATCTTCAACGGCGGCGGTCGAAGGGGTAAGTTGGTCGGCGAAAACTCGAAGAAAATGTGACTGCTGGTCGGCGGGTGTGCAGAGCGTGCGACGGGCGTGCGGCGACGGGGGAAACAGAGAACGAGGGAGACGGAGAAGGAGGGAGACGGCAGTGGCGGAGGGGAAAGGAGAGGAAGATGGACGGGAGAGAGAAGATCGAGAGAGAGGGAGAAGAGAGAGAGAGAGAGAAGATCGAGAGAGAGAATCAGGCAGAGGGGTTTTTTTTTTTTTTTTAAACCGGGCGTTACAGACGCAAAGTAGATAGAAGAGTTATGCTGATGTCAGGCATCGAGAGTTGGAGTTCGCCGTTGAAGACTTTGTGTTCTTGAAAGTTGCACCTATGAGGGGTGTTCTGAGGTTCGGTAAGAAAGGGAAGTTGAGCCCTAGATTCGTTGGTCCTTTCAAGATCCTGGAGCGCATTGAGCCAGTGGCGTATCGGTTGGCCCTACCATCGTCCCTTGTGTCAGTCCATGTTGTGTTTCATGTGTCTATGCTGCGAGCGTATATGTCGGATGCCTCACACCTTGTCGACTACGAATCGTTGAAGTTAGACAAGAATCTGAGTTATGAAGAAAAGCCAGTGCAAATTCTTGCTCGTGATAGCAAAGTCTTGAGAAACAGAGAAACAAAGCTTGTTAAGGTCATTTGGAAGAACCATCATCTCAAGGAAGCCACTTGGGAGCGTGAGGAGGAGATGCGAGCAAGTTACCCAGAGTTGTTCGAGGTCTAGCCACTTTCGAGGACGAAAGTTCCTAAGGTGGGTGGACTGTAAGGTTTCTATTTTGTTATTTAAAATTAGTTTTATTATTTTTTTGTATCTTTCTTTTTATTATTTAGTTATTTAGTTAAAAAAACAAAAATAAAATAAATTAAAAAAAGAAGGGGAAGGAGAACTCGTCTCCCTCGTAGCGGTTCCAACCATCCTCTCTCTCTCCGTTTTCTTTTTTCTCTCTCACTCCCACTCTCAGTTCGACCCCTCTCACTCTTTTTCCTCTTCCGCTCTGACTCTCGCTCTTACGCTCAGTCTCTCTCTCTCTCTCTCTCTCACACTCAGTCTCTCTCTCTCGTCTCCTTCGATCAGAACTAGAGATGCGGCTGGCCCCTTGTCGCACTGCAGACCAGCGTCGTCGAGCTTCTTTTCCACCTCCGGTCGTCGCCAGCACGCTTTTTGCAGCCAAGTCACCGTCGAAGAAAAAGGTGTTGCCATCGGTTCATGCGAGACCCACACACTGTTTTGACCGGTTCAGGCCATTTTTTGTCAGTTTTTGAGATCCGAGACCGATTCTGGATATATCAGGTTGCGAGGATTCTAGATCCATTACCCACACGTCGCCGCCACCACCACCTTCACGCGTCGCCATCGCCGCCCACCGGTGACATGCGTCGCCGATCGTCTGCTTCTGTGCGGTCGCCTCGCTCCGTTCCTTAGCTCGTTTCAGATCGTCGTTAGGTGAGTTTTGCTCCTCATAAGTTTTTAGGGTCTCATTGTGTTTCGGTTTATTAATCTTGTGCATGTTATTCGTTAGGGACTATATCTTAAAAGTAGAAGCACTTTGGAGCATGTCGTCTTTCTCAAGCTACTCGTGGTTGCTAAATCTTAGGTAAGTAGTCATTTGGACTATACCAACCCTAAGTGTAGGGCTTAGGGACACATTGCATGCAAATATCTGATTGAAAGTAAACTGAATGATTTGGTTGTAGTAGAATGTTAGGATGTGAGGTTCACGGTTGTGCCTAATTTAAGTTCATTTGATTATGTTCGATGTTTATCTGTGCTGAAACCCGAACTTGTTGGTTCAGAGTCTAGATTGTCTGTGTCCTATATGATTTGTATCTAGTAGAGTCGAGGTAAGCTTGTGTTGAGGATTCTGAATGTGCTAATGTGACTAAGGATGTTCGTTCCCTTAAGTAGGAGCCTGATAGTCTCATGCTTAGTTTGGAAGTAACCCGGGAAGTGTTGTAGAGCCTTAAGATCGTAGTTAGCACAACCAGTCCTAGTGTACGCCCAAGTCTCTGTGTAACCCTTAGCAGGCTGAGACTCGAGGTTGGCAAGATGATGATGTTGGTATGGGATGTGGTGGTTCGTCCCCCGTCCAGTTGTGTGACTCGGGGTATGATTCTCAGAGTCAGAGGGGTTGGATAGAGTCTTTTGCCCTATTACAGGCCTAGGAACAAGCCCGTAGTCGATTGTGCACGGTAGTACCACATTCGATTCTTTTATGGGATGTGGTGGTTCGTCCTCCATCCAGTTGTGCGACTCGGGGTATGATTCTCAGAGTCAAAGGGATTGAATAGAGTCCTTCGCCTTAGTGCAAGCCCGGGAATAAGTCTCATGGTCGGTTGTGCCAACCTAGTTCAGAAGCTAAGGGTAGGACAGGACTGAGAAATCTTAGTGAGAATTAGGGTCAGGATGCTTGTTGAGGTTGTGTGGCGGGTTAGGTGTCGTGCTTAGCTAGATATAATGTCGTTCTATTGTGCTATTTGTTCTTGGACGAAGTGGGTTGCTTACTGAGTATTTTATACTCACCCCTCGTTTATTTTGCTTTGGTTGCAGGTAAGGCAAACCAGTGAGATGACCAGCGTCAGCGAGACCCCTGCGAGGCTATGGAAGGCTTGTAGGGTTTAGTTAGGAGTTGTTTTTATTTCTTTTCCTCTGTTGCACTTTGTTCGTGTTAGTTTGTATGCTTAAACCTTAGGATGATCTATTTTGTTATCTTTCGTAATCGAAGCATGTGTTGTTATTATGTGTTGTCTGATAACTCTGAGGGACTGGATCCCAGTCTGTTGGTTTCTTTGTACTTTGGTGGAGGTTGGGTACCCTTGTGAGCCTTATTGAAGTGCTTTTTGTTCAGGTTCAGGTTTATAAAATTTTTTGTTTGTTCAGGTTGCGTCGTTATGCTGCCGAAATTTCGGTGCGAGCGGTACAACTTGGAGTAACGCTCCGAGTAGGAAGTGTTCAAAATTACGGGGTGTTACAGTTTGTGATGGTTTTTTGAATGACTAAAAATGTATTTAGTTAGTTAAAGGATATATAACAAGTATAGTCTCAAAATTTTGATCCATATTGTGGTTAATAGGTGTATGAATTTTCAATTTTGTGTGTAATAAGATATTGACCTTTGATTTTTATGTCTAATATATTTGTAAATTAAAAAAAATAACTCTAATAATTCATAGATCTAATAGACACAAAGTCAGAAGATCAAGAGCCTATTTTATAATTCTAAGAGTAACTTATTACACTTTCTAAAATCATGGACCTATTAGAATCAATCTTAAAAGTTTAGACCTCATTTGACAACCTTTTGATTTTTAGTTTTTAAAAATTAAACCTATAAATATTATTTTGACCTATAGGTTTCCTTATTTTATTATTTTCTTTTTACATTTGTTTTCAAAAACTTGTGTGTTCATTTTTAGAATTTGACTAAGAATTCAAATGTTTTTTTTTAAAAAAAATGATAAAATTTATGGTAGAAAAATGAAGAAAAAGCAAACACAATTTTCTTATACACCACATTAAATTTCTGATAACTAAGAGAGAATCGTGGAAAATAAGAAATTAGAACTTCTTTACTCTTTTTCTTTTAGTTGTCAAATATTTAATGGTGGGACATATAAAGAGATATGCAACCGTGAAAAGTTTAGTCCTTAGTGGAAAAATTTCTAGTACTATTGTTGCGTAAAATTATATTGCAATACCGCAAGTGTACGGGTCAAGTTTTAGTATAGTGATTTGAGAGTCCAAGTGTCGTCCTCGGGAATGGATTTCTAGATTAATTAATTACCAAGATACTAATTCTCAATTTTAGCTAAAGAAACATAATATTGATAGGTGATGAAAACAAAGATAAAAGAAAAACAAACAAGTGGAGACACGAATTGATAGATTTGGAGAAAATTGACTTCACAAGTTAATATTTATTTTACCCATGCAAAGAACTAATGTGATGAATTTATTGATGGAGATCTGATCCCCTTGAGCAGCGGAAATGTGTTTGGAATCGTAATTTGCAAGTTCATTTTGGTTGAAATACAAAAACCCATACATTGATAAAAACAAAACAAACATGCATTTTCTAATCTAATTAGACATTGAAATTAACATGCAAACTTACTTTGTTTAACCATTAAACTAAAAGGAAGAAACAATACCTTTGTTGATTTCCACAGAATAGCAACTCCTTGCTCCAAGGTTCACAGTAACATAGCAACACCCAAAAATTCTCTGTTTTTCTCCAACAGAACACTACCAATAGGAGAACCTTCTATTCTCTGAGTGCTTAGACCAATTCCTTTGTGGGAAGGAATTCCAACAATTGGAACAATCTTTTTGGGAATTGAGAGAGTGAAAAGGGAGAGAGAATTCTTCTGAGTTATGCAATCAATCAATTAATCGATCTCCAAAACTAACTCCTTTCTCTCTGTTAAGCTATCGATAGGGAGAAGGAAAGGGAAAGTGGAGAACGTGTCTGGATGACACGTTCCCTCATTTTAATTAAAATAAAATAAATAATAATTTAATTGAATTTAATTATTAATTTAAATCACATTTTAATAAAACAAGTTAAATATCATATATTTAATTTTGATTAAATCACATTTAATCAATGTTTCCCTCTAACCTATAGTCTTAATGTACATCTAATGCACATTAAATTTTAACCTGTAGTTTTCAAATATGAATCACATTCACATTTGAATTTAATATTTGAACTCTTTCAAATATTTAATTCTCTCATATAATTTAATATGAATCATATTCACATTAAATTTATAATATATAGTTCCAAAACTATATATTATATTGTATCTTATACATTAAATTTATTCCCTTATGAATTTGAACATTTCAAATTCAAATGATCTAAGAACCCTTTATGAGCTAGAAGGTGGACCTAATGGACCTCACTGGATCGTAAGCTCCAACGAAACGAGATTGCTCGGTTAATCTCATTAACCTCCCAATCAACATTCGTTAACTGCAGGAACACTCCACTAAAGTCCCGCAGCTGCACTCTTCTCACTGCAGATATATTTCTATGTCCACGAATATTGACTAATAACAACAAGTCAATCCTTCACGAATGTTCGTAACACCAAACTGGTCAAATTACCGCGTTTACCCCAGGTTACATCTTGTACCTTAAGTACCAGTGCTCCTCTAATGAACAATTTGTTTGTGGTCCTACCAACAAACAGAGTCCCTCTCGGGCCAATGAGAGAGTTGTACCCTTTGTTCAAGTCCCGGAGACACCACGTAAGGGAACATTTATCTACTTACCCTAGTAGGTGGGAAGGAGTGAATTCCATCTTGCTAAGTTAAGTTCCCAGCCGCTCACTCGGTCTTGTCCCCAAGAAGGTAGGCATATTGAGTCGGCGAATCTGACCACTCTCACTCATACTAGTCAAAGGACAATCCCTCGCGAACAGGAGTTCGTAACCTACTCAGGATTGAGATCAAGTTGTCTAGGTCATCCTAGTGAAATAGAAACCTAACTAGTCAACGGAGTTACATCTTGTGGTTACTATTTTGCGGTCCGGTCTTATGTAATCTCATTACATAGGATATCCCCACTCACATGTCATCTACACGAACACGTTAGGATCACTATGTTTGTATCCTATACAAAATGGGCCACATCCATAGTTTTACCAAGGTCAGGTACCCAAACTTTATCCCCTAACTATAGACGCTTTAGGTTGTATCTCGAACTGAGATCCTTTATATGCACACTATATTCAGTTAAAGATTCATTTTACAGCCTTGGATGTTTAGTTTATTGGATTTAGGGTTTAAACAGAAGCAAATTCGTAGATAACGAAACAATAACTCTTTATTGAAGTAATAACAATTTATTACAAATAATTAGAAAAAAATACAAACTACGGGTTTTAGGGCACAATCTCCAACATTTATAAACAAGAAGTAAGATACTCAAGAAAATCTCTCGATTTTTAGTGAGTCTCGCACAAACAATAAATTCTATAGTTTCCATATGAACCTAAAGCATGCACGACATTAAGCAACTTCTTTATGTGTTTCCCTTAGACTTCTAGGTCATTCTCATGCCAGACTTCTAAGAGTTTTGACAATTTTGCTCTAATCTAATCTTTTTCTCTCGAGTCCACTTAAACCAACAAGATCAAGGAATTGAAGAACGAATTGCCAAAAATAAATAACAAAACATAATTCAATACAAAAGCAAACAAGTCTTAAACATGTGAATCAAATCCTAACTACAACAAATCACAAGAAAATCAAACTAAAAGTGTAGAAAACGTCTTAAAACTGTGTTACAATTTGAAAGAAAGAGGAAATAAACTTATGTGTCGATGTCGGTCCTTCGTCTCTGAGCTCCCGTCTCGATCTCGAACCTCCACGAATGGTTTGGCTCCGAAGAAATGCTCAATTTTCTCTTCTTACAGAGTGTATTTCGAAATTAGGGTGCAATCTCTATCAATTTCGGCTCCCTTTGTAAGAAGGCACAATGTTTTATTTATAAGGGTTTTCGGCCTAGCGTTGCAATGCTAGGGACAACGTTGCAACGTTGTGCCCTAGGCGGCTGTCATATAAGGAAAGTCTTGATGGCGTTGTAATGCTCAGGGCAGCGTTGCAACGCCGTTATCTTAACGTGTGTGCCTCTTATTGATCTGGCATTGCGACGCTGCAAGGCAGCGTTGCAATGCCCTCTGCACGGGTCTTCTGCTTGTTCTTTTATCGAGATAGCGTTGCGCCGCTGTAAGACAGCGTTGCAACCCTATCGGCGTGGCTTCTCTATGCTTTAAAACAGCAAGCTGGGCATTGCAACGCTCTGCATGGTGTTGCAACGCCATCACTTTAGGTCCTTTAGCTTGGATTAGTTCTTCTACTTCCAATTGGTATTATTTTTAGCTTCAAAAAGCCTCGTTTTGATCCCGAGTGATCTAAAATGTCTCCAATTGTCATGTTTAAGCTCTTAACCTGAAATTCAATGATTAACACGCATAAAAGCCTTGAAATTATCATAAAACTAGCAATAATTAAGCCTAAGGATAACACATTTTGTGTGCTATCAAACACCCCCCAAACTTAAACTTTTGCTAGTCCCGAGCAAAAATAAAATTGAACATGAGATTGTTCTTATACATACATTTGATTCAAGCCTCAAAGATTTAAGAGAAAAAATTGGCAATCACAGGAAACAATCAAACATAATACTTCAATGAGCAATTTAGAACTTTTCCTGAGTGTTTCTACGTGTGTGTGTGATTAGCCTATGTTCCCTTCATTTTTACTAAGCCCGGATCAACTTTATTAGACTCTCCATTCAACTTCCCCCTACACAGGTCATAATTACTAATCCTTGAGCTTCCCCACATTCAAGAACTAAACAACTTTACTCAATACTTAATCACTTTTTCTATTTACTTATTTTTTTTGTGCAAGGACACTAGCTTTCACACATCCACTGCAGGGACCCTTACCCAGAGCACTCGCTCAATGAGTGGCCTAACTGATCACAGTGAAAGTAGCTCTTTTTGCCCTCACAAATTTTTCTAAAACAAACAACAAAGACAAACTACATCAAATAAAGTACATAGTATACAGATCATGCACTTCATATTGTCATTTACCCTATCCTGCAGTTTAACTCTCAAATCAGCTCTTAGACCTATCGATGTGACATTAAACTTCTAAGTCTAATAAATTTGTTCTAAGCATTTCAAAACTACAGGAACACAAACTATGTGCATAATAGTGTAGGAAAAACTCAAGAAAGATTTTAAATTAACTCAAATTTATATCATGCTCTCAAGTTTCAGCAAAATCACAAAAATTTTCAATTAATTCTTATCCTAGGCTATCATAACCATACTTATGCAAAAGATCAATCAGCAATTCAACATATACTCAGAACAGTTACAACATATCAATAACATCTCACCCCTAAACTTAAACTAAACATTGTCCCCAATGTTTGCAAAAATAAGCACAAATAGTGAGGAGGGTAAGAGTGAACAATATTGTCCTGAGTAATGGAGATCTTCAGTTTCTTTTCTGGATTCCTTGACTAGCCAAGACATGTGAGTTGAAGTTCCACTGAACGGGAGCATGGGTTTCTACGAGGGGTGGCATCAACAACAACCTAACAAAGCAAAACAAAACACACTACTAAGTAAACTAAGAACTGAAAAACAACTAAAATAAATTAAAGTCAGAAAACAGAAATGACAAAATAGTAAAGCTTGGTTTTCCTCCCAAGAAGCGCTTTCTTTAATGTCTTTACCTAGACTGTACTCCCTCAGGGTGTTTCTTTCTTATCCTACAGTGCTTGGAGTGGTGTATTCATCTAGCCGATCTGGGTCTCAATATTCTTTATGGCAGCTACATGACTAGTCACTATACCAGTTAGACTGGTGACTGCATTCTCTAGCTGGTTGGACCTATTTCTGGATTCAGCTATAAAGGAGTGCACTGTCTCTTCCAGAGATGGTTTCCTCTCAGATGTAGAAGCATACCCTTTATGAGAATTCAACACATTTTTACTGTTAGCATAAGAGAAGTTTTCATGATACCTCAAACCTGGGTTATAATGTGTTGGAAGGGTATTCTGAGTCTGGTTTCCTCCATAAGTGTTGCTTCTGTTGTTCAGATAATGTAATTGCTCCAAATTAGATTCTCCATTGGGTTGGGAGCATTGAGAGGGTACCACTGTTTGGGATGATCCTGCAAAAGTATTCAGAGCATGAGTGAGGGATGCCATATGAGATTTAAAGGAGGTTACCTCATCCAATTGATACAATCCAGCTACTGGCTTAGATCTGTCATTTTCTGTGGGTCATTGGTAGCTGGCAGTTGACACTTCCTCTAGGAGGGCACGTGCTTCTGGCACAGTCTTTGGCATGAAAGCCCCTCCAGCAGTGGCATCCAGAATGGTCCTAGTCTTACCTTCAAGTCCATTGTATAATAATTGTACCTAGAGCCAATCTGGGTAACCATGTTATGGGCATCTCCTGAGCATGTCCTTATAACGTTCCCATGCCTCAAATTGTTGCTCTCCCTCATACTGTCTGAATGTTCCTATCTATGTCCTTAACTTTGCAGCTTTTACTGGTGGAAAGAATTTGGTCATGAAGGCTTGGGCCAACTCCTCCCAAGAAGTGATACTGCCTGGTGGGTGAGACCCGAGCCATTCCTTAGCTCTACCCTGCAAAGAAAAATGAAAGAGACGTAAGCGAATAGTGTTAGCAGAAATATCATTTAACTTAATTGTACCACAGATTTCTAGAAAATTATGTAAATGTGAATTAGGATCTTCTGTGGCTTGTCCTCTAAAAGCTCATTCCCTAACCATCTGGATAAGCCCTATTTCAAGTTCAAAATTGTTAGCATTTATGGAGGCATGGACAATTCCAGCCTGCTCAGAATTAAACATGGGTTGGAAATACTCTCTGATGGGTTTAGGGTTGTTGATTAACGCATGATCAGTCATTATTTGAATTTCCGCTCTTCCTTACCTTAGGAGTCTCCTACAGGTCCTTTCAATCTCAGGATCAAAAGGGTGCAAGTTTGCAGCTCTATCCTTGGGCATACACCTAGAGGTACCAAAAAAAAAGAGTTAGACAACAAACTAGTAAAGGAAAGAAAACATAAAAATAAGGAAAACACGAAAAAAAAAGAAAATAAAACAGAGAACTAAAACATAAAACTTGGATTGCCTCCCAAGAAGCGCTTTTTTTAACGTCTTTAGCTAGACGGAACAGAGAACCAAAACATAAAACTTGGGTTACCTCCCAAGAAGCGCTTTCTTTAACGTCTTTAGCTAGACGGTGACTTATGATTGATATTAAGGCACGTAAAACTGCTCATATTTCTTCGAACCCTTTTTTCTTGAATCGATATACCCTTCTAAGTCTAAAAAGCTATCTTGTTTTTCCTGGGCTCCTTACAGAAGATTATTTTTGGTATTTTTGTGTATTAAAACAAAAGAACAAAAATCAAAACAAGACTCGTGAGTGTAGGACAAATGGATATCAAGATTAAAAGAAATTTCTGGAGATAAAAGGGGAAAGGACTTTTCAGCCTCGAACTCTATCACATGAATCTCCTCTATGGAAGTGATTGTATTACCATTGTCTATCTCACAAACCTGTCTCTGGTGTGTTTCAGTCTTCTCCAACCCATCCTCACTATCATATGCATAAGTCCTCCTAGGTGGCTCCTCCTCAGTGGTAAGAATAAGGAATTGCTCCTGTAAGACCTTAAGGGAAATTACTAATTGATTAAGATAATGAGTTCTTTCATGAACTATTCCCCCAAAGCTCTACCACTTTAGCCTCTAACCTATCAAACCTCTCTAATTCATCATGAACCAAATTTTTAATTTTCAATTCTAACGTATATTCCATTATTAGGTCCACAAGAGAAGAGTGTTCTATAGGTTGGTCAGGGTAAGAGATATTTTGGTTCCAAGTGCCTAAATGACTACCATCAAAAGAATTTTCATCAATTTCAGGTGCATAACGGTAAAAATTAGACAAATGGTATCCAGCAAAATCATGATACACATACCTAAGGTCTTGGGAGGGACAGTACAATGGTGGAGAACCAAAATCATGAAAAGTCATACTTGAAAATTTCAATAATTCAACAGAAGACTTTTACACAATAGCAACACAACCAAAAACAGGAGACAAAGACTCAAAAACACACAAAACTAAAACGAAAAAGGAAATAAACAACAAACACACAATGAAACAATTAAGGAAAGAAAACACAAACACATTTTAGCCTAAAATCTCAAATTTTCTCCTAATATCAATTAATCTAAATAATCGTCATTCCTCGGCAACGGCGCCAAAAACTTGTTGCGTGAAATATTTTTATATTTGCAATACCGCAAGTGTACGGGTCAAGTTTTAGTATAGTGATTTGAGAGTCCAAGTATCGTCCTCGAGAATGGGTTTCTAGATTAATTAATTACCAAGATACTAATTCTCAATTTTAGCTAAAGAAACATAACATTGATAGGTGATGAAAACAAAGATAAAAGACAAACAAACAAGTGGAGACACGAATTGATAGCTTTGGAGGAAATTGACTTCACAAGTTAATACTTATTTTACCCATGCAAAGAACTAATGTGATGAATTTATAAACAAGAAGTAAGATACTCAAGAAAATCTCTCGATTCTTAGTGAGCCTCGCACACACAATAAATTCTATAGTCTCCATATGAACCTAAAGCATGCACGTCATTAAGAAACTTCTTTATGTGTTTCCCTTAGACTTCTAGGTCATTCTCATGCCAGACTTCTAAGAGTTTTGACAACTTTGCTCTAATCTAAACTTTTTCTCTCGAGTCCACTTAAACCAACAAGATCAAGGAATTGAAGAACGAATTGCCAAAAATAAATAACAAAACATAATTCAATACAAAAGCAAACAAGTCTTAAACATGTGAATCAAATCCTAACTACAACAATTAGCTACTCTAAATCACAAGAAAACCAAACTAAAAGTGTAGAAAACGTCTTAAAACTGTGTTACAATCTGAAAGAAAGAGGAAATAAACTTATGTGTCGATGTCGGTCCTTCGTCTCCGAGCTCCCGTCTCGATTTCGAACCTCCACGAATGCTTTGGTTCTCAAGAAATGCTCATTTTTCTCTTCTTACAGAGTGTATTTCGAAATTAGGGTGCAATCTCTATCAATTTCGGCTCCCTTTGTAAGAAGGCACAATGTTCTTTTTATAAGGGGTTTTGGCACAGCGTTGCAATGCTATGCTCTAGGCGGCTGGCATATAAGGAAAGTCTCGATGGCATTACAACGCTAAAGGCAGCGTTGCAACGCCGTTACCTTAACCCGCGCGCCTCTTATCGATCTGGCGTTGCGACGCTGCAAGGCAGCGTTGCAACCCTCTCTGCAAGGCAGCGTTGCAACGCTCTCTGCACGGCTCTTCTACTTGTTCTCTTATCGAGATAGCGTTGCGACGCTGCAAGACAGCGTTGCAACGCTATTGGCGTGGCTTCTCTATGCTTTAAAACAACAAGCTGGGCGTTGCAACGCTCTGCATGGCGTTGCAACGCCATCACTTCGGGTCCTTTAGCTTGGATTGGTCCTTCTACTTCCAATTGGTATTATTTTTAGTTCCAAAAAGCCTCGTTTTGATCCCGAGTGATCTAAAATGTCTCCAATTGTCCTGTTTAAGCTCTTAACCTGAAATTCAATAATTAACACGCATAAAAGCCCTGAAATTATCATAAAACTAGCAATAATTAAGCCTAAGGATAGCACATTTTGTGTGCTATCAACTACAGTAGTACCATACTCCCTACGTTCATAATTTTCCTACCTCTATACTACTGTAGTACTAGAAATTTTTCATTACTTAGTAAGGAGATTTTCCGAAAAATTTCTAGTCCTACCGTAGTAAGAAAAATTTTCCTACCTCCTCCATTAATTGAATGTCATTTGTTCATTGTTTTAAATTAATTTGTTATGTGGGTCCCACCAACTTAAATGATATTACTCTTTCTTTTCCACGTATTTCTCATCTTGTTCTCTCTCAATATACTTTTCTCTCTCGTGATTTATCTTTCTTGTTTTCCTCTCTCTAATTTCTTTTTCTTTTGCCCATGGAACTAGAAGTAGTTTTAAACTAAAATTTTGTTTTGTGTTTGTTTTGTAGTTTGGTAAAAGATTTCTAAAGCTTCATCTCCAATTTACTCTAAAATAATGTCTTATCTATTCTATTGTTGCCAAATTTTGGACAAAAGAACACACCTGACCTCCACGTGGCAACGACGATAGATTTGTATCTCTAGGGGGAAGAACGCGGCCTGCAAGACAAGAAAAACCTGGACACCACACCGACTCTGATGCTTAAGTCAAAGAGAGTTTAGAGAGAATTTATGAGTTCTTAGAGTTATGGTGGCTAGAATTCACTTACCTGGCTCTCCCCTCCTCAGAGAGCTTAAATAACTTCTCCCTAGGGTTTTTCGTTGCCTAATGGGAAAAGGACAGGTCGGAAGTGGGTTGGAACCGGGCCTACAGACCAAATGGGACCGATGGTAATTTATGGTAATAATCTTAACAATAAACATTAATGGCAGTAAACTTCATTTATAGCAGTCTTCCTTTTGGCCAAAAGGGACACGCTTTCCCCACAGTAAACTTTATTTATAGCAGTCTCGTGCCTCGTTATGAAGAAGACGACATGCCACAATGCAACATTCTTGAAAACAATAAGCAAGGTTGCTTTATGTCAAATTTGTCATTTTGTTCAAGATCTTGTTGTTATGCTTCATAAGGGAGTTCATCAGATGGAGCTTCTTCAAATGCAATAGAAATGAAAGAGAATCCCTTCAAAGAGTTCAAGAACTATATGTAAACATACTAAAGAAACAATGTAAGTTGTAATATATTGATTATCATCTGGAAAAAAAAAAGTTGATCCATCATGGATTTATTTGAAGTTGCATTCTAATTTTCTTTCTGTAAGGTTAGCCTTCTGGTTTTTTTTTTTTGTTTAATGTTTTAAGAAATTCCAATGCTACCGACTTCAGGAGATTCTGAAACTCGGCATTCTTGCATTGGAAGTTTGTGCTTCAACGTTCAAGTTCTGTAACTACAAAGATCAATGGAGAAGTCTGAGTCTAGAGAGAACCAAAAAGGAAAAAAAAATCACAAAAATATATCAAGATCAAATATCAATCTGAAACATAAAAACTAAATCAACTTAAAAGGTGGAAACCCAAGAAACACACCCCCCTTTTGGCCTCGACCGAGGCCGACCACGTGCTTGGCCAAAGCCCAAGAATGCCCTCTCGTCCCTTTCGCCTTGGGTCGGTCCCTGTTTGATTTCAGTCCATTTGGACTTCGTATTAGGCTTCTCTCCTCGTTCGACCTTTCGTTGTGGCCCTTTAACCAGCCCGTTCATTGTTGATCCAATTTAACCCAAAAAATTAGCCCCCACTCCCTAGTTAGGATTCTAGATTAAGAGCATGTGAAGTAATTGTATGGAGTCTGACTTGAGAGTAGCCTACTAAGCTTTTTTGGAGTCATTGTCGATCTTTCGAGGTTTGCCTCGAATTCTCTCTAGTTATTGTTGTCTATCCTTATGAGGAAATTCAGTCTTCTAGAATGTTAATTCCTCTGGAATTCTTCTCTGAATTCACGATCTATGTCATTTTTCTGGAGAGAATGTGTAGTTTTGAGGTGGTCTTCAAATACGTAGCTTCAGGTAGCCTTTAACTTCAAGCTTTTCATAAGCATTTCTGGACTAATGTAACTTTATCTCGAGTTGATACCGAGAGAGGATAAGAGAAAATGAGCAAAGAAGTGGTAATTGAGGGTTGGGCAATGGCCTAGATTAGTCAGCTTTGACCTCGGTCGGTCTGGTCGGCCTTAGTCGGTGTGGTCGTCCTCGACCGATCTGGTTAGCCTCGGTCGGTCTGGTCGCCCAAACCCTTGCGTGCGTCGTTTTGTACATTGTGAACAAGTTCTCCTCATCCTCTACATCTTATTTTTATGATCCTAGAATTTTCATAGCGAATCAACTTGATCTCTATTTCTTTATTTTCTGCTTATCATTTCATTTTATGAAACCCATCGCGAGACTTAGCTCGGATTTTTAGGCTGATCAGATTAATTAATCAAGTCCCTCTCATGGACCTAACTAATTTTCTAGGTGTGTTCAATTGGGACCTATCATGAGATTTTTCTCAGATTTTTGGGTTGCCAAGATCAGTTAACCGAACCCTTTTGTGGTCCAATCAACTTTCTGGGTTGCTTCCTCTGCACCTAAGTGCTCAAGAGTTTTGTGTGTTCTGTGCTTTGTTCGCACGACATAATCTGACGTATCTGAAGTAGGCTCCAGATTTTGGCTCTAATTCTAATGATCGATCTTGTCTTCCTCATTTTTTCTTGTGATTGAATGTCGGAAAGAGCTCAACTATAACCATAAGAGTGTGTTCTAATGACAGTGGTTAGCCTCGACCAGGGTGGTCAGCCTCGACCAAGGTGGTCGCCCTCGGCTAAAGAGGTGGTCGGCCTCGACCATATGAGGTAGGCCTCGACCCAACCCTATCTCGTTTATTTTCTCTAACTCATGATTATGTTGCTTTTATTCTCCAGATATCTCTAATGGGAGTGGAGGAGCATATGAATGAGAGTTGGTTGTATTTTGCTCACATTTTTTTTTTATCTTTTTAATCTCAACACAAGACTTTTATCTCTCTATTTATCATCCTTGTTTCTCTTTAATGAATTGTACTTCAAAAAGATCAACTCTAACAAATGGAATTATAAGTCTTACTAAGCAAGATCAATTGATTAAAAAAGGTGCAAGTTTTATCAAATAAGAAAAAATGACAAATAAGTCTCTCATTAATGAACTCAAACCACAAAACCAAAATAAAAAACTTACTTACAGTATGGTCGGCCTCGGCCTATGGTGGTCGGTATCGGCCTCTCCTTGTAGACCTCGACCCTACTAGAATTGGTCTTTTAGGTTTGTACTGTATATCTTCTTCTTTTTGTTCGATAGAGATGCATATCTCCTATGTAGCTTCTGCCTTTTGTTTAATAAAGAGGCATATCTCCTATGTAACTTCTGTTTTTTGTTCAACAGAGAGACATATCTCCTATGTAGCTTCTGCCTTTTGTTTAATAGAAGGCATATCTCCTATGTAGCTTCTGCTTTTTGTTCAACAGAGAGGCATATCTCCTATGTAGCTTCTGTTTTTTGTTAAATAGGGAAGCATATCCCCTCAATAGCCCCTTACTCAAGTAAGAGTTTTTGTTGAACTCATGCTTGAGTGACACCACTTGTAGCTTGAAGAAGATAAGTCTATTGTTAATAGAATATCAATCTTACATGAATTGATGGAATTAGCAAAATTAAATCTACCTTAAGGAAAGATAAGCAAAATGAAGCCCCCTACTAAAGGAGAATATTGAGGTGTACTTTTCAAACTTTCTGGATGGGTGATCAAGTCGAAGTGGTTTTTGGTTGTCCATCTTATGTCTCTTGGCTTCTTGATGTAATGTTTCACATGATCTTTTTTCAAGTAAATTAGTCTTCTTCTTCGTATGAAGCAATTCTTCTGTACGAACGTACTTTTGAGCTTGAGTGATGAGCTCTACATGTGATGTGGGTTTTCTTTTTCCCAAAGATCGTATGAGTCTTCGATCTTTGAGTCCATTAATTATGACCATTAATGTTGCTCCATCAGTGCAATCTTCAACACACAAAACTTCACTATTGAACCGAGTAATATATTCTCGCGGAGTTTCTTTGGATCCTTGCTTGATGGAGAGTAGATGAGTTGTTGGCTTGCGCTGATTTCTTCCTCCTAAGAACTATGTCACGAATGCTCGAGTCAATTCCTTAAACAAACCTATAGATCCTCTTTTTATGTTTTGAATCCAATTTCTCGATGGTCCTACTAGAGTGAATAAGAAGGTTCTGCATCTAATTGCGTCGTTCACCCCATGAAGTTCCATCCATGATCTATATATATCTAGATGTACCACAGGGTATTTGTTTCCATCATAGGATTTGATTTTTGGAACTTTGAATGTGGGAGGTAGTTTTACATTCATGACCTCATCAGTAAAAGGTGGATCTACCTCTTCTATCAAAGTTTCAATGTCAAACCTTACATTACAAACCTGGTGTAAATTAACTTGTATGTGGTCTAACTCTATTAGCTTCTATGTGGTCTAACTCTCTTTGAATCTTTAATAATTCTGCCTTCCATGTTGGACTGATTGCCTCACCTTTGACTCCAGAGTTTTCCTCAACTTCAACATTAGCCTCGACCTCGACTTCAAGATCGACCTCGGCCTCGACCTCAATGGTAGCCTCGACCTCGTCTTCAAGGTCGGCCTCTGCCTCGGCTTCGGCCTCGACCCTCTGTTGCTTTTTCTACTCGATGACACTTCTCAGATCTGTCGCTTCAATACTTGGAGAATTGCTCGCCTCGACTTCGACCAAGGTTCTCTGTCGCTTCTTATCCTCTATTACGCTCCTTAAATCCGTTTCTCCTTCATATGGATCAAAGGTTAGGGTTTTATTTTTGCCTTGGCCTCAGCCTCGACTCCGTCCCCTACTTGACTTTTCGATCTCGTGCACATGATGAATTTCGACCCCATTTTTGCTTCAACAATCAAGTCGGTCTCGCCCACGTACTGGTCGGCCTCAGCCTCAATCTGGTCAGCCTCAAACTCGATATAAGGCCGAGGAGGCTTGTCTTCCTGCGATTGTCGCAAACGACGGTCCTGATCAAAATCGTGTTTCTTCTCGTTCCAACACTTGTTTCCCAGAATTCTGCTCATCTTTCGTAGGATAGACCTAAACACAAGGGTTTCCAAGCAAGCGTTGTTTTCCCCACAGACGGCGCCAACTATTGTTGTCAAATTTTGGACAGGAGAACGCACCTGACCTCCACGTGACAACGACGGTAGATTTGTATCTATAGGGGGAAGAACGCGGCCTGCAAAATAAGGAAAACCTGGACACTGGTGTGGTGTAGGTCACACCGACTCTGATGCTTAAGTCAGAGAGATTTAGAGAGAATTTAGGAGTTCTTAGGGTTAAGGTGGCTAGAATTCACTTACCTGGCTCTCCCCTCCTCAGAGAGCTTAAATAACTCATCCCTAGGATTTTTTCGTGGGTTTTCGTTGCCTAATGGGAAAAGGACAGGCCAGAAGTGGGTTAGAATCGGGCCTACAGACCAAATGGGGTCGATGCAAGGCCCCGAAGTGGGCCTTGCATCCAGTCGGCCTCGGCCTCGGCCGAGAGCCCAAGCCCGGTCTCCCTTTTAGCTTATTGGGCCAAGGTAGAGCCCAATTTGAGGCTCTACCACCTGGTTGTCCTCGGTCGAGGCCGAGGTTGACCACGTGCTTGGTCCAAAGCCCAAGCATGTCCTCTCGTCCCTTTTCGCTTCAGGTCGGTCCTTGTTCGATTTTGGTCCATTTGGACTTCATATTGGGTTTCTTTCCTTGTTCGACCTTTCGTTGTAACCCTTTAACCAATCCGTTTATTGTTGATCCAATTTCATGTTGGGGTTTGTGCCCTAAAACTCGTAGTTTGTAATTATGTTCTAATTAATGTAATAAAGTGTTATTATTTCAATAAAGAGTTATTGTTTGTTATTTACAATATTACCTTTGTTTTAACCCTAAATCCAATAAACTAAACATCCAAGGCTGTAAAATGTATCTTTAACTGAATGTAGTGTATATATAAAGGATCTCAGTTCGAGATACAGTCTAAAGGGTCTATAGTAAGGGGATAAGGTTTGGGTACCTTACGCTGGTAAAACTATGGATGTGGCCCACTTTGTATATGATACAAACACTGTGATCCTAACGTGTTCGTGTAAATGACATGTGAGTGGGGATATCCTATGTAATGAGATTACATAAGATCGAACCACGAAATAGTAACCTGTAGATGTAACTCCGTTGACTAGCTAGGTTTCTATTTCACTAGGATGACCTAGGCAACTTGATCTCAATCACGAAGCGAGTTACTGAACTCCTGTTTGCGAGAGATTGTCCTTTGACTAGTATGGGTGAGTGGCGATTCACCGACTCAATATGCCTACCTTCTTGGGGACAAGACCGAGTGAGCAGCTGGGGACATAACCTAGCAAGATAGAATTCACTCCTTCCCGCCTACTAGGGTAAGTAGAGGAATGTTCCCTTAAGTGGTGTCTCATGGACTTGAACAAAGGGCCCGACCCCTCTCATTGGCCCGAGAGGGACTCTGTTTGTTGGTAGGACCACAAACAAATTGTTCATTGGAGGAGCACTGGTGCTTAAGGTACAAGATGTAACCTAGGGGTAAACGGTAATTTGACCCAGCTGGTGTTACGAACATTCGTGAAGGATTGACTTGCTGTTATTGGTCAATATCCATGGACACAGAAATATATCTACAATGAGAAGAGTGCAGTTGCGGGACTTCAGTGGAGTGTTCCTGTAGTTAACGAATGTTGATTAGGAGGTTAATGAGATTAACCGAGTGATCTCGTATCGTTGGAGCTTTGGATCTGTAGGTCCATTAGGTTCACCTTCTAGCTCATAAAGAGTTCTTAGATCATTTGAATTTGAAATGTTCAAATTCATTGGGGAATAAATTTGATATATATAGATACGATATAATATATAGTTTTGGAACTATATATTATAAATTTAATGTGAATATGATTCATATTAAATTATATGAGATAATTAAATATTTGAAAGAGTTCAAATATTAAATTCAAATGTGAATGTGATTCATATTTGAAAACTATAGGTTAAAATTTAATGTGCATTAGATGTGCATTAAAGCTATAGGTTAGAAGGATAATTGATTAAATGTAATTTAATCTATATTAAATATATGATATTTAATTATGATTAATTAAATGTGATTTAATTAATTATATATATTATTATTTAATTCATAATTTTGATTATTTAATTAAATAATAAAAAAAAGAGGGAACGTGTCAAGAGGACACATTCCCCATGTTCCCCAACTCCCTAATCGATAGGGAGTGGGGAGTTGCCCTCCTCAATGTTTCTTTTCTCCTGGTGAGAAGAGGATAATCGATCGATTCTCTGATTGATTGAACTAGCTGAAGTAGAATTCTCTCTTCTCTCTCTTAATTCCCAAATACTTCCAATTGTTGGATTTCTTCCCACAAAGGAATTGTTCTAAGCAGAGAATAGGAGGTTCTCTCTTTTGGTGGTGTCCTGTTGTAAAAGCAGAGAAGCTTGAGGTTCCTATGTTGATGTACAATTTGGAGCAAGGAGTTGTTGTTGAGAAAAACTACAAAGGTATTTTTGAATCCCTTGTTTAGTTAAGTTTAATTACACAACATGTTTGCATGATTTATATCCATGCCTAATTAGATTAGAAATGTATGTTTATTCTGTATTTTTATCAATGTATGGGTATTTGATTTTCAACCAAAACAAACTAGCAAAATTACGATTTCTATCACGTTTCCGCTGCTCAAGGAGATCGGATCTCCATCATTTCACCCATAACATATTCTATCCATGGTTATGTTTTCTAGCTTTGGTTTGTTTTCTTGGTTTATTTCTAGATTTTTTTCTCTCACAAAAATTTAAACTCACATTCTATTGTTTAACAACCAAGAAAATAAAGAGAAAGATCAATGAACTACATCAAAATCAAATCTAAACAAATTAGATATTTAAATTTTGGGTTTGAACAATATTTTTTATACTGTTTTATTATTCTATTTCTCACTCTAAAAAGTAACCCAATGGGTCTAAATTTAAAATTGAGTAAATTGTGAGTTGCAACCATGGTAAAATGAAGAGCAAATCTAGAGAGATAAAAAGGACCTCTTATTTTCCTACTAAAAATTTAGAGTAATTCTGGCAATTTTTTTTCAGTACAATGGGAGTTGGGGGATTCAAACCACAAATCTCGTGATCGTTAATTCGATATGTCAATTGAGCTACACTCTCTTTGGCAAATGGATGGTTAAGACATCCTAATCTCAAAAATGTCCCAAATTTTCTAAATTTAGGTTCTTTGCCCATTAATTAATGATTTTATCTTATCAAAATACCATTTTGTATAATTAATTTAATATAAATAATTTAATGCATTTATTTTATTAGTTAATAATGATACAATGTTAATTTAGGAAGGTATAGTAAATGAATTATTTAATAATATATACCAATAAAAATTAATATTTGGTAAGATCAAACCCCCCAATTTCTTCATAATTTTCCATATATGCTTAATCACAATATTCTATAAAGATTTTTTGGTTACCTTCTATGTAGTTTGCAGGCTATTTCTACCTTCCCTACTCAATTTCTTCTCATTTCATACTGCTATATTATTGAAACCACATTGTTAATCATCTTCACCTTTTTACGGATTTTTGATGGCGACATTGTTTTCTAAATATCAGTAAGTAGTTTTTTTTTTACAGTTTGTTCACTGATTTCCCATTTTGTTCATTCTAACTTTTTTTTGTTCATATTATCATTGATTTATTTTTTTTTATATATATCGATTTTATATGTTAGGAACTATATTCCATTTTATATGATGATAATTGGAACGAGAGGAACATTATAAAAATGTGTTTGTACTTATATTTTTTTCCTTTGTATCGTGCATTTCTTCATCAACATCCTCATTCTTTCTACTTGGTATTATTGCACTGAGCATCTGCCTCATGTTATCAATGATTGAATTAAGAATATTTTATTGTTGTGTTGTTATTCCTTCCTCAATTTGCAGAGGATATTCAACACTTTCCTCAATGGTTTCATCCTATAATTTAATAAACACAATGTAGAAGATAAGTGTACGTTGGATTGCAGTTGTAATCATTAAAATTATAATATATATTTATAATACCTCAGATTCGATTACAATTGGGTCATTTTTCGTTTTTTGAATTTACTTGTTTTCTACTTGAACATCGTAATAATTTTTAAGTCATCCTTCTGTTACTAACAGTAATATTTTTAATCTTCACCATTCTTCGTAAGACAATACTATATATTAACTTTTCATACTCCAAATATTATGGATCAAGTATATAAATCCTAATAAGAACTATATATTATATAAAAATTTCATACTGCACACTAGTATTCATATATAAAACATGATAAAATTATTTCATACTTATGTAATATGATATATGAGTATAGTTAAATACAAATCATATAGTATTCAACATGTTTGTCATACCATTTAATACGAGAGTTCATATTCATTAAGTTTCCTTTAAAATTATAAAGCATTCTGCCTTCTGTTTTTTTTTTTTTATTTGAATATATTTTACATACCTAAAAAAATTAAATTCATACCTAATATATAATAAATCAATGAAAAATGATTGAAATTCATACTAACAAAAGTTCATTCCCAAATATGGAAATATTTTAACATTTTGAACATATACCCAAATTTATCATACCTTAACGAAGGACTAAAACGAGAAAGAAACCACTTAATAATGTATATCCACTACAATGATATGAAATCATTCAACGTGCCAACTAAAAATAAATGAACTTACTTCAATTTGGGCAATTTTTCAACAAAGTTTCCTCTTTTATCTTCTTTGGTATGAAATCAGACTCAAACGAGAAAAAACCCTAGGCTATCGATGAATTTTTCCACTTTTTTTGGTATGAAATTGACAGAAAGAGTATGAGAGATTAGAAATGAAATGGTTATCATTTAGGGAAGAACTGTGCACGATTTTAGGATTGTTTAAAATCTAAAAATACAAATCGTTTTTGTTTTTTTTTTAATAAAATAGTTAGCATGAAACAAGGGTAAAATTGGAAAGTTAAATATATCAGTTATTAAAAACAGGCCATGGTGGTAAAATATAAAAAGTTTGGATATATCTGAAAATTAATCTTTTTGTTTGGCACATTTATATAACTCACTAAAAAATTTACATAAATTTTCATAAAGCCCACGATTTTGAGGAATAATAGGGGTTGTTTGGCGCGCAAGTTTGGAAGGAACCCTGGGGTTTCTTGGCTGGAGTTTCTGATTCCTGTGTTTGGGGTGTAGAGTTGTGGTGGGTTGGTTTGTTGAAACCTGTATTTGGGATGCAAGTTTGGGTTGGGTTGAGTTTATTTTGACTGTTTTTTTATAACAGTTTTTTTAGGATGTTTTTTAGATTTTTTTTTTGAAAAAAAAAGAACTTCATTAATAACAATAACCACTCAGGTGGTTACAATTAAAGTCCTCCATTAATAACGAATAGACCCATCTTGGAAAGCTCCCTTCCCAAACAAAACTCAGGCCCTCAAGACTTTCGCTGACAATCGCTAAGCTTGGAAACTCTTCCAAAGTCGCTTCTCTCGCTAGTGAGTGGGCAACAAAATTCTCCTTCCTATGACATTTCCTAAAGGTAACATCCCCTATTTGCTCAGCACACTACTGAATCTCTTCGATTAAGTTTTTAATTTCAGTAAGATCTTCTTCTGCATGGTTGATCAGGTTTACTCATCCTTTGCTAGAATAGAAAAATTTTCAATCTATTTTCCAAACTTTGGAAACTCATCAATTATATCTTGCGTCCGCTAGTCGACAGCTGGTTGGTAAAGGTTGTGTTCCCGGCAGCAAGTGTAAGTCCGTTGGTAAGCTCCTGTTCCCCAGTAACTAGTACTTGATATAATTGCTGTATTTTCTACAAGTTTTGAAAAAGAAAGAAAATTATTTCTAATCTAATTTAAGTTATGCATAAAAGAAGTTAATTATGTCTAAAATTTTGAAAAAATAATGAGTCCTGAGTCAAAGGAAAAGGTATTTCAATTTGGATGACCATGAAGATTACAAAGTTGATTCAAATACAATACTTTCTAAATTAACTAATCAAGAGCTATCAATAGCAAAAATAGAAGACAAACTTCATCAATGGAGTATCCCAAAAATAGATCAAAAAATGGTCTATTACTATAGTACTTTCAATCTCACTCAGAGAAATTGTGTAAAAATTTCTGAGAAAAACATTCCCATAAACAATGACCATGAATCAATAAATCTCTTTTCAAAAAAGCTTATTCTACAACACCGTGAAGAATTTAATTATCTTCACATAGGATTAGTTCAAATTTCCATCAAGCCTTTATTCAGATTAGGCTTAGATATACCTGTCTTAGTCTCTTTAAGAGATAAAAGACACTTTAATTTCTCAAACTCTCTTCTCGGGGTGGTTCAGTCTAACCTCGAAAAAGGACCAATTTTCTTCAATTGTTACCCAAATTTTACTCTTTCCTTACAAGATCCAAACATCCTATCTTCCTTGATAGCCGATGTTTATACACAAAATCTTAATATTCAAGAAGAATCTCACTCCGCAGTGGTGATTTTTAGAATTTGTTACAAATTAATGAATACAAACATTTCTCCAAGAGCTTTAAGGTCTTCCCCAAAGGGGTCAACAATCCTTATAGAAGCAAATCTAGATAAGTCCTCAATTACTGTCCCAAAAAGTTTATCTTGGGAACAAATCACTAGAAATCCAACGTGGAAGCTTATGAAGCTTTCACTCCACCAAAAGAAATTCAAATTTAGCCCAAATTATCGAACATACAGGATGGGGTCATTTGAAATACAATTCTCGGTAAGAAACAGAGATTACTAAAGTCAAGGAATTCATGTCATCAAGACCAAGTATCTCTCGAACTTCTGCAGCCTCAGAAGCCGACTCAAAATTCTATTTTGATCGATCTAACTCGTTGCGAGTAAAATCAGTCAATATAGAACAAAATGTAGCAAATGTTCATTATGAAGCACAACCACAATCTCCAACCCAAACAGACATGGATAATCGATCTATGTTCTCTAGTCAATTAAATGTTCTTATTGAAGGATTTTCAATTAACAAAGAAGCATTAAAAAAGGATTTCCTTTCAATAAAAAACAAAACAAAGAGGAATGCCTTTTTCCAAAAATATGATGAAAACCAAAGATCTGAAATCAGGTCAAAATGGTATTCATTTATGGAAGAAATAGAGCAAAATATTCCATTTTTTACATGGATGAAACAATCTGAAAACAAAATCAATATGTTGCTAGAAACATGGAAAACAAGCCAAAGGGGAAATATTCACTAAACTCAAGCTCCCCTAGAGGAGATAGAATTTGAAACAATTTATGGAGAAAAGGTCAAAGCTAGTCCATTTAAAAATATTAGTGAGAAGGAAGAGAAAAATGTTCCTACCCTCAAAGATATAAAAAATATTCAACTTCAAAATAATTTTTCCAATAAAATTCTTTCCACAATAGCAAATCAAGTAGAAAAGATTGAGGGAAAAATATCAAAACCTTCCATTGCTTCGTCTTCAAATGGAGGAATACTAATACCTCCAATAGATGAATCAATTCCTTTATTTAAACCTACAATCATTGATAGCAAAATTAAAATAAGAACTAAAGAGGAAGAAACTTTAGCTTTAATAGAAGAAAAGCTAAACAACCTTCATATTTCAAAAACAATTCCCACAATAAACGTTATAAAGGATTCCATCATTGACCAAATTATCCAAAAGACTAAGGATCTTTCTCTAAATGAAGAAAGAATCGAGTCTCCAAATGAAGTCTTAAAAATTGGTACAAAATCAAAAATATCGAAATATTCTACAATGAGAAATTGGTATCCTCAACCATCATTCCCAGATATTCAATTTGAAGAAAAAACACAAATGACTCAAGCCGTTTATGATGGATTAGTCATCCACGAATGGAATGTAGACGGAATATCTGATTATCTAATCATAAACGTAATAAACGAGATGTTGATCGCCTCCAATGCCTATAGACAAAGAGGCAAAAGAGATCATGAGATAACACAACTTCTCGTTGCCGAATTCACAGGACAATTAAAACAATGGTGGGATCAATACCTAAAGGAAGGTGATCGCCACTATATCTTAAATCATTCTAGTACTGGAAAAAGAATACAAACACTCAAGGTAGAAGGTCAATTACCTCAAACAGTTGAAATAGAAGAAAAAATAGACGATGCAGTAAACACTCTCGTCTATACTATAACAAATGCCTTCATAGGAGATCCAGCTCAATATCAAGCCAGATCGACTGAAATTCTTCTAAATCTCAAATGCCCAACATTAGGAGACTTTAGATGGTACAAACATATGTTCCTAAGCAAAGTCTTAATTAGAGCCGATTGCTCTTCCTCAATTTGGAAGGAACAATTTATCAAAGGACTTCCCAACTACTTTGCTGAAAGAGTCAAAATCGATTTAAATGCCAAATATGACGGAAAAATTCCTTGGGATAGTCTAACCTATGGAAATTTAACTTCATTCATAATAAGTGAAGGTATCCGTCTATGCAACGAATCCAAAGTTCAAACAAAACTTAACAAAACCTTTGGATCAAAAAATGCAGAATTATGAATTTTCTGTGATCAATATGGATGTGGAAAAGTCCATCCACCCTCTGCAGTCCGAAAAACTGCTATAAAAAGATACAGAAAACATCAAGAAAGACAAAGTTATCGTCCATATAGATCATTCCAAAGAAAGAATTATAGAAAGCCCTATAATTCTTATATTAAAAAACGACCCACTTATAAAGGTGGACATTCAAAAGAAAAGATTCAATGCTATAAATGTCGATCACATGGACATTATGCAAATAAGTGTCCTATGAAAAGGAAGATCAATGAATTAGAAATTGATGATGAATTTAAACATCAACTTCTAAACATCATCCAATCTGATTCTGAAGAGTCAATCTATAGTTCTGATGAAGGTCAAATACTTGAATTACAAGAAGAAACTGGATTCTATTCCGACAGCGAATATGATGAGGAAGAAAAAGAAGGCAAAAGAGTTTGTTCAGGATGCATATGTGTCCTAACCAAAGATCAAGAAACTCTACTTAACGTTGTTGATAAAATAGACAACGTAGAACTCAAAAAATCAATTCTGCATAGCCTAAAAAGTTCAATACTAGAAAAGAAAGATCAAGGAGAAACTAGTGATTTCAAACCCTATGAATGGAAAAACGTTATCAAAAAATTCGAGGAACCAAAACCAATCACTATTCAAGATCTTCAAGCAAAAATTAATAACCTAAAATGAGAAGTCAATAAAATAAAAAATGACACTGATCGTGAGATATTTCATCTCCGACTAGAAATGTCTCAAATGAAATCCCAAGCTGAAGAAACTCCAAATGAAGAAGAAGAATCTTTCGTTGGAGCTATCTCAAGCATTCGATTTCAAAAATGGTACTCTTTAGTGACCCTCAAAATTCATGACTTCAAAATCACTTTACGTGCCTTAATTCATTCAGGTGCAGATCAAAACTGCAATCAAGAAGGATTAATACCCTCAATTTACTTTGAAAAGACATCAGAAACGCTCCGAGGTGCAAATAATCAACAATTAATGATTAATTACAAATTGTCAAAAGTCCATGTTTGCAACAAGGGAGTCTGTTTTGTAAACTCTTTCTTGTTAGTCAAAGACCTAGGTCAAGGATTTTAGGGACATCATTTCTTACTCAATTATACCCAATATCAATATCGGAAGAAGGAATAATATCCAATATATTGGGACAAGAAATAATATTCAAGTTTACGAGTCCAATAACCCGCCATGAAATCCATAATTTACAACAAACAACAGTCCAAAAATCCATAAATATTATAGAGAGCAAACAAAAACAAATTCAATTCTTAAAAGAAGAAATCTCATACAAGAAAGAAATAGATGATCTTTTACAGAAAGGACTCATCGATCAGCCCAAAAGCCCGTGGTCTTCTTGCGCCTTCTATGTCAATAATCAAGCGAGTAAAAGGAAAGAGGAGTTCCAAGGTTGGTTATTAATTACAAACCACTCAATAAAGTCTTAGAATGGATAAGATATCCAATTCCAAATAAACAAGATTTACTTAAAAGAATTTCAAACTCAAAAATTTTCACAAAATTTGATATGAAATCGAGATTCTGGCAAATACAAATTTCTGAAAAGGATCGATACAAAATCGCCTTCAATGTCCCTTTTGGTCAATACGAATGGAATGTTATGCCATTCGGATTAAAAAATGCTCCATCGTAATTTCAAAAATTATGAACGATATATTCAACCCTTTTCAAGAATTTTCAATTGTTTACATCGACGATGTCCTAATATTTTCTCAAAATATAGACCAACATTTTAAACACCTCAATATATTTCTTGATATTATTAAACGAAATGGTTTAGTAGTGTCACTCCCAAAAATTAAACTCTTTCAAACCCAAATCCGATTTTTAGGATTTGATATTCATTTGGGTTTAGTAAAATCGATACAAAGATCAATTGAATTCGCTTCAAATTTCCCTGATCAAATTTTAGATAAAACTCAATCTGCAAAGATTTCTAGGATGTCTCAATTATGTTTCGACTTTATTCAAAACCTAAGGCCTATATGTAAGCCATTTTTTCAAAGGCTAAAAAGAATCCAGAGCCATGGTCGATAAGCATACAAATCTTCACAAATCAATTAAAGCTTTAGTCAAATCAATTCCTGTTTAAGTCCGATAAATCCAAAAGCAAATTTAATAGTGGAATCGACGCATCCGACATAGGATATGGAGGAATCCTAAAACAAGATGTATAGATAAGAACGAATCAATTATTCGATTTCATTCGGAATATGGAATAGTACTCAAAAAAATTATTCAACAAAGAAAAAGGATATTTTAGCAATAGTTTTGTGTGTTCAAAAATTTCAAGGACATTTAATTAATAAACATTTTACAATTAAAACGGATTCAAGAGCTTCTAAATTCGTTTTAGAAAAGATGTTAAAAATCTTGTTTCAAAACAAATTTTTGCAAGATGGCAAGCTATCTTATCATGCTTTGATTTCCAAATCTTGTTTATAAAAGGAGTTCAAAACCCCCTTGCAGATTATCTCTCAAGGAATTTCTCACAAAGAAAACTTTTTTCTCTATTTCAAGCATGAGTGATCGGTGAGGCAAAGCCTCAACTTCAAAGGCAAAAGCCCAACCTCTTCTTCAAACATTCCGGCTCCCATGAGCGCCGATCAATACGCAATGGATCAGGTTTCACTCGTGTGAATCGCCCAAGAACGAGCGCATCGATTCAAATAAGAGATTCAATGGAGTCATTAACTCCACCACCGAGGCCATCGCCTCCTCATGCGACTCACTGCCACATACACCAATGAGACCTTCTGTCTCACCTACTACTCCATCTTCGTCTCAACAGGATCTTCAATCCCTACAACCTTTGTTGAAGCCGTCAATCCTCCCAAAAGGTTTATCCCTAAACCTGAAATCAAAAATTATTTGAAAAACCACTTCAAATTTCTTGAGCCAATTGTCGAAGTTGAATTCGATGGTATTTCAATTGTTGAAATTATTCAAAATATGTATCCTCAAGGATTCTATTTTCTACCGGAATCCTTGATCAAAACAAGGAAATATTATGAATTCATCCTTGTAGATTCAAAATCTGTCCAGATAACTCATATCCCGGACAGAAATGATCCTTCAAAAATTGCCTACTCAAAGCTCAAAATTTTTAAAGTTTTAAACCCTACCAATTGGAATCAAAGTATCTTCACAGAAAGAACACTATCAAAACCATTCAATCCTCGGACATATACGTGCATTCGAGATTATGTTGAAGCTTGGTACAAAGTAATGTGGTACAAGAATTATGAGCATTCTTGGTTTATTCAATTCTGTCAAAATGCTTACAAAATAGATTACCCATTCTGTTTATCAAATGGTGGAAGACTTCTACCTATCGGAGGAAATCTTCCCGCTCCTATTCAAGAATCATTCCATTATTTTTCACAAACAATACACAAAAATGCATTCTCACTCACAATGCGTTTTTGTTTATACTTTCAAACCCCTTGGATATTCTGTTGGAATTTCCAAATCAATACTTACACCTATTACAAACAAATCGTACAAGTTTTACAAATCAAATGGTGGGACAAGTACAACTTTTCTCACGTAGGAATCAAAGAAGTGAAGCAATGGTTTGCCGATAATGGCTACCTCCAAGACACACAAAGAAGAAAAATGCAGAGTTCCTCAATTCCAAATCAAAGTCATGCTAGTTGCCTTAGCACAAACAACAAATGTATGCATTTACAAAAATTTTGAATCAAGTTACTTCAATAGCATCTTTCGTCTTCTCCACAAAACTCAAGTGGAAGAAGATGATGAATATGATATCAATGATCCGTTTTTAGATTCCCAACCAATGTAAAAAAAAAAATATGTTGTATAATAAAATATACATTATAATAAATTGTAAATTATAAACTCCACATCAGAACGTAAGGAAAATGCCCAAATCTTGTAGCGGAAGAAAATTATGAAGAATCACCATAAAGGACTCGATGCGAGAAGGATCATGCGGTGTGTGTGGTCCGGTAATAAATCTCGAGATGAGTAATAAATTCGTTGGTCAGCATATCTTGCCTTCACGCCTGAAAAGTGATTTGACATGATATTCGAACCTATCAGATAAAGACAACAACTATCATCTTTATTAAAGTCACTTTAATAAAGGGATACGACAAAAGATGGTGGAGGAATAGTAGTACGCATTATTAAGTAGTAGTACGCATTATTGTAATAGTAAGTGAATAGTAGTGTGCATTATTGTAAAGAATCGAATCTTTTACTTTTCGTACATTTTGTTTTTTGTAATCATTTTATCTTTTGTCATATCAATCCCAATCAGGGTCTTGTCCTGCTTGATTGAATCTTATCTTTTAGTTTTTTGCATTGTATTGTAATTTCAAATTCGGAGTCTATAAAAGACTTCGATCTTGTAATCAAAGGGCATCGGAAAACTTTCGAGCTTTCTTCTAAAGTTTTTGGGATGGTTGTCGAGTTGGGGTGATCGTAAAAGTAATCATCGAAGTGGTCACTAGGTAGTCAACGACAATAGTTGCTAGGTATTCGAATTTTTGGGATGGTTGTCGAGTCGTCGCAATGGTCATCAACTATGGTTGTGGGTCATCAACTATGGTTGGGGGTGGTCGAGTCACAAGAGTGGTCGTTAAACTAATCTATAGAGTTTTCATCGTAGTGATCACTGGAGGTAGTCGTCAATGTGGTCGGATCGTCGATGTGGTCATCGAAATTGTCGGTTTCGGTAGTCGTTGGGTGGTCGTCATAGTTGTTATCGGAGTTGGTCGAGTCATCGATGTAGTCGTCCGAGTTATCGTTGTTGGTGGTCATTGGAGTAGGTCGGGTTGTCAAACTAATGTCAAATAAACTCATTAATTTTGAGGCTTTTAAATTAGTTAGGAAATTGATTTGGAAGGTTCATCAGAATACTTGTTTCAAACTTGTTGGGATTTGTGCCCTAAAACTTGTAGTTTGTAATTATGTTCTAATTAATGTAATAAAGTGTTATTATTTCAATAAAGTGTTATTGTTCGTTATCTACGAGTTTGCCTTCATTCAAACCCTAAATCCAATAAACTAAACATCCAAGGTTGTTAAATGAATCTCTAACTGAATGTAATGTACATAAAAATGATCTCGGTTCGAGATACAACCTAAAGGGTCTATAGTTAGGGGATAAGGTTTGGGTACCTTACCCTGGTTAAACTATGGATGTGGCCCACTTTGTATTTGATACAAACAATGTGATCCTAACGTGTTCGTGTAGATGACATGTGAGTGGGGATATCCTATGTAATGAGATTACATAAGACCGGACCACGAAATAGTAACCTCTAACTGTAACTCCGTTGACTAGTTAGGTTTCTATTTCACTAGGATGACCTAGGCAACTTGATCTCAATCCTGAGTAGGTTACGAACTCCCGTTCGCGAGGGATTGTCCTTTGACTAGTATGGGTGAGAGTGTCCAGTTTCGCCGACTCAATATGCCTACCTTCTTGGGGACAAGACCGAGAGAGCGGCTGGGAACTTAACTTAGCAAGATCGAATTCACTCCTTCCTGCCTATTAGGGTAAGTAGAGGAATGTTCCCTTAAGTGGTGTCTCCGAGACTTGAACAAAGGGCCCGACCCTCTCATTGGCCCGAGAGGGACTCTGTTTGTTGGTAGGACCACAAACAAATTTTTCATTAGAGGAGCACTAGTACTTAAGGCACAAGATGTAACCCAGGGGTAAAACGATAATTTGACCCAGCTGGTGTTACGAACATTCGTGAAGGATTGACTTGCTGTTATTGGTCAATATCCATGGACACAGAAATATATCTGCAGTGAGAAGAGTGCAGCTGTGGTACTTTAGTGGAGAGTTCCCGCAGTTAACGAATGTTGATTGGGAGGTTAATGAGATTAACCGAGCAACCTCGTATCGTTGGAGCTTCTGATCTGTAGGTCCATTAGGTCCACCTTCTAGCTCGTAAAGGGTTCTTAGATCTTTAGAATTTGAAATGTTCAAATTCATAAAGGAATATATTTAATGTATTTAGATACGATATAATATATAGTTTTGGAACTATATATTATAAATTTAATGTGAATATGATTCATATTAAATTATATGTGAGAGAATTAAATATTTGAAAGAGTTCAAATATTAAATTCAAATGTGAATGTGATTCATATTTGAAAACTATAGATTATAATTTAATGTACATAAGATGTGCATTAAAACTATAGGTTAGAGGGAAAATTGATTAAATGTGATTTAATCTAAATTAAATATATGATATTTAATTTAATTTAATTAAATAAGATTTAATTAATTTATTAATACGATTAATTATTAAAAAATAGGGAACGTGCCAGGAGGATACGTTCCCCATCTCTCCGAACTCCCTAATTGATAAGGAGTGAGAGATGCCCTCTATAGGGTGTTCTTCTCCAAGTGAGAGAATGAAAATTGATTGATGCTGAATTTTGCGATTTAGAATTGCACTCACATAGAAGAATTCTCTCTCTGACTCTCTCATTCCCAATTCTATCCAAAAGTTGGAATCCTTCCCACCAAGGAGGATCTAAGTAGAACTCAGAGATATAGGAGGTGATCTCTGGTGGTTGTGTTCTTACTGGAAGAAAACAAAGAAGTCCCTGTATGATTGTTTTTGCTGTACAACCTTTGGAGCAACAAGTTGCTGGAGAAAGTCTACAAAGGTATCAATTCTTCTTCCCTTTAGTTTAATAGTTAAACTTAATATATGTTTGCATGTATGCATTTAATCCATGCCTAATAGAATTAGAAAGTATATGCTTGTTCTGTATTTTTGGGTCAATGTACTGGTTTTTGTTTCAATTAAAACAATCAAGCACATTAACGATTCCAATCACGTTTCCGCTGCTCAAGGAGATCAGATCTCCATCAATTGGTATCAGATCAATGCTTGTATTGTTTTGTTTTGAAACAAAATTGCATTGATTTGGTGGGAAATGCATTTGGTTTGCTGTAAAACTAATTTAGGAATGTTTTGGCCTTAGTTTACTTCTTTTTTGTTTTAATTGGATGTAAAGGCCCTTGCGTTTTTGGGCATAAAGTGAAAAATTGAGTCTGTAATTGAGTTACGAGTCGTTCGGGATAAATTTCATGCATTTCGGGTGAGAATCGAAGGAGAAATCAAAGGTTGAAAAATTTCTTTGTGTTCGTGGAAGAAGGTCTTTGTCGAAAGCGATAAGCGTTGCAACGCTACTGTAAGAACAATGGCGCAACGCCGCTGCTCCTATCGACGCGGGCAATCAAGGGTAGTAGCGGCGTTGCAGCAAAAACCGATCAGAGCGCGGCGCGCGAGGATGAAGCAAGCGTTGCAACGCCGTAAGGCGGTTCAAGCAGTAGCAGACCGGTTCGAGCTGGTTCGGTGGTTTTGGTCCGGTTCGAGCGGTTCAAGGTGTTTTTAGACCGGTTTCATGAAATAAATTAATGTAATTTATTTTTTTGCACTTTAGGGGCTAAATTATTCGGTTTCATGACCTTTTATCTATATGAATGTCATTTAGATTATTCTCACCTTAGGATAAGCATGTTCATGCATTTTATTTATATAAATGTTATATGAATATGGTTGAATGCATGACTAATTTATTTTTGCATGAGTAATTAATTATAAGTGTTATAATTAGATTATATGGAAAATAAATTGCATGGAGCATGAAATTACTTAGTTTTAAATAAATGTTATTTTATTTAAGTAATTTTATAATTCAAATAGTTTAATTTCTTTTATAATTCCAATTTGAATATAGATTGTTTGATTTATAATATAGTTTCTTTCTCATAGGTTAATTATTAAAATTTATAAAAGTTATAAATTAAAGGGGTTTTAGAAACCATAACCTATAATAAAGAAATGCATGCAAACATAGGAACTTGGGTTAAATTTAATTAGTTTTAAATTGTTTAAAATTATTTTAGACCTAAGTTTCAAATTTCTAATAGGATTAGAAATAAGTCTTACGTAATATTTTAAATAGTTTAAAATATAGTAGGACTTTAGGACTTTGGTTATAAGGGAACTCTACCGGTGAAGTTCTCGTCTAAGGTTCAGGGTACTTGTCGATTCGACGGTTCTAACACCTCCCACCTGAATCGATCCAGGAACACGAGTTGAATTAACCTCGCTTCTGCTTTTATCTCTAGGTAATTAAAATGTTTATTCACCTAGACATAAGGTTTTAAGACCTAGTTATAATAGTTATAATAGGCATAAACTTAGATAGATTCTTTTAGCCAGAATCCGACTAAGTTAAATCCATACCCTAATTTTAGGAACTTCAGTGGGAGAAAATGAGATGTTCGCATCGAGTTTACTCTCACGTCCTCAAGAGTTCACACCGTGAGTTCCATGCTCGGCCACCTTGGCGTCAATAGGCGCCCCCCTACGGTATGTGTTTGCATGGTTCAATACCAAGGTGAATGAGGGAAGTATCCATAGTAAATGGGAGCAGGACGCGTGTCAACGTATCCTACGGTCTCCTCCATTAGGTCGCACCGTGAGATTTCTATAGTCCGCCTGCTAGGTTGTCCTAGAACAACCAAACCCTACGGAGGGCCTGACTATACGGATCGGAACGCCGCGAACTCTAGAAATGAATAGGGTCTCTTAGGTTGTTTGCCAGCAGTTGTCTTTCTTAATAGTAGCCTGTTGGCTCGGGCCTATTGGATCTGAAAATGGTAGGGTCACATTTACGGGATGAGTTAAGTTAGTTAACAAGTACTTGACCAAACAAACGGTAGCTAAGGACCATTGGGACATGAGATGTTCTGGTAGTGGGAATTGGCTGAGATAGTCTCAATTCAAGGGAGGAATGACTGACCGCCCGATGGAGGCTTTTGTTCTAAACCCTTGAAGTATCGTTACAAAATTAAAGGTTTAACTTAAACAATGGGTTTTATTTAAACACTAGGGTTCTTTAATAATTTTGCTAAATTAGATTGGTTTTTATAATGGGTTTAAAAGGCATAACTAAGTAGAACTATTTTGGATTTTTAGCATGTCGTCCTCATTTATAGCCTTACTCAAAAAGGAACGTTTAACTGGTGAAAACTTTACTGCGTGGAAGTCAAACTTGGATGCGATCCTTGTTGTTGTTGACGACCTTCGGTTCGTATTTAAGCGAGGAATGTCTCGATTCTCGCCAAGACGCACCTCAATCAGTTAAGGATGCGTTTGACCGCTGGGCCAAGGCCAATGAAAAAGCCAAGGCCTATATCTTGGCTGTGATATCTGATGTTTTAGCAAGGAGATTGCAGGGTATGGTCTCAGCTCGTGAGATCATGGGCTATCTGAAAAATTTGTCTAGACAACCGTCTGAACAAATTCGGCACGATTCCATCAAATACGTTTATAACGCGCGCATGAAGGAGGAAACTTCAGTGAGAGAACATGTTCTCAATCTTATAGTTCACTTCAACGTGGCCGAAATGAACGGAGCGGTCATAGATGAGCAAATTCGGGTATTCTTCATCCCGGAATCTCTTTGAAGAGTTTCGCCCGCCATTAAAGTAGAAATGCGAGTTGAACAAAAAGGAGTATGACTCGACTTCCCTCCTAAATGAACTACAAACTTTCGAGTCTCTTATTGAGAATAAGGGACAGGCTGATGGAGAGGCAAATTCGTTTGTCCATTCCAAAAGGTTCCAGAAGGGTTCATCCTTTGAGACTAAGCCCTGTGGTTCAATTCAGAAGAAGAGGAAAAGAGGAAAAGGGAAAGCTTCTGCCACTGCAGATATTGAGCTCAAAGAGAAGAAAGGTAAATTAGATTTACTTGTTCTTGAAACATGTTTAGTGGAAAATGATGATTTAACCTGGATACTTGATTCAGGAGCCACTAATCACGTTTGCTCTTCATTTCAGAAAACTAGTTCCTTCAAGGAGCTCGAAGAGGGTGAGATGACGCCTGTGGTCGGAGCGGGAGACGTCGTCTCGGCTGCGTGCGATGGGAGATGCCAAGTTATTTTTGGAGATAGATTTATTTTAATGAAAAATCTGTATATAGTTCCTAAGCTTAAAAGGAACTTAATTTCTATCTCTTGTTTAATAGAACTTGGTTATTGTATTTCTTTTTCAATCAATGAAGCGTTCATTTTGAAAGAGGGTGTCAATATATGTTTACGCTAAATTGAAAAATGGAAGCATAACGTCTGAAACCGAATAAAACTAAAGCAATTTTAAATCATGAGATGTTTAAGAATGCTAACACTCAAAATAAAAGGCAAAGAATTTCTCCAAACAATAATACCTATTTGTGGCATCTTAGACATGGTCATATTAATCTCAACCGGATTGAGAGACTTTCTCAGAATGGACTTTTAAACAAGTTAGAAGATGATTCTTTACCGCATTGCGAGTCTTGCTTGGAAGGTAAAATGACCAAACGACCTTTTACTGGAAAAGGTTATAGAGTCAGTAGAACCACGAGAACTTATACATTCGGATCTTTGTGGTCTGGTGAATGTTAAAGCTCGAGAGAGGGTACGAATATTTCATCTCTTTCATAGATGATTATTCGAGGTATGGTTATCTATACCTAATGCATCACAAGTCTGAAGCTCTTGAAAAGTTCAAAGAGTATAAGGCTGAAGTAGAGAATGCATTAGAGAAAAGCATTAAAACACTTCGATCCGATCGAGGTGGAGAGTATATGGATTTGAGATTCCAGGACTATATGATAGAACATGGAATTAAATCTCAACTCTCTGCACCTAATACACCACAACAAAATGGTGTGTCAGAAAGGAGAAATAGAACCTTGTTAGACATGGTTCGTTCTATGATGAGCTATGCTCAATTGCCTGCCTCGTTTTGGGAATACGCAGTAGAGACTGCAGTTCAAATCTTGAACAGTGTTCCGTCAAAAGTGTTTTAAACACCTTTTGAACTTTGGAAGGGGCGTAAACCTAGTTTACAACACTTCAGGATTTGGGGATGTCCGGCACACGTACTCGTGACAAACCCAAAGAAACTGGAACCTCGTTCAAGATTATGCCAATTTGTTGGCTATCCCAAAGAAACGAGAGGTGGTCTTTTCTACGACCCACAAGAAAATAAGGTGATTGTATCGACAAACGCCACGTTCTTGAAGGAAGATCACATGTGAAACCATAAACCGCATAGTAAATTAGTACTAAATGAAGCTACACATGAACCAACAAGAGTTGTTGATCAAATTTGGACCTCATCAAGAGTTGATAGAGGAGTCGGCACCTAAGTCGATCCTCGTCCTTCTCAATCGTTGAGAATGCCTCGACTTGATGGGAGGGTTGTTTCCCAACCCGACCGCTATTTGGGTTTAAATTTGAAACTCAAGTTGTCATACTTGATGATGGCGTAGAAGATTCATTGTCTATAAAGCAGCAATGAATGACGTAGACAAGGACCAATGGATCAAAGCCATGGACCTTGAAATGGAGTCAATGGACTTCAATTCAGTATGGGAACTTGTAGACCAACTTGAAAGGGTTAGACCCGTAGGGTGTAAATGGATCTATAAGAGAAAGAGAGATGCAACCCGAAAGGTACAGACCTTTAAGGCTAGACTTGTAGCAAAGGGTTTTACCCAAAGGGAAGAAGTTGACTATGAAGAAACTTTTTCCCCTGTTGCTATGCTGAAGTCTATAAGGATACTCTTGTCCATAGCCGCGTTTTATGATTATGAAATTTGGCAAATGGACGTCAAGATCGCTTTTTGAATGGTAATCTTGGCGAGAGTATCTATATGTCTCAAACCAGAAGGGTTCATAGCACGAGGTCAGGAGCAAAAAGTTTGCAAGCTTAATCGATCCATTTATGGATTGAAACAAGCATCAAGATCTTGGAATATAAGATTTGATACTGCGATCAAGTCTTACGGCTTTGACCAAAACATTGACGAGCCTTGTGTTTACAAGAGGATCGTCAACGACAAATTAGCTTTGTTAGTACTTTATGTGGATGATATCCTACTCATTGGGAATGATGTAGGATACCTAACTGACATAGAGAATTGGCTAGCGACCCAAATCCAAATGAAAGATTTGGGAGAGGCGCAGTATGTTCTTGGGATTCAGATCTTTAGGAATCGCAAGAACAGAACGCTAGCACTGTCTCAAGCATCTTATATCGATAAAATGTTGTCCAGATATTCGATGCAGAATTCCAAGAGGGGCATATTACCCTTCAGGCACGGAGTTCATTTGTCTAGGGAACAGTGTCCCAAGACACCTCAAGAAGTTGAGGATACGAGACATATTCCCTATGCCTCTGCAGTAGGTAGCTTAATGTATGCTATGCTATGCATGTCACACCCCCTCCCGAACTACCTGCTACTTAGCCCGAAAGGCGGCGTGAAACCAACAGACATTGTTTACCTCTTAACAATACCTACTGACTCTGTACTCCTGATAAACATACTATGTTCGCATATGGAACATTTTAACATAACACAGCAGAAACTAAACAACTATTAAACATACACAAGGAGAAACCCTTCATAAGTCTCTCTTGGAAACTAAAAGTCAAGTGCATCAAAACAACACAAGACAACTCATTGTATATACAACCGCTAATGTATAAGACTTCTATAACTACATAATGACTTGCTATACAACACTAGCCACGTACAAACTAACAACTTATGAACTTCCAGCAGACTATGGCAGGATGTCAAAGTGCAGAGCTCGATCTCTACCTGAAAAGGTTTGAAAACATTGAAAGAATGAGCTAAAAAGCTCAGTGAGTGTCTACCTTTAAAACATTATAAGCTCACAGGTGAATCATAATAATGGCAGATTATAAGTAGAACATAGCTTAACATTTGTTTGTAAACATAAACAAACCATGCTTCCAATTTACAGGTTTTAAGTCACCACTTGTGCATAGCACAAAACTCGAAATGTACTAAATTATCGAGGGTAGATAGATCAATAATATGGAAGCTCATAACAATAAAACACATGACATGAAACCACATCAAACCATATAGGTGGTAGAGTTACATTTATTCCAATAAGGTTCATACCTCTCTTTCTCTCTCACGTGCACGTGGAATACCTTTGGTCGTTTGGTTTTCCCTAATACCTTCTCTATGTCCTTCAGTATTAAGGTAAAACCATTTACTACCCAAATACCTTCTCATTGTCCTTCAGTATTTAGGTAAAACCATTTACTTCCGGATACCTTCTCATTGTCCTTGAAGAGGGATATCATGATTCATTCCCCTAAGTACCTTCTCTCGAATGTCCTTCAGTATTAGGGGTTAATCAAGATCAAGGCATAACTTGTTTACCATGGAAATCATGTCTTTATAACACATACAACAATTTCTTGACAATTTCATATTATCATCTAAATATGTTCCCAAGTGGATTTACACAAAACATTCTCTAAAGGAAAGCATACTTTCATAATTTAGTTTCCATACTTGATTTATAGTTACAACTAATTCAAAGCATGCTTAGGTTCCATCATGAACCTTATGTTAGAAAACTCCATGAAGCCATTCACAACTAGTTCAAACAAGATGTAATTATCAACACTTATGTTCATGAAGAAAAACATAGGTCAAACATAGTTCTAAGATAGAGTCACTCACAGTATTAGAATTGGAACCTTGGCTTGTAAACTTGACCTATTTGCTCTTGGCCTGTCAAACAAGCCAAATCAATCATTAGAACCTTGAGCTCATGATTTTTGACCTTAAAACTTGCAAGAAAACACACTTTCAAAATTCCAGCATTTTCAGATTTTCTGCCCTGTTTTCAGACAGACATAACTTCTTCATTACTTATCCAAAAGAATTTACTTTATACCAAACTCTTCCTTTTGAACCCTCTAAAACTCTTATGAAGACATGAAAATGAGATTCCTAACGTATTGGTTAGAAATTACCTCAGTAGCTTAACCCCTAAAATGAATCTGCTGCTGTTCCAGATTTCACTTCCTGCTGCAACCCGAAACTTAACCTGAAGATTACAACATCTTCCAATCATTTTCTTCTCACGATTCCTTCACGAAACCTGTAGGAAATTGAATAAGCTTTCTAACCATACCAATTAGAGCTTCTAACTCCAAGTATACAGATCAGAACAACCAAAACATCAGAGACTTCCCAGATTTGACAGCAAATTCTGTCTTCTGTCTTCCTCTTCACAAAACAGTAAGTTAACTTCAGTATTAGTTCGAGCTTCCTTCACAAACTTTGTTCCAAATTGAGTTAAATTTCATGTATCAAAACCTCAACTCTTACCTCTTCTTTTTGAGCTCGAAAAGACCAAAACATCAGAACTGGTCTGAGTTGATCTCCTTGCTGCAATAAAGAATCCTCTTGAGTTCTTCTCCTTTCTTCTGCAACTACAGCTCCAAGTTTATGAAAAATGGCTTCCTTCTTCTTCCTTTCTCCTTCTCCCACGAAATTTCAGCTTGGTTTTGATAAATGAAGAAGAAAATTGAGAAGATAAAGCCATTTTATAAACCAAGGAGGGAAAGTTTGTCTTTTTCCCTTTTGCTTTTTCTTTTCTTTTTCCTTTTCTTTTCCTTTTATTTCCTAAACAAAACAAAACACAATATTATATCCATTCATTTCATTTCATTTTCTTCATTATTTTTAAAGCAAACCAAACCAAAATGGTTTGAGCTTTTCCTTCCTTGTTTTCCTTTTATCCTTCACTTCATTTCTTTTCTTTTTTTAAAACACCAAAATAAGTGTGTAAAGAAACCCTAAGCATTTAGCCAACTTATCCCAAGTCTGTGAGACATATGATCTTCCATTCAATACATGATGCACCTAAAACTTCTCCAAATTGCTAATGATTTGAACTTACTTCAATGAAACTTTTAATATGCTTATTTCAATGTTTACCTATCCCTTTATGAAGTTTAGACACATTGTAGCTCCAAATTCAATAGATTCCCAAATTCGATCACGACATCGTTTTAGTGCAAACCTATACGATTTTGCATATTTCAAAACATCATGAACGAGTGCTCAATGATAAAAGAGAATAGGGTTTAGGGCTTACAATTTACTACCCTTAAGAGGAATTTCCTCGAAATTCAAAGACGAGAAAAAGTTGTGGGTACTTTCCTTTCATTGTGTCTTCGCTTTCCCATGTTGCTTCCTCGACGTCGTGATGTCTCCAACGAACCTTCACGAGTGAGATCGATTTCTTTTTCAAAACTTGTTCTTTCCGTCGAGGATTTGAAGCGCATCCTCTATGTAACTTATGTCTTCTTTCAACTCAACGGGTTTCGCTTTAACAACACATGTGTCGGATCTGGATAATACTTCCTCAACATGGACACATGAAAAACATCATGTACTCGAGATAGTTCTGCTGGTCACTCCGATCAGAGGGCGCTGGCTTAATTTGCCCCAAGCATGGATAAGGACCAATATATCTAGGACTTAACTTACCTTTCTTGCCAAACGAAGGACACCTCTCCACGGAGATAACATCAAGAATACTTGATCTCCGACACAAATTCTAAATCCTTTCGCCGCTTATCCGCATAACTCTTTTGTCGATCTTGTACTACCTTCGATTTTCTCGATTACCTTAATATTATCCGTCGTAACTTGTACCAACTCAGACCGATTAGCTTCCGCTCTCCTACTTCATTCTAACATACGGGCGTTCTATTTGACCTTCCATACAGAGCCTCAAATGGTTCCATGCCAATACTTGACTGATAATGTTATTATTATAAGCGGATTGCATAAGTGATAGGTGTGTAACACAACTACCCTTAAATTGAAGGACACGTGCTCTCAACATATCCTCTCTAGGTCCTGGATGGTCCTCTTTAACCGACCATCCGTCTCGAGGATGAAACGCTGTACTAAATTTCAACTTTGTCCCCATAGCCTTCCTCAGTAAACTAAGCCAAAACTTAGAAGTAAATCTTGGATCCCTATCTCAAACTATGGACACTTTGGCACTCCGTATTGACTTACAATTCTTTTCGACATATAGCTCAATAAGTGATCAAGTGTAAACGTCGCTTAAATCGGTATAAACCGTCTTTGTTTTAGTGAGTCTATTCACCATTACCCAAAAACCATCATGTTCACTAGAAATATATGGTAATCCAAACAGAAAATCCATAGTGATATGCTCCCATTTCCATTAAAGATCGGCAATGGATTAAGGAGTCCTCACGGTCTCTGTCAATCTGGTTAACGGTTGGCGAGATCAAACATTATCAACATAATCGGCTACCTCTCGCTTCATCCCATGTCACCAACACGTTTCCTTTCAATGTCTTATACATCTTGGTGCTTCCTCGGATGCATAGCGTAGCTGAATCGTGAGCTTCCTCTAGAATAGCATCTTTAAGCTCACTAAAACATGGAACACACAGTCTTCTCTCGCTCTCTATGGCTCATCCGGTCTCATCTTAAATTCTCGCTTTCAGGCCCTGTTTGGACTTTCCAAACATTTTCTACAAGTTACTATCCTCTGGTTGTCTTCTCACAACCTTTGCTATGAGTGAAGACTGACTGGAGCAGAGCTAAAAGACTCCTTGAACTCTCTGCATTGACAACCGCCTTAGAACCCCTTAGAGTACTTAAAAATGTTGCTCGAATACCACACAGCAGCGTCCTTAGGAAGTCTTGACTTCCTACTCAAAGCATCTGCTACCACATTCGCCTTTACGGATGGTATTCTATAGTACAATCATAATCTTTAATCGGTTCTAACTATCTTCTTTGTCTCACATTTAACTCCTCTCGATCAAAGATATATTTGGACTCTTATGATCTGTGTAAATGTGACACCTTTCACCCAACAAGTAATGTCTCCGGATCTTGATTGCTAAAACAAGCGCTACTAGCTCGAGATCATGGGTAGGGTAATTACATTCGTGCTTTTTCAATTGTCTTGACGCATAAGCTATTATTTTTCCTTCTTGCACGAGCACAAACCCCTAAACCTTGCCTCGAGGCGTCACAATAAATTACATACTCTATTCCCGTTATGGGGAAGTGTCAAAATAGGTGCATCAGAACTAACCTCTTTTTTCAAACTCTTAAAACCCCTGTTCACACTCATCTAACCATTCAAACTTAGCATTCTTCCTTGTCAAAATTGTTAATGGTAATGCTAATCGTGAGAAATTCTCAACAAACCGTCTGTAGTATCCTGCCACGCCTAGGAAACTACGTACCTCTGTCGCACTAACTAGTCTCTCCAAGTTGTCCACAACTTTCACTTAATTTGGATCCATACTAACACCATTTGTTGAAACATCATGCCCCAGAAACACTACCTGATTCAACCAAAACTCACATTTGGTGAATTTAGCATACAACTGCTTATCTCGTAGTGTTTGTAGAATAATCCTCAAATGTTCCTCATGAGGTTTCCTATCAATTGAGTAAACTGGTATATCATCAATAAATACTATCACGAACTGATCCAAATACTAGTGGAATATCCTATTCATGAAGTCCATGAAAACTGCTGGTGCATTCGTTAAACCGAATGATATTACTAAATGCTCATAATGCCCATATTTGGTTCTGAACGTTGTCTCAGGAATATCTGTTTCCCTTACCTTTAACCGATGGTATCCTGATCTCAATCAATCTTAGAAAACACTGATGTTCCTCTTAACTGGTCAAACAAGTCATCTATATGGGGTAAAGGATACTTGTTACGTATCGTGATTTGGTTAACTGTTTATAATCAATGCATAATCTAAGGGTACCATCTCTTTTCTTTACAAATAACACTTGAGCTCCCCAGGGTGATACACTAGGTTTGGTGTATCCTTTATCAACTAGTTCTTGTAACTGCATCTTCAACTCCTTGAGCTCACTTGGAGCCAGTATATACAGCGCTTAAGAAATAGGTGTTATTCCTGGTAGCAATTTAATAGTGAACTCAACTTCCCTATCAGGTGGCAACCCTGACAGATCTACTGGAAAAACATCAAGAAATTCGTTCACAACAAGAACATCTTCTGGTTTTAGTTTTTCTTCCTGCACCTCCACTACGTGTGCAAGAAATGCCATGCAACCTTTCCTCAACAACTTTTCAGCTTTTAATGCTAAAATCAAGCTCGTAGGAATAATCATCCTTTCACCCTTGAAAACCACACCAGCTAATCCTGGTTTCTTGAAAACAACTTCCTTTCTATTTAGCACCACTGGTGCCCTTACTTGCAGCTACTGGAACTCTTGGCTGCTCAACTGTCTGGGACCCAACTCCCTGGTCCCTCTGTGTGGCTACTCTAAGCTGTGGACAATCCCTCTTGAAATGTCCTTGTTGCCCACATTGGTAACACACATTGACATCAACCAGACATTGGCCTCGGTGATTCCTACCACAATTTATACATGGAGTTCTCCTTGTTGCACTTGCAACAGACTCCTATATTGTCAGTGGTCTTACTGTGGATGTGACGACCACCACCACAGGTACTATTATTTAGTTTATTTAACGCTCTTAACCTTGGTGTGTAGTCGGATTAGTGAATCTCATCAAGCTCGGTGTTAGTAAGTCCTTGATTTTACTTAATTAAAGCGAAATAGTCCCTCTAGATAATTACTTATTAAAATTAAAAGAAAAGGAGGAGTCAATGGCATTCTAGTTATTAGGTAAATGAGGGTTTGTGGTAATATGTAAAATTTGACCTAACCCCTAGCCCCTTAGTCTCCTTGGTATTTAACCATAAGAAAACCCTAGAACATCATCATCCTCTTCATTTTCTCTTTGCCCTAGCCGTTAACACCCACTCTCGCCGCAACCCTCGCCACGGATCGAGAGATCGCAATCCAAAGACGCCTCACGAGCCTCACCAATGAGCACCCTTGAAGCCAACGCCGCGGAAGCACGGATCGCCGAACCTTGACGCCCACCGCGAGCCTCGAGTCGCACGCCGCCATCCAAACCGCGAGTCACCGACGCGGTTGAAGCCAGCCGAGCCTTGCGCGCCACCGCTCGTGAACTCGAGTCGAGTTGTTCACCGCCCGCAAACTTCCGTGGTACGGCGCCGGGATCGCCGACGCGCCACGCCGCGAGTGCAATTGGAGAACCACCGCCGCCAATCGCCGATCTCGCCGTGCCACTTTTTTTCAGACATCTCCGCGCGCGAACACGGTGTGAAAGCCCGCCGCTCGACGGCCGCTCACGTTACACTCGCCCGGCCTGCAACAACGGACGATCTTCGACGCTTCGGCTCTCCATCGACCCCGTTGGTCTTCCAGAACGCCGATAATCGGGCAACACTCGGACGCCGGCGGCCTTGCAAGGTGCGAAGTTATCGACTTTGGTTCACCAAGCGATCTTCGATTAAGTTTAGTAGTTCGATCTTAAGTTTCAATCAACATAAGACTGTCAATGGTTTTAATTCGAGGATGTATTGTGTAGGCTAAAATTTTAAAGTCTATTGTAATTCTTTTAGGTGCATCGTTGAGTTGGAGCCAAGAGTAGTGAAAGGGGTTCGAAATCAATAGTGGTTGACTTTTGACTTAGGAGTCGAAAGGGAGCACCTCTTACGAATTGGCACGTAGGACTTTTGGAGTTAAAGCTAAGGTAAGGGACCTTGTGCCGAACTTTTTTAATGGGATTGAAGGAAAATGATTTTCATGATTTCATGCGAAATTAGTTTATATTTTTCATATGAAAATATACAGATATTATCGTGAGAATACTTAATATTTTATGTGCAAATATTTCAATGCATCATGTGGAAATAAACCATTATTTTATGTGAGAATATTCTCGTATGCTATGTAAAAGTATCCCAGTATTTCATGTGAGAATATGACAGTAATTTGTATGAGAATATTTCATGTTTTCTTACAAAAGTATGATCTTCAAACCGCTTCTATGAGAAAAGTAAGATTTGCATATTGTGATGATGTTTGTGACATGTGCACTATTATTATGTGAATGATGGGACCTCATGCATGTTTTGTATGCCACGAAATGAATTAATGAAAAGTGTGGACATTGGTATCCCGAGATCATTATGTGCATGGTCAAACATGCAATAGAGACCCTATGGGTCAAATTACGAAGTGTCCGTGAGGACTCAAAACGAAATGACTCGGGATGACGATCGGCCACACAATTAAAAAGGAAGTCATGGATTAAAGACCGACAATTACAAAGGAAGTCATGGATTAAAGACACGACAATTAAAAAGGAAGTCATGGATTAAAGACCGACAACATGAGAAAGTTTTAGGTCCCGCATATGTATATTACTTAATAAGTTTAAAAGGTCATGATTGTATGTGTATGCATATCCCAAACCTCTAGAGCGAGGTTACTTATCGGGTATTGTTTTGCAATACTCACCCTTTCTTTTAAAAATGTTTTTCGTGTAAAGGAAAGGACGTGCGGGTAGTGACGGAGGAGCGTTACTAAAACCATGGGAACCGAGCATGTTTTCCGCATATTCTTGTTTTAAAGCGATGTTGTCTCTATGTTTTATTTGGAGTTAAATTACTTACGTTTTAATAGGCCATGCTAAATCGATGCTTTTATCTCATTTTTAATGTTTTTGATTTGGGATCCCTAAAGACTATTTATATTTATTTGGAAGTTTTCTTTTAAGATCTTTTATCTCTTGGCCTATAAATGCATGCATGTGTAGTAATGTCCCTAGGAGTTGGTCATAGAAAAGTAGGGGATTATAGCTTGGTATCGTGAGCCCCAGGTTTAAGGGTTCTCAGACTTGCTTACTGAGTAAGTACAGCAGTAGTTCCCATGGTTTAACAACGCGCGCCCAGTCCACGCCAGTGCGTTCGATATTTTATTAATAAAGTAAATGATTATGATATGATCTCGCTTTTATGCATATACATGACCTTAAAACCCCAAGGGTGATCCTATCTTATGGTTAGAAAGTAAAGAAAACCGAGTTAGAAACTCTCTGTATTGTAGTATTGACAAAATGCCACCTAGAGGCCGAGGGAGAGGTAGGGGACGTGGTAGAGGCCGGAGGGCGAGGGAAAACGTTGACGCCCAACCGGAATTATGTAAACCCGAGATCTTTCTTTGGAACCTCCTTATTATCAAACAACAAAAAGGAAGAAGAAATGAATGTTTAAAACTTGGTTTTCCATGTTTTAAAAAGGAAAGAAATGAAGTGAAAGGCAAAAGGAAAACAAGGAAGGAAAGTTTAAACCATTTCGGTTTGGATTGCTTTTAAAACAATAGAAGAAAAGGAAATGAAACAAATGTTTAATATACTAAGTTTGCTTTGTTTTGCAAAGAAAAGGTAAGAAATGAAAAGATAAAGGAAGGAAAAGAAAAGAAAAGAAAAGAAAAGGAAAAAAAAAAAGAAAGAAAGTGGAAGGTGGGCCCCACCTTGGTTTTTCTTTTAAACAACCAAGAACCTTCAATTTTCTTCTCATTTTCATCAAAGAGGAGCTGAGGGTTCGTGGGAGAAGCTTAAAAAGAAGAAGAAGAAGAGGGTTTCAGCTGGAAATTGAAGAAGAGAGGAGAGAACTCAAGCAAATTAGTAGAACAGCAAGGTAATCACTCTGCCATGTTCTGCTATTTGGTTCATCTCGAGCTCCACAGAAAGAGGTAAGAGCTGAAATTTTGTTTCGTGCAAGTTAACTCATATTGGAACAAAATTCGTGAAGGATGCTCGAGCAAATTCGGACCCTAAGCTACTGATTTATGAAGAGGAAGTCAGAACACAGAATTTACTGTCAAATCCGAGAAGTCTCTGATGTTTTGGTTGTACTGACCTGTAGAATTGGAATCAGAAGCTCTATTAGGTATGGTGGGAAAGCTTATTGAATTTCCTACAACTTTCATGAAGAAATCGGGAATAGAAAATAACTGGAAGATGTTGTAAATAGCAGGTCAAGTTTCGGGTTGCAGCAGAAATTTGAATCTGGAATAGCAGAAGTTGGTTCCGGGGAAAGAAGCTTTGAGGTATTTCTGAACCAATCTATTGGGAATCTCATTTTCATGTCTTCATAAGAGTTTTAGAGGGTTCAAAAGGAAGAGTTTGGTATAAAGTACATTATTTTTGGATAAGTAATGAAGAAGTTATGAGTATCTGAATACAGGGCATAAAATCTGTTAAATGCTGGAATTTTTGAAAGTGTGTTTTCTTGTAAGCTTAAGGTTAAAAAGCATGAGCTCGAGGTTCTAATGGTTGAATTTGGTTTGTTTGACAGGCCAAGAGCAAATAAGTCGAGTGTACGGGTCAAGACTCTAGTTTTAACATCTGTGAGTGACAAAACAAACCTTGAAAATGGTTTATAGGCTTGTATTATGCTTATGAAATGCAAGGTTTTGCTAAAACGAAATGGTTTAGATGTTTATTGTTTTCTTGAACACTTGTTTATGAGCATTCATGATTTCTTAGAAATGTTTTAAAGTGTTCATGATGAGCCTAAAAGTCTTTATAAAGTTTATACATGAGCATATGTCCAATGGTTGCCAAAACTTATGAAAATGTGATGATTTCAAGCAAGCATGTACTAGCAAGTATGTTTTAAAGATTTCAGCTTTTTTATGAACAAGCTAAGTAAGCAGAGTTTTATGAAAAAGAAAAGATAAGTGGCATGTTCAAATGTTTTCATGTGATCTTCGAGATATTGAGCCCGAGGCTATGTAGTACCGTGTGCACATTGGGTCTTATTCTCGTTGTCGACGTTGAGTGTACTCCGTGACAACAGTATACCGCGTCGTGAGAGGCCGGGCGGGCCCCACTACGACAAAGACGATGGGAGTGCCGGGCGGGCCCCACTACATCAGAGAATAAACGTTGGTGTCATCTGGCGTGCCCTACACAACGTAGTTTGTGACATGTTTTAAAAAGAGTTTATATCATTTACATGCCTTACGAGATTTTAACGGTGTCTTGCTTGTTTTCATGAAAAGCTATAATGATTACACGATTACTTTTAACGCTTGATTACTGGATGCATATGCTCATAGATGGCCAGTGATATGATTTACGAGTTAATAGCTTTCTTTTAAACTCAAGTCACTCATCGAGCTTTATAGCTCATTCTTTCGATGTTTTTCCCACTTTTCGTGTAGAGATCGAGCTCCTGTGCGAGAGAACTCGCCATAGTCTGCTGAAGCTTCACATGTTGATATTTTGTACGTGGCTGGTGTGGTTTAGCAAGTCCTTATGTCTGTAAATTATTTTAAGAGAACTATGTAATTATAGTCGTATGTGCTTTAGAGGTTGTGGTTGCTTAATTAGTGGTTTGGATTGTTTGTGGTTACGATGTTCTTGCTCATCTTAGTTTCCAAGAGAGACTTAAGAAGAGTTTCTCCTCATGTACGTCTTATAGATGTCCAGTTTCCGCTGAGTTACGTTTAAAGTGTTCCATATGCGAACATAGTTTGTTTTCAGGTAAAGTAGTGTCAGCAGGTATTGTTAAGAGGTAACAATGTCTGTTGGCTTCATGCCAAATCTCTGGCTAAGTTAGCAAGTGGTTCGGGAGGGTGTGACAACTTGGTATCGTGAGCAGTTAGTTCCATGGGAATGAGGCAGAGCAAGTTAGCTCTAGAAGAAACTGAAAAGTAAATAGCAAGTTATTGAGTTAGTTCAATAGAACTAGTAGAGCATGGTCCAAGTAAGGACAAGAGTAAGTCCAATCAGTGACTAGAATGTGAACACAAGTCTAGAATTGTGCATTTGAGTTAAGTACTCATTACATGTCTAGTATGTTAATATGTTATAGAAGTCATGCCACCACGCACTAGCGGCGACGCGATGCAGGCAAGATCAGGACGGGACGCAGGATCCTACCCAAGATCAATCCCAATGGAGATCTAGTGCCTCAAGAGTTCAGATAGGGGCCAGAATTAAGCAGCATGCTAATTCCTCACAGGAGGTAGGTAAGCCATAGAGAGAGCAGGGCTAAGTAATCCAGATAAGACATATAAAATAGATCAACTAAAAGAATTAGGAGCCACAGTGTTTGAGGGTTCCAAAGATCCGATTGAAAAGTCGAGGTTTGGCTAAATAAGCTTGATAAATGTTTTGATGTTATGAGTTGCTCTACGAGAGCGAAATGTTAAGTTGGCCACATTCTTGCTGCTAAAAGAAGGTAGAAGAATGATGGAAATCGATGTTAGCTTGATTGTAGTGATGCACGTACTTCACAATCGCAAACTTTCGTGAGGTATACTTAAAAATAAATATTACCCTAGCACGCATCGAGAGGCAAAGAGGATGAATTCTTAGAACTAAAACAAGAGACACTTTTCAGTGGTCGAGTATGAGAGAAGATATACCAGAAGTTTTCGCGGTATGTTGATGTGATTGTGGCATCCGAGAGTGACAGTGTCGAAGATTTGGAAGAGGGTTACGACACCGAGATACGTACCCGCCATGACCATTGCTAAGTGGATTGATTTCTCCCGGTGGTTGAGACCGCTCACGTGTTGAGCAGTAGTATAGCAGAGGTGCGATCGAGAATGAAGCCTAGTTGTGGAGGCTTCGACAACAAAGCGATTTCAAGGTCGTGAGCGTGAAGGTTCACACTTGGAGTAAATGTTTCAAGTCAATATGACTTTAAGGAGCAAGCTAGTAGCCAAAGCAGCCGTGCATCGAGGCAGATGATTGTGGGTAGTGCCTATCGAGGCGAGAGTTAAAAAGAACCTAATTAGTTTGTTTGATTAGTCTGCAAGGCGCAAAGAGGGCAAGAGTCTATTGCCAGTATAGCAAGGAAAACTCCATGTATGATCTGTTGCAAGAATCATCAAGATCATTGTCTTGTGAGTGTTAGTACATGCTACCAGTGCTGACAACCAGGACATGTCAAGAGGGATTGTCCACAGCTATGGACAGCCGCACAGAGGGACTAGGGAGTTGAGTCCCAGCATGCAGAAGCGGCCGAGAGTTTGAGTAGAGTGCGCAAGAGAGGGCACCAGTGGTGTTAGACTAAAGAGAGTTGTAGGAAGGCCTAGGCAACACGAAAAGGTCTAGGTTATGACTCAGCAAGAAGCTGAGGATGCACCAGATATGATTATTGGTACGATTATTATTTGAAATGTACCTGCACCTGTTTTAATAGAACAAGGTGCTACACATTTCTTTGTTTTTAGTATGTTCTTGACTAAGTTGAACAGGAAGCTAGAACCTTTATGTAAAAGGTTAGTTATATACACTCCAGTTGGTGATGCTTTATTAGTCAATTCAGTGATGCGGAATTGTGAGGCCTTAGTAAAAGGTCTCAATTTGTTAGTGGATCTTCTTCCACTAGAGTTGCAGTGTGAGATGCAATCCTAGGAATGGATTTCTTATTCACTCACTATGCTTCCAGAGATTGCCATATAAAGGAGGTTGTTTTCAAGAAACAGGATTAGTCAAGTGGTTTTATGGGATGAAAGAAAGACTATCCCTACGAGTTTGTTTTTCAGCATGCAAAGCTCGAAGTTATTGAGAAAGGTTGCACGACGTTTCTTGCACATGTAGTTGAGGTGCAGAAGAAAAGTTAAAACAAGAAAATGTTCTTGTTGTGAATGAATTTTCTTGTTGTTTTTCTAGCAGATCTATCGGGATTGCCACCGATAGGGAAGTTGAGTTCACCATTGAATCTGTTATCATGAATAACACCTATTTCGCAAGCGTCGTATAGAATAACTCCAAGGAGATCGGGGAACTAAAGATGCGATTATAAGACTAGTTGATAAGGGATACATCGGACCTAGTGTATACGCGCCTGGAGAGCTCCAGTGTTATCTCGTGAAAAGAAAGATGGTACCCAGAGATTATGCATTGAGTATAGACGGTTAAACAAAGTCACGATATGTAATAAGTATCCTTTACCACTGAATAGATGACTTGTTTGACCAGTTAAGAGGTGCATCGATGTTTTGTAAGATTAATTTAAGATCAGGATATCATAAGTTAAAGGTCAGAGAATCAGACATTCCTAAGACGTTATTCATAATGAGGTACGAGCATTACGAGTGTTTAGTAATGCCATTCGGTTTAACAATGCACTAGCAGTTTTCATGGACCTCATGAACAGGATTTTCCACCAGTATTTGGATCAGTTCGTGATAGTATTTATTGATGATATACTTGTTTACTCAGTTGACAGAAAGCTCATGAGGAACATTTGAGGATTACTCTGCAAACACTACGAGATAAACAGTTGTACGCTAAACTCACCAAATGTGAGTTTTGGTTGAATCAGGTAGTGTTTTTGGGACATGTTGTCTCAGGAAAAGAAGTTTGTGTGCATCCAAATAAAGTGAAAGCAGTAGTCAACTGGGAAAGACCAACTAGTACGACAGAGGTACGTAGTTTCCTAGGCTTGGCAGGATACTACAGACGGTTTGTTGAGGATTTCTCACAATTAACATTACCCTTAACAACTTTGACAAGGAAGAATGCTAAGTTTTAATGGTCAGATAAGTATGAACAGAGTTTTAAGGAGCTGAAAAAGAGATTAGTTACAAAGACCTATTCTCGACACTTCCCGTATATGAGGAGAAAGAGTATGTAATTTCTTGTGATGCTTCGGCGGGGTTTGGGTTGTGTGCTCATGCAAGAGAGGTAAAGTAATAGCTTATGCATCAAGGCAATTGAAAAAAACATGAGTGTAATTACCCTACCCACGATATTGAGTTAGCAAAGCAGTTGTTCTAGCAATCAAGATCTAGAAACATTACTTGTTTGGTGAGAGGTATCATATTTTTACAGCACTATAAGAGTCTCAAGTATATCTTTGATCAAAGAAAGTTTATTATGAGGCATAGAAGATAGTTAGAACAGATTAAAGATTACGGTTTTACCATAGAATACCATCTCAGTAAGGTGAATGTGGTAGCAGATGCATTGAGCGAGAAGTGAAGACTTCTAGGGATACCCTGTGTGGTATTCGAGCAACATTTTTAAGTACTCTAAGGGATTCTAAGGCGATTTGTAAGCTCGCAGAGAATTGAGAGGGTCTTTAGTTTAATTTGAGATCAGGCCTTCACTGTGATAGAGATTGTGAGAAGACAATCAAAGAATAGTAACTTGCAAAAGATGTTTAGAAAGTCCAAACAGGGCCGAGAAGAAAAATTTAAAATGAGATCGATTTGAGCCATAGAGAAACAGAGAAAACTATGCGTTAAAGTGTTAGTGAGCTTAAGAATGCTATTCTAAGAAGAAGCTCAGATTCACTACGCTATGCATCCAGGAAGCACCAAGATGTGTAAAACCTTGAATGAGACTTATTGGTGACCTGGGATGAAGCGGGAGATAGTTGATTATGTGATAGATGTTTAATCTGTTAACAAGTTAAACCAGTTAGACAGAAGCAAAAAGGACTCCTTAACCCATTGCTAGTGTCGGAATGGAAATGGGAGCGTATTACTATGGTTTTTTTTTAAATTAACACGTACTTCAAATGGACATGATGGTACTTGGGTAATGGTGGATAGACTCACTAAGATAACACGGTTTATACCGATTAAAATCGACGTCTACGCTTGATCAGCTAGCTAAGCTATACGTCGACAGAATTGTAAGACAATACAGAGTGCCAGTGTCCATAGTATCAGATAGAGATCCGAGATTTACTTCTAAGTTTTGGCCTAGTTTAAAGAAGGCTATGGGGACAAAGTTGAGTTTTAGTACAGCGCTTCATTCCCAGACAGATGGTCAGTCAGAGAGGACCATCTAGACCCTAAAAGACATGTTGCAAGCATGTGTCTTTCAAGTTAAGGGAAGTTGAGGTACACACCTATCACTTATGGAATTTGCTTACAATAACAATTATCAGTCTAGTTTTGACATGGCACCATTTGAAGCTCTAGATAAAAGACCGTGTAGAACGCTCGTATATTGGAATGAACTAGGAGAGCGGAAGCTAATCGGTCCTAAGTTGGTACAAGTTACGACGAGATAGTATTAACGTAATCAGAGAGAATCGAGGTAGCACAAGACCGTCGTAAGAGTTATATGCTTAAGATTAAAATAAAAGACTTAGAATTCCAAGTCGGAGATCAAGTTTTGGAAAGAAAGGTAAGCTAAGTTCCAGATATATTGGTCCTTATCAAGTAACGGACAAGTTGGGCCAAGTGACCTCTACAGACTAGAATTGCCAAAGCAAAACTATCTTGAGTACATGATGTTTTTCATGTGTTCATGTTGAGAAGTATATTCAGATCGACACATGTGCTACAAGCACAACCCGTTGAAGTTGAAAAAGACATGAGTTACGCTGAGGATGCGTTCAAATCCTCTCACGAGAAAGAACAAGTTTTAAGAAACAAGACGATCCCACTCGTGAAGGTTCGTTGGAGACATCACGAAGTGGAGGAGACAACCTAAGAGTTAGAAGACTAAATGAGGAGGAAGTATCCAGATGATTTTCACCTAAGAACTACTAAATTTGAGGACGAAATTTCTTAAGGGAGGTAGGTTGTAAACCCGAGATCTTTCTTTGGAACCTCCTTATTATCAAACAACAAAAAGGAAGAAGAAATGAATGTTTAAAACTTGGTTTTCCATGTTTTAAAAAGGAAAGAAATGAAGTGAAAGGCAAAAGGAAAACAAGGAAGGAAAGTTTAAACCATTTTGGTTTGGATTGCTTTTAAAACAATAGAAGAAAAGGAAATGAAACAAATGTTTAATATACTAAGTTTGCTTTGTTTTGCAAAGAAAAGGTAAGAAATGAAAAGATAAAGGAAGGAAAAGAAAAGAAAAGAAAAGGAAAAAAAAAAAAAAGAAAGAAAGTGGAAGGTGGGCCCCCACCTTGGTTTTTCTTTTAAACAACCAAGAACCTTCAATTTTCTTCTCATTTTCATCAAAGAGGAGCTGAGGTTCGTGGGAGAAGTTTAAAGGAAGAAGAAGAAGAAGAGGGTTTCAGCTGGAAATTGAAGAAGAGAGGGAGAGAACTCAAGCAAATTAGTAGAACAGCAAGGTAATCACTCTGCCATGTTCTGCTATTTGGTTCATCTCGAGCTCCACAGAAAGAGGTAAGAGCTGAAATTTTGTTTTGTGCAAGTTAACTCATATTGGAACAAAATTCGTGAAGGATGCTCGAGCAAATTCGGACCCTAAGCTACTGATTTATGAAGAGGAAGTCAGAACACAGAATTTACTGTCAAATCCGAGAAGTCTCTGATGTTTTGGTTGTACTGACCTGTAGAATTGGAATCAGAAGCTCTATTAGGTATGGTTGAAAGCTTATTAAATTTCCTACAACTTTCATGCAGAAATCGTGAATAGAAAATAACTGGAAGATGTTGTAAATAGCAGGTCAAGTTTCGGGTTGCAGCAGAAATTCGAATCTGGAATAGCAGAAGTTGGTTCCGGGGAAAGAAGCTTTGAGGTATTTCTGAACCAATCTATTGGGAATCTCATTTTCATGTCTTCATAAGAGTTTTAGAGGGTTCAAAAGGAAGAGTTTGGTATAAAGTACATTATTTTTGGATAAGTAATGAAGAAGTTATGAGTATCTGAATACAGGGCATAAAATCTGTTAAATGCTGGAATTTTTGAAAGTGTGTTTTCTTGTAAGCTTAAGGTTAAAAAGCATGAGCTCGAGGTTCTAATGGTTGAATTTGGTTTGTTTGACAGGCCAAGAGCAAATAAGTCGAGTGTACGGGTCAAGACTCTAGTTTTAACACTGTGAGTGACAAAACAAACCTTGAAAATGGTTTATAGGCTTGTATTATGCTTATGAAATGCAAGGTTTTGCTAAAACGAAATGGTTTAGATGTTTATTGTTTTCTTGAACACTTGTTTATGAGCATTCATGATTTCTTAGAAATGTTTTAAAGTGTTCATGATGAGCCTAAAAGTCTTTATAAAGTTTATACATGAGCATATGTCCAATGGTTGCCAAAACTTATGAAAATGTGATGATTTCAAGCAAGCATGTACTAGCAAGTATGTTTTAAAGATTTAGGTTTATGAACAAGCTAAGTAAGCTTGAGTTTTATGAAAGAAAAGATGTTCGACATGTTCAAATGTTTTCATGTGATCTTACGAGATATTGAGCCCGAGGCTATGTAGCACCGAGTGCACACGAGTCTTATTCTCGTTGTCGACGTTGAGTGTACTCCGTGACAAACGGTGCCTGTCGTGAGTCCGGGCGGGCCCCACTACGACAAAGACGATGAGAGTCCGGGCGGGCCCCACTACATCGTAGAATAAACGTTGGTGTATTTGGCGTGCCCTACACAACGTAGTTTGTGACATGTTTTAAAAGAGTTTATATCATTTACATGCCTTACGAGATTTTAATTGTCTTGCTTGTTTTCATGAAAAGCTATAATGATTACACGATTACTTTTAACGCTTGATTACGGATGCATATGCTCATAGATGGCCGGTGATATGATTTACGAGTTAATAGCTTTCTTTTAAACTCAAGTCACCATCGAGCTTTATAGCTCATTCTTTCGATGTTTTTCCCACTTTTCGTAGAGATCGAGCTCGGTGCTCGAGAACCCGCCATAGTCTCTTTGAAGCTTCACATGTTGATATTTTGTACGTGGTGGTGTGGTTTAGCAAGTCCTTATGTCTCTGTAAATTATTTTAAGAGAACTATGTAATTATAGTCGTATGTGCTTTTAAGGTTGTGGTTGCTTAATTAGTGGTTTGGATTGTTTGTGGTTCTCGATGTTCTTGCTCATCTTAGTTTCCAAGAGAGACTTAAGAAGAGTTTCTCCTCATGTACGTCTTATAGATGTCCATTTCATTGAGTTACGTTTTAAAGTGTTCCATATGCGAACATAGTTTGTTTTCAGTAAAGTAGTGTCGTGGTATTGTTAAGAGGTAACAATGTCATTGGCTTCATCTCATGCCTCTCTGGGCTAAGTTAGCAAGTGGTTCGGGAGGGTGTGACAAATTACCCCTAGAGCAGGGAAGAGGTTGCTCCACCCGCTCGAGACCTCCCCAGACCGGCTGGCCGCCGAGGAGAATGTACTGCAGCTGCCCGATGGCGCGATCAAGGGAACGCCAATGTTATGACTATGATGGTGGAGGCTATGCAGAGTCAGTGCGAGCGAGCACAAGAGAGAGCCACTCGGTGGCCCAAGCAAATCGTGGGCGTAAACGATGCAACTCTAGAGTCTCGACACGAAGGACTTGAGGAAGTATGATCCTAGATCTTTCAATGGGTCTTCCGGTGACCCCACTGTGGTTGAAGTTGTGGTTGTCCTCCATTGAGACCATCTTGATTGATGAACCTTACGAGGACCAGAGGGTGTCTGTGCTACCTTTATCTTTGAGGATGACGCGCGTATTTATGGTGGGAGTCCGCTTGAGGAACCATTGTCGCCGGTGTGAAGAAACGACACCGAATCATTCAAGGAAGCGCTCGGCGGAAATTTTATCTCTCGCACTCGTTATGAAGAAGAGCAGAGTTCTTACAACTTTGCGAGCAGGAGGGCGATGGAGGTGTATGAGAGGAATTTACCCGTTTGTCCCGCTTTGCTCCGAAGTGGTAGTAGATACAGAGGCAAAGAAAACAGAGCGCTTCATTATGAGGTTTGGATGAGAATGTTCGAGGCTTCATTCAAGCATTAGCACCTCCCGATTATGCCTCGCAGTGAGAGTGGCGGAATTGATTTGGGTGCAGCAGATCGCATGTGCAGAGTAGTGGTTAACTGGGCAAACCCATGGCAAATCATAAGAGGAAGTGGGACCAGCCAAATTCTAGCTCACAAGCGTCCCAGCGTACCGCATAGGCCGTGACATTTTCGGGCGGTTCAGTCGAAACCACAGTCAACAGATCGGGAAATAGCGGTGGAGATAAGCCACGGTGCAGCAAAGCGTGGTAAGCAAAGACCAGGGTAAGTGTTTGGCTTGATCGGAGTGTGTTTGGTGTGGAAAAGAAGGGCACTGAGCTAATAGTTTGCTCGAGTCAAGCCAAACACTAGCCACCTCAAAGTTATAAAAATAGTGGGCTGCTTTGTAGCTTCAGGTTATACATCGGGGAGAGCTTATGCAAGCACCCAGAGAGAGACATCTATGGCTCGGACTCGGTGGTTACAGTACACTTCCATTACTTGGGCACCTTGCCTTTGTATTATTTGATTACGGTTCTACACACTCTTTTATTTCTCGCATCCTTTGTAAGTCAAGTGAGTTAGAACTAGAAACGATTCTGTGATGCCCTGCTCTCATCTGTCTCACTCTGCGGGGATAAATTTGTTAGCCAATATGAAAGTCAAGGATGGTAGTGTGACCATCATGAGACCATGAGTTAGCAGATGAATCTAGTAGTCTTAAACATGTTTGACTTTGATGTAATATTGGGCATGGGTGGTTAGCGCAGAACCATGCTTGCATTGATTGTTTCAGGAAGGAAGTAGTGTTCACTCCTCCCGACCAACACAGCTACTGAGTTTGAGGCACGATAGCAGAAGAAGTAGGCCTAAGGTAAATTCGCCCTTAAGGCGAGAAAGTTATTACATCGGGAGCTTGGGGCGTCTTAGCTTGCATACTAGATGCAAGGTGTACTGAGATCTCGGTGACATCCTGTATCAGTGGTGAATGAATTCTGAGACGTTTTCCCGAGGACCTCCCTGAATACCTCCGGTCGAGAGGTAGATTTTAACATCGGTTTGGAATTGGGGCGACCCCGATATCCAAGGCCCGCATCTAAGAATAGCACCGCAGAGTTGAAAGAACTAAAAATGCAGATTACAAGACTTGCTAGACAAAGGGTTTATACGCCCAAGCGTTTCGCCTTGGGAGCCCTCATTGTTCGTGAAAAGAAAGAGCGGATCCATGCTACTGTGTATAGATTACGAGGAGTTGAATAAAGTTACGATCAAGAACAAATACCCTCTCCCAGAATAGATGACTTGTTCGATCGATTTGCAAGGAGCAACGATGTTCTCCAAGATTGATCCGAGATCAAAGCTACCATCGATTGAGGATCGATGAAGAGGATATTCCTAAAAGCAAAGATTCGAGATCACGTTATGGGCATTACGAGTTCACAGAATGCCGTTTGGTTTGACCAACGCCCCGCCGCTTTCATGGACTTGATGAACCGTTTATTCAAGGAGTTTCTTGATACGTTCGTGATTGTGTTCATCGACGATATCTTCGATATACTCGTGTGTGATGAAGAGCATGAAATGCACACGAGAAAAGTTTTACTCACGAGAGAGAATAAGTTGTATGCAAAATTTTCCAAGTGTGAATTTCCGCTCGCACAAGTATCCTTCTTAGGGCATGTTGTGTCTGGAAGAAATTCGGGGTCTCTGTTGACCCGGCAAAAGTGGAGGCCGCCACACGCTGGCTCTCGTCCCACCAGATTACAGAGGTACGTAGTTTTACGGGTCTTGCAGGATATTATAGACGATTCGTGTGAGATTTTGCCAAGATAGCCATGCCCATGACTCGGTGACGCGTAAGGAAACTCATTTGTTTGGGATGATGCTTGTGAGGCGAGCTTCCAGAACTCAAGTGCTGATTAGTGTCAGCCCCGATTCTTACAGGCCCCGAGGAACAGGAGTTTGTGGTTTACAAAGTGATGCTTCTAAGAAAGGGTTGTTTGTGTGCTAATGCAAAGACGGTAAAGTAATAGCTTATGCATCCCGACAATTGAAGGCGCACGAGAGGAACTATCCAACTCATGACACGGAACTAGCAAAGAGTGGTCTTTGCATTAAAGATCCGGAGACACTCACTACAGATATGGCGAGAAAATTCAGATTTTTACAGATCATAAAAGTCTGAAGTATCTGTTCACCCAGAAGGAATTGAACATGAGGCAACGCAGATGGTTGGAATTAGTGAAGGATTATGATATTGACATACAATACCATCCCGGTAAGGCTAATGTAGTGGCCGATGCCCTCAGTAGAAAGCCAGTGCATACTTCAGCACGAGTTACTGACAGAGCAGAGTTACAGGCAGAGTTTGCTCGAGCTGAAATCGCAGTACTAGTAGGAAAGACCACGGCTCAGTTAGCTCAGTTAACGGTGCAACCAACTTTGAGACAACGTATCATTGAGGCTCAAAGCAGTGGACCTCGGTTAGTAGAAAAGCGCATCTGCAAAGAACTACGGTGTGAGTTGTGAGTTTTCCCTATCCACGGATGGAGGATTACTATTTCGGTCGATTATGTGTGCCCAAGCGACGACAAACTGAAAACTGAAATCTTGAGCGAAGCCCATAACTCACCATTTTCTATGCATCCTGGCAGTACCAAGATGTACAGAGATCTGAAACAGTCATTTTGGTGGTGTAACATGAAGCGCGACATAGCAGAGTTTGTCAGCAAGTGTTTGACTTGTCAGCAAGTAAAGGCACCTAGGCAGAGACTCGCAGGATTACCGCAATGCTGCATGTACCTTAGTGGAAATGGGAGAGATCTCTATGGATTTCATAGTTGGACCGCCTAGAACTTTACGAGGTTACACACGGTAATTTGGGTCATAGTGGGGCAGATTAACAAAGTCAAGACATTTCATACTGTAGGAAACCCACCTATTCTACAGATAAGTGGGCGCAGCTTTACTTGGAAGAGATAGTCCGTTTGCATGGAATTCCAGTCAAGATTATTTGAGCGAGGATCCACGTTTCACCTCCAACTTCGGAGGAGTTTACGAGAGCGTTAGGTTCGCATTGAACTTGAGATGACTTTTCATCCACAGAGCGGATGGGACGATGCGACGCGTTTAAACCGGATATTGGAAGATATGTTGCGAGCTTGCACTTTAGACTTCCCGGTAGTTGGGACACTCATTTGCATCCGATGGAGTTTGCTTACAATAACAGCGATTACGATCGACCATCCGGAATGGCTCCATTTGAAGCTCTCATGGAAGACGCGTTGCAGAACTCCCTTTTCGGGAGGAGGTTGGTGAACGCCAGTTGTTGGGTCCAGAATTAGTACAGGTCACTAATGAGGCAATACAAAAGATTAGGGCGCGGATGCAGACCGCCCAAAGCAGACAGAAGAGTTATGCCGACACGAGACGAAGGGATCTAGAATTCGAGGTTGGGGACCACGTATTCCTTAAGGTGGCCCCAATGAAGGGAATTCTAAGGTTTGGCCGAAAAGGGAAGTTGAGTCCGCGATTCATCGGACCATTTGAGATTTTAGAGAGGATTGGTGCAGTGGCCTACAGATTAGCACTGCCGCCTTCCCTTTCAGCGGTTCATAACGTATTCCATGTCTCCATGTTGAGAAAATACGTTCCAGACCCGACGCATGTCGTAGACTTCGAACCATTGCAATTAGCAGAAGATCTGAGTTATGGCGAATGACCGGTACAAATTATTGCAAGAGACCGAAAGACCCTCCGTAACCGTGAGATCAGCTTAGTTAAAGTGTTGTGGCAGAACCACCGCACGGAAGAAGCTACCTGGGAGCGGGAAGAAGAAGTGCGAGCTAAATATCCGAACTATTTCAAGAATAGGAACTTTCGAGGACGAAAGTTCTTAAGGAGGGAAGATTGTGACGACCACCACCACAGGTACTATTATTTAGTTTATTTAACGCTCTTAACCTTGGTGTGTAGTCGGATTAGTGAATCTCATCAAGCTCGGTGTTAGTAAGTCCTTGATTTTACTTAATTAAAGCGAAATAGTCCCCTCTAGATAATTACTTATTAAAATTAAAAGAAAAGGAGGAGTCAATGGCATTCTAGTTATTAGGGTAAATGAGGGTTTGTGGTAATATGTAAAATTTGACCTAACCCTAGCCCCTTAGTCTCCTTGGTATTTAACCATAAGAAAACCCTAGAACATCATCATCCTCTTCATTTTTCTCTTTGCCTAGCCGGTTAACACCCACTCTCATTTGCAACCCTCGCCGGCCGGATCGAGAGACTGCAATCCAGCACGCCTCACGAGCCTCACCAGCGAGCACCCTTGAAGCCAACGCCGCGGAAGCACGGGATCGCCGAACCTTGACGTCCACCGCGAGCCTCGGAGCTGCACGCCGCCATCCAAACCGCGAGTCACTGACGCCGGTTGAAGCCCAGCGAGCCTTGCGCCGCCACCGCTCGTGAACTCGAGTTGTTCAGCCGTCCGCAAACTTCCGTGCGCAGCCAGGATCGCCAGCCGCTCACGCCGCGAGTGCAATTGGAGAACCAGCCGCCGCCAACTGCTCGATCTCGCCGTGCCATTCCTTTCGTACATCTCCGGCGCGCAGACACGGTGTGAAGCCCGTCGCTCGATCGCACGCACGTTACACTCGATTCGGCCGCAACTGCGGGCGATCTTCGACGCTCGACTCTCCATCGACCCCGTTGGTTTCCAGTAAACGCCGATAATCCGGGCAACACTCGACGTCGACAGTCTTGTAAGGTGCGAGTTACTGACTTCGGTTCACCAAGCGATCTTCGATTAAGTTTAGTAGTTCGATCTTAAGTTTCAATCAACATAAGACTGTCAATGGTTTTAATTCGAGGATGTATTGTGTAGGCTAAAATTTTAAAGTCTATTGTAATTCTTTTAGGTGCATCGTTGAGTTGGAGCCAAGAGTAGTGAAAGGGGTTCGAAATCAATAGTGGTTGACTTTTGACTTAGGAGTCGAAAGGGAACACCTCTTACGAATTGGCACGTAGGACTTTTGGAGTTAAAGCTAAGGTAAGGGACCTTGTGCCGAACTTTTTTAATGGGATTGAAGGAAAATGATTTTCATGATTTCATGCGAAATTAGTTTATATTTTTCATATGAAAATATCTGAGATATTATCGTGAGAATACTTAATATTTTATGTGCAAATATTTCAATGCATCATGTGGAAATAAACCATTATTTTATGTGAGAATATTCTCGTATGCTATGTAAAAGTATCCCAGTATTTCATGTGAGAATATGACAGTAATTTGTATGAGAATATTTCATGTTTTCTTACAAAAGTATGATCTTCAAACTGTCTATGAGAAAAGTAAGATTTGCATATTGACGATGATGTTTGTGACATGTGCACTATTATTATGTGAATGATGGGACCTCATGCATGTTTTGTATGCCACGAAATGAATTAATGAAAAGTGTGGACATTGGTATCCTGAGATCATTATGTGCATGGTCAAACATGCAATAGAGACCCTATGGGTCAAATTACAGGGGTCTGTGAGGGACTCAAAACGAAATGACTCGAGGTGACCAAATGGCCACACAATTAAAAAGGAAGTCATGGATTAAAGACCGACAATTACAAAGGAAGTCATGGATTAAAGACACGACAATTAAAAAGGAAGTCATGGATTAAAGACGACAACATGAGAAAGTTTTAGGTCCGTGCATATGTATATTACGAATAAGTTTAAAGGTCATGATTGTATGTGTATGCATATCCCAAACCTCTGTAGCGAGGTTACTTACACTGGTATTGTTTTGCAATACTCACCCTTTCTTTTAAAAATGTTTTTTGTGTAAAGGAAAGGGCGTGTGGTATGAGTGACGGAGGAGCGTTACTAAAACCATGGGAACCGACATGTTTTCCGCATATTCTTGTTTTAAACTGATGTTGTCTCTATGTTTTATTTGGAGTTAAATTACTTACAGTTTTAATAGGCCATGCTAAATCGATGCTTTTATCTGTTTTTAATGTTTTTGATTTGGGATCCCTAAAGACTATTTATATTTATTTGGAAGTTTTCTTTTAAGATCTTTTATCTCTTGGCCTATAAATGCATGCATGTGTAGTAATGTCCCTAGGAGTTGGTCATAGAAAAGTAGGGCGTTATAAAGTGGATCCGCAGATTGACTAGGTGCTCTTTGACTTTGCCTCTGATAGGCACCACTAACATTCGTTTACCTCGATGTCTGGCCGCCAGCTCGACTTTTAAAGTCCTCGACGACTCAAAACATTCACTTCAGTGTGAATCGCCGCCGCCGCTCACGACCATGGAAAGCGCTCGTCGGTGAAGGCCCCTTGAGTAGGCTCCACCACGCTGTTTGCCAGGCTGTTATACTCGCTCAACACGTAGAGCACTCTCTACAAGCAGGAAAAGTCACCCACTTTGCAATGCTCGTGACTGGGGTTCGTATCTCGGGACGTAACCCACTTTCAAATCTCCGACACACTGTCACTCTCGGATGCCATAATCACATCGACTACAGTGGCATTTCGGTATATCTTCTCTCATACTCACCCACCGAAAGTGGCCCTTCCTTCGATTCTAAAATTCATCCTCTTTGCCTCACGTTACGTGCTAGGGTAATATTTATCTTGAATATGCCTCGAATGTTTGCCAATCCCAGTACGTGCATCACTCCATCCGCTAAAATCGATTTCCACCATCCCTCCGCTTCTTCCTCCGATAGGAATGTGGCTAGCTTGACTTTGCTCCTCGAGCAACTCATTACATCAAAACATTTTGTAGCATATTCACCAAACTTGGCGTGATTTGGATCTATGGAACCATCAAACACCGTGGCTCCTAATTTCTTTAGACGTTATTCTATACACCCTTTTTTTTTTTTTTTTGAATCACTTGGCCTGCTTTCGCCCACGCCCACCACCCCGTGAGAAACTAACATGTTTGCTCATCTCAGAACCTCGATTTGGACTCTCGGGGCACTAGATCCCCTCTCGAGTTGGCCTTGGGTAGGATCTCGCATCCCGCCCCGATCCGCTGCTCAAAATGCCGCTGCAATACGTGGTGACATGACTCCAATAACATATCAATATACTAGACATACTATGGATATCTAACTCCCATACATGACAGACTAAACTTCTATTCACATTTTAGCCCTAATGGACTTACTCTTATTCTTACTTAGACCATACCTTACTAATTCGATCCGAACTAACTCAATAACTTGTTATGACTTTTACTTTGTTCTCGTGAGCTAACTTGCCTGTCTCATTTCCATGGAGCTAATCGCTGACGATGCAAATTGTCACACCCCTCCCGAACTACTCCGCTACTTAGCCCGAAAGGCGGCGTGAAACCAACGGACATTGTTTACCTCTTAACAATACTCTGCTGACTCAGACTCTGATAAACATACTATGTTCGCATATGGAACATTTTAACATAACATGCCAGAAACTAAACAACTATTAAACATACACAAGGAGAAACCCTTCATAAGTCTCTCTTGGAAACTAAAAGTCAAGTGCATCAAAACAACACAAGACAACTCATTGTATATACAACCGCTAATGTATAAGACTTCTATAACTACATAATGACTTGCTATACAACACCAAACCACGTACAAACTAACAACTTATGAACTTCCAAAGAGACTATGGCGGGATGTAAGTGCAGTGAGCTCGATCTCTACACGAAAAAGGTTTGAAAACATTGAAAGAATGAGCTAAAAAGCTCGGTGAGTGTCTACCTTTAAAACATTATAAGCTCACAGGTGAATCATAATAATGGCGATTATAAGTAGAACATAGCTTAACATTTGTTTGTAAACATAAACAAACCATGCTTCCAATTTACTGAGTTTTAAGTCACCACTTGTGCATAGCACAAAAAACTCGAAATGTACTAAATTATCGAGGGTAGATAGATCAATAATATGGAAGCTCATAACAATAAAACACATGACATGAAACCACATCAAACCATATAGGTGGTAGAGTTACATTTATTCCAATAAGGTTCATACCTCTCTTTCTCTCTCACGTGCACGTGGAATACCTTTAGTCGTTTGGTTTTCCCTAATACCTTCTCTATGTCCTTCAAGATTAAGGTAAAACCATTTACTACCCAAATACCTTCTCATTGTCCTTCAAGATTTAGGTAAAACCATTTACTTCCGGATACCTTCTCATTGTCCTTGAAGACAGGGATATCATGATTCATTCCCCCCCCTAAGTACCTTCTCGAATGTCCTTCAGTATTAGGGGTTAATCAAGATCAAGGCATAACTTGTTTACCATGGAAATCATGTCTTTATAACACATACAACAATTTCTTGACAATTTCATATTATCATCTAAATATGTTCCCAAGTGGATTTACACAAAACATTCTCTAAAGGAAAGCATACTTTCATAATTGAGCACTCGTTCATGATGTTTTGAAATATGCAAAATCGTATAGGTTGCACTAAACGATGTCGTGATCGAATTTGGGAATCTATTGAATTTGGAGCTACAATGTGTCTAAACTTCATAAAGGGATAGGTAAACATTGAAATAAGCATATTAAAAGTTTCATTGAAGTAAGTTCAAATCATTAGCAATTTGGAGAAGTTTTAGGTGCATCATGTATTGAATGGAAGATCCTATGTCTCACAGACTTGGGATAAGTTGGCTAAATGCTTAGGGTTTCTTTACACACTTATTTTGGTGTTTTAAAAAAGAAAAGAAATGAAGTGAAGGATAAAAGGAAAACAAGGAAGGAAAAGCTCAAACCATTTTGGTTTGGTTTGCTTTAAAAATAATGAAGAAAATGAAATGAAATGAATGGATATAATATTGTGTTTTGTTTTGTTTAGGAAATAAAAGGAAAAGAAAAGGAAAAAGAAAAGAAAAGCAAAAGGAAAAGACAAACTTTGCCTCCTTGGTTTATAAAATGGCTTTATCTTCTCAATTTTCTTCTTCATTTATCAAAACCAAGCTGAAATTTCGTGGGAGAAGGAGAAAGAAGAAGAAGAAGGAAGCCATTTTTCATAAACTTGGAGCTAGTAGTTGCAGAAGAAAGGAGAAGAACTCAAGAGGATTCTTTATTGCAGCAAGGAGATCAACTCAGACCAGTTCTGATGTTTTGGTCTTTTCGAGCTCAAAAGAAGAGGTAAGAGTTGAGTTTTGATACATGAAAGTTAACTCAATTTGGAACAAAGTTTGTGAAGGAAGCTCGAACTAATACTGAAGTTAACTTACTGTTTTGTGAAGAGGAAGACAGAAGACAGAATTTACTGTCAAATCTGGGAAGTCTCTGATGTTTTGGTTGTTCTGATCTGTATACTTGGAGTTAGAAGCTCTAATTGGTATGGTTAGAAAGCTTATTCAATTTCCTACAAGTTTCGTGAAGGAATCGTGAGAAGAAAATGATTGGAAGATGTTGTAATCTTCAGGTTAAGTTTCGGGTTGCAGCAGGAAGTGAAATCTGGAACAGCAGCAGATTCATTTTAAGGGTTAAGCTACTGAGGTAATTTCTAACCAATACGTTAGGAATCTCATTTTCATGTCTTCATAAGAGTTTTAGAGGGTTCAAAAAGGAAGAGTTTGGTATAAAGTACATTCTTTGTGGATAAGTAATGAAGAAGTTATGTCTGTCTGAAAACAGGGCAGAAAATCTGAAAATGCTGGAATTTTGAAAGTGTGTTTTCTTGCAAGTTTTAAGGTCAAAAATCATGAGCTCAAGGTTCTAATGATTGATTTGGCTTGTTTGACAGGCCAAGAGCAAATAGGTCAAGTTTACAAGCCAAGGTTCCAATTCTAATACCTGTGAGTGACTCTATCTTAGAACTATGTTTGACCTATGTTTTTCTTCATGAACATAAGTGTTGATAATTACATCTTGTTTGAACTAGTTGTGAATGGCTTCATGGAGTTTTCTAACATAAGGTTCATGATGGAACCTAAGCATGCTTTGAATTAGTTGTAACTATAAATCAAGTATGGAAACTAAATTATGAAAGTATGCTTTCCTTTAGAGAATGTTTTGTGTAAATCCACTTGGGAACATATTTAGATGATAATATGAAATTGTCAAGAAATTGTTGTATGTGTTATAAAGACATGATTTCCATGGTAAACAAGTTATGCCTTGATCTTGATTAACCCCTAATCTTGAAGGACATTCGAGAAGGTACTTAGGGGAATGAATCATGATATCCCTGCATGAAGGACAATGAGAAGGTATCAGGAAGTAAATGGTTTTACCTAAATTTGAAGGACAATGAGAAGGTATTTGGGTAGTAAATGGTTTTACCTTAATCTTGAAGGACATAGAGAAGGTATTAGGGAAAACCAAACGACTAAAGGTATTCCACGTGCACGTGAGAGAGAAAGAGAGGTATGAACCTTATTGGAATAAATGTAACTCTACCACCTATATGGTTTGATGTGGTTTCATGTCATGTGTTTTATTGTTATGAGCTTCCATATTATTGATCTATCTACCCTCGATAATTTAGTACATTTCGAGTTTTGTGCTATGCACAAGTGGTGACTTAAAACCTGTAAATTGGAAGCATGGTTTGTTTATGTTTACAAACAAATGTTAAGCTATGTTCTACTTATAATCTGCCATTATTATGATTCACCTGTGAGCTTATAATGTTTTAAAGGTAGACACTCACTGAGCTTTTTAGCTCATTCTTTCAATGTTTTCAAACCTTTTCAGGTAGAGATCGAGCTCCTGGTACCTGACATCCTGCCATAGTCTGCTGGAAGTTCATAAGTTGTTAGTTTGTACGTGGCTGGTGTTGTATAGCAAGTCATTATGTAGTTATAGAAGTCTTATACATTAGCGGTTGTATATACAATGAGTTGTCTTGTGTTGTTTTGATGCACTTGACTTTTAGTTTCCAAGAGAGACTTATGAAGGGTTTCTCCTTGTGTATGTTTAATAGTTGTTTAGTTTTCATTGCATGTTATGTTAAAATGTTCCATATGCGAACATAGTATGTTTATCAGAGTACAGAGTCGTGAGTATTGTTAAGAGGTAAACAATGTCCGTTGGTTTCACGCCGCCTTTCGGGCTAAGTAGCAGAGTAGTTCGGGAGGGGGTGTGACAATGCACGAGGCCGGACATTTGCTATGCAGTGGGAATACTCAGTAGGTACCAGTCCAATCCAGGGTTAGACCACTAGACAGCAGTTAAAAATATCCTCAAGTATCTAAGGAGAACGAGGGACTATATGCTTGTGTATGGGTCTAAGGATTTGATCTCATCGGATACACCGATTCGATTTTCAGACCGATAAGGATTCTCGAAAATCCACATCGGGATCGGGCCACCCGAACGGGGAGCTATAGTATGACGAATCATCAAGCAAGGATGCATCATCGACTCCACAATGGAGGTCGAGTATGTCGCCGCTTGAAGAAAGCGGTAAAGAGGTTGTTTGGCTAAGGAAATTCCTTACTGATTTGGAAGTTGTTCCAAATATGGAATCTCCCATCACTTTATCTTTGTGACAACGGTGGTGCGAGTAGCTAATTCGAAGGAACCTCGCAGACCATAAGCGAGGAAAGCACATCGAGAGGAAGTATCACCCGATATGAGAAATAGTGCAACGAGGAGATGTGGCGATCCACGAAGATCGCCGAGCACAATATTGTTGATCCGTTTACAAAGACTCTCACGGCTAAAGTGTTCGAGGGTCATCCGGAAAGTGCAGGTCTCACGAGATATGTACATAAGCTAATCTAGGGCAAGTGGGAGATATGTAATGGGGTATATGGATGCCCTAGTTTATTGTATTTCTATCTCTTGTAACCACTTTGTTTTAGATTATGATGTACCCCACTAGAGTTTTAGTTCAAGTGGGAGTTTGTTGGGATTTGTGCCCTAAAACTCGTAGTTGCTAATTATGTTCTAATTAATGTAATAAAGTGTTATTATTTCAATAAAGTATTATTGTTCGTTATCTACGAGTTTGCCTTCATTCAAACCCTAAATCCAATAAACTAAACATCCAAGGTTGTTAAATGAATCTCTAATCAATGTAATGTACATAAAAAGGATCTCGGTTCGAGATACAACCTAAAGTGGTCTATAGTTAAGGGATAAGGTTTGGGTACCTTACTGGTTAAACTATGGATGTGACCCACTTTGTATTTGATACAAACAACGTGATCCTAACGTGTTCGTGTAGATGACATGTGAGTGGGGATATCCTATGTAATGAGATTACATAAGAGAGGACCACGAAATAGTAACCTCTAAGCGTAACTCAGTTGACTAGTTAGGTTTCTATTTCACTAGGATGACCTAGGCAACTTGATCTCAATCTCGAGCGGAGTTACGAACTCCGTCGCGAGGGATTGTCCTTTGACTAGTATGGGTGAGAGTGGCCGGTTCACGACTCAATATGCCTACCTTCTTGGGGACAAGACCGAGAGAGCAGCTGGGAACTTAACTTAGCAAGATAGAATTCACTCCTTCCCGCCTACTAGGGTAAGTAGAGGAATGTTCCCTTAAGTGGTGTCTCCGGGACTTGAACAAAGGGCCCAACCCTCTCATTGGCCCGAGAGGGACTCTGTTTGTTGGTAGGACCACAAACAAATTTTTCATTAGAGGAGCACTAGTACTTAAGGCACAAGATGTAACCTGGGGGTAAAGCGGTAATTTGACCGGTGGTGTTACGAACATTCATGAAGGATTGACTTTCTTTGTTATTGGTCAATATCCATGGACACAGAAATATATCTGCAGTGAGAAGAGTGCAGCTGTGGTACTTTAGTGGAGTGTTCCCGCAGTTAACGAATGTTGATTGGGAGGTTAATGAGATTAACCGAGCAATCTCGTATCGTTGGAGATTCTGATATGTAGGTCCATTAGGTCCACCTTCTAGCTCGTAAAGGGTTCTTAGATCTTTAGAATTTGAAATGTTCAAATTCATAAGGGAATATATTTAATGTATTTAGATACGATATAATATATAGTTTTGGAACTATATATTATAAATTTAATGTGAATATGATTCATATTAAATTATATGTGAGAGAATTAAATATTTGAAAGAGTTCAAATATTAAATTCAAATGTGAATGTGATTCATATTTGAAAACTATAGTTTATAATGTAATGTACATAAGATGTGCATTAAAACTATAGGTTAGAGGGAAAATTGATTAAATGTGATTTAATCTAAATTAAATATATGATATTTAATTAAATTAAATTAAATAAGATTTAATTGATTTATTAATACGATTAATTATTAAAAAATAGGGAACGTGTCAGGAGGACACGTTCCCCATCTCTCCCAACTCCCTAATTGATAGGGAGTGGGAGATGCCCTCTATAGGGTGTTCTTCTCCAAGTGAGAGGATGAAAATTGATTGATGCTGAATTTTGCGATTTAGAATTGCACTCACACAGAAGAATTCTCTCTCTGACTCTCCCATTCCCAATTCTATCCAAAAGTTGGAATCCTTCCCACCAAGGAGGATCTAAGTAGAACTTAGAGATATAGGAGGTGATCTCTGATGGTTGTGTTCTTATTGGAAGAACATAGAGAAGTCCTTGTACGATTGTTTTTGCTGTACAACCTTTGGAGCTACAAGTTGCTGGAGAAAGTCTACAAAGGTATCAATTCTTCTTCCCTTTAGTTTAATAGTTAAACTTAATATATGTTTGCATGTATGCATTTAATCCATGCCTAATAGGATTAGAAAGTATATGATTGTTCTGTATTTTTTGGTCAATGTACTGGTTTTTGTTTCAATTAAAACAATCAAGCACATTAACAATTCCAATCACGTTTCCGCTGCTCAAGGAGATCAGATCTCCATCAAAACCAACAGGGGAAAATATCTTCTTTATACAATTTAGGTCATTATCTGAGAAAGCTAGAATTTTGAGTTCTAGCCCGTGGATTTTTGACAAATCATTATTGATTATAAAAAATTTAGATAAGGATGATCAGATAGCTAATCTAAGTTTTTCCCACCAATCCTTTTGGATCCAAATCCACAACACCCCTATGAATTGCATGTCATTGCATATGGCCAAGATGATGGGTAACGAGACTGGTACAGTAGAGGAGATAGGTTAGGATGGGGGAAAACTATTGATTAGGACCGTTTTTACGGAACAGAGTAAATATTGATGTCACAGTTCCCTTACTGAGAGGTATTAAGCTGAAAACAAAGTCAGGAAGAGAGGTGTGATATCCCATTAAATATGAGAAGTTACCTGATTTCTGTGTTTGACTGTGGTCTAATTGGGCACTCAATTAGAGAGTGTCCTAAAGCTTCTGATGTTCAGTCGATCAACCGTAAGCCTGAATTTGGCGAATGGCTTCGGGCGTCAGTTATCAAGAAAAAATCTAGTGGAATCCCAAAGGTAGAATCTGATTTGCAGTCAGGAAAGCCAATCAAAAAAGGAGGGGTCAAATATGGGTTTGGGACTGAAGAGTCATAGTGATGTGACATGGTTGTGTTCATCAGAATTACCTAAATCGTTGAATGAGCCTTCAGAGGCTATAGTTTCCCAACAATCGCCAACTAGTCAGCCACATAAAACTTTGGTGGGAAGTCCAAAGCGTGTTGAGCTAGTTGGTATTGATCAGTCCCACCCTGACTCACCTGATTGGAGAAGCTTGAACAGAAATTCTGATGTTCCTAAGGAATTTGGAGGAAATAAACATGAAGTTGAATTAAGAAACATAATGGAAATTGAATTAGCTGGGGAGATTACAGAAGCCCCTTTGAGTTTTCTAGGTAAGTTCCATCCACCAGATCTCAATAAAACGATGAGTATGGATCTTAACATTCATTCTCTAGATACTCCCTTAGTGTTTTCAGTAGTCGGTGGCTACATTAGTCCATCTAGAATTAAAGGAAAGAGAAAGTACGACTCTAAGTCAAAACAAGAGACCAAAAGCAAACTTATGTCAACTGGTACCTCCTTGGAAGAAGAGGAGTAGATTAAGGGGAAACGTAAGATGGAGGAATTAGGTACTGATCTTATTTCTTATAAAAAAAAACTTCGAGTTAATGAGAATGAATTTGTGTTGGCAGAGGTTGCGGAGCAGCCCCGCCAATTATTACGAAAATTTTATGTTGGAATGTTCGAGGTGTTGGGTTTTATGCCCTAAAACTCGCAGTTTGTAATAATATTCTAATTAAATCAATAAAGTGTTATTGCTATCAATAAAGTGTTATTGTTTAATTTATTATTTTCTATATTGCCTTAAATTAACCTTAAATCCAATAAACTAACATCCGAGGTCGTTGTATGTCTCTTGAACTGAATGTAGTGGACATATAAGAATCTCAGTTCGAGATATAACCTAAAGGGTCTATAGTAAGGGGATAAGGTTTGAGTACCTCATCCTAATAATACTATGGATATGGCTCACTTTGTATTTGATACAAACACAATGATCCTACGTGGTTGTGTAGACGACATGTGAGTGGGGATATCCTATGTGATGAGATCGCATAAGACCGGACCATAAAATAGTAACCATTAGATGTAACTCCGTTGGCTAGTTAGGTTTATATTTCAATAGGATGACCTAGGTAACTTGATCTCAATCCTGAGCAGGTTATGAACTCCTATTTGCGAGAGACTTTCCTTTGACTAGTATGGGTAAGAGTGGCCTGGGACACCAACTCAATATGTCTACCTTCTTGGGGACAAGACCGAGCAGGCGGCTGGGAACTTAACCTAGCAAGATGGAATTCACTCTTTCTCGCCTTTAGGGTAAGTAGATGAATGTTCCCTTAAGTGGTGTCTCCGGGACTTGAACAAAGGGTCTGACCCTCTCATTGGCCCGAGAGGGACTTCTGTTTATTTGTAGGACCATAAACAGGTTGTTCATTAGAGGAACACTAGGACTTAAGGTATAAGATGTAACCTAGGGGTAAAATGGTAATTTAACTCAGCTGGTGTTACGAACATTCGTGAAAGATTGACTTGTGCGGGACAATAGTGCAGTGTTCCCGCAGTTAATGAATGTTGATTAGGAGGTTAATGAGATTAACTGAATAATCTTGTATCGTTGGAGCTTCTGATCTAGAAGTTCATTAGGTCCACTTCCTAGCTCGTAAAGGGTTCTTAGATCATTAGAATATGAAACGTTCAAATTCTATTAGGGAATAAGCATAATGTATAAAGATACATTATAATATAAGGTTTTTATGTACATTAAAAATTTATATTATTTGAATATGATTCAAACTAAATTAATTGAGAGAATTAAATATTTGAAAGAGTTCAAATATTATTTAAATGTGAATGATATTCATATTTAAAACTATATGTTATAATTTAATGTGCATAAGATACATTAAAACTATAGGTTAGAGAGAAAAATGATTAAATATGATTTAATCATTAATAAACTAAATTAAATATATGATATTTAATTTAATTTGGGTTAAATGTGACTTAATTAATATTAATATATAATTAAAATTAATATTAATATATAATTAAATCAATTAATTTTAATTAAATATTAATTTAATTAAGGGAAACGTGTCAGAGGAGATGGATTGAGGGTTGAACAAATTGAGGTTTTTTGGTGAAATCACCTACTCTCACAAGAATTCTCTCACTCTCAAAATCCCTTCCTCCCAATTTGTTGGAAGCCTCCCACCAGGTTGATCTAAGGGTTCAGAGACATAGGAAGTTTTCACTTGTGGTGGTGTCATGTTGTACCAGAGAAAAAAAAAGTTGTTGTTGTGTTGTGTACAATTTGGAAAGAATTGCAAGGAGTTGTTGATTTCTGGTAACTACAATGGTAAATATTCGATTTCCTTTAGTTTATAGATTCACAACATATCTAATTTCATTAGTCCATGCTTTAATTGCTTGTCTCTTTATTTTTCCAATGTATTGGTATTTGAAGTTAAACCAAAACAAAACAAGTTTAACGATCCAAACACGTTTTCGCTGCTCAAGACTTAGTATGTTTTCAAAAAACCCCAAATAGTTTTTCTGATAGAGACAAAATGTAATAAGACCCGTATCGAAACCTTGAAGAGGGGCCTCAAATTTGATGGTTGTTTTGTTGTTGAAAGTAAAGGCAATAGTGGGAGACTATCTCTTTTATGGAAAGATGATTGCGATGTAACTCTCAATCTTTTTCTAATCACCATATAAATTGTCGAATTGAGTGGAAAGATTGCTCATGGAGGTTCTCTAGTATCTATGGGGCTCCTGAAAGTGGGAAGAAAAAGATTACATGCGATCTTATTAATCGTTTAGCAAATGGAGATGATTCACCTTGGTTGGTGGGAGGCGATTTAAATGAATGCCTTTAGGAAAAGGAAAAGAAAGGAGGATCCTCGAAAGTTTCCTCAAATATGGAATTGTTTCTATCGACGTTAAATGAAGCTCATTTGAGAGACTTGGAGTTCGAAGGAAGTATACATACATGGACAAACAAAAGGTAGAAAGGTGATCCTATCTTTAAGAGGTTAGATCGATTTCTAGCTAACGACTCCTTTTGCAACTTATTTGGCCACTTCAAAGTTCCCACCTTAACTGGTATGGATTGGATCATCGACCTATATGTGTTAAATTGTTCAATTCCTCTCGTTTAAATGTTTCTCATGTTAGCTAAAATCTTTTGTCGTTTTGAAGAGTTATGGAGTAAGGATGAGGAATGTGGAGAGATGATACATAGTTTATGGTCTAGGGAGGAATACACATGGATAACTAATAAGTCCTTTATGAGTCAATTCACAGATGTAATTGGTCAAACTAGTGACATCTTAAGACCTTGGGGGATGAAGAAGAGGAGGAAGTTGTTTGCGGATATACACTTGTATAGAGATAAACTTCAAGAAGCTTATAATAAGGAGTTTGTAGATTTTGAGCAGATCCATAACATTGAAGCTAAGCTCGACAAATCCCTCATTTTGGAGGAAATATTTAGGAAACAAAGATCGAAGGAAGAATGGCTCAAATGGGGCGATAGGAATACTAAATGGTTCCACAAGAAAGTAACCCTGAGGAGGAAGAGGAATTTATTCATAAACTAAAGGATGAAGCTCATGAATGGATCACTACAAATGAAGGTCTGGAGCAGATAATCTTAAATTACTATGATAAGATTTTTGAATCTATGTATCCGAATGAGGTTGATCTTGGTGAAGCACTTGAATATGTGCAAAATCACAGAAGAAATGAATACTACTTTATTGGCTCCCTTCACTGAGGAATAGATTACAAAAGCCCTATTTCAAATGTCCCCCACCAAAGCTCCTAGGCCAGATGGTTTTCCTGCGTTGTTTTACCAAAAATACTGGAGTGTAACGAAGAACAAAACTATAGCAGCTTGTCTCAATGTTTTAAACAATCAAGCTTCGGTTAAAGAATTGAACCATACAAACATAGTTCTTATTCCCAAGAAAAAGCAACCCCAGTTTGTCACGGAATTCAGACCAATTAGTCTTTGTAATGTCTCTTACAAGATAATTACTAAAGTTATTGCTAATAGGTTGAAACTCATATTACCTGAGTTGATATCTGAACCACAAAGTGCCTTTGTCCCAAGTCGGTTGATTTCTGACAATTTCCTGATCAGCTACGAGTGCATTCACCATATTTTGAACAGAAGAGGGAGTAGTAAAGGACTAGTTGTCGTTAAGCTAGATATGTGTAAAGCTTATGATCGTGTTGAATGGTCTTTCCTCGGAAAAATGATGCTTAAGATGGGATTTCATTCTTCTTGGGTGCAATTGATTATGAATTGTGTTTCTACAACGAGCTCCTCTGTTATGTTGAATGGTAAACCTAGGGGTCTTATTCTCCCACAAAGAGGATTACGACAAGGAGATCCTTTATCTCCCTATCTATTTCTCCTTTGTGTCGAGAGTCTTTCCAGCTTATTACAACATGCTCAGTCTAAGAGAAGTATTTCTGGTTGCCAAATTGCGAGGAAAAGTCCAGATATTTCCCACTTATTTTTTGCGGATGACAACCTTCTTTTTTGCAATGCAAAGAGATCAGAATTTGAAACTATTAGAAGAATCTTACGAATTTATGAGAAGGCTTCAAGACAGAGTGTTAATAACTTTAAATCAACCATTCTTTTCGACCCTAATGTTGAGGATGATTTAAAATTGGAATTGGGCCAATCCATGAACATGAAAGTAGTGTCTAATCTAGACAAGTATCTAGGATTTTCATCCTACTTTTCTCAAAATAAACGACGAGACTTGGATTTTATCAAAGAAAAGATATTCAATTCCATAACTCATTGGAAAGGCAATTTCTTTTCGTGTGGGGGAAAGGAGATTCTTATTAAGGTAGTGACCCAAACTATCCCTACTTATGTAATGTCTTGTGTTAAATTCCCAAAATCTTTCTATGATGATATTTTCAAATACATTGCACACTTCTGGTGGGGTAGCTCAAGGAAGAATCAGAAGATTCACTTGCTCAAGTGGGAGAATTTTGCTTACCAAAGGAGAAAGGGGGATTGGGATTCCGAAACTTGGAGGGCTTTAATCAATCTCTGGTTGCAAAATTGTTTAGTGGTAAATATTTTCCCAATTCATCTATTATAGATGTCGTATTCAGACCTAATCCTTCATACATATGGAAAAGTTTATTATGGGGTAGAGAACTCTTATCTAAGGGTCTAAGAAGGAGAATTGAGAATGGAACAAATACACTTATTTTTTGTCAGCCATGGATTCCTAGAGCCATTACTTTCAAAATATGTTCACATCCAACGGAGGATTACAAGGTTTGGAAAGTAGCTGAGTTAATAAGCAACTCTGGAAGTTGAGATTGAACAAAAATAAGCTCATTTCTTTGTGAGGAAGAGATTCAAGCTATTTTATCCACTCCAATATGTATGACTTCTCTACCCGATAGTTGGATTTGACATTTTTCTAAAAATAGCCAATTTTCTACTAAGAGTGCCTACAAGGTCTACATTAATAATTTGGTTGAGGCTTCCAGTTCAAACACTGCCACTCTGGAGAAATGGTGGAAACCACTATGGGCTCTTAACATCCCTTCTAAGATTAAGCTATTTATGTGGAAATTATTTCATGGTATACTCCTTACTCTATCTAATCTTCACAGACGACATATCAAAGTTGAACCTTGGTGTGTGATGTGCAAGAAAGAGTTCGAGACAGATGGGCATGCTTTATTTCAGTGGAAAAGAGCTAGGCAAATCTGGATTTCAGTACTATCTAAGAGTGAACATTGGATAATCCAGAACATACATGTACTAGATTTACTAATTTCTATCTTTGAGGAAGCCAGTATTGAGAAAACCGAAATATTCAGCATATGTTATTGGTCCATTTGAACATACAGAAATAGGGTTACTCAGAAATGCCCGATATCAGACGTGCCTTGCAAAACAAAATGGATATTAGGGTACAATCAAGAAGTTAGGAACTTTAAAGCAACATGCACAACAGAAATGAAGATGGATTCCTTACTCGTTCAACCCGAAGTGTGAAATCCACCAAAAGAGGGTGTTCTGAAACTTAACACTAACGCTACTTGCCATCCGAGTGATAACCTAATGGGAATAGGAGCGGTTGTGAGAGATCACAGAGGGAGACTGATGGTTGCGAAAGTGGAGATTATCCAAGGGCGAACGAATGTCTTAGCTGCTGAAGCTCTAGCGATGTTGGAGGGAATGCAGATGGAAGGCGATTTAGGCTATCGAAATCTATGGGTCGAATCTGATGCCAAGTGTCTGGTTCAAGCCATCCATGAACATGCATTACAATCTGGTCCTCAAGGCCTAATTTTGGAGGAAATTCGTCAATGCATGATAGGCAACCGTTTTATTGGGCTCAGTTTCAACCCACGTTCTACTAATAAGGTAACCCATAACCTGGCTAGATGGTCCATTTCCTCTAAAGAGTATTGTGTTTTGGGTTCATGATAGGTCTGATTGGCTTAATCAGTTAATTGTATCTGATTTTAATCTTGGATTAGCTTTGGTTGAGCATTAATAATAGTTTTTTATCTTTTCAAAAAAAAAATAAAATGAAATTAGTCAATAATTTAAAATAATAGTGAAATGAAAAAATAAAAATAAAATTAGAAAAATGAGAATAAAAAAAATGAAAGGGTGGAATATATTTTACTATTTTAGAATATTAGTAATTAAATGAAGAAAAATATGATTACAGAATGTAAAATGTAGAATTGGAAAAGGATATTAACTATAAACTGGAGAGGATTTTTATGGGCTCTTTATTACTACTAAAAACCATGGATCCTATGTAAATTTTTAGCACAAAAATAAGGAGTCATGTGGTGAAAGATGAATAGAAGTAGGGAAATTCTTACCATTAGAAAATTTTCTAAGTGTTATGGATGAAATTAGACCAACAAAAATGGGTTGGTTTAGGGGCTACAACGAACGAGAAAAGAAACTCAATACGAAGTCAAAACGACTCGAAATTGACAGAGGATCGATCTAAAATGGAATAAGACAAAGAAACGGGATTTTGAATTCCCGCAGCGGAAGACGTTGTGAAACGTCGTTGATCCGTTGTGTAAAACGTGTCTTAAAATTGAATCTATCTCATAGATCCTAGGCTAAACATGAAAAATAGGAGAAGAAAACAGTAAGGAACTATAAGATACTTACTTGTTGAAGAACTCTTCTTCAACGCTTTTCTCCTCCGGTCACGATCTCTCTCGATCCAACGATCTCCTCGAACACGAACCACGATCCGAACAGGGAGACACCTCCAAAGGGTCTTCTCGGTTGTTCTCGGGAGGTTGAGGGAGAGTAGGTGGGACTCCTTTTGGTTTTGGGTGAGGAGAAGTTTTAGAGAGAATTGAGAGAGAATGAGAGAAAGTCACTTGCTCTTTTTGGATCAAAATCCAAAAAATGGCAAAATGCATCCCAAAGGCTTCTTGCAAAGCCTTTAAATACTATTGTGTGATGGAGTTAAAACCTTCACCAAATCACAATTTTACCACAACCATATAATATACAAATCACATTTGCATATTATATAATATAAGGTATCTCATACCTTATTATACAAATCTCATTTGCATAAATGTGTAATTATAAATTGAATCACATTCAATTTAATTTCTCTCAATTCAATTTCTCCAATTAGCACTAATTAATCAATTAGGCTATACTATAGTTTATTATGAATCTCATTCACATTAAACTATATATTATGTCATCTACATCTCATATAAATGACATAAATACCCAAATAATGAATTTGAACACTTCAAATTCACACCAAGCTATAAACCCTCAATTTGTCCAATTTGAGACAGCAGAGGACCTAATGGACCTACACGTGACGAGCTCCAATGATCCGAGACTAACTCACAAACTCTTTGACCTTGGTTATTCAACATTCATTAGCTACTGGTAACACTCCACTAAAGCCCGTAGTTGCACTCTCATCACTTTGTAGGACAAGTTGTGTCCATTGATATAACCAATACCCATGAGTCGACCCTTCACGGGTTGTTCAGAGTCACTGGTGGGTCAAATTACCATTTTACCGTGTCTACCTCTCTGCTCCTTAAGTCACACTTTGCTCCTCTAATGAACAACTATGTTGCATGGTCCAACCATAAACAACAACCCTCTCAGGCCAATGAGAGAGTGGGGCCCGTTGTTCAAGCCCCGAGACAAAGACTTAAGGGAACAACCCCTCTAGGTTCCCTAAGTCGGAAACGAGTGAATTCCTTCTTGCGTAGTCAAGTTCCCAGCTCCCCACGCGGTCCTGCCCCTAAGAAGATAGGCATATTGGGCGAGCAACGGTGGCCACCTCTCGGTAGTACTAGTCAAAGGACGGACTTCGCAGATGGTGAGTCCGTGACACGCATCTCGGGATTAAGGTCGAGTCACTAATGGTCATCTACGAATTTATTAGCTCTATACTATTAAGCGGTGTTATATCGGTGAGTCTAATAATTCACGGCCCGATCTTGTACAATCTCATTGCACAGGATGCCCCCACTCGCATGTCAACCACATGAACGAGTCAGATCACCTCGTTTGTATCTAATACAAAGCAGGCCGCATCCACAGTGTATCCAGGATTAGGTCTCCAACCTTATCCATATACTGTAGACCATTCGGGCCATTAACTCGAACGTGATCCTCCCTGTGTGTCCACTACACACCGTTCAAGTTCTTACTTCTCTCATAATGCAATGACCCTGGAGCTTAGTTTATTGGATTAAGTTTATGAAAAATGCGAGACACAAAGTTCAAATAAATAACTCTTATTTATTACACAATGTTGAAATAAATAACTCTTATTCATTTACAATTTGGAATATTACAAACTACACGAGATGAGGACATACATCCCAACAGCTTAAACTTAGGGGAGAGCGTCGAACCAAATTTGAAGTTGTCAAATCTCAAACTTTAAGAGGTGAGCAACGATCCGAACTTGAGGGGAACAAAGCTCAAACTTTAGCAGAATGAGCAACAAACCAAACTTGAAGGGAACGAAGCTCAAACTTTAGGAGAATGAGCGACGAATCGAACTTGAGGGGAACGAAGGTCAAACTTTAGGAGAATGAGCAACGAATCGAACTTGGGAGGAATGAAGTTGGCATGTATGCATCCAACTTGCAATGTCTTATTTTCATGAGGATGAATTATTTTTAGGGAAAGTTTTTTTTTAAGTTGCCTACGTACCCTTTGAACAAAAAGGATCAAGCCATAATGTAGTTCAATTTTTTTTTTTTTTGGCCATTCACCTTTTAAGCTCATGTGGGCCAGGAGCATCATGCAGTTTAGGCTCTTGCAACGAGGAGCTTTCTTTACATCTTAGATGTTGTTTTCATCATCATGGTCTTGATCATGTCCCATTTGTAAGGTTTGTTAAGACGATGAGATTTTTCTTCACTTTCAATGATCTCTCTGCGTTTATGAGAATAGAGAGCTTCCTTTTCATACGCGAAGGAACAAGACTATGAATCTTTTGGTCGTTGTTCACTTCATCGAACAGTTCTACCTTTAAGGATTTCATCTTTCTTTCATGTTGATCGCTTGTTACTTTGAGGCGGTTAAAATAGATGTTGAAGGTCGATCGTTCTTTGGTGTGTAGACACTTAACCTTTGGAAGGTTGAAGGTCGAGGTGATGCAGGAGTTGGACCTTGGTTTTCTTCTTCTGTCGCGACCATACTCATCCTTTGGAAGACTGAAGGTTGAGTAGTTGAAGGCTTGATGCGATCGAAGACGGAAGTCCTTTGTTTGACTTTTTTTGTGTCGCCAGCTTCATTTATCTCAATGTTGTATGAACTTGCAGAGTTTTCTTCCTCTCTTTCGCTAGGAAGAAAATCTCTCAAGAAGAATTCTTTCAAGGTTACCAATTGACAAGGTTGAGGATGATTTTTTTTCTCTTCCTTTCAGACTTAGGTTTCCTTGGATTCTTCTTTCTTCGATGTTTGTCCTTGCATTTGAGACTTCTAAATTGACAAGATTTGTTTGAAGCTAAACTTTGACTTTGCTTCTTCAAATGAGTCACCAGAACCCGACCTTTGCCTTTATCATTGGTAGGTTTGATCGCATATTGAGGTTCATTTCTTGGCACCTCATGTTGAAACCAAACAGCTACAGGTTCCATGGTCTTAAACTGGACTAGGCACGCTTCTTGATCTTGAAGCAAACTAGAGTGTGTTTGACTGCATGTACTTGTTGTTACTGCAACATTGTAACGCCCCTATTTTTTTTTATGACTATAACTCCTAGGGACATTACTACACATGCATGCATTCTTAGGCCAAAAAGACATAAAAGATATTTAAATTGTCATTGTAACAAAATTTCCTTTAGGGATCCCGTTGAAAACATCCAAAACATGTAAAAGAAACAGTTTAAACTTGGCCTACTTAAAATCCTGAAAATAAAATTTAAACTTCGAATCATAAAACGACAACATCAGTTATTAAGGAAAAATGCGGAAAACATGACTATCCCCATGGTTCGACGATAACGCGCCTCCGTCACTCGCCTCGCACGTCCTTGGCCTTACTCGAAAAATATTTTAAAAGAAAGGGTGAGTATTGCAATACAATACCCGATGCAGAAGTGACCTCGCGCACTGAGGTTTGAGACATGCATACACATGCAATCATGACTTTTAAACTTGATCAAAATACTCATATGTGGAACCTAGAACTTTCTCATATCAAGCGTGATCAGACATTACATGACTTCCTTTTTATTCTATGGGCAATTGGTCACCCCTGAGTCATTTCATTTTGAGTCCTCACAGGACCCTGTATGGATTTGAGTCCCTCATGGACCCTGTATGGATTGAGTCCCTCATGACTTCCTGTATGCTTGACCCATAGGGTCTCTAATGCATGTTTGACCATGCATACAATGAACTCAGGAGACCAATTCCACATTTTTTATTCAAATCATTTTATGGCATACATAACATGCATAAGGTCCCATCATCTAACATGACTATAGTGCACATATCAAGAGACATTAACGCTGATATGCAAATCATAACTTTTCACACGGTTTGAAGATAGTACTTTTGTATGAAATCATGAAATATTCTCATATGAAATACCGCAATATTCTCACTGAAATCTTTGGAATATTCTTACATAGAATACTAGGATATTCTCATATAAAATACAGAGATATGCTCACATAAAATATTGAGATATTCTCGCATACAATATTAAAGTATTCTCACATGAAATATTGAAATATTCTCACGTAAAATCATAAAACCTTTTCATGTAAAATAACTAACTAATTTCAGTATAAAATAATGAAATTCATTTTCTTTAAACCCATTCGTAGAAAGGTTGGCACAAGGTCCCTTACCTTAGCTTAGATTCTACTCCAAAACTTAACCCTAGTTCTTTGAGTACGCTTCTTTTGTAGAGCCTGATTCACACATTAATCCCGAAATTATACTCCGAGCATACTCCAAATTCATAAACGTAAAGGTACTTAATTTAAGTTCTTGAGGCTTCATGTCCCGCTTACCTCAAGTTCAACGTATAGGCCTAATATTCCTTAGTTCGCCTTGATGTTTGGCCTTCAACTCCGCTCTAAACTCGGTCCCTACAAGTCGTGTTCAAGCAGTCACTTAAGTTCTCACATAAACGTTTTAATAACCAATAAAGTCATTGCATAACTCTCTCAAATCGGAAGCGTAACGAGTCGCTCACCGGGCTGCAATTTCAGAGGTTGTAAACGGTGTTGGTCGGCGCGCGCGATCGGCGGCGATCGATCCGACTCTGGCGAAGAGCGGCGGCGCGGCGCGCCGTCCACGAACAGCAGCAGCAGCAGCGGCGGCTGGAGATGTGGAGCTTGCGAATGGCTGAGGTGTCGGCGGCCGGTGTAGTCACGAGCAGCAGCAGCGGCTGAAGGCTTCGAATCTACTGGAAGCGTGCGTCCAAAGCTTCGACGGCGAGACTCTCGCCGTTCGCGAGCTCGGCGTGGCTGCGGCGTAAGCGCGCCAAGTGACGGCGGCACCGCAGCGAACGTTGAAGCGGCTGGAAGCTCCAGCTCGCAGGCGGCGGCGGCGCAAGGTGCAGTCACGAGCGGCTGGCGTGAAGTTCGCGATCAATCGAGGCATCGCGCACGAAGCGGTGGCGATCACTGCGTTCGTGGGTCCGCCGGTGGAAGGAGAGCAACAACAAGAAGGGGTTAGGGTTTCGGCTAGGGCAAAATAGTAGGAGAAATAGGAGAGGTGGCTAGGGTTTTTTTTTTTTGTTGTCCAATCATGCTCAAAATACTATAAATACTAAAACCCTAGGTCTTTTTCTTTCCAAAAGCCCAACTAGACCTTGCCTTGAGCATAAATTACTAAGATGTCATTGCCACCTTCTCATCTTTCATTTAACTATAAGTGTAAATTTATCTAAAGGAGAACATTTCACTTTAAACTAAATGAATCAGGGATTCACTCTCACTGAGCCTGATGAAAATTCACTAATCCGACTAGGCATAAAGGTTGTTAGAACGTTAAATAAAATAAGTAATTAGTACCTGTGGTTGTGGTCATCACAATCTTCCCTCCTTAAGAACTTTCGTCCTCGAAAGTTCCTATTCTTGGAATAGTTCTGGATATTTAGCTCGCACTTCTTCTTCTCGCTCCCAGGTAGCTTCTTCTGTGCGGTGATTTTGCCATAACACTTTAACTAAGTTGATCTCACGGTCACGGAGGGTCTTTTGATCTTTAGCAATAATCTGTACAGGTCGTTCGCCATAACTCAAATCTTCTGCTAGCTGTAACGGTTCAAAGTCTACCACGTGTGTCGGGTCTGGAACATATTTCCTCAACATAGAAACATGAAATACGTTATGAACTGCTGATAGGGAAGGCGGCAATGCTAGCCTGTAGGCTACCACACCAACCCTCTCTAAAATCTCAAATGGCCATATAAAGCGCGGACTCAACTTCCCTTTTCGACCAAACCTTAGAATCCCTTTCATTGGGGCCACCTTAAGGAATACGTGGTCCCCAACTCCGAATTCTATGTCCCTTCGTCTCGAATCGGCATAACTCTTTTGTCTGCTTTGGGCGGTCTGCATTCGCACCCTAATCTTTTGTATTGCACTATTAGTGACCTGTACTAACTCTGGACCCAATAACTGGTGTTCGCCAACCTCCTCCCAGAAAACCGGGGTTCTGCAACGCTTTCCATAAAGAGGTTCGAATGGAGCCATTCCGATGGTCGCCTGATAACTGTTATTGTATGCAAACTCCATCAAATGCAAATGAGTGTCCCAACTACCTGGAAAATCTAAGGTGCAAGCTCGCAACATGTCTTCTAAGATCTGGTTCAAAGCGCTGCCATCGTCCATCCGCTGCGTGGATGAAAAGTCGTACTAAAGTTTAATCGTGAACCTAACGCTTTACGTAAACTTCTCCAAAAATTGGAGGTGAAGCGTGGATCCTCGTCAGAAATAATTAAATTTGGAATCCCATGTAGAGCGGACTATCTCTTCCAGTGCAATTTGCGCCCACTTATCCGTAGAGTAGGTGGGTTTCCACAGTATGAAATGTGCCGACTTTGTTAACTTTGCCCACGATGACCCAAATCACCGAGTAACCTCGTAAAGTTTAGGCAATCCGACTATGAAGTCCATATAAGATCTCCTCCCATTTCCACCGAGGCACATGTAAAGGTTGCAGAGTCCTGCGGGCCTCTGCTCTAGGTGCCTTCACCTGCTGACAAGTCAAACACCTGCTAACAAATTCTGCCACGTCGCGCTTCATGTTACACCACCAAAATGACTGTTTCAGATCTCGATACATCTTGGTACTACCAGGATGTATAGAAAATGGTGAGCTATGAGCTTCGCTCAAGATTTCAGTTTTCAGTTTGTCGTCGTCTGGTACACATAATCGTCCTTGAAATAGTAGTCCTCCATCTGCGGACAACGAAAACCCTGCTAATTCACCTGTAGTTGCTGCAATAAGCTTTTCTACTAACTGAGGATCCCCCCGTTGAGACTCAACGATGCGTTGTCTCAAAGTTGGTTGTCTGATTAAGCAGAGCTAATCGTGCCGTGGCCTTCCTACTAGTCTCGCAATTTCACTCGTACAAATTTGCGCTGCGACTCCGCTCTCTCAAGAACTCTCGTCTTTGAAGTATGAGTTGGCTTTCTACTGAGGGCATCAGCCACAACATTAGCTTTACCGGGGTGATATTGAATATCTATGTTGTAATCCTTCACTAATTCCAACCATCTGCGTTGCCTCATGTTCAATTCTTTCTGGGTGAACAAATATTTCAGACTTTTATGATCTGTAAAAATCTGAATTTTTTCGCCATAAAGGTAGTGTCTCCAGATCTTTAGTGCAAAGACTACTGCCGCTAGTTCTAAGTCATGGGTTGGATAATTTCTCTCGTGTGACTTCAGTTGTCGGGATGCATAGGCTATTACTTTACCGTGTTGCATTAGTACACAGCCCAAACCTTTCTTAGAAGCATCACTGTAAACCACCAAGCTCCCTGTTCCCTCAGGGATTGTAAGAACCGGAGCTGACACCAACCTACGCTTGAGTTCCTGGAAACTCGCCTCACAAGTGTCATCCCAAACAAATGGGTTACCTTTGCGCGTCAGCTGAGTCATGGGCATGGGGCTCTTTGGGCAAAATCGTATGAAACGCGTCTATAGTATCCTGCAAGACCGTAAAACTACGTACCTCTGGCGGTGGTGGGACGAGGCCAACTGCGTGATCGCTTCCACTTCATTTGGATCAACAGAGACTCGCCTCGGACACCACATGTCCCAAAAAGGATACCTGCCTGAGCCAGAATTCTCACTTGGAAAATTTTGCATACAACTTATTTTCTCTCAGCGTGAATAAAACTTTTCTCAGGTGCTTTTCATGATCTTCATCACATTTGGAGTATATCAGAATGTCGTCAATAAACACAATCACGAACGTGTCTAAAAACTCCTTAAATAGTCGGTTCATCAAGTCCATGAAAGCGGCAGGGGCGTTGGTCAAACCAAAAGGCATCACTGTGAACTCGTAATGTCCATAACGTGATCTGAATGCCGTCTTGGGAATATCTTCTTCACTGATTCTTAACTGGTGATAGCCTGATCTTAGGTCAATCTTGGAAAACACCGTTGCTCCCTGCAACTGGTCGAACAAATCATCTATTCTGGGAAGAGGGTACTTATTCTTGATCGTAACCTTGTTCAGCTCTCGGTAATCTATGCAGAGACGCATGGATCCGTCTTTCTTTTTCACAAACAGCATAGGGGCTCCCCAAGGCGAAACGCTAGGGCGTATAAATCCCTTATCTAGTAAGTCCTGTAGCTGTAGTTTAAGTTCTTTCAACTCTGCCGGTGCCATTCTGTACGGTGCCTTGGATATCGGAGTTGTCCCTGACTCCAATCCTATGTTGAAATCCACCTCTCTGACCGGAGGTACTCCTGGGAGGTCCTCGGGGAAGACGTCTGGAAATTCATTCACCACTGGTACCGATGACACTGAGATCTCCGTACACCTTGCATCCAGTATACAAGCTAAGACGCCCCAAGCTCCCCGATGTATTAACTTCCTGGCCTTAAGGGCAGTAATTACTTTAGGCCTACTTCCCGCTAACGTGCCTCTGAACCTGTAACTAGGTTGGTCAGGGGGAGTGAACACTACCTCTTTCCTGAAGCAGTCAATGCAAGCATGGTTCTGTGCTAACCAGTCCATACCCAATATCACATCAAAGTCAGTCATGTCTAGGACTACTAGATTTACTCCTAACTCATGATCTGTGATAGTCACGCTACCATCTTTGACCTTCATGGTGGCTAACAAATTTAACCCGCAGAGAGTGGAAAGCAGACATAAAGCATCATCAGAATCGTTTCTAACTCTAACTCACTTGACTCACGAAGGATGCGAAATAAAAGAATGAGTAGAGCGCGTAATCAAATAATACAAAGGCAAGGTGCCCAAGTAATGGGAGTGTACTGTAAACACGAGAGTCCGTGCCATGGACGCTCTTACTTGTGCTCGCATAAGCTCTTCCTTGATGTATTACGGGCTTGGCAAAGCAAATTTCACTATTGATAACCTAAGGTTGGCTAGCACTGGCTTGACTCGGGCCAGATTATTAGCTCTGTGTCCTTCTTTCCCACATCTGAAACATACCCCGGTCCGGGCCAAACACTTACCCCAATGTTGTCTACCACAGTCTTTGCATTGTGGTTTGTCTCCACTGTTAGTTCCTGTCCTGTTGAACTGTGGTTTCTGTCTCGAACCTGCACGAAAATTCCCTGGCCTATGTGGCGTACGCTGGGGGCGCTGCGAGCTTGAATTTGCCTGTTCCCATTTCCTCTTCTGATTTGACAGGTCGCCGGGTTAGCCACTACTACGATGGGCGATGCGTGCGCACCCAAATCAACTCGCCACTCACAACTGCGGAGGCATAGTGCTGGGGTGCTAGTGCTGTCAGATGAAGCCTCGAATATTTTCATCCGTGCCCATAACGAAACGCCTCTGTTTTCTTCGCTTCTGTGTCTACTAACTCGTGGGCAAAACGTGACAAACGGGTGAATTCCCTCTCATATACCTCAACTACCCTCCTGTTTTGACTAAGCTGTAAGAATTCCGCCTGCTTCCTATAACGAGCTGCGGCAGGGTAGAATTTTCGCCAGAATGCTTCCTTAAATAAATTCCAGGTAATCGTCTCTCCGCTGGCGACTATGGTTCCCTGAGCGGACTCCCACCATAAGTAAGCGTCGTCTCTCAACATGAAAGTTGCACAAGACACCCTCTGGTCCTCAGGACAGTTCATCAGTCTGAAAATGGTCTCGATGGAGGACAACCATAACTCAGCCACTGTGGGGTCACTAGAAGACCCATCAAAAGATCTCGGGATCATATTTTTCAAATCTTTCGGATATCGGGACTCGAGTTGCATCATTCCGCCCCGACTTGTTTGGGCCAACCGAGTGGCTACGTGAGCTCGTTTTCAGAGTCTCGCATAGCCTCCACCATCATAGTCATGACATTAGGGTTTCTTGATCCGCCATCGAGCGTGCGCAGTGCATTCTCTTGGCGATCCGGTTGGTCCTGGGGAGATCGCGCGGGTGGAGTAATCTCTTCTGCTCCGGTAGTAGTTCGGTTGGGTGTTAACGTTACCTCCCGATCTCCGACCCTACCACGCCCCTCTACCTCTCCCACGACCTCTAGGTGGCATTTTTGTCGATGCTACAATGCGTAGAATTTCTAACTTAGTTTTCATCACTTTCTAACTGTAAAATAGGATCACCTTTAGGGTTTAAATTCATTTACATTCACAATACAGAATTACATCATATACATTTGTTTAGTTCATAAATTTCAAGAACGTGCACAGCGGTGACCTAACGCGTCGCTCAACCAGGAATTACTCGTGCTTACTTTGTAAGCAAGTCTACAGAACCCTAAACCTAGGGCTCTGATACCAACTGTAACGCCCCTATTTTTTTTTATGACTATAACTCCTAGGGACATTACTACACATGCATGCATTCTTAGGCCAAAAAGACATAAAAGATATTTAAATTGTCATTGTAACAAAATTTCCTTTAGGGATCCCGTTGAAAACATCCAAAACATGTAAAAGAAACAGTTTAAACTTGGCCTACTTAAAATCCTGAAAATAAAATTTAAACTTCGAATCATAAAACGACAACATCAGTTATTAAGGAAAAATGCGGAAAACATGACTATCCCCATGGTTCTGACAACGCGCCTCCGTCACTCGCCCCGTACGTCCTTGGCCTTACCTGAAAAATATTTTAAAAAGAAAGGGTGAGTATTGCAATACAATACCCAGTAAGTGACCTCGCTACCGAGGTTTGAGACATGCATACACATGCAATCATGACTTTTAAACTTGATAAAAATACTCGTATGTGGAACCTAGAACTTTCTCATATCAAACGTGACTGTATTACATGACTTCCTTTTATTCTATGGGCAATTGGTCACCCTGAGTCATTTCATTTTGAGTCCTCATGGACCCTGTATGGATTGAGTCCTCACAGCACCCTGTATGGATTGAGTCCTCATGGACACTCTGTATGCTTGACCCATAGGGTCTCTAATGCATGTTTGACCATGCATACAATGAACTCAGGAGACCAATTCCACATTTTTTATTCAAATCATTTTATGACATACATAACATGCATGAGGTCCCATCATCTAACATGACTATAGTGCACATATCAAGAGACATTAACGCTGATATGCAAATCATAACTTTTCACAACAGTTTGAAGATAGTACTTTTGTATGAAATCATCAAATATTCTCATATGAAATACCGCAATATTCTCACCTGAAATACTGGAATATTCTTACATAGAATACTAGGATATTCTCATATAAAATACAGAGATATGCTCACATAAAATATTGAGATATTCTCGCATACAATATTAAAGTATTCTCACATGAAATATTGAAATATTCTCACGTAAAATCATAAAACCTTTTCATGTAAAATAACTAACTAATTTCGTATAAAATAATGAAATTCGTTTTCTTTAAACCCATTCAGAAAGGTTCGGCACAAGGTCCCTTACCTTAGCTTAGATTCTACTCCAAAACTTAACCCTAGTTCTTTGAGTACGCTTCTTTTGTAGAGCCTGATTCACACATTAATCCCGAAATTATACTCCGAGCATACTCCAAATTCATAAACGTAAAGGTACTTAATTTAAGTTCTTGAGGCTTCATGCCCCGCTTACCTCAAGTTCAACGTATAGGCCTAATATTCCTTAGTTCGCCTTGATGTTTGGCCTTCAACTCCGCTCTAAACTCGGTCCCTACAAGTCGTGTTCAAGAAGTCACTTAAGTTCTCACATATACGTTTTAATAACCAATAAAGTCATTGCATAACTCTCTCAAATCGGAAGCGTAACGAGTCGCTCACCGGGCTGCAATTTCGGAGAGAGGTCAAATGGTGCTGGTCGGCAGCTGCGATGGCGCATGCGCCGATCTCCACGAGCGGCGGCGGCGCGCCGTCCACGAACAGCAGCGGCAGCTGGAGATGTGGAGCTTGCGAATGGCTGAGGTGTCGGCGACCGGTGCAGTCACGAGCAGCAGCAACGGCTGAAGGCTTCGAATCTACTGGAAGCGTGCGTCCAAAGCTTCGACGACGAGACTCCTTCGTTCGCGAGCTCGGCGTGGGCTGCGCAGCGTAGGCGCCAAGTGACGGCAGCAATGCGTGAGCGTTAAGCGGTGGAAGCTCCAGCCGCAGCGGCGCGGCGGCGCAAGGTGCAGTCACGAGCGGCTGGCGTGAAGTTCGCGATCAATCGAGGCGTCGGCGGCTGAACGGCTGAGCGATCACCTGCGTTCGTGGGTCTGGCCGGTGGAAGGAGTAGCAACAAGAAGGGGGTTAGGGTTTCGGCTAGGGCAAAATAGTAGGAGAAATAGGAGAGGTGGCTAGGGTTTTTTTTTTGTTGTCCAATCATGCTCAAAATACTATAAATACTAAAACCCTAGGTCTTTTTCTTTCCAAAAGCCCAACTAGCCCTTGCCTTGAGCATAAATTACTAAGATGCCATTGCCACCTTCTCATCTTTCATTTAACTATAAGTGTAAATTTATCTAAAGGAGAACATTTCACTTTAAACTAAATGAATCAGGGATTCACTCTCACCGAGCCTGATGAAAATTCACTAATCCGACTAGGCATAAAGGTTGTTAGAACGTTAAATAAAATAAGTAATTAGTACCTGTGGTTGTGGTCATCACAAACATGATTTGATTGAGCTACTTCATTAAGGTCTAACGCAATTTTTCCTTCTTTAGTTGGCCTTAGGATTAACACCTTTAGGACGAAACATTTCTCCATCGGGTGACTGATGACTCGATGATACTTGCAATAGTTGGGATCATCGACTTTGTCCATCTCTTCCGTCCGCTTACACTTTGGAAGTTCGATCAGTCCTATGGCCAGTAATTGTTCAAACATGTTAGGAATGTCAGAATCCAGAAAAGGATAGACTTTACTCCATCTTTCCTTTAGACTTAAGCGACGTCTTTCATTTTCTTGTTGCTTTTCGATCTTCTTGTATTTTTGCTTTGAAGACAACTTGAGAGGGGTTGTACTGACAACCATAGACTTTTCTAGAGTCGCCTCAATGTCACTTCCTTTTTCCTTTATGCTAGGAGTTATAAGGTTTTTGTCTCCTCGACTAGCTCAACTCCATTATCGTGGGCGCGAGTTGCTAGCTCTTCAAAGGTGCGGAGCTTTATACCTTGGAAGATGTAAAGCAGACCCCAATGCATGCCTTGAATGCACATTTCGACAGCTGACAGTTCAACCAGACGATCTTTGCAATCGAGACTCATGGCTCTCCAACGATTTATGTAGTCGACAACGGGTTCACCTTTTCGTTGTCTAATGTTGGTAAGCTCGAACATGCTGACGGTACGTCTTGTGCTGTAAAATCGGTTGAGAAACTCTTTTTCAAGTTGTTCCCAACTATTTGTCGATTCGGGTTTCATATCAATGTACCAGTCAAAAGCATTCCCCTTAAATGTTCGAACAAACTGTTTGACTAGTAGATCTCCTTGCGTGCCAGCATTTTCACATGTCTCGATGAAATGCGCAACATGTTGCTTAGGGTTTCCTTTTCCATCAAATTGTTGGAACTTTGGTGGTTTATATCCAATTGGCATCCTCAAATTATCAATTCTCTTAGTATATGATTTAGAATACAAGAGAGAATTTTGAGAACCCCCATCAAATTGAGTTCTGATGGAGTTAGTTATCATGTCCTACAGTTGTTGGACTGATAGTGAAGTGATCGAAGTAGAGGGTTGTGGTTGATCTTCTTGCACAACAACCTTATCTTTGTTTCGATCTTCGACGATAGGAGTATGACTTGATTTAGCAGAATGCGATTTGAGAATCTCTTTCTTCAATCAGTTTTATCAAATTGTTGATTCGCTCCTGTATCTTTGTCAATCTCTCTTCCTTAATGCTTGTTTAAGTCATCATGAAAGACACTACATCAGAATAAAAATCGAACAAAGGGTTAAACTTGACCAGGAACTAGTTGTTAGTTGATGCCCCCGGCAGTGTTGTTACTTCATCGTCTTCCAACCTTAGTTCAGTAGAGCAACTATAGGCAGTAGAACCCGTGTACAAGTTGCTCATGACAACGATCATCGAAGAAGTCTTGAACGACATTACTTTACTTCTACTTTGAGGTGAGAGAAAGAGATGAAAGGTAGAGATGGTCCCACTGGGCGTGCCAATTTGTTACACATGATTTCAGTGAAGAAATAGAAATGAGACACGTGTAATTAAACGTTGTGTTTGTATTAATTTGAATGTTGTGAGTTACAATCTCTAATGTTTATCCTCTAATTCTTTTTCTCTCTCAAGTGTAATTTGTCTAAGGGCTTTACAGCTTGTTCTCAGGCGTAGATTTGATTCGAGGGCTTCGCAGCTTGTTCTCGAACGTAGACTTAGAAGAGTATTTGGTCTTCAACTTGTGGTTTGTTAAAGGTTTTCGACTTGCAGCTTGTTGAAGGTCTTTGGCTTGTTGGCTTCTTGAAGGACTTCGGCTTGCAGCTTGTTGAAGGACTTCGGCTTGCAGCTTGTTGAAGGACTTCGGCTTGTAGCTTGTTGAAGGTCTTCGGCTTGTGGCTTGTTGAAGGTTTTCAGCTTGCAGCTTGTTGAAGGTCTTCGGCTTGCAACTTGTTGAAGGTCTTCGGCTTGTTACTTGTTGAAGGTCTTCGGCTTGTTACTTGTTGAAGACCTTCGGCTTGTAGCATGTTGAAGGTATTCGACCTGTAGCTTGTTGAAGGACTTCGACTTGTTGCTTGTTGAAGGACTTCGGCGCTTGTTGCTTGTTGCTTGTTGAAGGCCTTCGGCTTGTAGCGTGTTGAAGTCCTTCAGCATGTAGGTTATTGAAGTCCTTCAACTTGTAACTTGTAGAAGTTCTTCGTGAAACACTTGACAACTAAGGACTTGAAGTGTTCAACATTTAAGGACTTGTCTCACAGTGTTTAACACCTAAAGACTCGTCTTAAGACCCGTCTTCCGCGTTCCGCACTTGGAGACTCATCTTCCGCACTTAGAGACTCGTCTTCCGCGCTCCGCACTTGGAGACTCGTCTTCCGCACTCTACACTTGGATACTCGTCTTCCGCGCTTGGAGACTCGTCTTCTAGCGTTCAGAACTAAGGACTTCAGAGAGTGTTCAGCACCTGAAGATTTTGCTCTGAATTCTCTGAGTTTCTTTTGGGAGTGAAATTTCTGAACCTTTGTAATGAAGGGAAACTCTCTATTTATAGAGCTTTTTGGCTTTTGGGCCCAACAACCTGAAATTGGGCTTTATTGGATTTGGGCCTAGTTATTTGGATTTGGGTTTCATTTATCTAACCCAATTCTATATAATCCAATTTGACCAAAATTAAATTTATTTATTTTGGCAAATTGCATGTTGACCCTTAACTTGTAGAATTTGTCAATTCTTGTCTTCAAACTAAATTTAGGATACGTGTCAACTTATCATCGGTCCCAAATTTAATAATTTACAACTTCGTCATTAATTTGGAATAACGACGTGGCAACTGGGTATTGATCGAAATTTCTATGTCAACAGATATTATTTCATGCGATGAATTGGGACAATTAGATTGGTTGGTTAAATTTAAATAATTTAAACAATTCAGAAGTCATTTTTTTTTGGGGCAATTGGGTTGGTAGCAAAAAGACCAATATAATTGTTCATATAGCAAATGACTCAATCTATTTGCAAAAATAGCAAAAATTTGAAAAGAGAAATTGAAATTACTAAAACACCCCACGTCGATCCAACGCTATCGGTGATATCATCGATGGGATTCTATCGATGATATCACCGATAGAAGTCTGCTTATTTAATAACTAATTTTTTTGTCTGTTTTATTTAATAACTAATTTTTCTTCTAATTTTGATAAACTACTATTGTGATATCTATCACTGATAGAAGTGATAAACTTCTATCAGTGATAATTATCTGATAGAATTCTACCACAATTGTCTATCTATTACCTATTACTCATAACTTTTCTATTATCTATTAGACATCTTGTTCCTATTCGACTTCTATCGCTGTCTATCACTGATAAAAGTGATAGACTACTATCCTGTTAATGATTGATAAAAGTTAATGAAAAAGAAGTGATAGACTACTATCACTGATAGAAGTCATAGGTTTCTATCAATGATAGTTGTCTGATAAACTTCTACCTATCTATTACCTATTACTCATAACTTTTCTATTAGACTTCTTGTAATATGAGAAACTAAAGGATATCTTGTATTTTGATCTTTCACTAAAGTTAAAAATCAAGCAACATTTTTATCTTCTTGAATTTTAACCACATCCTGAGCATCATTTATCCCTAACCTAATAACATCAACAATTCTATAAAAGAAATGGAACTATCCATTCGAACTTCTTTCACAATCAGATTAATAAAATCATCAAAACACATCATCTCATCAACAAAAATTCCAATGGTCTTGTAATTCTCATAGAAATTTTTCTCATTCCATTGCCTACTATAAAAAATAACCATTGGAAGCTTCATCATAGTTCCTACGAAAAGTAATAACAACATTAACAATATTAAGTAATATAGAAACCAATCACCACAATAGTCACTCGTATATCATTGATTAATGATATCACTGATCATAGTATTGATATCTATTGATCACTGATATCATTGTATCTAGAAAACAATGATAGATATCACTGATATCACTGATGTCATATGTATTCTCTAGCATATCTAGAAAACAAAACAATCACCAAAATCAGACTTGCGACTCCAAAACATTGCAGAAAAACAGTGATATAACAAAATGAACAAAAAAAATACCCACGAAAAAAGATTTGGTTGATTGACAAACTCAAATACCCACGAAAAGAGCTCCAACAGAAGATCGTATATCACTAATTGGAAGCACAATAGTCACTCGTATATCACTAATATCACTAATATCATTGATATCTATTGATTACTGAAACAATGATAGATATCACTGATGTCACGTATATCGTTGATCATTTAGAAAACAGTATTGCTGATAGAACAAAAAATGAAGAAAACTTGCGACTCCAAAGCAGAAAAATAGTGATGTAACAAAATGAACATAAGAAATACCCACGAAAAATGTTGATTGAAAAAATCAAATACCCACGAAAAAAGCTTCGTTGGACTTCGAAAAGATCGAATTGGAAGATACTTCGACCGAATAAGAAGATACTACAATGCGATCGAATTGGAGAAGATAATCAGAAAAACTTGCGACTTCGATCGAATTGGAGAAGATAATCAAACAAACTCGATGAAAATTCACGGGTTGCAATTCAACAGATCAAACTAGAAAATACCCGATCGAATAGGTGAAGGTTTGCGACTCCGATTGAATTTGAGAAGATACTCAAACTTGCGACTCGACAGAATATTGGACTGGAATCGAGAAGAGTTTGGGAAGATTGGACTGGAATCAAGAAGATGTTGTCGTAGAAATCGGAAGAAGAAAAATACCGTGAAGAACAAATACCAATTGAAAAATAAATACTAATTAAAAAGGGAATATGTTTAAGTCAAGAGTATAATTGGAATTATAAAAAAAATTAAAGATTTTTGCCATATTTGCAATTCTTTTAAAAAGTTGCTATATCTACAAATACTAAAACCATAATTACTACCCATTACAAATTTCTCAAAACATAAGTATATTAAATAAATTATAATACATCTCATTTGATTTGACTGTGAATTTAGAGCCTTACAAGTAGTTAAATATGTATTACTGTTTGAGAATCTAGAAAATTGAAATGTTTAAATGCTTAAAATTGTAAAATAATAAAAAATATAAATGTCAGGCATAATCATGTTTGCATAATCATGTTTGTTTTGAATATAAAAATAACAAGGAATATTTAAGTAACCGTGAAGAAAAAATACCAATTGAAAAATAAATACCAATTAAAAAGAGAATAGGTTTAAGCCAAGGGTATAATTGGAATTATATAAAAAAATTAAAGACTTTTGCCATATTTGCAATTCTTTTAAAATGTTGTTATATCTACAAATACTAAAACCATAATTGCTACCCATTACAAATTCTCTTTTTTTTTTCAAAATAATACCTCTTCTCGAAGTTGATGTGTTATGAGAGAGAGAGATAGATTTCACGGCTTGAATACAGGTATATCAAGAAAAGAAATGATAATAACAAGCCAGACAGAAAAAAAAAATCTCCATAAATAATAATATTCAATTTAGTTTCTATTTCTTGTTTTTAGATTGTGTAATCAAATAGTAAAAATTTTGAAAATAACATTTTTTTTTCGTATATCTATATTTAATTTTAAACTTTAAACAACAAAATTATACTAAAATATTTTGTTTAATAAATATACTCTTTCAAGTTATAAACTCATTTAAATTTTATTAAATTTAAAAATAATCGTGAATTAATTAATAATAATTGAGATCCAACTAAATATTTAGTTAGTAGTTATAACTATTTTTATTGTATATAAATATATTATCAAACTTCTTTTGAACAATTTCTTAAACTAATATTTAATTTCTAAATTTAATGTTAAACTCATTAAAAAATCGTGAAAACATAAAATACAACCTTATTTTTTTTTATTAAATTTATTGTTTTAAAATTTTTTATTTTTAGATTAGTTATCAAACATACAAAGAACGAGACTCAACCTTTGAAAAAAACAAAGACTCGAGTAAAAAAATTTAAAACTAAGGGTTTTATGGGTATGAATGCATCTAGAGAACTAATTATGCGATACCTACCTCCTTATGTCATTGTCCTTGTATATACTTTCTTAAAAGATTAAGTATGAGAAACAAATTTATTGCTCATTATTGTTTTTGTATTTTTAGAACATTCAATATTAAGAAACACATTCATACATCAAAAGAAAAATAGGAAGCCTAATAAATTTAAAAGTCCACATTTTCGTATAATATTATATTACAAGTACGATAAGAGATTCAAACCTATAATCTTTTAGGGGTTGTTTGAGACATTAAATACATTATAATAACATGAGATATAATAGCCTGTGAAATCATATAATATTATTTAAAATGAAGAATTACTTAATCTGAGATTATAATAGTCTGTGTTTGAAGTGTTGCAGAGTATTCCATAAATTACTATAACTTGTGCCCTAAACAGACTTTTAGGATAAATAATAATGCCTTGATTGGTGAATCATGCTCTAGTAAGTAAAAAAAAAAGAAGTAAACTTTAATATTCTAAAAGTGCAAATATAATAAAAATGGATAGAAATGTAGTAAAATCATAAGAAATCCACATTGCATTTATTTAACATAAAGAAAAATATCTTCGATCAAAGCTAAACCTGACAAAGAAATCTCCATAAATCAAAACCCTGATTAAGTTTAGTTTTAAAAAATGCAAATCGAATTCTTAGATTTTTGAAAACGGAAGGAAGGATTCTTGTATTTAAAATTTGAGTAAAGCAAGCCAAGTAGTTTATTTTAAAGGCAAAAAGTAGTTTGTTTATATTTGTGAGAAATTGATTCACGCGTTGGATTCAATATAAGCCTGCTAAACTTGGGTTCTGTATCAGCCACATAGAGAGAGAACAGAGAGAGAGAGAGAGAGAGAGAGAGTTCTTAAGAAGCTACAAAAGAGAAAACTCCCCTTTTTTTCCCCTTTTTTTCATCCCCTTGTTCTCCAATCTGACCTTTAGCTCTGGATTACTAGTTTTAGGCTTCTGGGTTTTCAACGACATCTTCAGATTCCTCTAATTTCTTCATTTTCAGGCCTGGATTTTGCTCATCTTCAATCGGTAGGTTTTCAACTTCTGTCTTCTTTTGGGGTTCTTTTCTTTTTTCTTTTCTTTTTCGCTCTATTATGGTTCTTTTGTGTCTGTTTATTATGCTCTCTAATGGGGTTTCTTAGCTGCTGACTCTACTGTCTAGGGCTACTTTCTAAATCCACAGTGGGTTTTCTCTACCTTCTACTTTTAGGTTTTGTAGCATTTCTATACTTTGTGGCTTGTTTTGGCTGCATTTCTTACTTTTGTGCAAGTATGATTCAAATTTACATCTAGTTTCTCTGTTTGGGGTTTCTTTGGAAGCCCCTCTTGGTAAGGAAATGGATCTTTGACTTGTGTTACCAATTGGGTTCTTGTGTTGGTGGACCTGTTTTTAGTTTTTCTTTCTGTTTTCTTTTTATGGCTATCATTTAGTTATAACTTTGTTTTCGAGTTTGGTGTTGCAGATTCATAGCTTTGCAATTCATGTTCTGTTTGCTTGAATGATTCCTTGGTTATCAAACCTTGATGTCTCCTGGGTCTCAGCCCGGTTATAAAAAAAAAAGTTGATTTCTTGGTGTCTGAAAATATGTTAAGCTGTTTCTGAAGCTCACTCCTGACTGGAAGAGAGATCCATTCTTGTGAAATATCACAAATTCAAAATACTTTTAGTTTGATTTGTTTTACTTGTTGGGTTTTGTAAGATAAGCCCTATCTTTTGCATACTAAGTTCGGCTTAAAAACTAAGAAATCTGATTCAAACATATGGAAATTTGGCTCACATCAGGTCTAAACTCCATCATTTTTGTGGCTCCATAGAATCTGATGCTCAGGATGGTTAGTGTCTTAGTAGGGATTTCATGATAGAGGATCATTTCCATGCTTTTATGCTTGGTCCAGCATCCATTTTTTCGTTTTTTTTTGTTGTTTTTTCAGCGTGATGATTGACTTATGAATACTGTCTATTTGATATGCAGTTGATGGTGTCCGTTGTGGTCTCAGTTATCTTTTAAGTGGCATTTAGTTTATGACACAACATTGAAGATACGTTAAACAGGGGTTGTTGTGACACATCGAGTGATGTCGTTTCGTAGTATAGTCCGTGATGTTAGAGAGGGGTTTGGAAGTTTATCCAGGCGTAGTTTTGAGTTGAGACTGCCTGGTCACCACCGAGGTAAATCTCATGGATCAGTCCACGATCTGCATGACCAACCTCTGGTAATTCAAACCAGTCGCTGGGCTAGCCTCCCACCTGAGCTATTGCGGGATGTAGTCATGAGATTGGAGGAGAGTGAGAGCGTGTGGCCTGCTCGCAGGAATGTTGTTGCTTGTGCTGCTGTTTGTAGGTCGTGGAGGGAAATGTGCAAAGAGATAGTAAAAAGTCCTGAATTCTCTGGGAAAATTACCTTCCCTGTCTCCTTAAAGCAGGTAAAAAAGCAACAAAATGTTTTCACATTTGTAATTCTTAATCAATTTTGCCCATATGTTGAATGTAAAAAAAAAAAAAACATTCAAGTGTGCTTTTTGTGAAGACCGAAGAGTAAACTATTTTCTTAATTCATTTCTCTTCACAGCCAGGAACTCGCGATGGAACGATTCAATGCTTCATTAAGAGGGACAAATCTAATTTGACTTACCACCTTTACCTTTGCCTTAGTCCTGGTAAGCTCCTGTTTCACGGTTGTTGCATCTGTTCTTTCTCTCTTATCTTATGCCATATGGATTTAAATTCTTTTAAGCCAAATATGATCACTAGAATCAAATTGTTGAGATTTTTGGGATTCATTCTCTGTATGTATGCGTGAGTGACTCATTTATTTTGCGATAAGCTGCTGCCATAAAGCATGTGTTGGAACCTTGAATGTCAACTGACTGTTCCCACTCATATACCTAAAAAAGTTCCTGATTTCAGGACAAAATGTGCTGTGTGATTTTGTCTTCATATCAGCTACATCCTTTTTATTGTTGGTTTTAATGAATCATTTTGACCTTTTGCGTGTCAATCACCTCTTATCTAAAATGGTTGAAATACAAGTAATCTTCATGTAGTATTGGTTTGGTTTTGAGATGTGAATCTTCTTTGTTGTTATGTTCATGTTGGTTGTTGCATACCAGCCTCTGGGAATTTGACACTGAGTATATATAAATATAAAACATGTATGATACATAAATTTGTATTCATGAATCCGTTTCTAAGTATTGATATTGTTGCAGCTTTACTTGTTGATAACGGGAAGTTTCTTCTTTCTGCAAAAAGAACAAGGAGAACAACTTGCACCGAGTATGTGATCTCCATGGATGCGGATAATATATCAAGATCGAGCAACACCTACATTGGAAAACTAAGGTAGGATTATTTATATCTTTGTCCCAAGTTCCTTACTTCTTGAAGATATCATTAATTGTGACACACTTTTCCAAAAGTAATCAAGCTATATGCCATGCTGAATGCTCGTCAATTTAAACCCCATGTGGATCTTGCTCAAATAGAGAAGTTCGGTAAATTGAAATTCAGAAGGAATTAAATTCGAGATAGGAACTTGCAGTTCTAATACTGAACATGTTGAGAACTCCCTCCTTCACCCTCACGCAAATCGAAAAATAATTGGAGAAGATTGTATGAGTGGCCCGATTAGATTCTGTCATCTGCCTGTGTATCGAATTCATCTCCTCTATATTAATATATAATAATCCCTTAATATTGAAAGATTACAATATATGTTTTATGAAAACGGGAAAAGAGCATCTTGAGGCCTTAGTTGATTGTTTGCAATTGCACCAATTATTACAGTTCATTATTTCAGACAATGTCTTGTTTGTTTTCCTTTTCCTGTCTTCTTTCTTTGCTAGAATCGTAATGTCGTAAACCTTTAGCCATTCACCACATTCTTTTTAGTTTTTACTTATAGAATTACTCATAAAAAAAAAGTAGAGGAGGCACATGTTTTTTAGATTTCGTTGAGTTATACAGATTCAATTCTTGAAGCGTTTTCTCGTAGAAAAGTACTTAGTTCCATGCATTTTTAGTTTGCATCTTTCTTTGAGTTTGTTACATGGATCTGTTCTCTTCATTTCAGGTCAAATTTTCTAGGGACCAAGTTTATTATCTATGATACACAGCCTCCATACAACAATGCCCAGATTTCACCACCTGGCCGTAGCCGGAGATTCTACTCGAAAAAAGTTTCTCCAAAGGTCCCAACTGGTAGCTATGACGTTGCTCAAGTCTCCTATGAGCTGAACGTTCTTGGCACAAGAGGCCCCAGAAAGATGCACTGCACGATGCACTCCATCCCCGCCTCATCTCTTGAGCCTGGTGGCACTGTTCCAGGCCAGCCCGAGGTCGTCACTCGACTCCTTGGGGATTCGTTTCGAAGTATATCTTTCTCGAAGTCTGTCTTCAATCCTACAGAGTTTAATAGTTCCCGCTTCTCTGATATTGTTGGTCCACGGGATGAAGATGAAGTGGGGAAGGAGAGACCATTGATTCTTCGGAACAAGCCACCGCGGTGGCACGAGCAGTTGCAGTGTTGGTGCCTTAATTTCAGGGGGCGAGTAACTGTTGCCTCTGTCAAAAACTTTCAACTGATAGCTGCAACAGAGCCTTCTTCCGTAGCTACAAACCAATCACAGCCAAACCAACACGCCCAATCTTCCCATTCCGACCATGACAAGATCATTCTTCAATTCGGGAAGGTCGGAAAAGACATGTTTACAATGGATTACCGATATCCGTTGTCAGCATTTCAAGCTTTTGCAATCTGTTTGAGTAGCTTTGACACCAAATTGGCTTGTGAATAAGTGAAACTTGATGACCCATTGCCAAAACAAGGGTTGATTAGCCTATGATGGTTTCTTTCTTCTTTCAAGTAGAATGTGTTTGGTTGTATGCAGTGTGTATAAAATCGTCATCCCGAAAAATTTGTAGAACAGTGTGTGTGCACCCAAAAGAGCTAACTTTCTCCCCTGCCCTCCCGACCTCGCTTTAATTCCTTTCGCTTAGTTTGCTGTTCGGTAATCAGCACAAGTTCATTGAATGTTAGGAATGTAAATATACTTCTACCTCGACTTTCAACGAAGAAATAACGAAGAAGATGAAGTAAACCAGTGCAGTTCTAAGTTCAAAATGGACAATATCATACGTGGAGAGAGTACATTAGAACAAACCCATTTCTCTTCGTTAAAATAAGTGTTCTTAAAGCTGGAATCCCATAGTTTTTAAACTGGTCAAAGTTATGACTGAAAGAAGCAATAATTCAAGTCTCATTGATGATTTTTTCAGTGATGCTTTTGGAGTAGTGACATGAGCAGCCCTGGCTTTTCCCCTTTTTATTTTTCCTCTTTTGTTTTTTCAGGTTCTTTATTTACCACTGCAGCTCAAGCAAGTACCATCTAATTGTTGCAGTGATGATAATATGGGACATTGCAAATGAGGGTTTTGCTTTGTGTAGGGGTTTTCACTTTTCACTTGCTTGATGAGCATGGCCCCTATGAGATGTTCTAGGGATGGTAACTAATCATTTAATTTTTAATCTTAAACATTTGTGATTATTGGTGCAAAAATTGATAAGTATAAATGTACTGGCCAAGTTTTAATATAAATGATGAGAAATGATAGTTGCTTTGAGCTTGTGTGCGAAATCTTTCTAATAGTGATTGAAACGAAAACTTAACCGAGAGTGTAAATTGATACACTTATTCAAGTTTGAGGTTTAGATTGATGAAATTAAAAGTTTAGAATTAAAATTGGTACAATCTGTCAAATTTGAGGTTCAAATTGATGAAATTGAAAGTAAAATTGGTACATCTACTAAGTTTAGGGTCAAAGTTGATTTTTTCTCAAAAAAAAAAAAAAAAATGATAAAATTGGCTTCTAGACATTTGATATCACTTAATTGATAAAACACATGCTAATTAATTAATTAGTCTACGTCTCCCTCATGATTTTTACAATCATAATTTCTCTCTCAAGATCAAAGTTTGACCTGGTGTCTAATTCAATTTCAATATGTCTATCTAGAATTAAAAATTAGAAACTAAATAAGAAGAAATTGTGCCTCATAGGATTTTGCATGTCTTCCAACTCAGCTAAGCTCTATGTTGAATTATTAAAATTTAACCTAAAATTTTCCTCTCGATTGATAGTCTAAGCTTAAAAACAACTCTCCTATCGCCAGTAGGAAAGAAACATAAAAAACTTTAGGCCCTATTTGATAACCATTTTGTTTTTTATTTTTAGTTTTTAAAATTTAAGCTTAGAAATACTACTTCTATCAATGAGTTTATATGTTTTCTTATCTATTTTGTACCTATGTTTTAAAAAACCAAGCTAACTTTTAAAAAGTAAAAAAGTAGTTTTCAAAAACTTGACTTTGTTTTTAGAATTTGGCTAAGAGTTCAAATGCTTTCTTAAGGGAGATGATCTCTATTGTAGAGAAATTAAGTGAAAATAAGCTTAACTTTCAAAAACTAAAAATAAAAAACAAAATGGTTATCAAACGGGGCCTTAGCATTTTTAGTTTTTAGTTTTTGGTTTCTTAAAATTGTACATGTTTTCTCACCCTTTCCCTACCATAGTTTTCATCTCCCCTATAATGGTTTCCATCTCTCTTAAGAAAACACTTGAATTCTTAGCTAAATTTTAAAAACAAAAACAAGTTTATGGAAACTACTTTTTTTAGTTTCCAAAGCTTGCCGTGGCTTTTGAAAATACATCTAAAAGTGGACTGAAACACATGAAAAAGTATGAATGAAAGTAGTATTTATAGGCTTAATTTTTAAAATAAAAAACTATAAACCAAATGATCATGAAACAAGGTCTTAATAATTCAAATAATTACGAAATAAAAAACTATAATTCAAAAGCAATCCATTACAAATTCAAATATGATCCACTAATACCTCTGAAAGAGGGGATCAAAACAACATGAATTAAAAACACTGCTCTTGAGGATCAAGAAAAGACAACATTAACATTCACATGTCCATATAGAACTTATGCTTTCAAGAAAATGCCTTTTGGATTGTGTAATGTCTCTGCTACTTTTCAGTGTTACATGATGACAATTTTTCATGGCATGGTTGAGGAAATTATGGAGATTTTTATGATGTTTTTTTAAATTTTGGATCTTAATTTGATTCTTGTTTGTATAATCTTTTTCATGTGTTGTAGAGGTGCCACGAAACTAATCTTATTTTAAATTGGGAGAAATGTCATTTCATGGTTAAAGAAGACATAGTTTTAAAGACACAAGATTTATGAAAAAGGATTGGAGGTTAATAGAGCGAAGATTTTTGCAATTGAATCACTTTCACCTTCTGTAAATGTGAAGAGAGTTCGTAGTTTCTTAGGTCATCAAAGTTTTTACAGACGTTTTATAAAGGTCTTTTTAAAAGTTTGAAACCTGTGTACTTTTCTTGAGAAAGATTTTGTTTTCATGTTTTTTGATGATTGTTTGCTTGTTATCTTTTAATTTATTGAAAGAAAAGTTGACTTCTGCTCCTATAATTGTTGTACCTAATTGGAGTCAACCTTTTGAAATCATGTGTGATGCTAGTTGTCACGGTCGCACCTCTTAGAGGGTCTTGACACGACCGTGCGACACTTGCTCTCGCTCACGAGCAAGTCAGCCAACTCAAATTCGGATCGCCGGCGGCACAACGGGCCTATATCGCAACCTCCACCCCCGTTCTTGAGAAAAGGTTTTAGAAAACGGGGTCAGGGAGAATTTGTGAAAACATTTTAGAAAACGTTTGTGAGAGTTTAGAAAGTTAGTTATACAGCTGACAAGCAATAATAAGAAAGCCACACTTATCTAGCATATAACTCTTGGTAGGGAGAATTGATGAATGTTCGCATCCCCCTATAGTACATTCTAGGAATTTTGGCTATGACCCCCATTGCACGCGTCATTTTGGCGAGGAGTCATATGCCCACAAAAATACATGGAAATGACATAACAATGCTAAAGCAAAAGCATACATGAAAACATAATGAAAAAGGATGGGGACGGCCATGCGGCCATGGGCAACACGCCTTGGACAAGCATGACCGTGACATTCTCCCCCACTTAATTGGTTGACGTCCTCGTCAACCGACATTCTTCGAACGGGATGGTCCTGGGTCGGCAGTCTTCAACTCGGTCCCAACGGACTTCTGCTCCCACGACTTCCTTCCACATCCGCAAGCTCGCCGCACTTTCTCATATGGGGCGTGTCGACTCGTCCCTTCCGGCTAGGACCTCAAAGGAGTTCTTCAGTTTGATCGGCGGGCTTGTCACGTCGCTCGCCTTCATACCACGCTGTGATTGCGTCTTCCAAGCCCCATGGTAGTCCGACTTCGGCACTACGGGCTTCGCCGCTTTGGCTTCAATTCTTGGAGGGGCTGTCTCGATCGTGTTCTCGACTTCGCGCTCGACGCTCTTTGTGTGCACTCTTGCACCTGAACTATTCTTCCCTTCCCTCCTCTCGGGGGGGTGTACTTTCGACCGCCGCTTCTCTCGTCGCAATGGTCTGTTACTCGTGGCACCTCGCCACAACATTCACTTGGGCCCGCTCTCAGTTGCAAGGCCGATATTACTCGCGCGCCCTTAGGCTGCTTCAACTTCGCTGGCACTACGGCGGGATTTCCTCCTGTGATTACTAGACAACTCGCTAGGGCACATGGTATGACTTTGTCTTTGAAGAAGGAACTCCATTCCCAACACAACATCGAAAGTCGCCCATCCTGACGACGACAAGGTCTACTCGACCACCCCAGTCTCCCATCTTGACTGAGACGCCCTTTGCAATTCTCGAAATAGGTAGGTTTCTTTGAATTCACAGCTTTCATCCTTCCCGGATCTCGGCCAGGACAAGTTCAATCGTCTCGCTTCTGTCTCTGAGACGAAGTTATGAGTGGCTCCCGAATCAACCATAGTACTCTTGGTTGCTTTGTTGTTGACATGTGCGTCAACGTACATGAGGCCCTTACTGGATGGGCCTTTTGTCTCTCCCCCACTCTTCTGAAGAGCTGACAAGAATCTTATGGCGCCAATGCGCGGATTCTCTAGGTCTTCGTCTTGTACGGACTCAATTTCCGTATCGTCGACTTCTTTTCCTTTCTTTGCCTCATAGGACGCTTGAAGGGCCTTGAGGGCTACTTTACTCGGGCAATCACTCACTCGGTGAGGCCCGTCACAAAGAACGCCCTTCTGGTAGTGGTTGCTCTTGTTATGCGGTCTCTGCCACGAATTTCCATTCCTCGGTGGGGACTTCTTGTTGTCTCTTCCTGAACTTCTAGGCCTATCTCCTCCCCCCACTCTTGGGAGAGTTAGGCTGATGAGATCGATCATCTCCCCGTGGGGAGGTTTTGCTCGGTCCTGCTTCTTGGGACTGCACATTGATACCGTCACCACTCAAGTCAAACGATCGTTCATTGCTTTGCATATGCTTTCTTGGCCGGTGTTGTACTTGCTGCTCGTACAACTTAGCCCTGGCCCATGGTTGTAGCCCTTCGACAAAGGAGAAGATCTTGTCCTTCTCACTCATATCCCGGATGTCCAACATCAACCCGACAAACTGTTTGACATATTCGCGGATGGCACCTTTATGTCTCAACTCTCGAAGCTTGCGCCTTGCTATTATCTCAACATTCTCAGGGAAGAATTGCGAGCGCAATTCTTGTTTCAGCGTCTCCCATGTGTTAATGGTACATCTGCCTTCTTGGATGCCCATATAACGGGTCCTCCACCATAGTTTGGCATCGTCTTCCAGATGCATTGTTGCTAAGGTGACTCTTTCTTCGTCAGTCACCGTATCTGTTGCTCAAAAGTATTGCTCCATATCGAAGATGAAGTTTTCCAACACTTTGGCATCTCGAACCCCACAGAAGGGTTTCGGCTCGGGGATCTTCTTCTTCCCCGACTTGGTCGCGCCCCCAGGTGAGGCTTGACTTCCCATCGCAATCATGGTGAGATTTAGCTTTGCGGCCATCTCGCTATCTATCTCGCCCTACTGCATCTTAAGGGCATCTCTCACATCAACGAGAAAAAGTCGAAAACATCTCGACCCAACTCTTTGTGGGAACTGTCCAGACCATCGACACGTTCCTCAATTTGGGCGACGCCGCCCGACGAGCTAGCACCACGCCCGAAGCTTTCACATCGGTTTACCCTGTCCTCGAGGGTCTCAACTCTCTCCATCAATTCATAGACGGGCATTCCCTCGATGCGTCCAGCAATCGCATCAATCGCGTCGGCCTTGGCCGCAATCTCTTCCAGTCGAGATCCCAAGGACCGAATATTATCAGGGACTTCCGTCAAGAGAAGCAATTGCTCCTCGATCTCGGCCAACCGCTCTTTGTCCGACTTGTTTAATTTGTTTGCAGGCATGATTACTGTGTCTTGCCTTCCCGAAGCCAACTAGGCTCTGATACCAACTGTCACGGTCGCACCTCTTAGAGGGTCTTGACACGACCGTGCGGCACTTGCTCTCGCTCACGAGCAAGTCAGCCAACTCAAATTCGGATCGCCGGCGGCACAACGGGCCTATATCGCAACCTCCACCCCCGTTCTTGAGAAAAGGTTTTAGAAAACGGGGTCAGAGAGAATTTGTGAAAACATTTTAGAAAGCGTTTGTGAGAGTTTAGAAAGTTAGTTATACAGCTGACAAGCAATAATAAGAAAGCCACACTTATCTAGCATATAACTCTTGGTAGGGAGAATTGATGAATGTTCGCATCCCCCTATAGTACATTCTAGGAATTTTGGCTATGACCCCCTTGCACGTCATTTTGGCGAGGAGTCATATGCCCACAAAAATACATGGAAATGACATAACAATGCTAAAGCAAAAGCATACATGAAAACATAATGAAAAAGGATGGGGACGGCCATGCGGCCATGGACAACACGCCTTGGACAAGCATGACCGTGACACTAGTGACCATGCTTAAGAGCAGTCTTATACTAGCGTTGTGATAAAATCTTTAGGACCAATTAATATGCAAGTAGGACTCTAGATAGTGCACAGAGAAAGAGATGGTTGTTGTTGTCTTTTCATTTGGAAACTTTAGGCCTTATCTATTAGGGACTAAAGTGACTATTCATATTGATCATGGAGCTCTTAGATATTTGTTTGATAAGAAGGATACTAAACCTTGATTGATTAGATGGATTCTTCTTTTGCAAGAGTTTGATTTTGACATTAAAGATAAGGAGGGATGTGAGAATGTGGTAGTTGACCACTTGTCTATAATAGAGCATGAAAGCCATTATCACACATTTCCTATCACTACACCAAATTAGGCTTTCTATGACACCTCATATAAACAAAAAATGTGAGAAGAAGTAAAAAAAAGTGTCATAAAAAGTCTGGAGGAGCGTTTTTGGTGGGAAACGACGGAGATTATCGGATTTCCGAAATTTATGACACTTTTTTAATATCATAAATTTATGACACTGTTTTCATACCATAAATTTATGACACTTTTTCAATGTCTTATTTTAATGACTTAGATATGTCATAGATGACTGGAGGTTCAGTTTTTGGTGGGAAAAGACGTGTTTTGGGCAGGAAAAGACGTGTTTTTTGGCGGGAAAAGTCAAGAAATTTTTCAAGATTTACATTTTTTAGTGTCATAAATTTATGATAACGTTTAAATGTCATTGTTATTTGGTTCTATTAGTACTTTTCATTTAAAAATGAAAGGTAAAAAAAAATTAAAGAACAACAATTAGTCCTAATTTTTTTTTTCAAATATTTCGCTAACGTTCCTATCTTCCTAGGTATACATTAAACACTCTGTACTAATTCCTCCAATTGCTTGTTCACATTTGCTTCTTACAATTTATAACTCGAGGCTAATAATTTTGCAACCAGTGCAATCTATTCACAAACATCGACATTAGTAGTCAAGACCATACAAGTTTATAAACAATAGTAAACTCAAGAAAGTCTAGAGAATAATTGTTGTGTGTTTTAGAGATTACCATTTCTGGATGATTTCGTCGAATATTTTTATCCCTATATTTTCTTATTTTGTTACTTATTTTTTTTTTACCTATAATTTAAAAAATCAAGTCAATTATTAAAAAATAAAAAAAAATTATTTTTAACCCTAAAGTCCACCCTCTTCTCATTCTTCTTCTTTTTTCCCTAATTCTCTTTCGCAGTGGATCAAATCACGCTCTTCAAGTACTCTTCAATTTCTTTGCAATGGTGATTTCCTTTTGTTTTTCTTGATTCAGGCTTTTTTTTCCCTAACGTTCTAATTTAGAAAATTAAGTCATATTTCTTCTTATAATTGGACTTAATTTTCGTTAACGTTCTAATTTAGAAAATTAGAATTTTAAAGTTTAGTTCCTTAAGCTTGGTGAAGTTTAATTTCTAGATTTTGAGGAAGGGGGTTTTGAATTAAATCCTTAAGCCTAAGTTTGAGAAGTTAATTTTTGAATTTATTCTCAAGTTTAGAAAGTACCAAAACTCATTTTTACTAGATTTTATCTCAAATATTTGGATGCCTTATTTGAGGTTTTTATTTAGAAAAAAGAGATGGAAATTTGGGAATTTAGAGTTATTATGATTTTCCTTCCTTTTTACTTTTGGTCTATTATCAAAGGAAATCAAAGGAAAGTAACCAAAGGAAAGTAACCAAAAGTCTTCTTCGACCAACACTGCCCATCAAACATTCTTCTTCGCACAGACGCCGGCGTCGACCCACCCTCGTGTAGCAGAACGCCGTCGGAGCTCCTTCGCGCACCCTCGTGTAGCAGAACTCTTCGTCTTCTTCGCCGACCCACCTTCGCGCACCCTCGTGTAGCGAACACCGTCGACCCACCCTCGTGTAGCACAACTCTTCGTCTTCTTCGCATAAAGCGTAAGCCGCGCGGAGCTCCCCTTCGCGCAGACGTCGACGTCGACCTGGTGAGTTTTTTTAGTCTTTCCATTTTTTTTGGTTCAACCGGTTCTTGGGTTTCTAGGTCGGTTCTCACGATTTCGAGTTTGGTTTCGAATAGATCGGCCTACGGGCATTCTGGATCTGTGCCCCACTCACCTCTGCTCGCCGGAAGCCGCCACCGCTCGCCGGAAGCCTCTGCCGCCGCCGCCTCTGTCGCCGGTTATAACTTAAATTATTTCATTCCATTCTTCAATTCTTTTGCTAATTTAATTTTCAATGATTTGCATGTTTATACATATGGTCAAAAGGCTGTTTATATATATGTATTATCAATTCATGTTTTTTTATATACTCTGCATTGATTGTTAACCCACATTAAATAGTATGGAGTCCAACATTATTATGAAAAATTATTTATACATAAAACATGATACTTGGAATTAAGAGAGTTAGATGATGTCACATAATTATTAAAAAAAAAAATTATCTAATGTAAATGAGATTTACAACATGTTATGGTGATTGTGTGATTGAACCTAAAAATGGACCATAAATTCTTAAGTTTTTTTTTGCCTAAAAATGACACTTAAACTCCTTTCACGTTATTTTTTGCTACTGTGAAGGTTCCAAGGGTACTTTTAGGTATTTTGAGTTGTTTTTTTGCCTCAAAGTATACTTAAGTTCCCTTAAGGCACTTTTGGAGATTCAAGGGTTGTTTATGTGCGTAAGATTTATTTTAGGAACTTCTTAAGTTTTGTTGAGCCTAAAAATGAGATTTAAGAAATGGTTAGTTCGTTAAGTTAATTTGTAGTCAAGATTTCAACTTTTTGAATGTGACATAATTGTTTTTATGTTGAGCATGCCTAACTTCAAAATTGTTATGTATAACATGATGTTTGCCTTGTATGTTGGTTGGTGGTTCTCAGTCATAATGGTTCTTGGATTGGAGTTTGGAGTGAGCATTGGGTTATTCTGAAACTTTGAAGTGTTATTTTGTCTCTTTGAATTTTAACTCCTTGAAAATTAACTTCTTGTTAGCTAGATTTTGTTCTTTTGATAAAACTAAATTTTGTTTCTTTGAATTCAAAGTTTAATGAGGTAAAATTGAGAAGGGACATATTGGTTTTTAATTCGTTTGTATCAGTTATGTTTAATCGGAGAGGATACATAATTAAGTTTCCTAACCTCAGATAATGGACAAATCATGGATGAAGAAGAATCGATTGTCTAAGGAGTATGAGTTGGGTGTTGAAACATTCATTCAATTTAGTTTACACCATGCGAATGGTTCCAACTTCATTCGATGTCCATGTTTGAAATGTGGGAATCGTGTTCCAAAGTGATGTTGCAACCATTAGAAGTCACTTGTATGTCAATGGTATGGATCAAAGTTATAAGACATGGTATTGGCACGGTGAAGAATTGGAAGCAGAGTATGTAAGTGATGGAGTTAGGGATTTCATAAATGAAAAATATGTTAATGATAATGACTTGTATAATGTGATTGACATAGTTCAAGCTGCTCATGCTCAATTTTCTCATGAACCTAAGATCTTTGACAATATGTTTGAGGATGCTAAGAAGCCATTATATCCACGATGTAAAAATTCATTAAACTGGCTCATGCGCTCTTGTGAGATTATACAATTTGAAAGTAAGATTTGGGTGGTCCGATACAAGTTTCTACGAATTATTATGCTGTAATAAATGATATCCTACCTGAAGGGAATGAAATGCCAGTTTCTATGTACGAGGCAAAGAAAACATTGTGTGCTCTAGGATTGAATTATGAAAAGACTGATGCATGTCCAAATGACTGTTGCTTGTATAGGAAAGAGTATCTGAGTAGAACTAAATGTCCTCATTGTAATCTATCGAGGTGGAAGTTATGTAAGAACTCAAAGGAAGAGAAAAAGGGAGTGGCGGCTAAACAAATGTGGTACTTTCCAATAATTCCAAGGTTCATAAGGTTGTTCAAGAACGCTGATCATGCCAAGAACCTATGTTGGCATGCAACTGATAGAAAAATGGATGGGATTATGCAACACCCAGCTGACTCTCCATCTTGGAGATTAATAGATCACTTGTGGCCAACATTTGGTGTAGAACCAAGAAATCATCGCTTGGGTCTATCCACTGATGGGGTGAATCCATATGGAGATTTGAGTAGTAAATACAGTTGTTGGCCAGTGATAATTACAATATACAACCTTCCACCATGGTTGTGTATGAGAAGGAAGTTTTTGATGTTGTCAATGTCGATATCAGGACCAAAACAACCCGGCTACGATATAAATATTTATCTAGCTCCCTTGATCGAGGACTTGAAACTTTTGTGGGAAGATGGAGTTGAATGTTACGATGCACATCGAGAAGACGTATTCACTCTCAAGGGTATCCTACTGTGGACTATAAATGATTTCCCTGCATATGGTAATTTATGTGGATGCAGTGTGAAGGGTTACAAGGCTTGTCCTATATGTGGGGAGAACACTGATTCAATAAGATTAGAACATGGGAAAAAATGTATATATGGGGCATAGAAAATTTTTGCTAAGATATCATCCATACAGGAGACAGAGAAAAGCCTTTAATGGTGAACAAGAGCATGGGATTGCTCCGTATCCATTGACAGGGGAGGCTATTTTCACAAAACTTAAAGGTATGAACTTTCCAAGGGGAAAGAAGAGTGGTAAGAATTTGAATGATCGAAGTACAAATACATATTGGAAAAGAAGATCTGCATTCTTTGAGCTACCATATTGGACAAAGTTGCATGTACGACATTGTCTAGATGTAATGCATATTGAAAAGAACGTGTGTATGAATATACTTGGAACATTACTCGATATCCCGGGAAAAATTAAAGATGGAATCAATGCTAGATTAGACATGGTTCAAATGAAGATTAGACCAGAATTAACACCTGAAATCAGAGGGAACAGAACATACATACCTCCAGCATGTTATACATTGTCAAGAGATGAGAAGTATCGTTTCTGTAAGATTTTATCTGAAATCAAAGTTCCTTATGGGTATTCTTCCAATATCAGGAGTTTGGTATCATTAGAAGACTTGAAGATTAATGGTCTCAAATCTCATGATTGTCATGTACTATTGCAACAATTGCTTCCAATTGCACTCCGTTCAGTCTTACCCAAGAATGTGAGGAATGTTATCACTAGATTGTGTTTCTTCTTCAATGCAATATGTTCTAAGAGTTTGAAGGTATCAGATTTGGACAAGTTGCAACATGATGTTGTTGTTACGTTGTGTTTATTTGAGAAGTACTTCCCACCTTCTTTTTTCACAATAATGATACATCTTATTGTTCACATCGTAAGAGAATTAAAACTTTGTGGACCTACCTACCTTCGGTGGATGTATCCGTTCGAACGATATATGAAAGTGTTGAAAGGCTATGTGCGTAATAGAACTCGACCAGAAGGTAGTATTGCAGAGGCGTACATAGTAGAAGAAGTTGTTGAATTTTGTTCAGAGTTTTTACCCGAACTAGATTCAGTTGGACTTGGCTCTATCAAAACAAAGGAAGTTTTAATTCGTGAAAGGCCTTTATCAGCTGGATCTTGTATTAGACCGACAATGCAACAGTTGAGACAAGCTCATTTCTACATATTAGAGAACTCTAATGAAGTTCAACCGTATAGAAGGTAAGAATATTTAACTTGTTCTCTCCCGTTAGTGCACAATGTTCATTATCTTTCTAATGGCTAGTACATCTTGTAGACAACATTTGGATTATTTAACAAATGAAAATCCAAGGAACGCTAGGAATGAAAGGTGGTTACAAGACGAGCATAATCGTAGGTTCGCAAGCTGGATACGTGATAAGGTTACGTTCAATATTTATATTTATTTTTCGTATATTCAATTTATCTGATCTCTAAATATTATAAACCAACTCATCACAATAGGTATTAAGCGAACTACACACCAGACAAAATATTTTCGAAACTATACGATGGATGGCACATGGTCCACACCCAGAGGTGATGACATATGAAGGTTACAAGATAAATGGATGTTGTTATAACACAAAATCTCGTGGATTTACAATTGGTATTCGTAAGCGATTGGGGTGAGTTTAGTTGCCACAACAATGCAAGTGTCCAGTGCGAAAGATAAGAAGCCTATAACTTCTGATATGTCCTTTTATGGAGTCATCCAAGAGATCTGGGAGCTTAGTTACAATACATTAAATTTCCAATATTTAAATGTGACTGGGTTGAGAATCACAGCGGGGTTCGGATAGACGAACACGGATTTACATTAGTTGACTTCAGTCGTATTGGACACTTATCAGATCCATTCATCTTAGCCAGCCAAGCAAGACAAGTTTTTTATGTAGAAGATCCAATTGATGCACAATGGTCGATTGTTATCACACCACCACAAAGGGACTTTGCTGACTCATGTTTTGATGATGATCTTGGGGACACTTCTATGCATTGTCCCTCAACTTCAGAATGGATACTACCAAATGATATGGATGAAAATGAAGTCTCCTACGTGCGGGAAGATTGTGAAGGAACATGAGTTTATAATTAGGGATTTAGTTTATAAGCAATATATACTTGTTGTTCATTAGACTGTGGAAAATCGTGCACAATTAAGTGTTCATTATCTGTTCTACTATCTTTGCATTCGACACTTTCTTTTAGTAATTATTTCATATATCAACAATATTTTTTTTCATTCAACGATGTATTGTTCGTTTAATTAACGTTGGTTTATTGCAAAGACAGTCATACTTTTATCAGATGGAAGATATACGTGAAGGTAGCGTGGACAGTGGGGACTCTATACTGCCACCTGATGAAGAGTATCAAACAACGAGTATGCGAACACGTGGACCTACTGGGATGCATGAGATAACTCGTGTGAACAGCGAAGGACATCGACTTGTGATTCAGTAGAATGAAGCTGGTCAACCAATTGGTTCAAATGCGGCCAAGCTAAAAAGTTTTATTGGAACATGTGCACGTTTTCTTGTTCCAATCATATATGACAATTGGAAGGTGGTGCCATCTGAAACGAAAGAGAAGATTTATGATTTGATCCAGGTATAATTACAATGGTTCTTGTTCTTAAGGTTATAGAGTTTGCTTATGTAAACTAACATTATCTATTTCTTACAAATATACAGGGTGGGTTTGTGGTTGATCCTAGATCCAAGAAGAATATTATTCAAAATACAGGGATAAGTTTTCGATAATTCAAGTATTGGCTGGCGAAGAGGTATATAATGCCTTTCAAAGACGATCCAGAAAAATTAGCGTCTCCTCCAACTGAATATTCACATATTGAACAAGCACATTGAGAACAGTTCGTGAAGTCCCGACTCACAGAAGAGTTTCAGGTATACAAGCAGGTTAATATATGGTACTGTTTTATTGTTTTATATGACTGATTCTTATATATGATTAATTCAAATTATGCTTATGAAGGAGACAAGCCAACAGAGTCGGGAAGTACGACGAAAAAATATGTATAATCATAGGATGTCACGAAAAGGGTATGCCAATCTCGCTGAAGAACTGGTAAGAAAAATAGATGCGCATTCAACTACATTTTATCGTTTGTAGATTCATGCTAAGTAGGTTAATATTAAATTATTTTTCAGAAACAAACATCACCTCATGAAGATGTAACCGATCGACGCATTTTATGGAAAAAGGCTCATATGGATCGAGAAGGAATGATTGTTGACAAGTGTACCCAAGAAGTTGTCAATCGTATTGTAAGTATTAATTGAATGTTGTTTATTACAACGATTACACTAAATTTGGTACTTATTCTTGTCAACATAGGATGACATCTTGCTCACTCAAAAACCCAATGGTGGAAACACATCTACAAATGAAGATGTTTTGGCTACCATGACTTTGGGTACCAAAGATCCTCCAGAAAAGTTCGTCTTTGTAGGTCAATTTATCACTCAGTCTCAATATTTTCATAAGCCTAGACAAACACGAAAATCGAAGGTCCAATCGCACGAGGCTGATGCACAAGAAAAAGCTAAAATGGTGGCAAGGATTAGAGAGTTGGGAAGAAGAATTGGAAAAACAGAAACAAAGTTCTCACAAATCAAAAAGTGATGGTCCATCAGAAGATGTTAAGGAAGAGGTCGTCGAAGTGAAGGAGAAGGTTACATTAAATTACGTTTTCTTACTTATTGCTATATTCAAAAACCACTATATTTTATGGGATATCGTTCCTTGTTTTTTTATATCAAATTGCAGCACCCATGAAGGTTGATTCCAAGAACATGACGAAGTCAAAAAGGATTAAGGTATGTCTTCACTTTCATTCACTTAAGTTTCAAAAACATAATATACGAATCCATTTAGATTGGTTGAACAATTACACTCAAAATAATGTAATGGGTTAACAATTACACTCAAAATAGGAGGGAACATCTTGTCGTCTAGCATTTGGGTCTATTAATAATGTTGTCGCAACTGGGACAATATTTGAATGGGACATCGATGGGGACAATGTTAAAGTGGCTATTGATGTTGTGGTCGATGGTGATTGTTCTATTCCCATACCAACGAAGGAAGGAAGCAACATACTTTCGCAAGAAGTAGGTTCACATTTGTACTGGCCACGACAACTTGTTATCATTAATAAAAAAAAAGTAATATGTATTCATTATTCATAAAAACGTGTTCTTTCATATGCCAGTTCTAACCTGATTTTATTTCATGATGGCAGAACGTTCAACAACTCAGTAAAAAGAACAAAGTATTAGATGTGTCCTCAAGACACTTATGGAAAGTTCTCTAGTTGTTTTACGTTGTTTGCTTTGTGAACTTGAGCATATTGGGTCATCAATACAAATGAAAGTGCCTGTAGAAGTATTTGGAGTTGAGCGCAAATGTTGCATAATGCTGGAGGTGTTACGAGATTTTGTTCATATGCGTCCGATATCAAATGCTTGCCTTGATGCATACATGATGTAAGTGTTTTATTTTTTGATATGTTATTTCGTGTCCGTTGGAATGATATTTGTTATATATTCATATTTTATTACACTTATAGGTATCTATACAAGCTTATTGAAAAGTCAAATGAATTAAGTTTGTACAAGTTTTTGGATGCTAGTACAATTTCATTATCTAGATCATCGACAGAATCACGAGCCCAACTTTTGATTGCACGATTGGGTGAAATGGATCCAAATCAGATACTCATTTTTCCTTATAATTCTGGGTATGTTATGTTCGTATACATTGATTACTTCTGTCTATGTGAGTTATTGATCATGTGTATTATCCTAATTGGTAGAAATCATTGGACTTTGATCATCATTGACCACACCAAGGGTGTTGCATTCTTTATGGACCCCTTAAAAAATCGACTTCATGAGGACATCATTGTTGTAGTCGGCATGTAAGTTGAACTCATCCTATATTTTAGAATTCAACCCTAATTAGATTATTTGAAAAGGGTATAGACTCTTATATTCATCCACTTGTAGGGCATTCAAAGTTGTAAAGAAGAGAAAACCTATTTGAAAGTCTGTTAAGGTAGGTTATTTAATAAATAATAACTATTATTCAGCATACGTATATTCGTTATTGAGACATTGATGTTTTGATGTTATACGACAGTGCCCCAAACAACCAGGTGTTGTAGAATGCGGTTATTATGTTATGCGTTTTATGCGTGAGATAATCTACCAAAAAAATACTCCAATCATTGATCTAGTACGTATATTCCTTAAACATTACAATGATTGATATAATAAAAGTATGTTTCTGATTTTCAATTGTTCATGTCTGTTTTTTTCTTGTTTATAGATGAAAGATGCACCGTCTACTTATACACAAAGTGATATCGACATTGTGAGAATTGAGTGGGCGGAGTTTGTAGGAACACACATATTATTTGTATAATATATGTGCATCAGTTTTTTGTGTATTGGACTTTATGATATTCCCTTTTTGTGGTCCACCATTTTTGTTGCTCGCACTATCTCCTAGTGTTTTTTGTTACCCACTAAATGTTGAATGCATCGAATCGAATCATGTGCTTCAAGATATAAATTCTTCCATCGGTAAGATATTGATTACTTTATAATCTCATTATTTTATGTATACAAATTTGTCTCCACCTTCTAAGTGTGTTGAATGAGGATTGTAGGAGAACAACCGAGGATTGTGGGAAAACAAACTTTTGATGGAGTATATTGATAGAGGAATAATTCCTGAACAAACTTTTGTGTCCTAAGAGGTAAATTCTATTGCTTTGAATTTTGAAAGTGTTTTTCATGTGTCACTGAAAGCTAATTAAACTGTTTGCAGGAAGACTTTGAGAAGTTGTGGTTGGAGATATAACCACATGTGTCCATTGCTTACATGTGTACATATGCAAGATTAGGTATTGATTCTTGTTTTGCTCATTGTTTGTTGGTTGTTTTATCTAAACTTATATATGTGTCTAACTTTTTATTCCCAAAGTTAGATATATACAATGCTTAGTTATAAGTATTAGTAAACTTTTTTTAGGAAAGTCATACAATTGTAGTAGAAGCATTATAACCTTTTCTAAATAACTCATATTGGTTTGAATTGTTGTTGATGAGGAGTTTTGAACCTTTAATGATTATGACGATGGAGTTTGGTTTGGTTATCTGGTTATTGGGTTGTTATAAGTGTGTATTTACTTGAACAGGTACTTGTAAAATTTTTGGGTATTATTGTAATTATGTCGTTATGCTGTCGAAATTTTGGTATTATGTAATTAGAAGTAGGTACACCAAATAAGATATCATTTCTTCCCCTTAAGAGAGTCTACTATTCTTTAAATGGTTAAGTTAAATATTTAAATGAATATTATTTTGTCCATTGCAGGATCAAGCAGAGTTGAGCACGAGCACTACATAGTGGAAGAAACATATAACATGTAAACACATTAATGTAATATATACATTATATTATAGTTTGATTGTAAACAGAATTATTTTTGAATTAATGAGTGATAACTCTTTCGTTTCATTATAATCACTTTCATGACATTCGTTGACAAATACGAAAAAGAAAATAAATCTTCCACACGTGAAATATATCATTCATTTGTTGTTTGTTGACTAATAAAACCCATCAAAGAAAATAATCTTTCTTAGAAGTAATCTACTATAATACTTTTCTTGACAAATGGAAGATGTCATTAAATGATCTTTCTTGACAGTTACAACTATCAAAGTAACTAAATACATGACAATTCAAAACTGTCACCGAAAAACCATTTATGACAATTAAAATCTATCAAAGTAGGCAAAATTATGATATTGAAAAAGTGTCATCTAAACAACATGCTTGACACTAATTGTCTGTCATAAACATAATTTTTATGACATTTAAAATCTATCATCGTTTGATATATCTTGACGGAATATTAGGATGGGCGGGTTATTTCTTGACAATGTTTAATTGTCATACAAAAGTTTACCATGACACTTACCAAATGTCATGTATACAACTTTCTCGACAAGATAAAATTGTCATAGAATACTTAATTATGACAATTTTTTAAATGTGTCATGTATGGAGTTTCTATGATGGTGGCTTCTATGACTGATATAAAGTGTCATAAAATGTGTTCATGACACTTTTTCAATGTCATAAAATCCCGAATTTCTACTTGTGTATTATAAAGAATTTTTCTGATGGAATATTGTATCATGTAGAGACTAGTTTACCATGGTTTGCTAATTATGTGACCATTCTTGCAAGAGGAGTATTGCCACCAAACTTGAACTCCCAACAAAAGGAAAGATTTCTCCATGATGTGAAATTCTACCTTTGGGATGATCCTTTACTATTCAAGGTTTGTCAAGACTAGTTAATAAGAAGGTGTGTACGCTTTGAGGATGTTGCTAAGATTATTACATGACTATCATTCTTCTCCATATGGTGGGCGCTTTAGGCTTACATGTATAGCTGCAAAGGTATTGCAATTAAGTTTTTACTAGCATACTCTTCTTAACGATTGTTATACTTGTGTCAAGACTTGTGACAAGTGTCAGAGGACATGCAATATTTTTAGATACCATGAACTTCCTTTTAACTCCTATTCTTGAGGTATAGTTATTTGATCTTTAGGGTATAGATTTTATGGGTCATTTTTGCTTTTCTCATGGTTATTTATATATCTTAATTGTTGTAGACTATGTATCTAAGTAGGTAGAGGTCATTGTCACTAAGAAGAGTGATGCTCTTTCACAAGATTTGGCACTCCATGAGCATTAGTAATGAGGGTTCACATTCTTGCAATAAATGGTTTGATTCAATGCTTGTCAAGTATGAGTTAAACATAAAATTTTCTTAGGATACAATTTCCAAACTAATGGTCAAGTTAAAATTTATAATAACGAGATCAAATAAATTTTTTGGAGAAAACAATTTGAACGAACATGAAAGATTGGACCTTAAAATTGGATGAAGCACTTCGGGTGTATCATACAGCCTTCAAAACCCCAATTAGTACATCTCTGTATCGATTAATGTTTGGAAAGACATGTCATCTACCTATAGAGTTGGAACATAAAACTTATTGGGCCATCAAGAAGTTGAACTTTGATCTCTAAAAAGAAGACAAACAATGGTTATTTCAACTTAACAAGATGAAGAAGTTTTGTGGCCAAGTATATGAGAATGCCAAGCAATATAAAGAATAGATTGCAAGGGGACATGATCAATATATTAAAAAAAGGTCTTTCGTAACTAGACAACAAGTACTTTTTAACTCTCGTTTACGTTTGTTTCCATGTAAGCTTAGAATGCAATGAAGGGAATGGATTTCTCGCAGCGGTAGCGTTGTGAAACGTCGTTGATTCGTTCTGTTTCTATTTTCTTAGAATTGAATGCATCAACATACATTTCTAGATTAAGCATGTTGTTTTGAGAAGGAAAACAGAAAGTAAAAGTCATACTAACCTCTTGAAGAACTCTTCTTCGATTTCATCCTCGATTTCTCTCGATCCAACGGAATCACGATCTCGATCCTCGAAACGAAACTCGAACCAAACAAAAAGAAACTTCTGAAAGATCTTCTCGGTTGTTCTCGGGAGGTAGAGGGAGAGTGGTGGGACTCCCTTTGGAATGGGTTTGGAGAGAAACATATGGAATTGAGAGAGAGAGAGCTTGAGAGAGTTTTCTCACTTGCACTTGGATGAGAATCCAAAAAATGAGTGCTTCACCCTACAAATGCCTTTGAATGCACCTACATATAATGGTGTGTGATGGAGTTAAAATCTCCACCAATTCTCCATTTTACCACAACCATATTATATGTAAATCATATTTGCATATCACATAATATAAGGTATCTCATACCTTATTATACAAATCCTATTTGCATAATTGTGGACTTTTAAATTGAATCATATGCAATTTAGTTTCTCTCAATTCAATTTCTCCAAATTAGCCCTAATTATTCAATTAGGCTATACTATAGTTTATTATGAATCTTATTCACATTAAACTATATATTATGTCAACTATATCATATATAAATGACATAAATACCATTTTAATGGATTTGAACACTTCAAATCCACTCCAAACTGTAAACCCTCATTTTGTCCAATTTGAGCCAATCGAGGGACCTAATGGACCTACAAATGACGAGTTTCAATGATACGAGATTAATCGATCAAACTCTTTGACCCGGTTAATCAATATTCATTAGTTACAGTAACACTCCACTAAAGCCCGTAGCTGCACTCCCATCACTGTAGGACAAGTTGTGTCCATCAATATAACCAATGCCCGTGAGTCATCCATTCACAGGTTGTTCGTAGTCACTACTAGGTCAAATTATCGTTTTACCTCTGTGTCTACTTCTTGTTCCTTAAGTCCCACTGCTACTCTAATGAACAACTTTGTTGCATGGTCCAACCATAAACAATATCCCTCTCGGGCCAATGAGAGAGTGGGCGCTCGTTGTTCAAGCCCTAGAGACAACACTTAAGGGAACAACCCCTCTGGTTTTCCTAGTTCGGGAACGAATGAATTCCTTCTTGCGTAGTTAAGTTCCCAACTACTCACGAGGTCCTGCCCCCAAGAAGATAGGCATATTAACTGTACTCAAGCCACCCTCACCCGTACTAGTCAAAGGAGAGACCCCCGCAGACAAGAGTCCGTAACACGCTCAGGATTAAGGACGAGTCACTAATGGTCATCTACGAAGTTATTAGTCCTATCACATTAGTTAATCTGTTACATCGTGAGTCTAAATTCACAGTTCGGTCTTGTACAATCTCATTGCACATGATGCCCCACTCGCATGTCAACCACATGAACGAGCTGGATCACCTCGTTTGTATCTAATACAAAGCGGGTTACATCCACAGTGTCACCAGGATGAGGTTTCCAATCCTATCCATATACTGTAGACCGTTCGGGTCGTTAACTCGAACGTGATCCTTCCCGTGTGTCCACTACACACCGTTCAAGCTCTAGTTTTCTCATATAATATGACCATGAAGCTTAGTTTATTGGATTAAGTTTATAAAATGCGAGATACAAAGTTTGATCAATAAACAACCTTTATTTATTAAAACAATAAGTATTACAAAATTCACGAGATTAGGGCATACATCTCATCAAACTCCCACTTGAACTAAGCTAGTGGAGTACAATATACATTTCCCAAATGCAAAGTAATACATCAAAGTAATACAATAAACTAGGGCATTTAATACCCCTTTACAATACTCTCACTTGCCCTAGTCAGGAAGAACTCGAAGATCTAGACTCTCTAGGTGACCCTCAAACACCTTAGTCGTGAGGGCCTTTGTAAATGGATCAGCAACGTTGTGCTTCGAAGTTATTTGCGTGACTGTCACGCCCCCGCGGTGCACAATCTCCCGTATCAGGTGATACTTGCGTTCAATATGTTTTCCCCTCTTATGACTCCGAGGTTCTCTCGAGTTGGCAATTGCACCGCTGTTGTAACAAAACAACACCACTGACAAGTTCATATCTGGAACAACTTCCAAATCTAACATGAACTTCCTGAGCCACACAACTTCCTTAACAGCTTCACAAGCCGCAACATACTCGGCTTCCATCGTGGAATCAGTGATGCATCCCTGGTTGATGATTCGCCACACTACAACTTCTCCGTTAAGAGTGAACACTGACCTCGATATGGATTTCCTAGAATCCTTATCAGTCTGAAAGTCAGAGTCTGTGAATCCCGTAAGGATCAAATTCCCACTTCCATACACAAGCATGTAGTCCCTCGTTCTCCTAAGATACTTGAGGATTACCTTTACGGCTGCCCAGTGATATAATCCTGGATTGAATTGATATCTACTGACAATCTCAACTGCATAACAGATGTCGGGCCTAGTACACAACATGACATACATAAGGCTCCCTACAACTGAAGCATAAGAGATCTGTCTCATATCCTTAACCTCTTGAGGTGTCTTAGGACATTGATCCCTAGACAGGTGAACTCCATGCCTGAAAGGCACTAAGCTCTTATTGGAGTTTTGCATACTATATTGCGACAACATCTTGTTGATATAAGATGCCTGAGACATGGCTAGCGTTCTGTTCTTCCGGTTCCGAACTATCTGGATACCTAGAACATACTGAGCTTTTCCCAAATCTCTCATTTGGAATTGCGAAGCCAACCATTCCGTAATGTCAGTAAGGAATCCTACTTCATTCCCAATGAGTAGGATATCATCTACATACAGTATTAGAAATGCGACAGTGTTGTTGATGATTTTCTTGTAGACACAAGACTCATCAAAATTTTGATTAAAGCCATAAGATTTGATAGCCTCATCAAACCTTATATTTCAAGACCGCGAGGCTTGTTTCAGTCCATAAATAGACCTTTGAAGCCGAAAAACGTTTTGTTCTTGGCTTTGAGTAATGAACCCCTTGGGCTGGTCCATGTAGATGGTCTCATCAAGATTGTCATTCAGAAAGGTCGTCTTGACATCCATCTGCCATACCTCATAGTCATAATATGCGGCAATGACCAGAAGAATCCTGATAGACTTTACCATGGAAACAGGAGAAAAGGGTTCCTCATAGTCAACCCTTCCACTGGGTAAAACCCTTTGCCACTAGTATGGCTTTGAAGGTTTGTACCTTCCCATCTACGCCACGTTTACGCTTGTAGATCCACTTGCGACCAATAGGTTTAACCCCATCCGCTTGGTCCACAAGCTCCCAAACAGAATTGAAGTACATTGACTCCATTTCCTGGTTCATGGCTTTAATCCATTCGTCTTCGTCAACGTCATTCATTGCCTGATCATGGGTCAATGGATCCTCGCAGTCATCATCAGGTATGACAACTTGGGTTTCAACCAAACCTATGTAATGTTCAGGTTGTCTCACAGCTCTCCTACTACGTCGAGGCGTTCTCAACTCTTGAGAACGTACTTGACTAGACGAGCTAGGATCAACAACACTTGTTGATGTACTAGCACAATCATCAACTCTTGCTGATGAACTGCCCATTTTGTTTAACACAATCTTACTACGTGGTTTATGATCCCTGATATGGTTCTCCTCAAGGAATGTGGTGTTTATCGACACAAGCATCCTATTTTCCTTAGGTCCATAAAACAGACCACCCCTCGTCTCTTTTGGGTAGCCTACAAAGAGGCATAATTTTGAACGAGGTTCTAGCTTCTTCGAGTTTATCACCAACACATGGGTCAGACATTCCCAAATCCTGAAATAACGTAAACTGCCTTTATGACCATTTTAGAGTTTGAAAGGTGTTTCACAAACACTTTTCGATGGAACATTGTTCAAAATGTATACTGCACTCTCCACTGCATAACCCCAAAATGAGTCAGGGAGATGAGCGTAGCTCATCATCAACCGAACCATGTCAAACAAGGTTCTGTTTCTCCTCTCTGATACACCATTCTGCTGTGGCATACCAAGTACTGAAAGTTGGGACGTAATTCCATGTTCTATCATATAGTCCTGGAATTTAGTATCCATGTACTCTCCACCTCGATCCGATCTAAGTGTTTTAATCGTTTTACCTAACTGGTTCTGAACCTTAGTCTTGTGCTCCTTGAACTTTTCAAGAGCTTCAGACTTTCGATGCATTAGGTAAACGTACACATATCTCGAATGGTCATCTATGAAAGATACAAAGTATTCGTAACCTCCTCGTGCTTTAACACTCATCGAACCACAGAGGTCAGAATTTATAAGCTCAAGAGGCTTTTTGGCTCTATATCCTTTTCCACTAAAAGAACGTTTGGTCATTTTGCTTTCAAGGCATGACTCACAAACTAGCAAAGAGTTTTCTTCTAACTCGCTTAGAAGTCCACTTTTTACTAGTCTCTTAATCCTATTGAGATTAATGTGGCCTAACCTTAGATGCCAAACATGGACGTTCTCTTTTGGAGAAACTTTTGATCTCTTAGTTCGCGTTTCAACTGTTTTAAATAATTTAGTATTCAAAACACTTTTGACCGAATTTGGTTTTAAAACATATAGATTATTCTCCAGTGAAGCAGAACACAACATATTACCTTTATGAGAAATAAACGCTTTATTTAACTCGAAGGAAATGGAAATACAGTGTTAAATAAGACAGAAAATAGAAATAAGGTTTCTAGTAAACCCTGGTACTATGTACATATTATCTAATAAAATGTACTTCCTGCCAAAGAAAAGTTTCACCGTGCCAACCGTTGCAGCCGAGACAAGTTCTTCGGATCCAACCCTGAGCGTTATCTCACCCTCCTGCAGTCGCTGCTAGGAACCAATTCCCTGAAAAGAAGAACAAACATGGTTAGTGGCGCCTAAATCAAGTATCCAGACAGAGTCACTACTCTCCACTAAACAAGTTTCAACAACAAGTAAATCACATTTACCTTCCTTCTTCTTCTCGGCACGGAACTTGGGACAATTCTTCTTCCAGTGGTCGTCCCCGTTGCAGTGGAAACACTTTCCTTTTTCTGCAACCTCCTTGACCTTTTTGCCCTTGTGGGCAGCAGTACAGTCAGCTTTACCAACCTTTTTCAACTTCTTCTTCTTCCTTTTCGGGCTTGAAGAACCTACAGATTTTGTCCCAGAGGTCTAACCCCTGTGGAAAAGACCTGAAGGCAACATTTGCCTCAGCTTCCGGTCCCTTGACTCGCATCAGGGACTGGAAGGTCTGTAGTTCGTTAAGAAGAGTAATCAGATTGTAGCTAATTTTTTTCATAACAGCATTGCTACGAAACTGAAGAAAACTCTTCGAAAGAGTCTCCAAAATAAAGCTGACATGGCTCGACTCATCGATCGAAGCACCGTTCATCTCCGCCAAGTTTCCTAACATATGTGCCCTCCTCAATCCTAGCATTGAACACATGTTTGAGTGAATCGTGCCTAACCTGAAAGGACTGTTGTCCAAACATGTTCTGCAAGGACTCCATGATCTCCTTAGCGGTGACCATGACCTCGTGCTTCTTAGCCAAGACTTCAGATAAGCTGGCTATGATGTAGACCTTGGCCTTTTCATTAGCCCTGATCTATCGATCGTACACATCACGAACACTTCGTGATGCGGTCGAGCCTGGCACCTAAGGACACTCTTCATTGAGCGCGAACTTAGAGTCGACAGTTACTAAGATTGTGTTAATATTGTTTTTCCACGTTTGATAATTGTCGCCTACCAGTTTGTCGGAAGCTAAAAGAGCAATTATAGAACTTGACATTTTGTTGAAAGAAAAAATTGTGTATTAGTTCTCGCAAAACTTTTCAAATCCAATCATTTTTAGCAAATTTTATTTTATAATCCCTAGGTCATTTTAAAATTGTAATAATACCCCAAAGGTTTAGAATGACCGTCGCCAAAGGGTAGACAGAATCACTCTTCCTCTGGGACGAGACTTTCTCGACCAGACCCTAATACTAGAATAACTCTTATTCCTATAGGCCTCCAGTTACCATTTTTCGGTATGAATTCATTAACTTTTAATGAATCCCGTGAGTGTCACCCTCTATCTTTAAATTTCCATAGCATCCGTCCAAACAATAACTGTCGAAGGGAGGACTACGAAGGAAAACCAACAAGGAAATCGTATCCCTTTCGAGAATTCACGGTGTTCCGACTCCCATGATCAAGGCCCTCTAAAGGGATTGTCTGGTCCATACCAAACTTGAAGGCAGACCGTGGGTCCCATTTTCACAGGTCTCGCTCCCACTCACTATAAGTACTCTCTCCATTCACCTTGAATGTTGACCCATACAAATACCACACGAAGGGGAACACTCTCATTTGCGCCACGAGGCCAAGTGTGGATCTCACGGTGTGAACTTCACGGAGATATGTGGATGAAATTTAAATGTATCTTATACACTATAATTCCTCCTACTCAACACTTTAGTTTAACAGGATTGACCTAGATAAATCGACTATATTTACCTAAGTTTACGAATATAACTCTTATATTGGATTAACCTAAGTCTATAATCATATTATTAACTTAGGTCTATGTGAGTTTATTTAATTAACACTTAATTTACGACACTCACGAAAATATAACCTATGAATCTCCAGACCAAATTCACTCCCAGGTCGGTTCCTAGGTAAGGGTGTTCCGCAAAGCGCCAACTTAAATAACCCAGCCTTAGACAGAACCTTCCTTAGACAAAGTTACTAATTAGTCACCATTCATAAGTCAGATTTGATTTCCTAATTCTAATCTTATTAGAAATAGAAAATCTAAGTCTAATTAATTAAAGTTCTAAACCATTTAAAACTAATTAATTAACTTAGGTTACACGTATTTCTATGTTATTGTGCTTGATCATTCATCACATGAATAATAAAACTATATAGCATACATTCATCACATGAATTAATGCATGTCAATGCTTTTAATCTAAATAATATAATACTTATATTAATTAAATTAAAACATGCTTTATATTATAACTCTTATAATATAACCTAACACTTATAATATATATATGATGCATGAAATGCTTAACCTAAGGTGGGATTTTAAACTATATGACATACATTATGCATATAAATAAATCATACAACACTTGCATAAAATAAAATAGCAAAATTGGACCGATTTTGGCACCCTAGGGACTTTAATTAAATTAATTAATATTAATATAACATTTATATTAATTCTAATTAATAAAATTAAATATAAAAATTATTTTACAAAATTATAAATTAAATAAAATAGTTAAAACGAAAATAACTACTCCCACTAGGCCCCTCTTGGCCATTTCGCGCATAAATAACGCTGGAACTGCCCACTATGGAAACAACGTTGCAACGCCGTTGGCAGCGTTGCAACGGTGCGCTGCCCATTCGCCTTGGCAGCATGCTCAACGTGCACAACGTTGCAACGCCGCGCATGGCGTCCCAACGCTGCGCGTGCAATAGGTGTCTCAACTCCGAATGGCGTTGCAACGCAACATAACGCTGGTCTGCAACATCTTCTCCTTTCGCATGGATAACGTTGAGATGCCGATGAACAACGTCTCAATATTGTCCTCTGTACAACAACACAGTTTGCTGAAAAATGCCCGTTTTCGCTCCATTTCTTCACAGCATCTCATGCCACGAACGACACAGACTGACAGACTCGATTTACTTTCAATTATGCCCAAAACAACGGACCCTTACATTGATCGTATCAACGAAAAATGTAAATCTAGTCTAAGTGCCAAAACCGAAAACATCCATTTTGCAAACCATTAACCTTCATCACATGAAATTAATGCTACCCACCTTAATTTTAAGAAAAATATAGAATACACAACTAAGAGCAATGTTGGGGATCTGATACCAATTGAAGGGAATGAATTTTCCGCAGCAGAACCGTTGCGAAACACCGTTGATTCTTTGTGTTTCTATTTTCTTAAAATTGAATGCATCAACATACATTTCTAGATTAAACATGTTGTTTTGAGAAGGAAAACAGAAAGTAAATGGCATACTAACCTCTTGAAGAACCCTTCTTCGATTTCCTCCTCGATTTCTCTCGATCCAACGGAATCACGATCTCGAACCGAAACTCGAACCGAACAAAAAGACACTTTCGAAAGATTTTCTCGGTTGTTCTCGGGAGGTAGAGGGAGAGTGGTGGGACTCCCTTTGGAATGAGTTTGGAGAGAAAAATATGGAATTGAGGGAGAGAGAGCTCGAGAGAGTTTTCTCAGTTTCACTTGGATGAGAATAAAAAAAAATGAGTGCTTCACCCTACAAATGCCTTTGAATGCACCTATATATAATGGTGTGTGGTGGAGTTAAAATCTCCACCAATTCACCATTCTACCACAACCATATGATATGAAAATCATATTTGCATATCACATAATATAAGGTATCTCATACCTTATTATACAAATCCTATTTGCATAATTGTGGAATTTTAAATTGATTCATATTCAATTTAATTTCTCTCAATTCAATTTCTCCAAATTAGTCCTAATTAATCAATTAGGCTATACTATAGTTTATTATGAATCTCATTCACATTAAACTATATATTATGTCAACTATATCATATATAAATGACATAAATACCCTTTTAATGGATTTAAACACTTCAAATCCACTCCAATATGTAAACCCTCATTTTGTCCAATTTGAGCCAACTGAGGGACCTAATGGACTACAAATGAGGAGTTCCAATGATACGAGATTAACCAATCAAACTCCTTGACCCGGTTAATCAACATTCATTAGCTACGGTAACACTCCACTAAAGCTCGTAGCTGCACTCACATCACTGTAGGACAAATTGTGTCCATCGATATAACCAATGCCCGTGAGTCGTCCCTTCACAGGTTGTTCGTAGTCACTGTTGGATCGAATTACCGTTGACCCCTGTATCTACTTCTTGTTCCTTAAGTCCCACTGCTACTCTAATGAACAACTTTGTTTCATGGTCCAACCATAAACAACGTCCCTCTCGGGCCAGTGAGAGGGTGGACGCCTGGTATTCAAGCCCTGGAGACAACACTTAAGGGAACAACTCCTCTGGTTTCCCTAGTTCAGGAACGAGTGAATTCTTTCTTGCATAGTTAAGTTCTCAGCTCCTTACGAGGTCCTGCTCCCTAAAAGATAGGCATATTGTGCGTACTCAGGCCACCCTCACCCGTACTAGTCAAAGGACAGACCCCCGCAGAAAGGAGCTCGTACCACGCTCTAGATCAATGACGAATCACTAATGGTCATCTACGAAATTATTAGTCTTATACTGTTAACGATGTTACATCAGTAGGTCTAATAATTCACGGTCCGGTCTTGTATAATCTCATTGCACAGGATGCCCCTACTTGCATGTCAACTACATGAACGAGCTGGATCACCTCGTTTGTATCTAATACAAAGCGGGTCACATCCACAGTGTCACCAGGATGAGGTTCCCAACCCTATCCATATATTGTAGACCGTTCGGGTCATTAACTCGAACGTGATCCTTCCCGTGTGCCCACTACACACCATTCAAGTTCTAGTTCTCTCATATAATATGATCCTGGAGCTTAGTTTATTAGATTAAATTTATAAAATGCGATATACAAAGTTGGATAAATAAACAACCTTTATTTATTAAAACAATAAGTATTACAAACTTCACGAGATTAGGGCTACATCTCAACATGCAATGGCTAGGGCCATCCATTATCAAAGAGGTATTTCCACAAAGAACTTAAAATTTGCAAAGTTTATTTGAATCAAGTTGGTTGTTAAGTGTACTTAATTAATCCTAGCTCAATTTCATTTGGCCAACCATTTCGTTGTTGTGTTCTCTTGATTTTTGAAAAAAATAGAGATAGGTAAATGCTTAAAAACCACATTAGTCCCATAGTTAAGGTTAGTAGCTAGCTAAGTGAGGAGATTAGAGATAATCACTCACCTACTGCACATCTATTACAATGGGTTAAATTTAGCTGGAGTAATGGGAATAAAATAACATGTATTCAGCCATTCGGGAGAATGTAGTGTTCATTGTAGTGAATCGATTGATCTGAATGTTTACTTAACTTTAGTGTAATCAATTGCATGAATTACCTTTAATCCGAACCTTTACTTTATCATCATCACCTTTAATTTAGTCTTTATCTGCTTCTGTTATTTTCTATTGTTCCCGATTTGTTATCGCATTTACTTTAGTTCCAACAGTTATTTTAATTTTATGTTGTTCTGTTCCCTTGATAATTTGTTTGGTTACGAATTGAGTTTTCTGAGCATTAATTGAGATAAGTTAGGAAATTACTACTCTCTGTGGATATGATAATTTACTTGCTGCTAGCTACAAATATATGTGTATATTTGCACATAAGACAACACTTAAAACTGAAATATACATATTGCTGCAACAAACAAAGTATCACTAAGTTAGGTTAGATCGATGATAAAAAATACAATATTATGATTTTAAAGGTTTATATCCTATGTCTAGATACAAAAGACAAAGTTCAATGTCTAGGCTCTTTTCCTAGATTACTTTTAGGAAAACACATGTTGACTCCAAACTTTTTAGTATTGAAATCTTCACAAATTATGCTAACTCAATGGCCAGTTTAAGTTAACATTGAAACCTAAATTCACTAAAAATAAACTTAGCTAAATGTTGAGCAAATTTACAAGAAATACATGGTGGTGCTTATCTTTTTTTAGGGTATCCACATGATTGAATCTCCTCCAAGGAGCTTAGCTACTCATCGGAAAAATAAATAAAGTGCAGAAAATAAAAGAAAAAAAAGTAGAAGAAAGATAATAAAATTCATCGAATACACCTTGAAGTATGAATCCAAGAAAGAGCAAAATAGAATTGAAATTCAAGTACTTACAACTTAAAATAAAAGAAAATAGAAACTTACAAAGCTAGAAAATAAAATAAAACAATCAGTACAAGTCCTAAAATTGACACAACTCAAATAAAGCTACTAAGAATGAAAATAACCCTAAGATGTTCTTCCCTTTTTGACCTATTCAAACTTTTTTAAAGAGAATCAAGTACTTACTCCTCGTTCTTTTGAAGTTGGAGTCTGACAGAAATATGAACCGAGCTTAAAGGAGACTCGGGGGTGGCATCAAGAAAAAAGAAAGAAAAACAGTAGAGTTTTGGGATAAGGAAATATCCCAACTCCAATTTCCCTTCAAATGGAGGATTGAGCTGCCTTTTATAGACTTCACGCCTAGAGTTTGCTTCCAAGGTCAATATGGAGAAGCTTAATCGATCACATCCATTTATTTGAGGAGATTTGATTGAGAATAGTTGATAAAATCTTCAAATCCCATGAATCTTGAAGAATTTTCTGAAACGGTCCAGATGCAGGCGCATTTGGTTTGTTGACTAAATGACCTAAATGCGGCCGCATTTCTGGGTGCATTTAGGTTATTTTCTACAACATTTGCAATTTGTCTTCTGCTCTCAAATGTTGGAACATCCTGATCGCACATCTAACAGATGTTTTCCTATTTGCTTCTGTAGATACCGTATTTGCTCCGTTATTTTATTATTTTCAATTATTTTATTTTAGTTATGTTTGTTAAAAAAAAAGTTTTATTTTATTTTATTTTATTTTTTTTAAATTTCAATCGTTTTCTTTTTCTTTTTTCTCTTTATTATTTATTTATTTATTTTACTTTTTATTTTACTTTTATTATTATTATATTTTTTAAAAAAAGAAGAACGGTTTGCTTTTTTAGGTCACGTATCTTTTTCCTCCTCTTTTTTCTTACCTTCCCCAATCTCACTCTCCCACTCCCCCCATTCTTCTCGTTCTCTTTTCCACATCCTTCCTCCATCTCCTCAATCAATCGATGGATGGTGATGAGTTTTCCTTTATAAATTAGTGAGGAGAGAAGGATAAGAAAAACGTAAGAGAGGGGAAGAGAAGAGATCGATAGACAGATTGCCAAATTCCTCCATTGGGTTTATACTTCAGGTAATCTTTTTATATGACCTAGGTTTTAATTTAGTTTTAATTTCTATCTTCTGTTTGAAATAGGTTTAGGGTTTAACTTTTCTAAATTTGTTTTAAATTCTCCTGTATATTATATATTTTATATATATATATATATTCATTCTCATTCATTAGTTATTGTAGTATGTTCCGAATTTGATTTAATAATATGTATATATTTGTTTAGGTTATTTAAATTTTGATTTTCATTCATTTGCCTACTGTATCTTTTAATTTATATTTTATTTTGTTTTAAATTTGATTTAGTTTGGCATACCTATTTGTTATATTGTTATCTGTACATGATTGAGATTTGTATTTATTTAATTTGTATATCATTTGATTTGTGTATTTTATTGGGTTGTACCTATTTTATTTGTTTAGGTTGTACTCTTTGTATTATCTGTAAATTTTATTTGGTTAATCTGTATATTTGTGTTTAGGTTGAATGTTTATATTCATTATTTTTTTGTTTATTTAGTCATTATGTATATGTTTAGGTTGTTTAATATTATTTGTTTGTTTATTTGATCGTTCTATATATTTGTTTAGGTGACTTATTATTTATTTGTTTATTTGACCATTATGTATATTTGTTATTTGGCCCATCTGTATGTTTGTTTAGGTTGAATGTTTACCTGCGATATTTATTTGTTTATTTGGTCATTATGTATACGTTTAGGTTGTTTAATTTTTTTTATTTGTTTATTTGACTTTTCTGTATATTTGTTTGAGTGATTTATTATTTATTTGTTTATTTGGCCAATCCGTATGTTTGTTTAGGTTGAATGTTTACCTGCGATATTTATTTGTTTATTTGGTCATTATGTATATGTTTAGGTTGTTTAATTTTATTTATTTGTTTATTTGACTATTTTGTATATTTGTTTATGTTGTTTATTATTTTTTTTGTTTATTTGGTCAATCTTTATATTCGTCATTGTATGTTTATCTGTGATATTTATATTTATTTGGTCACTGCATACTTTTTGGATACTATGCACTTTATACTTTAATTTGGCTAGATTTAGCCATTGCATTTAACGTTTGCATATTTCAATTCAACCTATTGCATGTTTTGATTGGTCAGATTTAACCATTGTATCTATATGTCAGTGTAACAAATTTTTCTATCTTTTTTATTTCATTTAAATAAAATTAAAATTACTTAATTTGTTGGAAAACATTTGACGTTAGGAGTTCTGAAGCCTCTATTTTCTCAACTTTAAATTTTGGCAAGGGTTTGAAATAAAACAAATTGCCCTTTCGAAAATGAGATTCCAGAAATAAGGACCATTCATGTTTAAAACAAATTGCCCTTTGAAAATGAGATTTCTGAAATAAGAACACTCCAATTTTTTAAAATTTCATTTTGGAATCATAGGTTGAAATAAAACAAATTTGCCCCCATTTGGAAATGAGATTTCTGAAATAAGAACCCTTCAATATTTTCAAATTGCATTTTGGCATCAAAGTTTGTAATAAAACAAATTTGTCCCTTTTCATAATTGAATTTTTTTTAATTAAAAACTCTCCATTTTTTTTTTAAATTGAAATTTTGGCATCAAAGTTTGCAATAAAACAAATTTGCCCTTTTAAAATTGAATTTCTAAAATAAGAATCCTTCAAATTTTCAAAATTACATTTTGGCAATGATGTTTGAAATAAAATAAATTGTCTTCTTTAAAAATGAATTTCTAAAATAAGAATGTTCCGTTTTTAAAATTATTTTATTAAATAACTTTTTTTTTTTAAAACAATAAGGAGTTTATTTTGAAATGTCAAAATAAGTTCCAAGTTTTTCTAATGGCATTGAGCCACTCATAGTTATTAATTCATATTTTATTTTTAAAATGTGAATTAATAAATTTTGGGACAATCAAATAAAATGCAAAAAATATTTTTCTTTAAACCAATAAATAAAAGGATAATTTTAAAATAAAATGTGGTAACTGTTTTTCTAAAACGGGTGTTGTAGGGATGCTAACACCTTCCCTACACTCAATCGACTCCCGAATCTAATTTCTGGTTACACAAATCAACCTTTTCCTCTAAAATGGGTGACCAATCACACCCTACGATGATTGGTGGCGACTCCAAACCTTTACCTCGAAAGAGACCCTTGGGAGAGGACGTCGGTCGCTCCGCGTCGCGATGACGTTGCGACAGATTCAATTACGACTAGAATGTGAGCGCATTTGGATCCTTTTTAAGCCTCTACATAAAAACAATAAAAATGAACACTTTTCTTTACAAAAATGACTCTAATTACACCTAAAACTTATTTTTACAAAATCAAGACTTCAAATATATGCAAAGCTTATTTTTACTTAAATTCACCTTAAATGTCATGAAATATAATAATAAACACTCACTTTCTAAGTAAATAAGTTGGTATTTATAATCAAATAACACTCATAAATGAGTGCTATCAAACAACATGTTCAATATTAGTTAAGTAAGAGTTCCGTAGCATGAAGGAATGACAAAACACAAAATAGTCTTATATTTTATGCATAATTCTTGTTAGTATATTAGATTTTATGTATGTACCTGCTTATTTTGTAGGTACTCGAGCAAGAAGTGTAATCTGGAGCAAATGCATCCAAATAGGGCTAAAACGAGCTAAAATGGAGGTCATTTGAGCAACCGATCAAGAACTACGAGTGAAATGACCACTTTTCCCTTGATGATAGCGTCGAGACGCTGCAGAAGACAGAAGCGTGCAGCTGCACGAGAATGTCTTGACGCTGTCCATAGCGTCTCGACGCTGAAGCGAAGCGTCGCGCGACGTTGCGGTGAGCCCCTCCCCAATGCTGGCATTTTAAGGACATCGGCTCGACGCTATAACGACCTGTATAAAAGGAAAATTCTCGGGAGTATTTTGATAGATATTAGAGCCCTTTTGAGTTTAATTGAAGATTAAAGAAAAATAGAGATGTAATTTGAGCATAAGGCACATTTCGGGAGATTGTACATCGAATCACGGTTTCAACGTACGCATCAAACCTGAGGTCATTCGGATATCCGAGCGAAGAGATATAAACAAAACTATCAGGGTTGTCTGTAGGGTACTATCATTCAAATGTTGGTCATAGTGTCTAGATGCTACAAAAAATGAAAAAAAAGGTAATTTTTGTTCGAAAACTCGCGCGCGAGCCTTTTTTTCAAGCGTTGAGACGCTATAGGCAACACCCAAAGCTATTTCGAGATTTTGTATAAATATACCATTTTGCAGAGTTGTTTGAGAGCCAATTTGGAAACCTATAAAAGACTCTAAATTCGATTTGCACACTGATTTTGGGGTTGAGAATACTATTTTGGAGGTGAGGAATATGAGTTCGAGCTCGAGATCGTGGCGAGGTTCGGGAACGAAGATTGACACAAACCATTAAAGTTTTTCTTTCTCTTTCTCAATTGTATTTCTTTTATGGATTTTAGTGATAAGTTTAGTATTTTTATTTTTCAGATTATGTGGAACTAAAACATTGTTTAAGGATTGATGTAGTGGCTGAACTATTTGTCTTAGCTAGTTTTATTCTCTTGATTGAATTTACAATATCTTTGTGTGTTATTGACGTTTTAAATGTTTGTATTCTTTTGGCCAAACTTTACATGTTTCATTGGCTTAATTGTTGCTTATAAAAGATTCAATTATGCTAGAATAATTAATTGCACATCTATTTGTAAATCATTACATGATAATGATGGGTTCTCTTTGAAGCATCATAGGCAGTAGTTTAAATCCATGTTATTTTATTAAAATTTATACATACATGTTAGGCTTATAAAATTTCATGAGTTCCAATTGGGCTTGAAAGAGTCTTTTGGTCTTTTAAATTTCTTGCTCAAGGTGTTGCATGTTTAATTTTGAATTAATTGACTAAGGCATTAATTTAGTTGGTGAAAAATCAATTTCCTAAATTCTCCTAAATTGGGTCTCCAATTATCTTTTGTTTTTTAGTTTAATTCTTAGATTTAGACTATTTGCACTTGATTTTGGTCTCTAAATAAAGTTAAGAGAGAGTATTCACGATAATTAAATGAATTAAGAAACTAATCCCTGAAATCTACCCTGACCACTTTTACTACAAATTTAAGAGGTCTAGGTAATAAATTACTATTTGATAGGGCCTTCGACAAGTCATTTATCAGTTAATTTTGATTAATCCATTGATTCGTTGGTTGAGATTTCGGTCTTCGATTGAGTGGAATCGTCGTTTCAGAGGAGAATGTCAGGATTTTCAATTTAACGCCATGAGGCTCTGTAATAAATGCTTTAAATTCTTGCAATGAATGTTTATTTACTTTTCTTTGTTTTAATTCCTAAGCATGTTTGTAGGTAGGCTTGACAACCCTATATGCGTTGAATGTGATTAACTTAGCTATGTGTATCCTTGTAGTTCGCTTGAACGCATCGAGAATGCACTTAATTTTAGTAGCATTAGGATTTAGATTCAGTGAATTTGTGAGCTTAAGACCTTAGCGCTTAAGGCAGTCATGAACGACTTAAAAAATCACGTTCTAAAAGAAGTAAAAAAGTGTAAGGATTAATCTGAATTCGCCACTTAGATTAGTTTGAGCATCTTGCTAATTTTAGTAATTCCTAAGGCTGAAATGAGTGGTTTTAGGTATGGCATGCTACAATCTGTCGGCCAGGTTAGTGTCATCCACAACTCACTATTAGTTTTAAGTTTAATTAGCTTTTAGATTAATTAAATTGCACTAGAAATGGTTAGAAGCTCTTTGGCTTGCCTTTGGGTAGGTGAATACATTCAAAGTATGAATTCCCATTAAGTTAACGATTGATATCACATTGAACCCCGATGTGACTCTCTCGAATTGGTTCTTAGTGTGATCACAATCCCTATTTGTAATATTTTTTGTCATTTTGTGTCTTATTTTTATGTTTGGCTCTTCCTCCCCCTTGTTTGTGTCGATCCGTGTCAATTAAGAAAACTAAATAAAAAAAATTGAATTTTAGATTGGTAATTATAAATTTTATTTGATAGAACTTTGGGAGACAAAGTTTTACAATCAAGGAATCAATTGCAACTTGGATAATAAGCGATAGATAGAAATTTGTGCTTGTACATTGATTTTTAACTTTTGTGGTATGGACAGAGGTGTGTTGGAGAAGACCTGATGATTGAATAGTATATTCGAGTCGAGTGGAAGAAGAAGAAGCTAAGCAGTGAGAGAAGGGTAAAGTTGAGTACTTATGAGACCTGAGAGTAAATGATCAATAGTTCGAAAATGTGTAAAAGAAAATACTGAGAGATGCACAAATGATAGAGTTTCATATTTTTAAATACTTCGAAGGGTATTACGATAATACTACAATGTCCATTGCGATTGAACGTGTGAAGTACATGGCTGGAAAAATTACGAACTCGTCAAAGTAAAAAGTATTTAAACGTAATGAATTTGGATTCAAATGAAAGGTAATTGTGATTGCAAACGAATTGTGATTGCAAGTGGTAAGTGGGGCTTTAATTTCCTCCGATCCTTTATTCCGATTTTTAAATATCAACCTTAGTTGTCTTATTTGAGACAACACTTTACATAGGCGAGGGTTGGAATTCCACTTATCTTTAAAAACTTGTCATCACACACTTCACTTAAAATTGCAAGCCAGTTACTTGTCGGCATTGGTTTTTGAAGTCACTTTTTAGGGGAATTACTATTACAACCATTTTTTTTTTTGTCAAACCATAGAGAAGTCTAACTTTTAAAATCATAAACCCTAAATTCTAACTTTCTCAAATTTTTAAAGATCAAATATTTAATGTAACGTTTTTTTGTAATTCATTGGTTGTGAAGTGGGTAATCGAATCACCAACATTTAAAATGATCATTAGTGTTTTATCCACGGAGTTATATTATGCAGCTAATTAAAGAAATAACTAAATGTCAAACTCTATACACAAACCAATAGCCCTAGATGTTTTTTTAAAAAAAAAATCGCGCATAATGTGTAACGCCCCAAAACTCCAAATACCTTTTAAATTTGTGTTTTTGGATTAAGTTATTGGAATTAATTATTTAGTCCTTGGGACTTTAAATTTTGAGTAAAGATTATGCAATTAAGAAATTAGTATAATTAAATACCTTTTTAAAGCACCTAAATGAGCCCATGGGCATTCTTGTGGTTAGAAGTTGAGTGAAGGGGCATTCTTGGAAAGTAAAACGAAGGAAATTAGGGTTTTATCCCTTGATGCACACAAACCGAGGGAGTCTTCTCCTACCTTCCCCTTGGTTTCACGATTTGGAACTTCCTCCAGTGAAGAAGTAGTCTAGCCGCCGGTCAGCTCAACCAACCAACCGTCGCACGAACTCAGGCAGCCGAGACACCTGCAGACGCCCCTTCCAGTCGAGTCTCAGCGGGGTTGCGAGCCGACGCCGCCAACCTCGCCTTCGTCTTCAACCGAAGTGTGCAGCTGCGAGACGAGGTGCACCCCCACTCGAGCTGAGCTGTCACGACGTTTTCTGTCACACCCACACCCGAGCCTTCAGACGAAGTCGCCATTATGCCTTACTGTTTATCGCATTCGGTCGAAGCGCCCTCGCAGCGATCTCTTCGTTAACGACGAAGCGTGTGGAACAACCATTTGGGTTCAAGCTTTTAGTGAGTTTTTAGGTCGGTTTTGTTGGAGATAACACCGATTTTGGATAGATCCGCTCGCGAGCATCTCAGATCTGACCTCCACGCGTCGTTAGCACGCTGTCGGTCAACGGTCAACGTCGCCAGTCAACAGTCAACGTCGCCGGACAACGGTCAACGCCACCGGTCAACGAAGTTGTCCAATACGATTAGTTCGACCCTTCGAACGTGATTTGGCACTTCGTTTGTGGTAATTTAGCCTAACTATGATTGGATTCAAGGATAAGTTTATTTATATGTGTTTTAATTAAGAAAATTGGATTTGATTTTAAGGGACTCGAGTATTGATCACGATTGAAAGGATTGTTGAGTAAGAGATTCAACTATAGGATATCTCGGAGCTAAGGCTTAGGTAAGAGGTCTCGTGCCGAATCTATTTAAAATGAGATAAAAGTCATGGATTTTGTTATGTTTAATTATTTTAAATATTTTGAAAAGTATTATGTTTTAAAGTATTTTAAATAAAAAGTTATGAAAGTTATGCTACGATTCATGATTGCTTGATACTTTAAAAGTTATAAAAACTATGAAAGTTATGCTATGATTTATGATTGATTAATAGCATAATTGTTATGAAAGTATGTTATTATACATGATTACTATGATTTATGACATGTGCATCATAGAATATGAAAGGAAGATGGGAGCTCATGCATGATTGTATGTACATGATATAGATATGAATGGTTGTGGTAATTATTCTCCATATGACAATAGGGGTTTGAGAGGACTCCACATATGATAGTGGTCTTCGGACCTAACATGCTCCCGGAGTTTTGAGAGGACCCCATATGACAGGAGTCTTCGGACTCAACATGATTCAGAAGTCTTCGGACTCAACCTGCTCTCGGAGTTTTGAGAGGACCCCATATGATAGGAGTCTTTAGACTCAACATGACTAAGGAGTCTTCAGACTCAACATGCTCTAGGGGTTAGAGAGTACTCCATAGTACAGGAGTCTTCGGACTCAACATACTCTCAGGAGAACTTAATTGACCACTAAAAACCCAAAAAGACATAGTCATGATAGTTATGAGAAAGTTTGGTCCCACACAGGAACGTTCTATAGTCATGTTTGTATGTGTATGCATATCCCAAAACCTCGGTAGCGAGGTCACTTACTGAGTATTATTTTTATAATACTCACCCTTTCTTTTTAAAATATTTTCAGGGAAGAGCAAAGGCATACAAGCCGAGTGACAGGGACGAGTTACGAAAGTCATGGGAACAAATTCATGATTTCCGCATACAAGTTTTAGAAAGTGTTCTTAAGTAATTTTGTTTTCTGTTGCATTACCATAGAGAATTTTGAAACTGAGGCCAAACATCATTCATGACATTTAAATGTTTTGTTTTTATGTGATCCCAAATCAAAGTGATTTTTAATTATCAGGTTTTACTTATTTAATGTTATTTATGACCTCAAATGCATGCATGTTTGGTAATGATCCTAGATAAAGTGAGTTCTAAAAGTAGGGTCGTTACAGTTGGTATCAGAGCCATAGGTTTGGGTTCCGTAGACTCGCTTACATCGTAAGCAACAAGTATCCCATGGCTAAGTAACAAGTTCCAATTATCGCCAGGCATGCCTTTAAAATAAAGTTTTGTTTTATTCATGAAAAGAAAAACATGTATACTTATATGTAAAGTTATATGTAAATAAGAATCGAGCATGAGGTATTTCTGAGCTACGAATGAATGAAAATATGTGATTTCTACTGTTTGTTTATAGAAGGAAAATGTCTATATGTGAAGCTATATGTATATTTGATATGAAAATGGTGTGTTTTTATGCTAAGGAAAAAGAATGCATGTGATCCCTACTGTTGGTGGTAGAAAAAAAAGGACTTGAGTTAAAAATGTTGATACCTAAAGGATGTTTTACAAACTTGAGACACTGGTGTGTTGTTGAAAGGGTTGACTTAGACAAAAAGGAGGTAAGAGTAAGTCCTAAGAGGTGAAAATAGTTGGTCACTGAGCATCAAGTTCCCCCAAGTAAACTTTGAAAGATGAGCACGATGCATTTTGTTAAGCTAAGGAAAAACGAATGCGTGATCTCTAGTGTTTGAGGATAGAAAGGAAATGTTTTAGTTAAGAATGTTAAGGATTAAGAAAAGCTTTGTCAAGATGAGTCACTTACTTGCGAGTTATTAAAAGAGTCAGTTTGGACAAATAAGGGAAAAAGTAAACCTTATGAGGCGAAAACCTTTCAAGAAACATTAAGCGATTAAGTTCCTTAAGTAAAATCTTGATAGATAAATACTAGGATCCCTTGAAAAGTTGAAAGTCTTGATGTGCTAAGTAAAGTATTTGTGTTCAAAGACCGAATGTTATGGTTTCATGACTAAAAAGATGGAAAAGTTATGAAGTATAGTATATGTTATTCTAAGGTGCCCAACTTTGTTAGTGTTAAAGAAAGTTCTGTCGAATTCAAGTGAGCACTTGGACATGATAGATAAAGAGTTGAAAGGTAAAGAGAAAAATGAGTTTTAAAAGACGAAGTTTTGTTTTCGTAAAGTCAGAATTTTAGTTTTGAGTATAAGGGGGTTAAATATTTGAACTTCAGACACTTGAGTGGTTTGACTTTTGCAGGGTCATGTGTGCGCACGAGCCCTCTTGGAATCGGCTTGAGGAGCTTCACCGCAACTTTCATTTTTTTTTATGTATAAGTTGGAAGAAAGTATTTGAGACTTTAACCTTGAACCACCTAGCAAAGTAGCTAACTCTATCCTTAGTGAAGTCACATCTCCTGAAAAAGTGATAAGGTAATGGGACCAACGAACAGACGAAACGATTGAGTCATTCCTTGAAGTAAATGCTAGTAGTTGGTACAGTAAACCTTAAGGGAGTTTTGAAGTGCAACCAAAACGAAATTAGTTTAGTAAAGCATACCACTCTAGAACCACCAGATGGAAGATACTACTTTGGGGACAAAAAAAGAAAGCGCGAGCTAAAAATCCTAAGCTATTTCAAGATTTGAAACTTTCGAGGACTAAAGTTCTTAAGTAGGGAAGATTGTAACGCCCTAAAACTCCAAATATCTTTTAAATTTGTGTTTTTGGATTAAGTCATTGGAATTAATTATTTGGGCCTTGGGACTTTAAATTTTGAGTAAAGATTATGCAATTAAGAAAATAGTATAATTAAAGACCTTTTTAAAGCACCTGAATGATCCCATGGGGCATTCTTGTGGTTAGGAGTTGAGTGAAGGGTCATTCTTGGAATGTAAAATGAAGGAAATAAGGGTTTTTATCCCTTCAGGCACGCAAAATGAGGGAGTCTTCTCCTATCTTCCCCTTTGTTTCACGATTTGGAACTTCCTCTAGTGAAGAAGTAGTCCAGCCGTCGGTCAGCTCAACCAACCAACCGTCGCACGAACTTAGGCAGCCGAGACACCTGCAGACGCCCTTTCCAGTCGCGTCTCATCGGGGTTGCGAGCCGACGCCGCCGACCTCGCCTTCGTCTTCAACCGAAGTGTGCAGCTGCGAGACGAGGCGCACCCCCACTCGAGCTGAGCTGTCACGACATTTTCTGTCACACCCACACCCGAGCCTTCTAACGAAGTCGCCGCTATGCCTCACGTTGTCGCAGATTCGATCGAAGCCAACTACTACAACAGTCTCTTCGTCGGAACGAGAAGCAAGCCAAACTGTCGCTTTTGGTTCGAGCTTTTGGAGAGTTTTTAGGTCGGTTTTGTTGGAGATAGGACCAGTTTTGGAGAGATCCACTCACGAGCATCCCAGATCTTACCTCCACGCGTCGTTTGCATGCTGCCGATCAACGATCAACGTCGCCAGTCAACAGTCAACGTCGTCGGTCAACGATCAACGTCGCCGGTCAACGAAGTTGTCCAATACGATTAGTTCGACCCTTTGAACGTGATTTGACACTTCGTTTGTAGTAATTTAACCTAACTATGATTGGATGCAAGGATAAGTTTATTTATATGTGTTTTAATTAAGAAAATTGGATTTGATTTTAAGGGACTAGAGTATTGAATACGATTGAAATGATTGTTGAGTCAGAGATTCAACTATAGGATATCTTGGAGCTAAGTCTAAGGTAAGGGGTCTCGTGTAGAACCTTTTTAAAATGGGATAAAAGTCGTGGATTTTGTTATGTTTAATTATTTTAAATATTTTGGAAAGTATTATGTTTTAAAGTATTTTAAATGGAAAGCTATTAAAGTTCTGCTATGATTCATGATTATTTGATACCTTAAATGTTATAAAAACTATGAAAGTTATGTTATGATTTATGATTGATTAATAACTTAATTGTTATGAAAGTATGTTATGATACGTGATTACTATGATTTATTGCATGTGCATCAAAGAATATGAAAGGAAGATGGAACCTCATGCATGTTTGAATGTACATGATATAGATATGAATAGTTGTGGTAATTATTCTCCATATGACAATAGGGGTTTGAGAGGACTCCACATATGATACTGGTCTTCGGACCTAACATGCTCCTGGGGTTTTTAGAGGACCACATATGACAGGAGTCTTCGGACTCAACATGATTCAGGAGTCTTCGGACTCAACATACTCGTAGGGTTTTAAGAGAACCCCATATGATAGGAGTCTTTCGACTCAACATGACTCAAGAGTCTTCGGACTCAACATGCTCTCGGGATTAGGGAGGACTCCAGAGTACAGGAGTATTCAGACTCAACATGCTCTCAGGAGAACTTAATTAAACACTAAAAGCCCAAAAAGACATAGTCATGATAGTTATGAGAAAGTTAGGTCACACACAGGAACGTTTTATAGTCATATTTGTATGTGTATGCATATCTCAAAACCTCGATAGCGAGGTCACTTACTGAGTATTATTTTTATAATACTCACCTCTTCTTTTTAAAACGTTTTCAGGGAGGAGCAAAGGCATACAAGGTGAGTGACAAGGACGAGTTACGAAAGCCACGAGAACCAAGTCATGATTTCCGCATACAAGTTTTAGAAAGTGTTCGAAAGTAATTTTATTTTCCACTGCATTACCATAGAGAATTTTGATACTGAGGCCAAACATCATTCATGAAATTTAAATGTTTTGTTTTTATATTATCCCAAATCAAAGTGATTTTTAATTATCAGGTTTTACTTATTTAATGTTATTTATACCTCAAATGCATGCAAGTTTAGTAATGATCCTAGATAAAGTGAGTTCTAAAAGTAGGGTCGTTACAGTTGGTATCAGAGCCGTAGGTTTGGGTTCTGTAGACACGCTTACATCGTAAGCAACAAGTATCCCATGGCTAAGTAACAAGTTCCACTCATCGCCAGGCATGCCTTTAAAATAAAGTTTTGTTTTATTCATGAAAAGAAAAACATGTATATTTATATGTAAAGTTATATGTAAATAAGAATCGAGCATGAGGTATTTCTGAGCTACGAAGGAATGAAAATATGTGATTTCTACTGATTGTTTATAGAAGGAAAATGTCTATATGTGAAGCTATATGTATATTTGATATGAAAATGGTGTGTTTTTATGCTATGGAAAAAGAATGCATGTGATCCCTACTGTTGGTGGTAGAAAAAAAAGGACTTGAGTTAAAAATGTTGATACCTAAAGGAAGTTTTACAAACTTGAGACACTGGTGTGTTGCTGAAATGGTTGACTTAGACAAAAAGGGGGGAAGAGTAAGTCCTAAGAGGTGAAAGTAGTCGGTCAATGAGCAATCAAGTTCTCCCAATTAAACTTTGAAAGATAAGCACGATGCATTTTTTTAAGCTAAGGAAAAATGAATGCGTGATCTCTAGTGTTTGAGGATAGAAAGGAAATGTCTTAGTTAAGAATGTTAAGGATTAAGAGAAGCTTTGTCAAGATGAGTCACTTACTTGCGAGTTATTAAAAGTGTCAGTTTGGACAAATAGGGGAAAGAGTAAACCTTATGAGGCGAAAGCCTTTCAAGAAGCATTAAGGGGGTGTTTGGTTTATTGGGTTGGGTTGAGTTGAGTTGGGTTAATAACCCAACTCCTTGTTTGTTTCACCAACAATTATAACCGATGACTTAATAACCCAACCTCATGGAGTTGAGTTATTAACTCAACCGTACGGTACTTTCCGGCGGCGATCTGAAAACTTTTCGACGACGGTCCGGCGAGTCTCCATCGACGATCCGACGAGTCTCCGATGACGATCTGGCGAGTCTCCGACGACTGTCCGACGAGATGAAGAAAGTGGAGAAAAGAAGATGATGATGAGAGTTTTGAAATGTGTCTTTAAGTTGCTAATCTCTAGTTTAAATAGACACCAAAAAGTCTTAATAATTTTAAAACAAGAAATTCTAATCCTTTTAGAAAAAGAAATCATAAACCTACAGAAAACCTAGTCATTTTTTAAACTTTGAAACAACATTTTCTAATCATGTTCTGATTATCCAAAGATTCAAATTTAAAATAAATACAATTAAAGCATCTAAGTTTACAGGGCGCCACAATATACCCATCTAAGAAAAACTTTTGTCCTCGAAAGTTGCTAGAACTTTACAACAGTCACATCTTCGAGTCATAATCTAAACTTAAACTCTAAACTACATTTGCACAAGAACAAAGAAGTCAAAAGCATAGCATAACAAGTGTCAACACACAAGCAACTCAAATAACTTTAACTAGACTTCCTGCAAGAGGCTATAAGGATCGCTGCTACGATGTAGGCGAGTATGTAGAATCTAAGACCCATGCTCTGATACCAACTGTAACAACCTTAATTTTTCAAACTCAAAATTTCGTAGGGACGTTACTAAGCAACATTGCCTACACCGAAAATTTCGGTAGCATAACGACGCTACTAGGACCTTGATGACATATCTAATATTTTGTAGATATGCAACTTCAATATGACATAAAATAGTTAAGTATGTTGACATATTTTTAACATCTTCACAAGGTAAACTATTTATTCCATTCTAAAGATGTCCATAGACAATGCATGTGTTTAGACAAATTTAAATAAACACTCTTCATATGCAAAATATTAATACTAAATTAAGACATACCTAAATTAAAATAAAAAAAATAGTGGTGGACATGTGCATAAAAAAAGGAATCAAGTTCATATTGAAGAGTAAAAGTTCTAAATAATGAATTTTATTTGAAAAGAAATATTGATATCAAACCCAATATCCATTACTTTTGCAAATACCCCTAACATACATTTGGAAAATGATAATATATATTGTAATTTTATAATTGATTACATAATTGAGTTTTAAAATTGTAGACAAATGTGTTTGTATTTGATTTGTTGTGAAAACAAAGTAAGGAAAAAAAGTCACAAAAAAAACCAGACCTTTCACTTTACCTAAGATAAAAATGATTTTTAGGAGAGAAGAAAACTTGATATCGATCTCAATATTAGTACTGTTCTAAATATCCATATATCTTGCAAATGGTAATATACATTGTAAATTTGTAATTGATCTCATAATGAAGTTTTGAAATTGTAGACAAATATGTTTGCAATTGATTTGGTGGAAACAAAAAAAGTAAAAAAAAAATCACAAAAAAATCAGACTTATTCACTTTACAAAAAGCGCATCGAGATATTTCGACATAATAACTCAACTCTGCAAACCAAACACTAATTTCCAGAACTCACTGACAAAACAACTCTGCACAACTCAACCCAACTCAACCCAACTCTGCGATCCAAACGCCCCCTAAGCGACTAAGTTTCTTAAGTAAAATATTGATAGATAAATACTAGGATCCCTTGAAAAGTTGAAAGTCTGGATGTGCTAAGTAAAGTATTTTTGTTCAAGGACGTTGTTTCATGACTAAAAAGATGGAAAAGTTATGAAGTGTAGTATATGTTATTCTGAGGTACCCAACTTTGTTAGTTTTAAAGAAAGTTCTGTCAAATTCAAGTGAGCACTTGGACATGATAGATAAGGAGTTGAAAGGTAAAAAGAAAAATGAGTTTTAAAAGACAAAGTTTTGTTTTCGTAAAGTCAGAATTTTAGTTTTGAGTATAAGGGGGTAAAATATTTGAACTTCAGACACTTGAGTGGTTTGACTTTTGTAGGGTCATGTGTGTGCACGAGCCCTCTTGGAATTGACTTGAGGAGCTTCACCACAACTTTCATTTTTTTTTTATTTTATGTATAAGTTGGAAGAAAGTATTTGAGACTTTAACCTTGAACCGCCTAGCAAAGTAGCTAACTCTATCCTTAGTGAAGTCACATCTCCTGAAAAAGTGATAAGGTATTGGGACCAACGAACATACGAAACGATCGAGTCATTCCTTAAAGTAAATGCAACTAGTTGGTATAGTAAACCTAAAACGAGTTTTGAAGTTCAACCATAACGGAATCAGTTTAGTAAAACATGCCACTCTAGAACCACCAGATGGAAGAGACTACTTGGGGGACAAAAGAAGAAAGCGCGAGCTAAAGATCCTGAGCTATTTCAGGATTTGAAACTTTCGAGAACGAAAGTTCTTAAGGAGGGAAGATTGTAACGCCCCAAAACTCCAAGCACCTTTTAAATTTGTGTTTTTGGATTAAGTTATTGGAATTAATTATTTGGGCCTTGGGACTTTAAATTTTGAGTAAAGATTATGCAATTATGAAATTAGTATAATTAAAGACCTTTTTAAAGCACCTAAATGAGCCCATGGGCATTCTTGTGGATAGGAGTTGAGTGAAGGGGCATCCTTGGAAAGTAAAATGAAGGAAATTAGGGTTTTATCCCTTGAGGCACGGAAAACGAGGGAGTCTTCTCCGACCTTCCCCTTTGTTTCACGATTTGGAACATCCTCCAGTGAAGAAGTAGTCCAGCCGCTGGTCAGCTCAACCAACCAACCGCCGCATGAACTTTGGCAGTTGAGACACCTGCAGACGCCTCTTCCAGTTGCGTCTCAGCCGGGTTGCGAGCCGACGCCGCCGACCTCGCCTTTGTCTTCAACCGAAATGTGCAGCTGCGTCGTGTCACGGTCATGCTCGTCCAGAGCGTGTTGCCCATGGCCGCATGCCCGTCCAACCCCTTTTACAATGCTTTCATGTACTTACTTTCCCTAGTGTAGGTTGTTTACTTTTCCTTGTATTTTCGCGAGTGTATGACTCCTCGCCACTTTGCATGTTTATGCTCAGTAATAGCTAAAATTTCATATAATATACTATAGGGGATGCGACGACTAGTCGTCAAATCTTCCTACCCGGAGTTATATGCTATCGTGAGCGTGGTTGTCCCTTGATTGCTTGCTAGCCTATAACAATCTTTTCTCAAAATGCTTTTCCAAACGCTTTCTAAACTTTCTCGACCCCGCCAAAAACCGTTTTCTCTTGAAATGGGGTGGAGGTTGCGAGATACGGCCGTTGTGCCACCGGCGATCCCTTTCTCTCGAGTTGGCTTACTTGTTCGAGTGCGGGAACAAGTGCCGCACGATCACCAAGACCCTTCAAAAAGTGTGATCGTGACGGTTGGTATCGAGCCAAGTTGGCTCTCTCATACTCTAACCCGACGATCATGGTCGCCTCTAAACAATTGAACAAATCGGACAAAGAACGATTGATCGAGATCGAAGAGCAATCGCTTCTATCTAGTCGAAGTCCCCGGCGAGATTCGGTTTTGGAGTCTAAATCGGAAGAGATTGCATCCAAAGCCGCAGAATCGATGCGCGGTTGTTGGCGCGCTTGATGGGATGTCCATCAAAGAACTAATGATAAGAGTTGAGACCACGGAGGAGAAAGTTACCCAACGTGGTAGCTTGAACGAGGTGATAGCTCATCGGGCTCTGCTGCCCAAATGGAGGAACGCGTCGATGGCATAGACAGTTCCCAAAAAGTACTAGGTCAGATGATGGCTGACCTCTCTGAAGACGTAAAGGCAACCCTAGAAGTTTGTAGGGCCGAGATGACTGAAATAACTGACAAGCTGAACGTTACCATGAGAGCGGTTGGAAACCAAGCCCCAACTGGGGGCGGGATTCAATCAAAGAAATACAAGGTCCCTGAACCGAAACCCTTCTGTGGGGTTCGTGGACGCCAAAGCCATAGAGAACTTCCTCTTCGACCTCGAAAGCGTACTTTGAGGCAATCGAGAGATGGTGACGGAGAGGGCAAAGATTATGATTGCCACAATGCATCTATCTGAAGATGCCAAGTTATGGTGGAGGTCCAGATACGTGGACATCCAGGATGGTCGCTGCTCGATAGACACGTGGGAGAAACTGAAGCAAGAACTACGTTCTCAGTTCTTCCCCGAGAATGTCGAAATCCTGGCACGAAGGAAACTGCGGAAACTAAAACACACAGGCAGCATTCGAGACTACGTCAAACAATTCGCTGGGCAGATGTTGGACATCCGTGACATGTCCGAGAAAGACAAAGTTTTCTGTTTTGTCGAGGGCTCAAGCCTTGGGCAAAGACGGTTATATGAACAAAGAGTGCAAGACACGGGTGTATGCCTTATATGCCGCCGCGAACGATTGTTTTACCTAAGTCATGAACCGAACCAAGACACGAGACGTAATCAATCGTCCTCCAGTGGAGGACAAAGGAACACCCAGCAAGGTCCCCCTAGAAGCAGAGGAGGAGGAGAGCAGACAAGGGGGGAGATCGCAGACCCTCCCGGTAGCGAAATGACGAGAATTGGCGAGGCCTAACAGAACTATACACCGAGGGCCCCTATCAAGGTCCCTTCTCTTGTCTCATTTGCAAGGGAAACCACCGAGTAAGGGATTGCCCTCGTGAGCGACCCTTCAAGCCTTCACGGCTACCCTTGCTCCAAATCAAGAACTGAGACACCGGAACACGAAGGCGAGAGACAGCCATAACGAGGCGAAGACAACCCCGCATGGGGGCCCGAAATTCTTATCCGCCCTCCAAAGGAAAACAGATCAGGCCAAGGAACCGGTAGAGCGGGGCTTGATGTATGTGGAGGCGTGGGTCAACCACAGGGCGGCCAAGAACACTAAGGTCGACTCTGGAGCTACCCCCAACTTCATGACAGAGACCGAAGCCCGACGACTGAATTTGCTATGGCACCGAGACTCAGGAAAAATAAAAGCCGTCAACTCGGCAGCTCTACCCATTTTGGGGATTGCGAAGAGAGCGGCAATAAAATTGGGTGATTGAAAAGGGCAAGCGGACTTCGTGATAGTTAAAATGGATGACTTCGACGTCGTGTTGGGGATGGAATTCCTCCTCGAACACAAAGTCATACCTATGCCCCTGGCCCACTGCTTGGTGATTACAGGGACCAACCCCACGGTTGTCCAAACCATCATCAAACCACCACACGACACGAGAATGATATCAGCCCTTCAGCTGAAGAGGGGCCTCGCCCATGACGAACCAACATTTATGGCCATTCCCTTGTTGGAGGAGAAAAGTGGAGAACAGACAGTCCCAAGAGAAATTCAGGGCGTCTTAGACAAGTATGTCGACGTCATGCCTGATAGCTTGCCTAAGTCCTTACCCCCGAGGAGGGGAATCGATCACGAGATTGAGTTGATACCAGGTGTCAAACCGCCCGCCAAAAATGCCTCACGGATGGCACCTCCCGAGTTGGTGAACTCGCAAACAAATGACGACGAATCGCTAGATGTTGGGTTCATTAGACCGTGAAAGCCCCCTATGGAGCCCAGTCTGCCTCGAGAAGAAGAAAGATGGCGGTCTCATCGTGCATCGACTATAGAGCTCGAACAAGCTCACCGTCCAAACAAGTATCCGTTGCCCATTATAACTGACTTGTTCGATCGTCTCCATGGGGCAAAGTACTTCTCTAAACTAGACCTGAGATTGGGATACTACCAAGTTCGAATTGCAAAAGGGGACGAGCCTAAGACAACCTGCGTCACCAGATATGGGTCTTTTGAATTCCTTGTGATGCCCTTCGGTCTCACCAATGCTCCAGCTACCTTCTGCACTCTAATGAACCAAGTGTTCCATGAATACCTCGACAAATTCGTGGTGGTGTACCTGGACGACATCGTGGTTTACAGCCTGACATTGGAAGAACATCGAGGTCCACCTTCGACTTGTCTTCGATAAACTAAGACGAGAATCGATGAATCGTGAAGAAGGAGAAATGCTCTTTTGCCCAGAACGTATAAGCTTCAGAGGCACGTCATCGAGTGTGGAAAGATCGGAATGGAAGATGGAAAGGTCGAAGCCATACGAGACGGAAGGTGTCGACCTCGATCCAGCGAGTTGCGATCCTTCCTCGGGTTAGCCAATTACTACGAGCGATTCGTGGAAGGATTCTCAAAACGAAACAGTCCCCGACCGATTTCTTTGAAGAAGAACCTCGGTTGGAAGTGGACAACGAGAATGTAATGTTGCCTTTGAAGACCTGAAAAAGGCAATGATGGAGGGACCGGTACTCGGAATTATCGATGTAACCAAACCCTTTGAGATTGAGACCGACGCTTCTGACTTCGCATTGGGGGGCGTCCTCTTTCAAGACGGCCACCCCATCGCGTACGAGAGTCGAAAGTTGAACGAAGCGGAAAGAAAGTATGTCGCTTCTGAGAAAGAAATGCTAGCAGTTGTACATTGTCTGAGAGCCTGGAGACAATACCTACTAGGAGCCAAGTTCGTAGTGAAGACGGACAATAGTTCGATCTGTCACTTTTTCAACCAACCAAGGCTCTCATCTAAGCAAGCACGCTGGAAAGAGTATCTAGCCGAATTCGATTTTCAATTTGAACATAAGCCCGGACGGGCTAATCAAGCTGCAGATGCCCTTAGTCGCAAGAGCGAGCATGCGGCCCTGTGCATGCTAGCCCACTTGAAAAGCAGCAGGTTAGACGCGAGAACATAAAGAACCACCTGAGTAACGACCCCGCCGCTCAGACGATCATGCAACTAGCCCGAGAAGGAAAAACCCGACAGTTTTGGGTGGAAGATGACCTCTCGTTCACTAGAGGAAATCGATTGTACGTACCCCGTTCGGGGAACTTGAGGAAGTTGTTGTTAGAAGAATGCCACAACACGCTATGGGCAGGCCACGCTGGATGGCAGAGAACTTATGCCCTACTAAAAAGGGGGTACTACTGGCCCAATCTACGTGGACGCGTGATGCGATTCACCAAGACTTGTCTAATCTGGCCAACAAGACAAAGTCGAGAGAACCAAGGTAGCGGGGTTCTTTGGAACCCTGCCGCGACCCCGACACGGCCTTGGGAAAGTGTCTCGCTAGATTTTATCACCCACCTTCCCAAAGTCGGCGAATTAGAAGCAGTACTAGTGGTTGTCGATAGATTCTCGAAGTATGCGACCTTTATTCCGACTCTGAGAATGTGTTCAGCAGAGATGACAGCCCACTTGTTCTTTAAGAATGTCGTAAAACTATGGGGCGTTCCAGAGAGCATCGTCAGCGACCGAGATGGGCGATTCACGGGAACCTTTTGGACAGAATTGTTCAGGTTGTTAGGCTCCAACCTTAACATCTCTTCCAGCTATCACCCACAGACCGACGGACAAACTGAACGCTTCAACAGCATGTTGGAGGAATACCTCCGAAACACTTCATCGATGCAAGACAGAAAAACTGGGTTGATATGCTTGACGTGGCTCGGGCTTTAGCTTCAACTGCCAACAGAGTTCCGTAACGGGAAAAACCCCATTTGAAATTGTGAGCGGAAGACAACCGACAATGCCTCATGTCATAGATCACCCTTATGTGGGGAAAAGCCTCAAGCTTATAACTTCACTAAGGAGTGGAAGCAAACGTCGGAAGTGGCTCGTGCTTATCTTGAGAAAGCGGCAAAGAGGATGAAGAAGTGGGTCGATCAAAAACGCCGCCTCTTAGAATTCCAAGCGGGGAGAAAGTGTTGATCAAGTTGCGACCGTAAGCGACTCGATTTCGGGAAACAAAGACCAACGTCTAGTGCGAAGTACTGAAGGCCCCGTGGAAGTGATCCGAGAAAGTGGGCAAAGCATCATATAGGGTTCAACTTCCTTCGTGGATGAAAGTCCACCCTGTCATTCACGTAAGTAACTTGAAACCCTATCATCCGGATCCTGAGGATGAATCTCGTAACGAGGTATCCAGCACCGCGTGACGATCAAGAACACTTCCGAGAAGGAGGTAGAAGAGATATTAGGCGGCGTAACGCGCATTTAATCGCGGACCAAGGAAAGACGTCTGAGAATTCCTAGTGAAATGGAAGGGTCTCCTTGAAGCTGAGATCAGTTGGGAGCGCGCTGAAGACCTGAAGTCAGCCGCCGTCAAGATTGCTGAGTTTGAAGAAAGTCGGTTGACAGGGACGTCAACCAATTAAGTGGGGGAGGATGTCACGGTCATGCTCGTCCAGGGCGTGTTGCCCATGGCCGCATGCCCGTCCAACCCCTTTTACAATGCTTTCATGTACTTACTTTCCTTAGTGTAGGTTGTTTACTTTTCCTTGTATTTTCGCGAGTGTATGACTCCTCGCCACTTTGCATGTTTATGCCTGTAATAGCTAAAATTTCATATAATATACTATAGGGGGATGCGACTAGTCGTCAAATCTTCCTACCCGGAGTTATATGCTATCGTGAGCGTGGTTGTCCCTTGATTGCTTGCTAGCCTATAACAATCTTTTCTCAAAATGCTTTTCCAAACGCTTTCTAAACTTTCTCTGACCCCGTTTTCGAAAACCGTTTTCTCTTGAAACAGAGGTGGAGGTTGCGAGATACGGCCGTTGTGCCACCGGCGATCCCTTTTCTCTGAGTTGGCTTACTTGTTCGAGTGCGGGAACAAGTGCCGCACGATCACTCAAGACCCTTCAAAAAGTGTGATCGTGACACGTCGCGCCCCCGCTCGAGTCGAGCTGTCGCGAGGTTTTCCGTGACACCAACACCTGAGCCTTCAGACGAAGCCGTCGCTATGCCTCACGCTGCCGCAGATTCGGTCGAAGCCAGCTACTGCAACAGTTTCTTCATTGGAACGAGAAGCAAGTCGAACTGCCGCTTTTGGTTCCAACTTTTGGAGAGTTTTTTAGGTCAATTTTATTGGAGATAGGACCAGTTTTGGATAAATCGACTCGCGAGCATCTCAGATCTGACCTCCACGGTCAACGTCGCCAGTCAACAGTCAACGTCGCCGGACAACGGTCAACGCCGCCGGTCAACGAAGTTGTCCAATACGATTAGTTCGACCCTTCGAACGTGATTTGGCACTTCGTTTGTGGTAATTTAGCCTAACTATGATTGGATTCAAGGATAAGTTTATTTATATGTGTTTTAATTAAGAAAATTGGATTTGATTTTAAGGGACTCGAGTATTGATCACGATTGAAAGGATTGTTGAGTAAGAGATTCAACTATAGGATATCTCAGAGCTAAGGCTTAGGTAAGAGGTCTCGTGCCGAATCTATTTAAAATGAGATAAAAGTCATGGATTTTGTTATGTTTAATTATTTTAAATATTTTGGAAAGTATTATGTTTTAAAGTATTTTAAATGGAAAGCTATGAAAGTTATGTTATGATTCATGATTGTTTGATACCTTAAATGTTATAAAAACTATGAAAGTTATGTTATGATTTATGATTGATTAATAGCTTAATTGTTATGAAAGTATGTTATGATAAGTGATTACTATGATTTATGACATGTGCATCATAGAATATGAAAGGAAGATGAGACCTCATGCATGATTGTATATACATGATATAGATATGAATGGTTGTGATAATTATTCTCCATATGACAATGAGGACTCCACATATGATAGTAGTCTTCAGACCTAACATACTCTCGGAGTTTTGAGAGAACCCCATATGACAAGGGTCTTCGGACTCAACATGATTCAGGAGTCTTCGGACTCAACATACTCTCGGGGTTTTGAGAGGACCCCATGATAGGAGTCTTTAGACTCAACATGACTAAGGAGTCTTCGGACTCAACATGCTGTCGGAGTTATGAAGGACTTCATAGTACAGGAGTCTTTGGACTCATCATGCTCTCAGGAGAACTTAATTGACCACTAAAAGCCCAAAAAGACATAGTCATGATAGTTATGAGAAAGTTAGATCCCACACAGGAACGTTCTATAGTCATATTTGTTTGTGTATGCATATCCTAAAAGCTCGGTAGCGAGATCACTTACTGAGTATTATTTTTATAATACTCACCCTTTATTTTTAAAATGTTTTCAGGGAAGAGCAAATGCATACAAGGCGAGTGACAGGGACGAGTTACGAAAGCCATGAGAACCAAGTCATGATTTCTACATACAAGTTTTAGAAAGTGTTCTTAAGTAATTTTGTATTCCCCTACATTACCATAGAGAATTTTAAAACTGAGGCCAAACATCATTCATGGCATTTAAATTTTTTGTTTTTATGGGATCCCAAATCAAAGTGATTTTTAATTATCAGGTTTTACCTATTTAATGTTATTTATGACCTCAAATGCATGCATGTTTGGTAATGATCCTTGATAAAGTGAGTTCTAAAAGTAGGGTCGTTACATTTGGTATCAGAGCCCTAGGTTTAGGTTCTGTAGACTCGCTTACATCGTAAGCATCAAGTATCCCATGACTAAGTAACAAGTTCCAGTGATCGCCAGACATGCCTTTAAAATAAAGTTTTGTTTTATTCATGAAAAGAAAAACATGTATATTTATATGTAAAGTTATATGTAAATAAGAATCGAGCATGAGGTATTTCTAAGCTGCGAAGGAATGAAAATATGTGATTTCTACTGTTTTTTATAGAAGGAAAATGTCTATATGTGAAGCTATATGTATATTTGATATGAAAATGGTGTGTTTTTATGCTAAGAAAAAGAATGCATGTGATCCCTAATGTTGGTGGTAGAAAAAAAGGACCTGAGTTAAAAATATTGATACTTAAAGGAAGTTTTAGAAACTTGAGACGTTGGTGTGTTGTTGAAAGGGTTGACTTAGACATAAAGGAGGAAAAAGTAAGTCTTAAGAGGTGAAAGTAGTCGGTCACTGAGCAATCAAGTTCCCCCAAGTAAACTTTGAAAGATGAACACGATGCATTTTGTTAAGCTAAGGAAAAACGAATGCGTGATCTCTAGTATTTGAGGATAGAAAGGAAATGTCTTAGTTCAGAATGTTAAGGATTAAGAGAAGCTTTGTTAAGATAAGTCACTTACTTGCGAGTTATTAAAAGAGTCAGCTTGGACTAATAAGGGAAAGAGTAAACCTTATGAGGTGATAGCCTTTCAAGAAGCATTAAGCGACTAAGTTCCTTAAGTAAAATCTTGATAGATAAATACTAGGATCCCTTGAAAAGTTGAAAGTTTGGATGTGCTAAGTAAAATATTTGTGTTCAAAGATCGAATGTTATGGTTTCATGACTAAAAAAGTGGAAAAGTTATGAAGTGTTGTATATGTTATTCTAAGGTACCCAGCTTTGTTAGTGTTAAAGAAAGTTCTGTCAAATTCAAGTGAGCACTTGGACATGATAGAAAAGGAGTTGAAAGGTAAAGAGAAAATGAGTTTTAAAGACGAAGTTTTGTTTTCGTAAAGTCAGAATTTTAGTTTTAAGTATAAGGGGGTTAAATATTTGAACTTTAGACACTTGAGTGGTTTGACTTTTGCAGGGTCATGTGTGGGCACGAGCCCTCTTGGAATCGTCCTTAATCCTGAGCGTGTTACGATTTTCTGTCTGCGGGGACCTGTCCTTTGACTAGTATGGGTGAGGGTGGCCACAGTTGCTCGCGCAATATGCCTATTTTCTCAGGGACAGGACCACGTGGGGAGCTGGGAACTTGACTACGCGGGATGGAATTCACGAATCCAATATCCAGGTTGTATTATCATCATCCACTAAACAAGCTTCTAAGCAAAGTAAATCATATTTACCTTCTTTTTTCTTCTTGACCAGGTACTTCGGGCAGTTCCGTTTTCAGTGCTCATCCTCATTGTAGTGGAAACACTTTTCTTTGTTTGTAACTTCCTTGACCTCTTTGCCCTTCTGAGCGGTAGCTTTGTCAGCATGTTTCCCCTTACCAACCTTCTTCATTTTCTTTTTCTTCCCTTTCAGGCCTGAAGAAGATGAAACCATTGATTTTGTCCCAGAGGTTGAACCTCCGTAAAAACCCCGACTTGCAATATTTGCCTCATCTTTTGGAACCTTGATTTTCATCAGAGACTGAAAGGTTTGGAGTTCATTCAGAAGGGAGGTAAGGTTGAAAGTAAGTTTGTTCATATCAACATTACTTTGAAACGATAGGAAACTATCTGGAAGAGTTTTCAGTATAAACTGACCTGACTCGATTCGTCGATAGAAGCAAAGTTCGACTCCGCCATGTTGAAGTGAACCATCATATCGAGAACATGGTCCCGAACATATGATCTCTCTGCCATCCTTGCATTGAAAATGTATTGTAGGGCATTGTGTCTGACTTGAACAGACTGTTGTCCGAACATGCCTTGCAATGATTCCATGACTTCCTTAGCAGTCGTCGTGTCCTCGTGCTTTTTGGCTAGCATGTCAGACATACTTGCCAACATATAGACCTTGGCCTTATCATTGTCCTTGATCCATCTATCGACATCACAAACATTCCGTGTTGCATTCGAGCCTGACACCTGAGGACACTCCTCAGTGAGCACAAACTTAATATCGCCCGCAACTAAGATTATGTTAAGTTTGTTCTTCCAAGTCATCATATTTTCCCCAGTTAATTTTTCTGCAACCAATAAGGAAATAATTGATCTATCATTTTTGCTGAAAGAAATAAATTACTTGTATTAGTTTCTCACTAAACCTTTAACTAATCCAATCAGTTTTAGCTGATAATAATAATAATTATTATTATTATTATCATTATTATATTAAGATCGTCCGCAACTAAGATTATGTTAAGATAATAATTATAATAATAATAATTTCTTGCCAAATAATTATAAGAATTATAATAATTATTATGATAATAATAATAATAATAATAATAATAATTATTATTATTATAATTATTATAATAATAATAATAGTAATTATTATTATTATTATAACAATTATAATAATTATAAAAATTATAAATAATAATAAAAGCAACCATCAATGTGACTGAGATTTGAATTGAGAGTACATAAATTTGGTGTAAGTCATAGTCAAAAAGTGAATAGTTTGGCATTCAAAGAATTTAATTCAAAGTACTATTCGAGATTTAATAGCTGCCAAACTTTTAAAAGTGTTCTATTCAATTCTCTTCCAAGTACCTTAAAATTCCAACAACATCTTGGCTAGCTAACTTTTGAAGCCTTATCATCTTCATCCTTGGTTGCCAGTGCAAAAGCTATCTACTTCATTCATATGTTGAAAAATGCTGGTAAAAATATTAAATACATTGAGAATATCATAATAGGTTAACGCGATTTCAATCCTCATATCTACCCAATATTTGAACTAAAAAACTGTCTATTTAATGAGTATGTAGTTCTATTTAGTCATGCTATCAAATATCATTTAATAAAAATTCAAGTAATATATTTACTAGATAAATTTTGGTTGAATTTACGTGATGCGATAAATGACTGGTTACACTCGAGCTAATGTGTAATAGGTTTAGCTAAATTGTCTAACAAACAGGTAAGTAGATGTGGACACATTCAAATTAAAATTAGGATAATTGATAATTGTAAAATATTTAAGTATGCCATGCCAACTTTATATTATTAATTTCAATCACCATATAAACTAAATAACAATATAATTCAAAGTTTACGAATGGATTTGAAAATTTATAAATTTAAAGATTAAATAGGCACGATAAATTGAGAGGATATGAAATAACCACACTATTATTTTCAAAATAATGAGATTCTCCATTCATGTGGGGTATCTTAAAAAAATAAAAAGCCCTATATTTAAGTAATGATTAGAAGTATAATTTTAATTTTATATTCTACATTTTACATTTCATATTATTTTAAAAACCCTCGATTTTCTTTTTACTTTAACTTATATAATTAGTCTATAAGTTTTCAAATGTTCTATTTGAGTCCTTCAAACTTATCTATTTGAGTCATTTAAATATTAAAGTTCTACTAATTAGTTCCTAGACTCAGAATAAAAATGTACTCTAGTCTTCAACCATTAAATTTTCATTAGTCATCAAGTCGAACATAATTCCATTGATATATTGAATGAGTTGACAACTAAAGAGACTAGTGGTTTGAATCCCCCAATCAATCATACTAAAAAAAAAAAAAAAGTTAAATTTCCATTAACTACCATTTAATTAAAAAACAAATTTAAATCTACTCCTATATAACTCGACACTTCTCCTAACCGATGTATCTTGAAACATTTGTTCATGAAAATATCTATTCATTAAATAAATAAATAAAAGACACATATGTGGAGGTTTCTAGCATATATAATTTTTAAAATTAATGTTAAATAAGGTAAATTACAAGTTTTGTGTTTGAACTCTAAAATTTGTGTATATTTGGTCTTTGAACTTTCATTTTTTGTCTAATACGTCTTTGACAAGTTCAACATTTTTTTTAAAATAAATTGATTTATGATATATAATGTAACGACCACTCTTAATCTAGGGATGTCATTAGGCAGCAACATTTGCATCGAAATTTTGACAACATAACGACGCTACCTGGACAAAACCAAAATTTTACTTGACCTGTTTTAAGCACAAAGCACTTCAAAAGGGTTCCACAATGCCCAACCTCCTCCAACCTATACTTAAATAATAGGCTAAGTTCCAACCGAACACAAAAAACAGAACCAAAACATTCAAACCCAAATATTATGGGTAGTCTAAAAATAAAACAAAAACTCTATGGATAATCTCCAAATCACGCACGCAACCAAACATTCAATTGAAAAATCAAACCTCAAAATACTTTACCCACCTCAATCTCTCTAACCCCCATTTTAGCCCAACAACCTAATAAATCAAATTTTTATTTCCAAAGCTTTAAAATTAGGCCCCAAAATAAATCGGACGTTATATTCTGCCCACCTTAAAAAGCTTTCGTCTTCGAAAGTGGCTAGTGTTGAAAAAGTTTGAGTAATTAACTTGCTTGCATCCTGCCCTAATGGTCCCAAGTTGCTTCTGCTAGCTGGTGGTTTTATTTTAAAACCTTAACCATGCATGGCTAACTTTCTGATATGAAGTGTCGTATATAATCCTCTACAAGATTTTGTTAGACATACATTTTAATTTTATGTCTAATAAAATCCTAAAATTTCAATTTTGTATTTAGTAGATTTGTGAATTTTAAAAAGTCAAAAAATTCATTGGCTAAAACTTTTAATTTAAAAGTTTAGGGATCAAATAGACACAAAACTCAAAGTTTAAAGACTAATTTGTAATTTAACCTAAAGATATATAACAACAATTCTCTTTGTGTGCACCGTTCATTGGAGAAATTATTTGAGAAAGTGATCATAATGTGGCTACCAGTATTGCACCATTAGATGTATGGAAAAAAAAATGGTAAAAGTACCTTTGATTTTTGTATCCACTGATTATTAGGGGCATGCACGAAGATTTTCGAATCTATATCCAACGATTAGACATGTACATTCTAACAGTCTCATTGAATAATTTTTGTGTTTATGGACTAAATTAGAATACTCCTATGTTTTGAAATGAGAACCTAAAAATAAAATAGGAAAAATTGATTCTTACCAACCTCATACGGTGTAGAAAAATTTCCCTCTAAACTCTCATTGAATTAAACTCTAAAATCATACGAGTGTTGTAATTTTTATCTTCTATTCAAATCCTACCACCTTCACTCATTAATTCTGACAAAAAAAAACACAAAAATTTCTCAAAACTCACTATTTCTAAAGAAAATCAAGCCTTGTACAATAAAATTAAACTGGGTCGATACAAAAAAAAATAACAGAGTAAATCTTCCAAAACTAAACAAAAAACAAAAAAAAACCTTCAATAAGGTTGCACACTACAATTTTTTTCCTTAAAAAAAGCACAATTTTTTTGTATGGTTATCCTTAAGGTTGCACATTACTTGGTCGCACCCAAGTATTTTTCTATAATTAATATACATCATTGAACGTTGTACTCTCAATAAAAAAATAAATAAATAAATAATTGAGCACTCATGAAAATAAATATTTTCTTCAAGTTATTCAAGCAAAGCCAAGATGAAAATTATAATACTTATCCAAATCGATAGTACAATCAAAGATTTATAAGTATTGAATAAGACCCTAATTATTACTATCAAAAAGTAGATATTTCACTTTCTCAACCCCGAACTAAAAAAACATACAATCGATTTAAACTGAATGCAATAATTGATGGTAAGCCGCAAGAACAAATTTTCTGTTTGAAAGATGAAGATGACAGAGAGAATAGAAAAATGGAAGTTTTCGACCTATTGGAGCAGCAAAGGTTTTTTTTTTTTTTTTTTTTTGGGTAGCACTTAGCAGCTGGATGATGATGCTCAGCCGCCTCATCGCCGTAAAGAGAACCTTTTTTTAGATACACATTTTTCTTAACAGTGAAGCAAAATATTTGGTTCTCTCACCAACTGGTAAAAAAAGAAAATTAAAAGTATTTGGTTCTGCAAATTAAAATGAACAAACAAAGGTACTTATAGAGCAAAAAAGATCAAAGCTGGATAAAGTGTGGGAACTGAAGAAGCTGAGAATCTTTGTTGGAGAGAGAGAGAGAAAAAAAAAAGTAGAAAACAACATAAGAATTAAAAGAAAATAAAAAAATCAAACAGCCCAAGAAATTTATTGGGAAAATTCTAACACTAGAGAAAAAACCCATTCCCCATAAGAAATAAAACTTCACTCTGGAAAAAAGAAAATCATTGAAATCACATGATAATATAGTACATAATTTTTTTCCAAAAGAATTAACTAAAGTTAATACATGAAAGTCAAAAGTGTTTTTGATCAGACCTGGTAAAAAACAAAGCAATAAGCTCGTTTTATAATACTTGAAATCCATGGCTTTATATTACCTTTTAGATGCAGATTTTTTTTTTTTCCTCTTCTAATATTTTACCAAAAACAAATAGCGAGCTTGTCGATCTCTCTCTTTCTCACCAACATGGGAAAAGGAAGAAAAAAAACGTATCTTATTCTGCAAACTAAAATGAACAAATTTGAGAACTTACAACCTAACAACTTAAATTAGATCAAAACAAGTTGATCTTTCTCTATGAATACACCAAAAAACAAAAACAAAAACAAAAAAGTAATTATAAAGATCCAAAAAGAAAAAAAAAATGGGATAAATGGGAATTGAAGAATTAGCTAAGAATCTTGTAGAAGAGAAAGAGGAAAAGAAAAAAAGGGTTTATGACAGATTTACGAGTGAGCACTGGTTATTGTCTTTCTTGGAAGTGTTGTGTGCTTCTTCATGGAGGCTTCTCTATGAAAATGCTCCAAAGCCCAATGCTTCCAATTGGATGATGATGGTACCCTCTCAAGGACATGGCCACATTTTATTTTCTCTCTCTCAAATCAAAGTTGTGTTATATATATATATATATATATATATATATATATATAAAATAAATATAAAGTGAAAATTAGTTTTGGCATCATGGGTTGATGCACTTAAATAAGTATATTGTCTTTGCTTAAATAAAAAAAAGAGGTGAGAGATTAGAGGTATGGAGTTGAGGCTTTCTAGGTTGTATATATGGCTAATCCTTCTCTTTATTTGTGATGTAATGTTAATGTTTTACACAAAGAAGAATTAGGGTGGAATAAGAAAGTTTAATTTTGTTGAACTTTTAGAGATGTCTATTTAGTTTTTTTACTTAAAAAAAAAATGGGGAAAAAGCATTTTTTTACCCCTGAACTTTGCTAGTTTTATCAATTTTAACCTTAAACTTTCAATTTCATCCATTTAAACCTCAAACTTGGCAGATTGTGTCAATTTTAACCCTGAACTTTTAATTTGATCAATTTAAACCTCAAACTTGAATAAGTGTATCAATTTACACCATCTATTAAGTTTTTGTTTCCATCACCATTAGAAAGGTTTCCACATATGCCCAAAGTCACCGTTAATGATATGTACTTGTTTGTTATTTTTTTAAACAAGAAAAATCACCTAAAAAATTATTAAATCATTCCATATTTGGTTACAACTATCAGAAAAACACGAACTCGACTCTTGAAAGTAAGATCCACACAAAAGCAAATGGACTCTTGTGTTTCTCTCGCATTTGGTATTGATACCAACGACGACAAGTGTGAAGAAAATCCAGGTGGTGATGTCATTGAAGCCAACAATGACCATGGTGATTTCATTGACTTCGATGGTGAGAGATTTCAGCTCGACTAAAATGCGGAAGAGAACAGAAAAGGCGGTGGTGAACATAGTGACACCCATGAACACAATGAACTGGTCATAGCCGACCTTGTTAATCTCATCAATAGTCCTATGAAAGGATTAATGTTGGAGAGGAAGGAAACAAAGATTCTAACGAGAGTGATTTCGAAATCCTTACTTTTATTGTGCATGGAGGACAAATCAAGCTCGAGATTGACGAGAAAAAATCAATATTGGCAACCGATTCAAGAATGAAAGTACTCCATTGAGAAGAAATTTAATGCAAATAAGTTTTAACCGAATGTGTAAATTGATACACTTATTCAACATTAGAGTTTAAATAATGAAATTGAAAGTTTATGGTTAAAATTGATACAATCTGCTAAGTTTGAGGTTTAAATTGATTAAATTCAAAGTTCATGGTTAAAATTGTTTCAAACTGCCAAGTTTGAGGTTTAAATTGATGATATTGAAAGTTTAAGATAAAAATTGATATAACCTGCAAAGTTTAAGGGACAAAAAAGTTTTTTCCCAAAAAAAAATTGTATAATAGACCTCTAAACTTTTTAGGTGGGGTAAATTTGACTTTGTAGTAGATTAAAAGATTTTCTAGAGGTCTATGAAATATTTAATTTTATACAAAAAAATATATATATATATCAGTTTAATTCTGTTGTGGCACACTAACTAATTAAAATTATGTGAGATGCTCATTTTGGATAGGTTTAGATATTTCGAGGCATAATCTTTTTTTTTTCAGATAATCAAATGAAGTTAGTACAAGGATATATATATTAGATGAGATCTGTTTTAAAATTTAAAGTACATGATTAAAATAGACATAATTAACTTTGAAAGTTTAGAGGACTATTTGAAACTTTTCAAAGAGAAATGATAAAATAATACATTCAATTTTTTTTTAGTACAACAAATATAGATGAGGGTATGAGTATTTTCACATTTGACCTCAATGAAAAGTGTACATGACAATAGTACCATTAAGTTATATTTACGTTGACAAATAGATTCAACTTTAAAAATTTAAGAACTAAATTTATAGTTCAAGTCCAACAATAATTAATTACAAAATTTAGTCTTTTAAATTTTGATGGATGTATCAATTTTTAGTTCTTAGTTTTTTTTTAAACAAAGTTAAATTATATTTGTGAGAATTATGAATCTTTCTAATTTTTATCGTGGATGGTGTTTACTTAAAAAGTAACGTGGGAGAGAAAATCTTTAATTAGTTAATTTGACATGTACTCAAATGGCAAAATTGAATGTCGGGTTATGTAAAGTTCATGAGTAAAAAATGGTTCTTTTTTAAGTTTACCCAAAAAAACAAGACTTAATTCGTAATTTAAACAAATAAATAAATTTACGAGATTTGAAACTGACTTTTTCATTGAAGCTATACCGAGTTAATCACTACTCAACTAAGTTCAAAGTATAAATTTTGCAAAATCATGAGGTTGATTCAACGATACAACCTTTTGTGAGAATCTCACATTAGAAAGATTAAGAGAGGTCTCACGATTTATAAGATACATGAGTTACTTCTCTTATTTGTCAATTGATTTTGAGATGAAATCGGTTTCATATTTCTCTAATATAGTATAAAGGTCATTAAACTCAAACGGTTATGCGTTCCAAAATTTGAGATTCGATTTAAGAATCGTGAACCTAAAAAGATAACTATATAGAGAAAGATTAAATATGAAGAGAGACTCACTAATCCTCTAATTGTTAATTAGTTTTGTGATCTAACCTCATATTTCTCTAATATACCTTGTCTCCATTTATCAATTAAAAATTTAAGTCTCGGGTACTTGGGCAATCTCAAGTCTGTGCTTCCCACCTATTCACCTGACGTTCTTTTCTTTTTTATTTTTTTAAAAATACATAAAAAAAAATTGTATAGCGACCAAGGGTGCACTATATTTAGTTGCTGCGTGTATTTTCCTTTTAAGTCTCCATTATACAAGCTTCCAAACTTATTATTTATTATTATTATTTTGTCAATTAAGACTCCATGCTAAAAACAAAACAAAAAAAGTACCGACGTGTTTAATAAAATGCAAAAAAGACAGAAAAAAAGAAAGAAAGAAAAAAAATTATTTTCTCTTACGTACTTTGTCCACTTGTCACATTAAGAAGAAAAACCGACCATCTTGTGAAACACGTAAGCGAAAGGTTTGAAAACAACTCGTCATAATAACTTTATAATTATTTGTATCCGTTTTATAATGAAGTCGATTTAATTGACATTTAACCAAAAAATTGAGCATATAAATGGAACTTCACATATGACTTTAAAAAAAAACACAAGTTAAAATCTCCTATCATCAGTTTAAAAAGTTTTTACAAATCTATTTCTCTTCTTATGTTTCATTGTTTAATTTTTTTTTTTTTTTTAAAAATTATGATTGAAAGATGCTATAAAAATTAAAAGTATTTTTTTTAAAAAAAAAAACTCATACATTTAGAAATAAATATTCCGTTTTTCAAAATTTTATTTTTTTCTTCTTAAGATTACATGTACCCATTTTAAATGCCAACTTTAACAAACTCAATACGTCTAGACATATATTTTTGACTAAGAGATAAGAGGTTTGAATTATCCACTCTCATATATGATTCAAATCAAAAACAAAAAATTAAGGCCCCGTTTGATAACCATTTTGTTTTTGGTTTTTAGTTTTTTGAAAGTTGCTTATTTTCACCTAATTTCTCTATCATAGAGATTATCTCCCTTAAGTAAGCATTTGAACTCTTAGCCACATTCTAAAAACAAAATCAATTTTTGAAAGCTATTTTTTTTAGTTTTCAAAAGTTGGCTTGATTTTTGAAAATATAAGTACAAAGTAGATAAAAATACATATAAATTTATTGGTAGAAGTAGTATTTTTAGATTTAAATTTCAAAAACTAAAAACTAAAAATAAAATAGTTATTAAAAAGGACCTTAAGGTAATAATAAGATTACTCACTACAAGTAATTACATTCTTTACCATGTGTTTTGTCTTCTCCCCCAACAAATTTGATTTCTCAAAAACATTACTTTTAAATGTCTATCAAACTTATCTTTCTCTGCAAGGGTAACGTTTATCTCCTTCTCATTCTCTCTCTTTCCTTTTCCCTATAACATCTTTTTGTTAAAATACAAGTTTAATCATTGAACTTTTAGGTCAAAGATAACATGACTCAAGTTACATATATTGAATGTGTTAATGACCACGAGATCTATCATTCGAATCTCCTCAACTCTAATTATCTAAAAAAAACATTGAACTCTTAAATTTGTATCTATTTGGTTTTTGAACTTTAAAAAGTATTTAATGGGTCTCTAAATTTTCAATTTTATGTTTAATAAGTCCCTGACATATTCAATTTTATTTTTTTAAAAATAGTTGGTCCATTAGATATAAAATTGAATTTTTATGTCTAATAGGACCTTAAACTTTCAATTTTATGTCTCGTAGGTTTGTAAATTTTAAAAAAACGTCAAATAGGTCAATGACCTATTAGATTCAAAATTGAAAATTCATGGACCTATTAAACACAAAAATAAAAGTTTGAGTTAGACACTTTTTAAACTTCAGATATCAAATAGACACAAACCTTAAACTTTAGGGACTAAACTTATAAATTAACAAATTTATTTAACATCTATTTTCACTCTCTAAAATAAACCTTCTTTGCTTTCTCTAAAAAATCTAGTTTTAAAAATTTGAAAAACGTTTTAAAAACTAAGAAACTAGTTTTGCCCCTATTACCATGTTTGAAACTTATTTTAGTCTGAATATATGATAGAAATATCTATTAACTTGTGGAATTTGAAATGATCAGCGCTGCATAGTTTTTCTTTTCCTAATTTTCTTTTTTAGGGAAATTATTGAAACACAAAGTATATCATTTTTATTAAGTGGAGCTTAATAGAAATAAGTAAATAATTTTTTTAAAGTAAAATTTAAGTATGGATGAGAATTTGAACTACTTTTTTAATAAAAGATACTAATGTCTTAACTCTTAACTAGCTTAACTATAATCAAATAGATGATGGAATTCTAAATTACATCTGCATAGGCATTTTCCTTTGCATATATACCCAGAAAGGGTAGAAAAAGAAAAAATGAAGAATATTTTTATAAGTATAATTCAATCTTTACCTTTTTGTCAAACTATCACATGCTTTAACAAAGATGAACCCTTAATTGAATACCAACTTTATGGACTATCTTTCGAACAATTGGAAATAATTATCACATAAACATCTCACCCGTTGTATCTCTCATTCTAAATTATACTAGTGTGTTACCACGTGCAAAGGTACAACATTAATTTTAATTTTTTTTTTATGTTTTTATTATAACTAACTTTTGTTTTTTAGAAATTTTTTATGATAGCTAAAAAGTTAGGTAGCATTCATTAAGAACATATATTAAAAATAAAGCTGATAATCTTTTTTATTAAAAGAAAAGATGATAGCATTTTCTTCGTTAAAAATTAGGATAAAATCAACCAATAATTACATTATATTTAAATAAAAATAATAACATAAAAAAAATAAAACAACTAATTTCAAAATCCACATAAACATTAAAAAATTTTAGAAGATTAATTCTAAATTAATTTAAAAATAATAATAGCAAATGAGGCAATCAATATATATATAATATATAGTTTTCTTCAAATAGTTTCAACTCTAGTTAGTGCTTGAGATCAAGTTGATGATAGCTTTTCATAATACAATGATCCAAAGTATCTAAAAATAATATTGCTTTATAGTTGTTTTTTTTTCTTCTTTTATTTGAAGAAAAGAACAAATAAAGCTACAAAAATAAGAAGGAATATTCGGTCCCTCGTTAATCTTTTCCAAGTGCTATCGACTCAAAAACAAATTGTCCCTTGAGCTTCTTCTTCCAATGGTTGAGAAATCCACTATGACAATTTTTTTTATGACTCTTCCTTCCAGATGTCCTGTCGTTCTTCATCAACTATTGTTTTTGCTCGTATACTACTTTATAGTAAAACTAAAAATGATCATGCACCATGTAAAAAATTTTATGATAAAGAATTGAGAGAAAAAAATGTTAAAATAAAATGAAAACAAAGAAGAAGAAGAAAGAAAGAAAAGATGAACCTCAATTTGTTCTAGAGAGTGAAGTAAAAATATTGTCATTTTATAGAAGAAGTTGCAAGACTCTTGAGTTTCTATAACTTGATATTCTATAATTAAATGTAATTAAGAATAAACATATTCAATCCTATAATTGATTGAAGTAAATGAATGCAAACTTTTTCATATTTTAACATTTTACCTTTTTATTTTCATATTCTTCTATGTTTGAATTGCAACATCCTTAAAAATATATATATAATTTCTTTATGATAAATCTTAATGAATTTAAGACCAATCTTTATTACTTGTAACATCTCTACTTAAAAATATTAAATCCAATTAATGAATGTTAAATAGGAAAAAAGACTAAATTTAATGTAGGGTATTGTTTTTGTTACAAAATAAAATTTAAACTTATCAAGTTTTTTTAATAAAATTTTTATGTGTTCTGTTGATGTATGGTTAATAAATATAGTTTCAATTAGTAATAATCATTAATTAATTTAAGAGAGGGATTGATTGGTTATTTTTTTTCATTTTTAGTGACATGTCTAGTAATTTAAAAGTTAAAAATGAACATAATAATCCAAAATATTTTTCAAGGAGAGTCCTTTTTAATATATATTAGATATAAGCGGTACATTTTATGATTTAAATTCAACCTATAATTATTGAAATTGTAAAACTTTTGAGATTTCAAGATTTTTCGTAATCTTTTTTAATTAAATTTAAATTATTAAAAGTTAGTAATCATATAAATAAGGACAAAACTTGTCCTATTCTAACTTTTAAATGTTATTTTGTGATTTAAATTACATTATAATTTAATGACTATTGAGTACCAAAAAATTAATGATTATTAGTAATTAATTATGGGTTGCGATCAATTCTTCGTTGCAATCGCTTCGATCCACCCCCTCGGTGAAAACTTGTAATACATCCTAAGGAATTCCTACTAGCAAACTTCCTTGTACTCAAAGTGAGTTGTCTAAGTGTCTCCTCTCTTGGTTTTGTCTCATTATCGACATCGTAATCATTTGATTCCACCATTACTCTTAAAAAGAAAAAAAAACAAAGAGGCAAGCTAGCTCCTACTTTTTTCTTCATCGTGATTGGTCCTTTTGAGATAACATTCTCGGTTGCCTTTGGTTGGTAGGAAAGAAATATGTAGCTAGTGACTAATTCTACAATGGAGTTACGTGTTCTGTTTACGCTACTAAGCACGTCAAGACTCCCTTTCGAAAGTGAGGTCATCATTAGATTGAAGAAGAGAGAAAGATCACTCCTATATGCAACATTTCTCTTATATACGATTCCAGCAGATACACCTCAGTACTTCCATGCGCCAATCAAGGCTAGTGGAACGAAGAGAGCCAAAAATAAATCTAAGTTTGACAAAGGGGTAAATTAGTCTTGTTATGAGTGAAATTCGACCATAAGACCAAATTTGGAATCCAAAGGAAATGGAAGGCAAGATATGTAAAGAATGATCCAAAACAGGCAAAAACGGATCCAACTGGGCTAAAAGGAAGGAGAGATCGGGCTCCCCCAGACAACCGAATAAGGTGAGAATCGAGTCTAAAGGCCCATCCTTTGGTCGGCTCCGAGGTCGACCCCATCATTGGATTGGGCCTCATTTCCCCTAGTTGGCCTCGACCAACCCCAAATGGTCGAGGCCAACCCACTAGAAGAAAACAAGGTTTTAATGATGGGCATTGCCCGTCATTAAAGGGTTTTGATGACGGGCGCGCGTCCATCATCAAAGCGAGTGTCATTGTATATTACAATGACGGGCGGTTTTTAATGACGGGCATTAGGCCTTTTCCCGTCATCTATATTTGGTAAAACAAAACCTTTTAAATACCCGTTGTTCGTCATTAGATGTTGTTCGTCATTATTTACTTCAGATTTTTTTATTTAATGGCAGACAATGCCCACCATCGTTTTTAGCATAATTTAATTAAAAAAAAAGTTGATAGCCCGATGGTTAACAAACAATATTTGACAACTAATTACCTGAAATATTGCATATATATTAACTTTTATATTGAAACCACACATGAAATCACTACACAATTTATAAACATGCAACAAAAACACTTTTATATCCAAAACATACATGAAATCACTATTCCTTAACAACATCCAACAAAATTCTTTTTTACCAAAACAATGCACATAGAACACTTCTATATGCAAAACTCTAAAACCATAAACTACTATATCACAAACCAGAAATTCCTGTATCACAAACCATAAACTTCTATATCACAAACCTTAACCATAAACTTCTATATCTCAGACCTTAACCATAACTCTAAAACCATAAACTCGTATATCACAAACCTTAACCATAACTCTAAAATCATAAACTCCTATATCACAAATTCTGGCATGACCTATATAGAACATCATTTAACTACTAACCTGAAACATTGCAGAACACTTGTATATCTAAAACAAACATGAAATCACTAATTCATCCACAAATATCCAACAAGATTCCTTTTACGAGAAGAGCAGAACACTTCATTATAAAGAATACACATCAATCTCTACATAACCTTAACGCCTATATCACAAAACCATAAACTTGTACATCGCAAACCTTAACCATAACTCTAAAACCATAAAATATCACAAAAAATATAAACTATAAAACTAACACGAAATCAAACCAATAAGTGAAAATTTCGGCATGACCTCTACAGAACATCATTTAACCACTAACATGAACATTGCAGAACACTTCTATATAAAAAAAAAACATGAAATCACTAATTCATCCATAAACATCCAACAAGATTCCTTTTACGAGAAGAGTAGAACACTTCATTATAAAGAATATACATGAGACGATCTCTACACAACCTTAACCCCTATATCACAAAAACCATAAACTCGTATATCACAAACCTTAACCATAACTCTAAAATCATAAACTCCTATATCACAAACCTTAACACCTATATCACAAAAAGCATAAACTCTAAAACTAACACGAAATCAAACCAATAAGTGAAAATTCCGACATGACCTCTACAAAACATCATTTAACCCTAACTGTGACATCCGAGGAAGAGGGGTACATGAATGAACCGAGTCCACATCTGAATGAGAGGGATCTTGAGGATATGAAAGCATGGTGCCTGAGGAAAAGGGGTACATGAGAATGACCATGATAATATGAAAGTACAGTTGAGAAAGGCTTAAAAGAATTGATAGCTACTACCTATACCAACAAGGTGCACCTTCTTTTTCGGTGGCTCAATCATAGGAACTCCACAGTTAAGCGTGCTTAGCTTGGAGCAATCCTATGTTGGGTGACCTCCTGGGATTTTTTCTAGGGTGCATGTGAGTGAGGACAAAGCATGCTGAAAGGCCCCGTGTTGGTTTGTGGGGATAGTGTCTTCACTCTTACAAGTAGTCATGGATGATATAGTGGCGCAGTCAGGTCGCAGGAGATCCTTGGCCTGGGGCGTTACAAATGGTATCAGAGCGGAACCTCTCCCAATAAGATGTGGTTCGGGGACGAACCAAGGCGGAAACTGGTGGGCATGTGACACCCGAGGAAGAGGGGTACATGAATGAACCGAGTCCACATCTGAATGAGAGGGATCTTAAGGATATGAAAGCATGGTGCCCGAGGAAAAGGGATACATGAGAATGACCATGATAATATGAAAGTACAGTTGAGAAAGACTTAAAAGAATTGATAGCTACTCCCTATACCAACAAGGTGCACCTTCCTTTTCGGTGGCTCAATCATAGGAACTCCACAGTTAAGCGTGCTTAGCTTGGAGCAATCCTATGTTGGGTGAGCTCCTGGGAATTTTCCTAAGGTGCATGTGAGTGAGGACAAAACATGCTGAAAGGACCCCGTGTTGGTTTGTAGAGATAGTGTCTTCACTCTTACAAGTAGTCATGGATGATATAGTGGCGCAGCCAGATCGCAGGAGATCCTTGGCCTGGGGCGTTACACTAAACCTAAAACATTGCAGAACACTTCTATATAAAAAAAAAACACCCACCTCTCCATTCATCGACAACACCCAACAAACACATACATAAAAAAATACATTCATTCATAGACAACATCTAACAAAATCCAATCCCAGACTCAGAAGAATGAAGCCACCCGCCTCTCCACAAACTAAATTTAAACAATGTTCAAATATATACACTTCTACTATAAAAATATAAACAAGTATATACATTGTACACCTAATTACAATAAGAACATATTAACTTGCCTAATTTCATACAAATCTAGTACTCACATACATTTCACAAAATTCAGAAATCCACAAATGGCTTACACAAATCGGTCAACAAAATCCGCCCATTGTACTTGAATATCGTCGATTTCTTCTTGCTTATATGCAGTTTTTGTGTTAAACTACAAAGAGAAATAAATATATATAACATTAGACTAAATTATATTTTGAATCACTTAGAAGAAAAAATAAGAGTACTTACAAGGTTACTTATAGAGATACTAGAATTATATACTATTTCTCGTATATACTTCTGTACATAGTACTACTCGTGACTCTATAGAACCGGTTGGTTGATTGGGGCACTACATGCAAAATAATTTAAAAAATAGCATGTTTGAGTTAAATTTCGTTCCAACGTTGATCAAAACAATCGAATATATCAATTATAAGTTTACCTTTACAAGTTTCCATGTGATGGCTGAACGATATTGTGGTAGTGAGTGCTTGGCTTGCCACATTCTCAATGATCTAAAGAGTTTGAAGCATTAGAAAAGTTAATAGAAAGTAATAATTCTAAAAGTTTGAAACACTTACGTATTTATTGTTCCTTGAAAACTTTCTTCGATCTTACTCCTCAACGAGTTTAACACATAAACGGTGTGTGCCCGCGGATGGATAACGATCAACATCCAATGATATCTATTAAACAATAAATATTCTAATATCATTGTTTATGAACAAAAAAACTATAAATAAGTTGAAGTAATTTAAATGATGACTTACCCAGTATTATATGGGATGAAAACTTGTTGATCCAAGTTCAAATTAACCATTTCTAACCTGTTAGCCAGATTTATACAACGTGTTTCTTGACTTTTAACATAATTAGAAATGGTTATTTGATTAACTAGCAAGAACTTGGTGATTATTTCATAGTCATATACAGTCCAAAGATACCTAAATAAAAGTAAAGTTATTTATAAAACATTCAAAAGTGTAGTCAATATAGTTGTAAATTAAAGATGTTGTATAAAAATACGCAATGTATGAGACTATGCAGGAGTACCCTATCTTCACCATCCCAAAGTAATGCAGGATATCATCGTGATGTAAATAAATTAACTTTTCCTCTCCGAACATGTGCTCGCTCAACTTGACTTGAATCGTATCATCTTCTTGCATCGATAACATTGCATAACAATTCAGAAGTTTAATAGTCACATGTACAGAAACATCCGACTTACGTTTTGTTGGAGAAACCACCTATCGCAACAAAACAACATTTAAATTTGTAAACAAAGAATATAGTAATTTTAAACAATGAGTTGAAGAATTTCATACCTTTTTCCCCTTATTAAAAATGACAAGGTCACGAGGCCATGCTACAAAATTTTCCATTGATTGACTCAGAGACTCTACTTCTCCCCCTATAGGAATTGGTAATGGAGCATCTTCACCTACGATCATGTCCACTACCACTCTAACATTTTCAACTCCTAAGGAAACTCCATGGACTGTGGGAAATTGAGCGTCAGATGTGTATATTGTACAACAACCACATTATTCTTTGATTCTATTGTTAGATGACATGGAGTTCCCTTCAAAAATTAAAAAGAATGTCAAAATAAAGTATCATAGATCACATCTTATGATCAATATACACAAAATTCTAATTACCTCTAAAATTTCTTCCACCTCGTCAATGACCTCCTTGTCTTTTGGATGATTACTGCCTATGCTTGCAGACTTTTTGAAATGTGAGCAAGAAGTCAACATTTTGTTGTCAAACTCTTTGCTTGATTTTGATTTCCCTCGAGGAATATTAAAGTATGTTGATGGATTGACAGACATACATATTCCTCTAACACGCTCTCTATGTTCTGGGGTGCCTAATGCTTCGGTCAATATGTCTTTACATTTATTCTTCTTAGCTAGTTCGTCCTGTCACAACCATTTAGATTGACATTGAAACTAACCATAAGATATTTAAACTAAGAATCACTTTTACATCCTGCTAAAATAAAACATATTAACTTACGATTCGACTAACACATTGTTTGGTTTCTTTATTGAAGTATTCATTATTTTTTCCTTTTCGTGTCTATATCCATAAGGTGGCACGAGTGGAAGGATCTTCCGCCAAATTCCTATATAAACATACAAGTTATTAAATCTCATGTATGGAAAATTATAAGAAATAATGTACTTGATGTTACTCACTAGTTCTTCAACTAAGTTTGCATATCCTTTGCGAGAGATGTGATGATTATATTTACATTTCTCCCTCCTTTCATTTTTTACACAACTTTGTGCCTATATACATAATAGAATCAATTTAAATCATTAATACTTTTTTTACTAACTTTTAAAAGAAATAAGTATAATGTAGTTACCTCTCATTCTTCCGATAATCTGGCATTCACAAATGTTTCCCATTATTGTTGATCAATATGTGAATACTTTTGTGGAGCATGTTTCAACAAGGATGACTCATCCTTAAATGGAAGTATGTGTTTTTTATACAACGTGTATCGAAATGTTCGAAATTTATTCGCCGTTGATTGAAGAATACTATTTTTGGACCGAGGATCTATCACGAATGACATCTACATAGGAAACACATAATAAAGGGTTAAATAACTCTACATATTAAGAAGTCTTTAGGGAAAAATTATTACTCTTACCTCTACAGAATCAAAAATTTTATCTTTCAATTCTTGAGTAACTTCTTTCCATGTCTTGTAACTTAATGGAATTTGTTGCCTAACGCAAACTCCAATATAACTTTGCATTTGGTTTGCATTATCACCAACACTCTGATCTTGATTGTTGTATTGGATGACTAAGCGTTCTCCTATAGTCCTTACGCATGCCAGACCACACATAGTAGTAAGACCACGTCGATTAGTATGCCTAGTGTCACAGTCGCACCTCTTAGAGGGTCTCGACACGACCGTGCGACACTTGCTCTCGCTCACGAGAAAGTCAGCCAACTCAAATTCGGATCGCCAACGGCACACAAGGCCTATATCGCAACCTCCACCCCCGTTATTGAGAAAATGGTTTTAGAAAACGGGGTCAGAGAGAATTTGTGAAAACATTTAGAAAACGTTTGAGTGAGTTTAGAAAGTCAGTTATACAGCCGATAAGCAATAATAAGAAAGCCACGCTTAACTAGCATATAACTCTTGGTAGGGAGAATTGATGAATGTTCGCATCCCCTTATAGTACATTCTAGGAATTTTGGCTGTGACACCCTTGCACGTCATTTTGGCGAGGAGTCATATGCCCATGAAAATACAAGGAAATGAAATGACAATGCTAAATGAAATGCATTACATGATAATATGATAAAATAGGATGGGGACGGTCATGCGACCATGGGCAACACGCCTTGGACAAGCATGATCGTGACATTCTCCCCCACTTAAATGGTTGGCGTCCTCGTCAATCGACACACTTCGAACAGGATGGCCCTGGGTCGGCAGTCTTCAAGTCTTCCACTCGGTCCCAACGGACTTCTGCTCCCACGGCTTCCTTCCACATCTGTAAGAACTGCTGCACCTTCTCATATGGGTCAAGATTCGACTCCGCCCCGCCGGCCCAGGGCCTCAAAGGAGTTCTTCAATTGGATCGGCGGGGTTGTCACATCGCTCACCTTCGTACCACGCTGCAATTGCTTCTTCCAAGCCCCAGGGTAGTTCGACTCCGACACTACGGGCTTCACCGCTTTGGCTTCAATTCTAGGAGGGGCATGTCTCTGACCGAGTCCCTCAACTTCGCGCCTCGGCGCTCTTCGCGTGCACTCTTACACTTGAACAGTTCTCTCCCTCCCTTCTCTCGGGGAGGTATACCTTCGACCGCCACTTCTCTCGTAGCGATGATCAGTAATTCGTGGCACTTCGCCACAACGCTCACTTGAGCCCGCCCTCAGCTGTAGGGTCGATATTACTCTCGCTCCACTAGGCTGCTTCAACTTCGCAGCACTACGGCGCAGGTTTCCTCTCCCGTGATTACTAGACAACTCGCTAGAGGGGCACGGTATGACTTTGTCTTTGAAGAAGAAACTTCATTCCCAACACAACGTCGAAGTCGTCCATCCTAACGACGACAAAGGTCAACTCGACCACCCGGTCTCCCATCTTGACCGAGACGCCCTTCGCAAATTCCGAAATAGGTAGAAATTTCGCTGAATTCCACGACTTTCATCCTTCCCGGATCTCGGTTCCACGATAAGTTCAACCGCCCGCCTCGTCATCTCGAGACGAAATTATGGGTGCTTCCCGAATCAACCATAGTGCTCTTGGTTGTTTTGTGGTTGACGTGTGCGTCAACGTACATGAGGCCCTTACTGGATGGGCCCTTTGTCTCTCCCCCATTCTTCTGGAGAGCTGACAAGAATTTTATGGCGCCAATGCGCAGATTCTCTAGATCCTCATCTCGTACGGACTCGATTTCCGTATCGTCAACTTCCTTTCCATTCTTTGCCTCATAGGACGCTTGAAGGGCCTTGAGGGCTACTTTACTCGAGCAGTCACTCACTCGGTGAGGCCCGTCGCAAAGAACGCACTTCTGGTAGTAGTTGCTCTTGTTCTGTGGTCTTTGCCACGAATTTCCATTCCTCTATGGGGACTTCCTGTTATCCTTTCCTGAACTTCTAGGCCTATTCCCTCCCCCACTCTTGAGAGAGTTAGGCCGATAAGATCGATCATCTCTCCGTGGGGAGGTTTTGCTCGGTCTCGCCTCTTGAGATCTGTTTAGCCATTCGTTGCCACTCGGGTGAAAGCGACCATTCCATTCTTTGCATATGCTTCGGTTAGGTGTTGCACTCGCTGCTTCTATAACTTAGTCCTGGCCCATGGTTGTAACCCTTCAACAAAGGAGAAGATCTTGTCTTTCTCACTCATATCTCGAATGTCCAACATCAACCCCGCAAACTGTTTGACGTACTCACGAATGGTTCCTTTATGTCTCAGTTCTCGAAGCTTTCGCCTTGCAATTATCTCAACATTCTCGGGAAAGAATTGCGAGCGCAATTCATGTTTCAACGTCTCCCATGTGTCAATGGTACATCTCCCTTCTTGGATGTCCATATAACGGGTCCTCCACCATAATTTGGCATCGTCTTCCAGATGCATTGTTGCTAAGGTGACTCTTTCTTACATCCATCAGATCTCATTGTCCAGAAATCTCGCTCCATATCAAAGATGAAATTTTCCAGCACTTTGGCATCTCAAACCCCACAGAAGGGTTTCCGTTTGGGAATTTTCTTCTTCCCCGACTTGGTCGCGCCCCCAGGTGAGGCTTGACTTCCCATCGCAATCATGGTGAGATTTAGCTTTGCGACCAACTCCCCCATCTCGCCCCTACAGACCTTAAGGGCATCTCTCACATCAACAGAAAGGTCAGCAACCATCTGACCCAACTCTCTTTGGGAACTGTCTAGACCGTTGACACGTTCCTCAATTTGGGCGACGCCGCCCGACGAGCTATCACCAGGCTCGAAGTTTCCACATCGGTTTACCCTATCCTCGAGGGTTTCAACCCTCCCCATCAATTCATAGACGGGCATTCCATCGATGCGTCCAGCAATCGCATCAATCACGTCGGCCTTGGCCGCAATCTCTTCCAGTCGAGATTCCAAGAACCGAATACTATCAGGGACTTCCGTCGAGAGGAGCAATTGCTCCTCGATCTCGGCCAACCGCTCTTTGTCCGACTTATTTAATTGTTTTGCAGGCATGATTATTGTGTCTTGCTTTTCCGAAGCCAACTAGGCTCTGATACCAACTGTCACAGTCGCACCTCTTAGAGGGTCTCGACACAACCGTGCGACACTTGCTCTCGCTCACCAGCAAGTCAGCCAACTCAAATTCGGATCGTTGGCGGCACACAAGGCCTATATCGCAACCTCCACCCCCGTTCTTGAGAAAACGGTTTTAGAAAACGGGGTCAGAGAGAATTTGTGAAGACATTTAGAAAACGTTTGAGTGAGTTTAGAAAGTCAGTTATACAGCTGATAAGCAATAATAAGAAAGTCACGCTTAACTAGCATATAACTCTTGGTAGGGAGAATTGATGAATGTTCGCATCCCCTTATAGTACATTCTAGGAATTTTGGCTATGACATTACATGATAATATGATAAAATAGGATGGGGACGGTCATGCGGCCATGGGCAACACGCCTTGGACAAGCATGACCGTGACACCTAGCATCCATTTGGATCGATACGTTCACTTTATCATCACTTGATTCTCTCATTGTAACAATCTGCAAAAAAAATACCATGAAAAAAATAAGTTATAATAACGCATAAGATATATGAACTCATAAAAATTGCAATAAACTAAACAATGGCATACCATATTTAATACATTATTTATCGATCCATATACCCTCACAAGCATTTCTAAGATATGTGGATGACATTTCATCGATTTCATGGGTCACATCAATATTAGGCATTCTTTCTAAGACCCCATATCCACAAGCTTGAACGATATCAAACATTAGTCTCAGAATATTCTTCTTCAACTATTCTTTGAGGAGGGGTTAAAACCCCCGACCATCGAGGATCAAGAGGATTTTTCACATAAAATACTTGCTTGCCTTGAGATGCTAAAATAAATGAGTCTGATTTATGCCCAATGCGATTAAGGTTTACAGTTGTAAATCCAAGCTCATCTACTTTAACTCCATTATTATTCTCAACCCAGTCACATTTTAACAAAATAAATGTTAATTTTCAGTAATCAATCTCCCAAATCTCCTATATTACACCATAAAAGGTCATGTCTGACATAACAAGATTTTTATCCTTAGCACTGAAGACTTGCGTTGTTTTTGTTGTTATAAGAATTCCATTATTTTGGGTATTCCTAATATCATCACGTTTATTCGTATGATATGTTGGAATGTATGTCCTAATTTCGTTTTGTTTGTAATATTACCATTTGAAATAAATAAGCATTATTTCTTTCATCACATTGTGTCTCGCAATTTTACAAACTTTGTCAATAAACTAAGCTCTAGGATCATTGAATTTATGAGAGAACTATAACTTGAACGGTGTGTAGTGGGCACACAGGGAGGATCATGTTCGAGTTAATGACCCAAACGGTCTACAGTATATGGATAGGGTTTGAGACATAATCCTGGATACGTTGTGGATGCGACCCTATACAAACGAGGTGATCTGACTCGTTCATGTTGTTTACATGCGAGTGGGGGCATCCTGTGCAATGCGAATGTACAAGACCGGTCCGTGAATTATTAGACCTACTGATATAACACCGTTAACAGTGTAGGACTAATAACTTCGTAGATGACTATTAGTGACTCGACCTGAATCCTGAGCGTGTTACGGACTCCTGTCTGCGGGGGTCTGTCATTTGACTAGTACGGGTGAGGGTGGTCAAAGTTACTTGCCCAATATGTCTATCTTCTCAAGGACAGGACCACGTGGGGAGTTGGGAACTTAACTACGCCAGATAGAATTCACTCGTTCCCGTCTTTAGGGAAACTAGAGAGGTTATTCCCTTAAGTGTTGTCTCCAGGCTTGGACAAGGGCGCCCATCCTCTCACTGGCTCGAGAGGGGTGTTGTGTATGGTTGGACCATTACAACGTTGTTGTTCATTAGAGGAGCAGTGGGGACTTAAGGAGCAAGAAGTAGACATGTGGGTAAAATGGTAATTTGACCGGTGAGTGTCTCACGAACAACCTATGAAGGGTCGACTCATGGGCATTGGTTATATCAGTGGACACAACTTGTCTTACACTGACGGGAGTGCAGCTACGGACTTTAGTGGAGTGTTACCATAGCTAATGAATGTTGATTAACCGGTTCAAAGAGTTTGACAAGTTAGTCTCGGATCATTGGAGCTCGTCACGTGTAGGTCCATTAGGTCCCTCGATTGGCTCAAACTGGATTAATAGAGTGTTGGGATTTGTTCCCTAAACTTATGTAATTTTGTTCAAATAAATAAAAAGTTATTTTTTTTGATAAAATTATATTCTTGCTCTATAAATCCAATAAACTAAGCTCCAAGGTTATAATGTATCTTGGACATCAGTGTAGTAGACACTATTTGGATTGTATTCAAGAGTATAGCCTAAAGGGTCTATGGTATAAGAATAAGGTTGGAAACCTTTATTCTGGTAACACCATGGATGCGACCCACTTTGTAATTAATACAAATGAGGTAATCCAACTCATTCATGTGGATGGACATGCAAGTGGGGGCATCCTATATGAAGAGTTCATACAAGACCGGACTGCAAATTATTAGTGTAACCAGTATAACGCTGTTAACAGGATAAGACTGATAATTTATAGATAGTCATTAGTGACTCGACCTGAATCTTGAGCAAGTTAAGAACTCCTGCATCGTCGTGGTGAAGTTGTGCAACTATTATTCGTTAAAACAATCTAACTCTTAAAACTAGGTTAAACATGCATAAAGTGGAAAGAAATACAGCAAGGTTTCGTTACTTACTTGTTGAAGACAATCTTCAAGCTTTCCTTTCCGTTCACGAACTCTTCGTGTTCTCCCAACGATCTCGAACTACTCGAACTCTTCTAACGAACAAGACCAAACACCACCACTTGGCTTCTCGGTTGTTCTTCTTTTGGAAGAAGGAAGATAGTGAGATCTTGTGTTTTGGTGAAGAGAGGAGGAGAATTTGAGAGAGTTTGTGAGAGAGTGATCTCTTTTTTTTTGGTGAGATTTCCAAAAATGAGAGAATGATAAAGTTCCCCTTCTTGCAAAGGGGTTTAAATAATGGAGATATGTGGAGTTGAAATCTCCACCTATTTACCATTTTACCATAACTATAGGTTATGCAAATATGATTTGCATAACCATATATTATAAGATATCTCATATCTCATTTTACAAATCAAATTTGCAATATTGTGGATTTATTAAATTGAATCACATCCAATTTAATATCTCTCAATCTAATTTCTCCTAATTAGCTCTAATTCAACAATTAGGCTAACCTATAGTTTATTATGAATCTCATTTACATTAAACTATATATTATATCATTCATATCTCATATAAATAACATAAATGCCCTTTATTGTACTTGAACACTTCAATTCACACGAAAACAGTAACCCTTCTTTTAATCAAGATTGGCCAACCGAGTGACCTAATGGACTTACAGTGACGGGCTCCAATGATTCGAGATTAACCTATCAAACTCTTTAACCCGGTTAATCACCATTCATTAGGTACAGTAATACTCCACTAAAGCCCATAGCTGCACTCCCGTCAGTGCAAGATATTACGTGTCCATTGATATAACCAATGCGCATGAGTCGACCCTTCACAGGTTGTTCGTAGACACTGCTGGGTCAAATTATCGTTTTACCCATGTGACTACTTCTTGCTCCTTAAGTCCCCACTGCTCCTCTAATGAACAACAACGTTGTAATGGTCCAACCATATACAACAACCCTCTTGGGCCAGTGAGAGGGTGGGCGTCTGTTGTCCAAGCCCTGAAGACAACACTTAAGGGAACAACCCCTCTAGTTTCCATAAAGGCGGGAAGGAGTGAATTCCATGTCGCGTAGTTAAGTACCCAGCTCCCTACTTGGTATTGTCCCTGAGAAGATAGGCATATTGGACGAGTAACTGTGACCACCCTCACCCGTACTAGTCAAAGGACAGACCCACGCAAACAAGAGTCTGTAAAACGCTCAGGATTTAGGTCGAATCACTAATGGTCATCTACGAAGTTATTAGTCCTTACTATCAACGGTCTTACATCAGTAGGTCTAATAATTCACGGTCCGATCTTGTACAATCTCATTGTACAGGATGCCCCCACTCGCATGTCAACCACATGAACGAGTCAATCACCTCGTTTGTGTCTTAATACAAAACGGGTCGCATCCACAGTGTATCCAGGATTAGGTCTCCAATCCCATCCATATACTGTAGACCGTTCGGGTCATTTACTCGAACGTGATCCTCCCTATGTGTCTACTACACACCGTTCAAGTTCTAGTTCTCGCATATATTCAATGACCCTGGAGCTTAGTTTATTGGTCAAAGTTTGTATAAAATGCGAGACACAAAATGATGAAATGAATATCTCTTTATTAATTTCAATTGTATATTTACAAACAGTACGAGATTAGGAGAAACATCCCAACACTAGTATGGGTGAGAGTGACCTGTAGCCGACTCAATAAGCCTACCTTCTTAGGGACAAAACCTCGTAGGTAGTTGGGGACTTAACTATGCAAGATAGAATTCACTCATTCCTACACTAAGGAATTAGATAGGTTGTTCCCTTAAGAACTGAGTCCAGGTCTTGAACAACGAGCCCCCACCCTCTAAACTTACTTAAGAGGGTATGAGTCTATAATAGGACATTAGACTTGTTGTTCATTAGAGGATCAGTGGTGCTTAAGGAACAAAGAGGTAATCACAGGGGTAAAACGGTAATTTGACCCAGCCGTGATTACGAACAACCTGTGAAGGGTCGACTCATGGGTAATGATTATATCGATGGACACAATATAATCTACAGTAAGGAAAGTGCGGCTACAAGTCTATAGTGGAGTGATCTGTAGTAAATGAATATTGATTAACTAGATCAAAGAGTTTGATCAGTTAATCTCATTGTTGGGATTTATGCCCTAAACTTGTGTAATTTTGATCAATTAAATAAAGAGTTATTTGTTTTGATAGAATTACAGTCTTGCTTTATAAATCCAATAAACTAAGCTCTAAGGTTATAACATTTATCTTGAACATCAGTGTAGTGGAAATTATCTGGGTTGAGTTCAAGAATATAACCTAAATGGTCTATGGTTTAAGAATAAGATTGGAAACCTCATTCTAGTAACACCATGGATGCGGCTCACTTTGTAATTAGTACAAATGAGGTAATCCAACTCATTCATGTAGTTGACATGCGAGTGGGGGCATCCTATATGAAGAGTTCATACAAGACCGGATTGCAAATTATGAGTCTAACCAGTGTAACACCGTTAACAGGATAATACTAGTAATTTATAGATGGTCATTAGTGACTCAACCTGAATCATGAGCAAGTTAAGAACTCCTGCTTATAGGGGTTTGTCCTTAGACTAGTATGGGTGAGAGTGGCCTGTAGCCGACTCAATAAGCCTACCTTCTCAGGGACAAAACCTCGTAGGTAGCTGGGAACTTAACTATGCAAGATGGAATTCACTCATTCCTACACTAAGGAATTAGATAGGTTGTTCACTTAAGAACTAACTCCAGGTCTTGAACAACGAGGCCCCACCCTTTATGAGGGTATGAGTCTGAGGTAGGACCTTAGACTTGTTGTTCATTAGAGGATCAGTGGTGCTTAAGGAACAAAGAGGTAATCACAGGGGTAAAACGGTAATTTGACCCAGCTGTAATTACGAACAACCTGTGAAGGGTCGACTCATGGGTAATGACTATATCAGTGGACACAATATTATCTACAGTGAGGAGAGTGCAACTGCAAGTCTATAGTGGAATGACTTGTAGTTAATGAATATTGATTAACTGGATCAAAGAGTTTGATCAGTTAATCTCACATCATTGGAGCTCATGAACTGTAGGTCCATTAGGTCCCTCAGTTGGCTCAACATGGTAATATTGAGGGTATAAAGTTAGGAATGAAATTGAAGTGTTCAATTTCATACATGAGGTGTTATATCAATTATATATGATATAATTAATATAATATATAGTTTTAATGTGAATTAGATTCACATATAAACCATATATTAAAGAGAGAATAAAGGAGGGTAGGCTAAGTGATTCCAAGCTTTTGTTGTGTGGTTGGAAAGTTCCAAGACAAAAACATCTCTCTCACAAAACACCTCACCTCTCCTAAAGAGAACCCACTTTCCTCTCTCACCTAGAGACAACGGAGAAGATCCGGTGGTAGTGTCGGTGTTCGTTCGAGTTCGTGTTGCTGAGATCTTGATCGTGAGAGAGGAGGAGCACTTGAAGAAAGGTTCTTCAAAGGTAATTTTCCTTGTTGTCCATTATATTTACATGCTTAATCTTGTTTATATGTTCTTGAATAAAATCGTTGTAACTGAATCAAGAGCGCGTGATTCACAGTCGCTTCTGCTGCGGAACTCGTATTCCCTTCATACTAGGCCCGACATCTGTTATGCAGTTGGAATTGCTAGTAGGTATCAATCCAATTCAGGATTAGATCACTGGACAACCGTAAAGGCAATCCTCAAGTATCTTAGGAGAACAAGGAACTACAACCTAGTGAATGGGAGTGGGGATTTGATCCTTACGGGATACACGGATTCTGACTTTCAGACCGATAAGGATTCTAGAAAATCTACTTCGGGGTCAACCTTCATTCTGAATGGAGGAGCTGTAGTATGGCGAAACATCAAGCAGAGATGCATCGTTGATTCCACTATGGAAGTTAAGTACGTTGCGGCTTGTGAAGCTTTAAAGGAAGCTGTTTGGCTTAGGAAGTTCATGACGGATTTGAAAGTTGTTCCAAATATGAACTTACCGATCACGTTGTTTTGTGACGACAGTGGTGCTGTAGCCAACTCCAGAGAGCCTCAGAGTCATAAGAGGGACAAAAACATTGAGCGGAAGTATCACCTGAAACGGGAGATTGTGCACCGCCGTCGACGTGACAGTCACGCAGATAGCATCGGAGCACAACGTTGCTGATCTATTTACAAAAGCCCTCACGGCTAAGGTGTTTGAGGGTCACCAGGAGAGTCTAGGTCTTCGAGTGCTTCCTGACTAGGACAAGTGGAAGTATTGTAAAGGGTATTCAATGCCCTAGTTTATTGTATTACTTTATTGTAATTTATTGTACATTTGAGAAATGTATATGTACTCCAATAGCTTAGTCCAAGTGGGAGTTTGTTGGGATGTATGTCTTAATCTCATTTTATTTGTAATATTACCATTTGAAATAAATAAGAGTTATTTCTTTCATCACTTTGTGTCTCGCAATTTTACAAATTGTGTCCAATAAACTAAGCTCAAGGGTCATTGAATTTATGAGAGAACTAGAACTTGAACGGTGTGCAGTGGACACACAGGGAGGATCACGTTCGATTAATCACCCGAACGGTCTACAGTATATGGATAGGGTTGGAGACCTAATCCTGGATACGTTGCGGATGCGACCCTCTTTGTATTAGATACAAACGAAGTGATCTGACTCGTTCATGTGGTTGACATGCGAGTGGGGGCATCATGTGCAATGAGATTGTACAAGACCGAACCGTGAATTATTAGACCTACTAATGTAACATCGTTTACAGTATGGGACTAATAACTTCGTAGATGACCATTAGTGACTCGACCTGAATCCTGAGCGTGTTACGGACTCCTATCTGCGGGGGTCTGTTTTTTGACTAGTATGGGTGAGGGTGGTCACAGTTACTCGCCCAATATGCCTATCTTCTAAGGGACAGGACCACGTGGGGAGCTGGGAACTTAACTACGCGAGATGGAATTCACTCGTTCTCGCCTTTAGGAAAACTAGAGGGGTTGTTCCCTTAAGTGTTGTCTCAAGGGCTTGGACAACGGGCGCCCACCCTCTCACTAGCCCGAGAGGGGTGTTGTGTATGGTTGGACCATTACAACGTTGTTGTTCATTAGAGGAGCAGTGGGGACTTAAGGAGCAAAATTAGACACAGGGGTAAAACAATAATTTGACCCAGCAGTGTCTACGAACAACCTGTGAAGGGTCGATTCATGGGCATTGGTTATATCAGTGGACACAACTTGTCTTACACTGACGGGAGTGCAACTACGAGTTTAGTGGAGTGTTACCGTAGCTATTGAATGTTGATTAACCGGGTCAAAGAGTTTGGCAGGTTAGTCTCGGATCATTGGAGCTCGTCACGTGTAGGTCCATTAGGTCCCTCGGTTGGCTCAAACTGGATTAATAGAGGGTTTATAGTTTTGGTGTGAATTTGAAGTGTTCAAGTTCACTAAAGGGTAATTATGTCATTTATATGAGATATGAATGACATATTATATAGTTTAATGTGAATGAGATTCATAATAAACTATAGGTTAACCTAATTATCTAATTAGGGCTAATTTAGAGAAATTGGATTAAGAGAAATTAAATTGAATGTGATTCAATTTAAAAATCCACAATTATACAAATGTGATTTGTATAATGAGATATGAGATATCTTATTATATGTGATTATGCAAATATGATTTGCATAACCTATGGTTGTAGTTAAATGGTAAATAGGTGGAGATTTCAACTCCACCTATCACCATTATCTAAACTCTTTTGCAAGAAGGATTTCTTATCTCAAGGCCCATTTTTTGGATTTCTCACCAAAGAGAATTTGAAAAACTCTATCAACACTTCTCTCAATCTCTCCTCCCTTTCACCCAAAGAAGAGTCCCACAATTCTCCTTCTACCAAAAGTAGAACAACCGAGAAATCTTTTGGAACGTGTCCGGTTCGTTGGTTCGTTCGAAGAGATCGAGATCGTTGAGAACGAGAACACAAAGGGTTCGTGACCGGAGGAGAAATACGTGAAGAAAGGTTCTTCAACAAGTGTACTTGTTATTTTTCTTCCTAAATTGCATGTTTAGCCTAGTTTTTATGTAAATAGAAACTGTTTTAAGAAAACATATTTCACAACGATACCACGAAAATTCGATCGTCTTTCCGCTGCGTGGGATTTCATTCCCTTCATGATAATGAGTACCATTGACCACGTGACCACTATATGTGGTTGCATCTGAACAAGGCCCATGAGCTATCCATCTTAAAGAAGGCGATATGGAGTTTTTTGGCACCTCGAGAGCAAGTTGAACCTGAAAATATACGTTGTAAATTAAGTAGGAATAAACATTAAACCCACTCATTACAAAAGATTCATCTCAAGATTACTCGATCACGCAACCATCTGCTAAATGTGCGATTATGTTTATCTTGAAGCCACTTTTTGTTTATCTTGCCCTAGTTAGGAAGTACTCGAAGACCTAGACTCTCTAGGTGACCCTTAAACACCTTAGCCATGAGGGGTTTTGTAAATGGATCAGCTACGTTGTGCTCCGATGCTATCTGCGTGACTGTCACGTCGCCGCGGTGCACAATTTTCCGTATCAAGTGATACTTTCGTTCAATGTGTTTGCCTCTCTTATGGCTCCGAGGCTTCCTGGAGTTGGCTATTGCACCACTGTTATCACAAAACGGCGTGATCGACAAGTTCATATTTGGAACAACTTCCAAATCTGTCATGAACTTCCTAAGCCAAACAGCTTCCTTTGCAGGTTCACAAGCCGTAACGTACTCCGCTTCCATAGTGGAATCGGCGATGCATCCCTGTTTGATGCTTCGCCATACTACAGCTCCTCCATTCAAAATGAATGCTGACACCGAAGTGGATTTCCTAGAATTCTTATCGGTCTGAAAGTCAGAATCCGTGTATTTAGGATAGAAGTGAATCCTTATCGGTCATATTAGTGACATTATTCCTTTTCATTTTATGAACTCCTTGAGTTTATTGCATCCCGAACCCATAACCTCTTGGTCATGAGTCATACTTGGTGCCAATTGAGCTATACTCTTGTTGGCATATTGCATCCCAACCTAACTTGTGACACTTTTCTCGAGTTCCATTTCCTTTTACAAACATTAATTATATTTGAATATCTAACTTTCTTTACTAACATTTTTTAATAAATTGTATTATATACTTATTTTAACATTAATTTAGGATAGAAGGTGTTGCTTCCCTGGATTATATTTGAGATTCAAAGTTTTTTTTTTTTTTTTTTTTGAGTTCCATGGTTATGTTATCTTCACTTCCACTTGTTAATCAAAATTGTTAAATACTCAATTTAATAACAATTAGGTTAGTAGGTATGAGGAGTTGTTGTTTCCAAAAGTTTTTTTTTTTTCATGAATAAATGTTTGGTTATTTTTGTAATCGGAGTTCAAATGAATTCAATTGTTTGCTGGAATGATTTCATGCATAAAAATAATTTCTAGTATTTCAAATCATCCACTTATGTCTCGAATTTTGTTAGTTTTTTTAATTTTACTTTGTTATCGGGCAATGCAACATTTCACTTGAAAAAAAATGAATTTAGTTAATTTAGTTAAAGAGCTTTACTTTTACTACATTTATACATTTCCTATGTAAGTCGAAATATGAATAAGTAATTTTGTAACTATTTGCTAATAATTATCAATGTTGATAAGCTCTTCAACTTTTACTACATTTATACATTTCATATGTAAGTCGAAATATGAATAAGTAATTGTTTTATTTCATTATGATTGATTTTAAAAATTAAATTTGTAACTATTTGCTAATAATTATCAATGTTGATAAACTTATAGAGATAATAAACTTTAAAAACTAAAGTTGTAATCATGTACTAATATTTATAAATATTAAAACTAACCAAGGTAATAAATTAGTTTTGTGCAACTAAATTTATTTTTTTATTTATTTTAAATAATTCAATATAATAAAACTTTTACAATTTTAATTAAACTACATAATCCTCGAGAACTCCATCTATATACACATTCTTGAAAATAGACTTGTTTTAAACAAGCACAATTATTCAATATCATCACAGTATAATTGTAAATTTTCGAACTTACGAATTAGATATAGTTCATACATACATATCTTGTACGACTTGGATGTATCTTGTATGTCTTGAGCTTTCAACACCAAAGAAACTTTGAGAGTAAAAAAGTGAGAGATACTTAGAAGTAAAGAAAAATAGAGCTCAAAGTGTTTTGTTGAAAGGATGGTGGAAGAAAAACCTTTTTACAATAGAAGATCAAAATGTTTAATATTTAGTTTGGTAACTACTACTAATTTGCTAAAGATGCTAAAGAGGGCATAACTCAACTGATATCTCGAATGTATTAACGACCACTAATTGTATGATTTATAAATGTATTACCAACCACATTTAAACAATTGTTTAGATTAGAATCTAAATTCTAAATCTACTATTATGAAAACAAGAAATATAAATATGTTTTTATTGAATTTCTTATTTTCCGCCTTTTGTTTTTTAGATTAGCAACCAAACCCACCTTGGCTAAATCTATGTATATGATGCAAACAATTTAAGAGCATAATATAATATTCGGTTATTACATTTGGTAATTATTTGACCATAAAATCAAAGTTTTTTTTCTTTCTGTAGGAGAATCTAGTTGGAAGAGCACTATGAAGTGATAGGGATAGGGCAAAGTTAGGTATAACAAATAGTGACATAGAAGAATAAAATTACACTTTAAATCTTTAATTCAAAACTTTGCTCTCACTAATGAAGCCACCTTTTTAGAAGATAATCCCATGGCTGTTGACTACTTTAATCAATGGAACATAATCTTTAATTTGATTTAAAAAACCCCTCCTTTACATATTTAACACAAGGCATCAAGCACTAAGGACTCCAAATCATAGACTTTGGCATTTTCTTATGCACCTAATTCATATGCTTTTGGGAATCATCCTTTTCTAGGAGTATATTCCCTCATATATTTTAATCACATACTTTGAGAAGAACATACTACTTTAAGCCATGTTCTTAAGCTAGCACTTACCTTCTTTAGAAAACCAATGCATAGTTCAAGTCTCTACTCAACTAGAGTTTATTGGAGGGATGATTATTTTATGCTCATATCTTTTCTTTTTTTATTGATAAAGGTATGGTAAGAATTACAAATTTTAAATCGAATGATTATTTTATGCTCATATCATTCTTTTTTTTTATTATTATTATTGAAAAAGATATGGTCAAAAATTACAAATTTTAAATCGAATGACGGATAGTATAACGATCTGTAGTTTAGGCGCTCAAGTATAAACATTCCTTTCATGGATTCTAAATTTGAATTTCCTTTCTTCATATTTGTGAGAAATTAGAATGTAATATTCTAAGAGAAAGAGATTGGTGGATTTGGACATATTACTCTCTTTAATGAGATTCAAGCGCTCTACTGTATGATTTTACCCTTATTTGTAATTGGTGCAATTGCCCGCTCTAAGATATATATAATGAAACTTAATTAACACCTATATATTGTTGAGGATCCCACATTAAAAAAGTGGAGAGAACCCTCACAATATATAAGATATGGGTTACTTCTCTCATAACCAATTGGTTTTGAGATGGAATCCCATATAATCTAATATGGTATCAGAGCCCATTAAACCCAAATGGGTATTCGGTCCAAAAAAAATTGAAATTGGGATCCGATGCAAGAATGATGAACCCAAACAGGCACCATCTTGATGGGGCATGTTAAGGATCCCACATTGAAAAAGTGGAGAGAAATCTCACAATATATAAGATATGTGGGTTATGCTCTCATAGTCAATTAGTTTTGAGATGAAACCTCATATAATCTAATATATATCTCTTACCAGTTACTTTAATAGTGAGTTTGGCCTTTTAAAAACTGTTTTTAATTGAGTACTTCTTTTCTCTAAATATTTTGGAAGAAACTATAATTATGTCTTTCCTCCTGTAAAGTGTCTTTCAATGTTTTTAGAATTTTTAAATTACTTCGATTATTTAATTGAACACTGTGGAAATTTGAAAACAATGTTTTTAGTCGGTTAAAAAAGTATTTTCTATTATAAACATGTGTATGATAAATGCTCATCCACATGCCATTATATCACCCATGTCATGTGGCAAATTATACTTAGACATAGTGTCCTCCATGTGTCTATTTCTCCCCAATGTTTAGTGTCCAATTGTTCCTCATCCTTCTTGCCATTTAGCCTATAAATAGTGGCTTATAGTGGTTTATGAAAGACACACCATTGGTAATAATAAACCAATTCTCTTCCTCCACTTTCTCATTTTCTATTCATCTTCTTCAATTTTTGCCATAATTTTCCACTATCTCTTTATTTATATATATATATATATATATATATATATATATTCTAATTTCCAATCATCATCATCATCATCATCATCATCATTATTATTATATTATATTATATTATATTATATTAGTATTTAAATATTGGTAAAATTATACCCGGTTTTCATCCTATTTTCACAACACGTTATCAGCACGAACCTCTGTCGATTTTTCCACTGAAGGTAGGTCCTCCGGATAAGCCATGTTTTTTTTAATAATAAAGTGTTATTTTGCATGTTTGATCGATTTCCTAATGTAAATGAAATTTCTTTTTATATAGTATTACTATGGCAAATCTTGCAAAATTAGAATTTGCGGCCTTGGATATTAATGGAAATAACTACTTGTCATGGGTCCTTGATGCTGAGATCCATTTAGATTCCATGAATCTTGGAGAAACAATTAAAGAAGGAAATGGTGCATCAAATCAAGAAAAAGCGAAAGTCATGATCTTCCTTCTTCATCATCTTCACGAGGGATTGAAAATGGAGTATCTTACAATAAAAGATCCCTACATTCTATGGCAAGGCTTGAAAGAAAGATATGATCATCAAAAAACAGTTATTCTTCTAAAAGCTCGTTATGATTGGATGCACCTGAGGTTGCAAGATTTCAAATCATGAAGTGAATATAATTCCGCACTATTATTGTAATTAGTTCAAAATTAAAATTATGCGTAGAAAAATTACTCGATGTTGATATGTTAGAGAAGACATTCTCCACTTTTCATGTCTCGAATATGCTCGCGCAGAAACAATATCGAGAGAGAAAGCCTTTAAAAATATTCGAACTAATTTCATGTATTCTCGTAATTTGAACAAAATAATGAGCTATTAATGAAAAATCATGAATCTCGACCAATCGAGCAACACCATTCCCCGAAGTGAATCTTTGTGAATTTCAATAATCGTGATCGAGGTCGTGGTCGTGGTCGCAGGCTCGGGACCGCAGAGAGGAAGAAATACCTATTTTCGTGGTGGGCATTATAATTTTAAGAAACTCATACGAACTGATGATCATAAAGGAAAAGCTCCACAAGATAAAAGTTCAAAAGGTGATGAACATAAATGTTTTCGGTGCGGAATGACAGGCACCGTCACGCACTAAATGACGTCAAAACACCTTGTTGATCTCTATCAAGCTTCCCTGAAGGAAAAGGGAAAAGGGAAGAATGTGGAGGTGAATCTTGCCATTCAAGAAGATGATGTGTTTGATCTCTCCAATATGGTGCATCTTGATGTGGCTGATTATTTTGAATCTCTTGGAGAGAAAATTGATGCAATCAAACAAGTAGAGGATGTTTTGTATGAAGATGTATAATTAAGTACTGTTTGTAATTATAATATGTTTTTCTTGTTTTTGTATATATATTTAGAACTTTTTGTAATCGTTTTTTCTTTTCTTATCAATGAAGAAATATGGACAATTTCAATATGTTGAGTAACCCGAAAATGAGCAATGAGGATTTATGTCTAGCAGACTGCGCAACTACGCACCACGATACTCATAAATGTAAAATATTTTTCTAAATTGACAATGTTGGAAGCAAAAATCAATACTATATCAGGTTCTGCAGACCTGATTGAAGGTTTTGGAAAAGCAAGTTTTATCTTGCCTAGAGGAACAAAATTTTCAATTAATAATACTTTGTTCTCTAACAAATCAAAGAGAAATCTATTGAGTTTTAAAGATATACGTAATAATGGTTATCATGTTGAAACTGATCGTAAAAATAATATAGAGTATCTCTATATCACATCTATTGTTTCACATGAAAACGTATATTGGAAACATCGCTAGCTTTTTCTTCTCGGATTATATTATACTCATATACGAGTAATCGAAAGTTATGCAACAATGAACCGAAGTTCATGAATCCGTAAATATTCAAGTGTTTGGCATGATCGATTGGGTCATCCAGATCGATAATGATGAGGAAAATTATTGAAAATTCACATGGACATCCTTTAAAGAACCGTAAGATTCTTCAATCAAATGAGTTGTCATGTGATGCTTGCTCTCAAGGGAAATTAATTATTAGACCATCACCAAATTTAAAGTGGGCATTGAATCACCTACATTTTTAGAGCGAATTCAAGGTGATATTTGTGGACCCATTAACCCACCAAGTGGTCCATTTAGATATTTTATGGTATTAATTGACGCATCCAACAGATGGTCACATGTATGCTTATTATCAAGTCGAAATCTTGCATTTGCAAGATTACTTGCTCAAATAATTAAGTTAAGAGCACAATTTCCGATTATACAATTAAGACAATTAGACTTGATAATCTTTGGTGAATTTACATCCCAAACTTTTAATAATTATTGTATGTCAATTGGGATAAATGTTGAACATCCTGTAGCTCATGTTCATACACAAAATGGTCTAGCATAATCATTTATAAAACGCCTGCAATTAATTGCAAGACCATTACTTATGAAAGCTAAACTCCCTACATCGGTCTGGGGTCATGTGACGACCACCACCACAGGTACTATTATTTATTTTATTTAACGCTCTATTAACCGCTGTGTTTAGCTGGATTGGTGTTTTTAATCGAGCTCGGCGAGAGTGAGGCCGTAATTTTGTTTAGCTTAAGTGAATTGTTCCTTTTAAGATGAGATTATTTATGAAATTAAAGGAAAAGGCAATTTCAAGGGCGTTTTGGTTGTTATTTCTTAAATGAGGGTTATTGTGGACATTGGATTTTAACCTAACCCTTAGTATTTAATCTCCTTATGACTACAACCCAAGAGAAAACCCTAATATTGGAACCATCACCTCTCCTCCTTCTCATTTTAACCTAGTTGAAACCCTAGCCCCATCATCATCTTCTTCATCTTATTTTTTTGCCCTAGCCGTGAATACCCAACCACGCAGAAATCATCACGCCGATCCACGAGAGACCACCGTGCAAAGCAACCCTACCGCCGATCGAACTCACGTCCACGAAGAGGAGCCGCGTCTGATCAATCAGCGGCAGCCGAAGAAGACTCCAGCCGCGTCGTTCCTTGCGCCGAGTTTCACGAAGCTTCAGCCGTCGACGAGGGGTTTATTGATCAGCGGTGTAACCTCCTACGCCGGACGTCATGAAGCTCCAGCCGCCGACGTGAGGAGCTTTCAAGCAGCAGGCTCTCTCCGTTGAAGTCCGGCAACACCGAGGGTCCATACGCGGCCCGCCACCACCGCGACGCAGCACGCACGCAGCTCCCGCCGGATCTACAACGCCGCCAAAGAATCAGATAATAGCTTCGAGTTCAGCCCGGTGAGCGATCGGTTTAAGTTTCGTTCTTGATTGAGAATTATTCTTGACCTAGTGATTATCTAAGCGTATAACCGAGAGTCTAAGCTATTATTTCGAACACAATTTGTAGGGATTAAACTTGGAGCGGGATTTGGAGGTCAAACACCAAAACGAACTAAGGAATATTAAGTCCTCGCGTTGAACCCGAGGTAAGCGGGGCATGAAATTGTAAGGACTTGATTTAGGTACTTCTACAATTATGGATTTAGTGAAGGCTCGGTGAATAATTTCGAATTGTTGTGTGAATCAGGTCCCACTAAAGGAAGAGTAGGCAAGGAGTTCGATTAGGTTTTGGAGCGAAGTCGGAACTAAGGTAAGGGACCTTGTGCCGAACTTTTATTGGGATTGAAGAAAATGATTTTCATGATTTCATGCGAAATTAGTTTATATTTTTCATATGACAATATACAGATATTTTCGTGAGAATACTTAATATTTTATGTACAAGTATTTCAATGCTTCATGTGGAAATAAACTATTATTTTATGTGAGAATATTCTTGTATTCTATGTAAAAGTATTCCAAAGATTTCATGTGACAATATGACAGTAATTTGTATGAGAATATTTCATGTTTTCCTACAAAAGTATGATCTTCAAACTGTCTATGAGAAAAGTATGATTTGCATAGTGACGATGATGTTTGTGACATGTACACTATTATTATGTGAATGATGGGACCTCATGCATGTTATGTATGTCATGAATTGAACCAATGAAAAGTGTGGACATTGGTCTCCGAGATCGATATGTGCATGGTCAAACATGCAATAGAGACCCTATGGGTCTAATTACAGTGGGTCCGTGAGGACTCAAATTATTACAGGGTCCTGTGAGGACTCAAAATGAAATGACTCGGGATGACCAATCGGCCACACAAATAAAAAGGAAGTCATGGATTAAAGACCGACAATATGAGAAAGTTTTAGGTCCTCATATGTATATTACGAACAAGTTTAAAGGTCATGATTGTATGTGTATGCATATCCCAAACCCTCAGAGCGAGGTCACTTATCTGGTATTGTTTTGCAATACTCACCCTTTCTTTTAAAAATGTTTTTGTGTAAGGCCAAGGACGTGCGGTATGCGAGTGACGGAGGCGCTACATTAAAACCATGGGAACAAACATGTTTTTCCGCATATTCCTTTTATAACTGATGTTGTCTCTTTATGTTTTTACTTGGAGTTTAAATTTACTTACAGTTTTAATAGGCCATGTTAAATTGATACTTCTATCTGTTTTAAATGTTTTTATTTGGGATCCCTAAAGACTAGTTATGTTTATTTGGAAGTTTTCTTTTAAGATCTTTTATCTCTTGGCCTATAAATGCATGCATTGTGTAGTAATGTCCCTAGGAGTTGGTCATAGAAAAGTAGGGGCGTTACAGGTCATGCCGTTTTACACGCTGCATCATTATTACGTATTAGGCCGGTAGCCTATAATAAATATTCCTCCATGCAATTAGCTTATGGCCAGCAGCCAAATGTATCCCATCTGAGAATTTTTGGATGTGCAGTATATGTTCCAATTGCTCCACCACAACGTACTAAGATGGGTCCTCAAAGGAGGTTAGGAATATATGTTGGATATGATTCCCCATCAATTATTAAATATCTTGAACTCTCGACGGGTGATGTATTTCTTCGCACACGATTTGTTGATTGTCATTTTAATGAGACAAATTTTCCAACATTAGG